>CM076579.1:1023268042-1023868042 GCA_034641835.2 Pinus albicaulis | reverse complement strand
AACATGAAGTTCGTGTTTTGGAACCTGATTCATTGGAGAAGGCATTCAGGTTGGCAAGAAAAATTGAATGTAAAATTATGGTGACAAGGAAGCCTACCACTCACTTCTATAAAGAAGAAAGTGTTGCTACGCCTAGATTTCCACAACCTACAAGGTTGACACCACAAAAATTGGAAGAAAAAATAGCAAAAGTTCTTTGCTACAGCTGTGACAACAAATACACTAAAGGTCATAAGTGTGCCGAGAAGAAATTATTTTACATCGATTGTGAAGAGGAAGAAAATGAACAAGAAGAGGATATACAGCAGGAACCAACCCTAGAAGAGGAAGAAATGAGTCCAACCATATCGTGTAATGCATTGGAAGGAATTACTAGTCCTCAAACTCTCAAGATAGAAGGACATATCAAGAAGAAAAAGGTAATAGTGTTGATTGATTCAGTTAGTACCCATAATTTTATTCATTGTAAGGTAGCCAAGGAATTGAATTGTTTCCTATACCCAGCACCAAAATGTCAAGTGATGGTTGCAAATGGAGGAACTATAAATTGCTCTAGAAAATGCCATAATATCAAGCTAACCATGGCAGAATATGTATTGAATAGGCCAATGCTTTCCATTCCTATGAGAGGTGCTGATGTTGTACTAGGAGTACAATGGTTACAATATTTGGGGACGATAGCTTTTAATTTTCAAGAAATTTTCTTGAAATTTTTTTCAGAAGGAAGGAAAGTCGAATTACGGGGTATTGTAGGGAAGTAGAGAAAGATAATAAACTCTAATATTATGACAAAGCTTATAAAGAAAGAACAATGAGGCATAATTGCACAATTATTCTCACTAGAAGTTCCAACATCAAAATCATCTATTTCTGCAGATCTCCAAAATTTCTTGGACAATCATTCCAAGGTGTTTGAAACTCCCAAAGGACTCCCACCTATTCGTGATCATGATCATGCTATTCATTTGATTCCAGGAAGTGTTCCTCCAAACATCAGGCCTTATAGATATCCTTACTTCCAAAAGAGCGAAATTGAACGTATGATTGCAGAAATGTTAGAGGCGGTATAATTCAACCTAGTCAAAGTTCTTTCTCTGCTCCTGTAGTATTGGTACACAAGAAGGATGGATCATGGCGAATGTGTCCGGATTATAGGGAGCTCAATAAACTCACCATTAAAGATAAATTTCCCATTCCTGTGATTGATGAATTATTGGATGAATTACATGGAGCAATTTATTTTACCAAGTTGGATCTTCGTTCAGGATATCATCAAATTAGAATGAAGACTGAAGATATTCCAAAAACAGCAGTTCGAACTCATGAGGGTCATTATGAATTTTTGGTCATGCCTTTTGGCCTTACCAATGCACCTTCTACATTTCAAGGGTTGATGAATTCCATTTTCAAACCCTTCCTTAGAAAATTAGTGCTAGTATTTTTTGATGATATACTAATCTACAACAGATCTTGGAAGGATCATGTTCAACATGTTGACATGGTGCTCAAACTATTGCAGGAGAAACAATTAGATGCAAAAACATCCAAATGTTTCTTTGGAGTACAAGAGGTGGAATATCTAGGTCATATTGTATCTCATGAGGGTGTTAAGGTAGACCCTAACAAAATTAAAGCCATTAAGAAATGGAAAGTCCCCACAACCATAAAGTAGTTGCAAGGATTTCTAGGGTTAACAGGGTATTATCGCAAGTTTTTTAAGAATTATGGGAGAATAGCAACACCTCTAACAACATTATTGAGGAAAGATTCATTTTCATGGACTCCTGAAGCAACTAAGGTCTTTGAACATCTTAAAGATGAAATTTTCCTAGCACCGGTCTTAGCTACACCAGACTTCACAAAAACCTTTATTGTGGAATGTGATGCCTCAGGAAATGGAATTGGTGTTGTTTTAATGCAAGAAGGAAGACCCATTTCTTTTGAAAGTTGTCCAATTAAAGGAAAGTATTTACAGAAACCTATTTATGAGAAGGAAATGTTAGCAATACTACATGCACTAAAGAAATGGCGAACTTACCTAATGGGAAGACACTTCAAGGTAAAAACTGATCATGATAGTCTCAAACACTTTTTGGAACAAAGACTATCTTCAGAAGAGCAGCAAAAATGGGTCACAAAGATGTTGGGTTATGACTTTGAAATAAACTACAAAAAAGGAAAGCTTAATGTTGTTGCAGATGCACTCTCAAGAAAGAATGAAGAGGTGGAAGCATTGCTTTGTGCCATTTCTATTATCCAACCAGATTGGATAACCGAAGCAAGAGATGAATGGAAGAAGGACAAAGATGTATGGACACTCATTCAAAAGTTGCGGCAAGATCCTAGTACATCTGATACATTTAGTTGGAAAAATGATTCCTTATGGTACAAAGATCGCTTATATCTTTGTAAGAATTCCCAACTAAAACAAAATATTCTTTTGGAATTGCACACTTCTCCTTTGGGAGGACACTCAGGATTTTTAAAAACTTACCACAGGGTGAAGAAAGATTTTTTTTGGGATGGCCTTAAATCTGATATTCAAAAGTTTGTGGCGGAATGTTTGGTTTGCCAGCAGAATAAAGTTGAGACAATTAAGACCCGGGTCTTCTACAACCTTTATCCATTCCAAGTCAACGTTGGGAGGAGATTTCAATGGATTTTATCACAGGTTTACCTAAGTCCAAAGGAAAGAGTGTCATCATCGTGGTAGTTGATAGACTTACCAAGTATGCACACTTTTGTGCATTATCTCATCTATTTAAAGCAAGTACAGTTGCTACTACATTTATGGACACAATTCAAAAGCTACATGGAAACCCAAGGGTTATTGTGAGCGACAGAGATCCCATTTTTACTGGAAATTTTTGGATGAAGTTATTTTCTTGTTTGGGTACTCAATTAGCTCATAGCTCATCTTATCATCCTCAATCTGATGGTCAAACTGAGATAGTAAATAAATGTTTGGGAGGATATCTTCGTTGTTTTGTATCTGATAAACAAACACAATGGGTCAAGTGGTTACCTCTTGCTGAATGGTGGTATAACACTTCCTTCCATACTGCAGCAAAAATGACCCCATTTATGGCACTTTATGGATACCATCCACCATCCATCACATCATCTTTAAGAAAAAATTCGAAGGTTCAAGCAGTGGAAGATCACATCGAGCATCAACAAGAAGTTCTCCAACTCTTAAAGGATAACCTGAATTTGGCAAAAAATCGAATGAAACAACAGGCAGATCAACATCGCAGCGAGAGAAGTTTTGATGTAGGAGATTGGGTATTTTTACGGCTACAACCATACAAACAAATGTCCCTCGAGCAAGCTAAGAAGGATAATAAATTATCACCAAAGTACTATGGTCCTTACAAGGTGTTGCAAAAGATTGGTACTATGGCATACAAATTGGAGCTTCCTGCTTCTTCGAGAGTACATCCAGTTTTCCATGTTTCATGCTTAAAGAAGGTTATAGGTGAAAATCTTCCGGTTCAAACAATATTTCCAGAACTTGATGAGGAAGGAAAAATCATATTGGAACCTGAAGCAGTCATGGAAACAAGAACTCGACAGCTACGGAATCGATCAATTTCAGAGTATCTCATCAAGTGGAAGAACTTACCCACTGAAGATTATACATGGGAGGATGAGAAGTTTATACAGAAGCACCCAGAGCTACTCAAGCGTTGAGGACAACACTTTTTTGAAGGAGAGGGGCATGTTAGGTCCCTATATTACTAGTATAGTCACTTATTGTTGTTAGTGTAACCCCCTTATTGTTATTATTGTACCCCTGTAACCCCCATATTGTTATTATTGTGCCCTTAAATTATTATTGTTAGGTCGGCTAGGATTACATTGTGGCCCCATGGACTCCTATATATAGAAAGGAGGTTTTGTAATTTGAATCATCCTAGAATTGTTCATTTATGTAATGTATTGGAGGTTGCCCCCTCAAAGTGGCTTATTTCTAAGGTGTTGATATCTCTTTTCTTCTATTTTTGGAGCTGGTTTCCCAACATTTTTTAGCGGTTGAAGTTTCAGCAACTTGTTTATTTATATCAATCATATCATTTGACATAGTATTTAGCACTTTTTGAAGACCTTCAAGATCAAATGGATCTTTTGAAACTTTATTTTTAAAATCTTGACTAAATGTCACTTTCTTTGTTTTCCTTTCTTCTGTCTCTGATCATTTTTCTAATGCTAAGATTCTTTTCTCTACTGCAAGAGCTTCTTTCAAGTTTTCTAAAAGTGTAGCTTTATTAGCTCTATCTAAAAAAATAGCTATATTAGAAGGCAAAGCAGAAATATACGATTCTATTTGTACTTCAACAGTAGGACTAAAAGTGTTTGGGATTTTATTTAATAACCTGTTAAATCTGGAGTTGAAATCTTTGACCTTTTCACCTGAATTCATTTTAAGATTGGAAAGGGCATTGATTAAGGATGAAACAGTTCTATCATCTCCAAATTTTCCAAGGAAAACTTGTTCAAAGGTTACCCAATCAACAATTGATCCTACTGGAAGAGAAAAGTACCAGGATCCCGTAGATCCTTGTAAAGTGTATGGAAAAAATCTAACTACAACATCTTCATGAGAAATTCCTTTCAAATTCATGGCTAACATAAAATTATTGATGTGTTCTTCAGTAGGAAGACCATCATCTGGATTATATTTAGGTAACCATTTTTCTGGATAATCTGGAAGAGGATTAGGATTTTCTATTAATACATCACTAGGATTCATCCAAGGTTAATTAGCCATAATTGGATTTGGATTTTGTGAATATGTAGAAGTATATCTAGAAGTAGGGGTAATGAATGAAGAACTTACAACTGGAACAATACTACTTGTGACAGCACTGACTGTTTGCGTAGAAGAAATGGAAGATAGAGAAGGTGTGGATTGATTAGAAGAATGTGGAGGAATGACTGAAGGAAAATTTGATGTGACTTCACTTGTTTCTGACTTAGATTTGGATATAGAAATTTTTCTGCGATGAGATTCTAATGGAAACTCAAAAGGGGGAATTCCAAGCTTCTTACTTTTAGATCGAGTTAAAATACTAGTTTCTCTGAATAAAGAAGTAACACTTTCCTCAAAAGTTTATCAGTTAACAGGATTTTCAGTAGAAATAGATATTCCTTCTAATTGCTGAATTAAATACTGAACCTTGGGAGATTCTGGAATGAATTCTGAAGTAGGCGGATAACGTGATACTTCAGGAGATGATGGAAAAGTTTCTACTACTTCCGATTTCTGAGTTGGTGATCTATATTGTGATCGGGAAATGGTAGAATTCTTTTGAGGAGATCGACTCTTATGAGGGCTTTGAATTTTAGACTTATCTGCCATTCATAGTCAGGCCCTCCTTCTAGTGCCAAAAATGTTGAGGCCTCAGAAATCCATTGCAACAAAAAGGGGGATAACCACCCGGTCTGGACCTTAAAGCAGTTCCTTTTCCATTTGGGATAGTGGCTCCGACTAGGTGTGATGGGACCAGTTTCCCATATTTGGGTTTTTTATGATAATTTGTGGGATTTCTTTTCAAAACATTTTAAAATTATGAATTGCTACAAACTAAGACAAATTTATTTCTATGTGAAAAAATTTGAATTAAATTTAATCTAACCTGGGGATAGTATTTAAATGCGATCTAAAGAGATATCTATTCAATCTGTGACGATAAAATCATCATAGATTTAATAGAATTATTACTGTGTAAGATGATTCTCTTAAAAAAATAGTTAATCAAAAGAAAATGAAAGATATATCACATTTATCTGATGACCATGTATAAAATAACTAATTTCTACCTTTATATCATACAATAGTGCAACTGATATTTCAGATAAAATTAGTTAATTCTATATATGATTCATGAAAGCTGAGTTCATCACTAACATTTAGAAACAAAAATAACATACATGATAATAGTACCAGATGTGTATTAATTCTGCTTATTGGATTAGTGATAATAGGACGTATTCAATTCTTCAATCAAAGAGTCATTCAAATAATACATAAGTGCACCAACAATGATTCAACAAAATGATATTTATAACTGAAAAAGGCCATGCTCCATTACTTCATCAAGGCATTCACAAAATTACTTAAAAATAAGCATTCTTTGTAAATGTTTTTAACAAAATCTTGGACCCTTCTCTAAATGCATGAGAAGGGTTTAAATACTAAAACTAACTACAAACTAATTAAATGATTTAAAAAAATGTAGAGGAGGTTTCAAACAACCTTTCTCTAAAACTTAACTTAAACAATAATCTAGGAATTTAGAACTGATAATCCTGAATTTATGGATCATGTATTTCTGTGTGATCACAAATTTGGCAGATATCTAGCATTGTCTTGAGCTGAGCTGGCTAAGATATTCATGATTGAATTTTGTCCTTGAAGATAGAATTTTAGATTGTTGCCTGAGAATTTTGGGCTAATTCTGTGAGAAATAGAAGAGTTTGATCAGGGAAAATTTTAGGGGCGAATTTTATCCCAAGGTCTAAATTTAAGGGATTTTAGATTTTAAAGGGGTGAATTTTTTATATAAAAGCTATTTTGTATGGTTTTATATAATTAGCCCCAAAATTATTTTAAAAATAATTAATTATTATGATTTAGTCCAAAAAAATAAAATCGCATAAAACCTGAAAAGCTGGATTCGCCTCAGTATTTACTACTCTGGACGGGCTTGGGTTGTATTCACCCCCGATTTACTACATTGGAGGGTTTTGGAACTACATTCGCCCCCAATATCCAGAATGGTTGCATGTAAATCTTTCCCCCAATATCCAGTATGGCAGGGTAAAGCTTGCCTGTGTTAGTTGGGCTGCACATGTCGACATAATGGTGGCAGAGGGCCTGCACAAACCCCAAATATTCGAACCCAAAATATCCGAGCAATGGGTTTAAACTGCATTCGCTTGACTTGGTCCCTCTTCCTGTTCACAGATCCTTCCCTTGGCGCCATGACAGTTAGGAAATTTTCGAGAAAACCGAACCTCTTGGATGTCGAGGTAGGGGTTGTTACAAATAACCTAGATCTTCTTGATTTTCCTGTCATTGAAGTATATAAAAGAGTAGTTTCAAGCTTAGGCACCAATGGGGTTATGGTTATACTCGATAATCATATCAGCAAGCCAAGCTGGTGCTGCAGCAATATAGATGTCAATGGGTTCTTTGGAGATAGGGATTTTGATCCAGATACCTGGATTAAACGCCTAATTTTAGTGGATTCAATGTTTAATGGAATTGATAATGTTGTGGGGATGAGCCTAAGAAATTAATTGTGAGGTTCAAAGAAAAACTAGAACGATTGGTACACATTCATGTAGAAAGGAGCCGAGGCAGTACACAGAACAAACCCTAAAGTGCTCGTTATAGTCTCAGGATTTAGCATGATAGTATAAGATCAGGTGTCGACCAGGTTATGATCCCTGTGTTGCACTACCTGCGTACTATGTGCGGCCGCTCAAGGTCGCGGGTTTGAGGATTCAATTCAGACCTGTAGATGTTTAAATTTGTACAACTGGGGCATCTAGGGAGTTTTTCCTTCTTAATCATAATGTTTTGAGTGGAAATTTTCAAAGCTTGTTGGTATTTTGGGCGTTTCAAGTAAAGACTTGTACCGTAGCTCTTCTACATGTCTCAAACATCTTAACCTCTGAGATATTTAAATGTAATGTCTCAACATCCGTATGGCTTTTCTTTTGATTTCACAAGTTTTGGTCTCCAGCAGAGAGATGAAAGATGAAAGCGAAAGTAATGTTTTGGAGAATATTTTGTTTGGTTATGGTATCAAGCGTAAAGATTGAATTGGGAAAGCTTGAAGTTGGTTGTAGTCTAGAATATAGTTTCGCTGATTGTATATTGAATATCCTAGTGTAAACCAAAGGGAAGGTTCTCTGAACTGTTGAATTTGGACAAAAATAAATCTAGCTAATTTCGATCTCTAGTTCATGTTAAAGGGGTCATTTTTGTAGTCTGCGAACCTCAGGTGGGGATTTAGCTAGTTTCCTTTCAGGAAAATTGAAGTGAAAATTGTTGCAGTACGGAGGCCTATATTTATCAAGTTTTAAAGAAAAACGGAGTGCTTCTCTTTTATTATGGTACAGAGAATGACAGAACAATTTCAAATATATTTATTTATAAATTTTCTTTACCGATTTATTTATTATTGCTAGTGATCGACGTTTTCATGGTGTCAACCTTATCTGAATTGGATCACTTTTTCTTTTTGGCACAGGGTTTTATTTGAATTCGAGCAAAGGTTTTGTTCTTTGTAGAAAATCCCCAGAATTGATTTTTATGATAGACGTCGAAGTGTAAATTTGTGAGGTTTGCACTGCCCCATCTTGTACATGCTTTATATATCTATTATTTTCATAATAGTAGAGTAGATGGTCACTTGGTAAATATTATGCTATCATCTGGATTTTGTAAACTGTGTGGGGATTTGTATAAAAATGCTCCATCAGGGGTGGAATAATGATTGTAATTATAAATATCTTGGATAGTTTTGTGTTTCTTGTTGGCATATGAGTCTTGAATGTGCAATGTACGTAAGACTTGAAAGTCTTGAATGTGCATCTATGTAAGATTTGGAAGTCTTGAGTCTTGACTTAATGATAGGTGGCTGGATTGATTTTAAGCAGTGAAGGATTGGATATGAAGATGTACCAACCACGAGTGTGTGAGGACGGCCAGTTTGGGTCGTGTGAGTGATACCTTGTTTGGGTGAATAAACTTTCTCAAATCCACGTGAAATTGATGGGCAGGTAGTTAAGTGAAAACATATCTTACTATGTTCCAAGGGGTAACTCTGTCGGTTGAACTATTTGCGTAAGGTATGTTGCTTACACAGAGGCCGTAGGTCACCGGTTAAAATTTGGTTGAGTCCATTGTGGTCGCTAGTGGGTATTGTGGTTGGTGGTTGAATTTCCCTCCATGCTGATATTCCAGGGAAGAGGGGGAATCCTGTAAGGTTTTCCTTGGAATAAAAAAACATATCTTACTATGATCTTTACCAAGGAGAGAATAACCACCTTTTAATGACTCAGCAAACTAGACTAAAAGGTAATGGGTGGTATTACCTTTTTCATCTACCTCCTTAACCATTTTTCGGTTTATCTTGCTATAATTGAAAATGTAAGAATATTTTAGGTAACATCTTCTATCTCTAGAAAGTGGGTTGTTGGCATGTTGTGTACAATATTTGTTTGCTGTCTGTGAAGTTTGTATCATGAAAATCTGGAATCAGCTATATTGTTGAAAGTTTCTTCTGCTATTATTAGTGGGCTTAATGGTTAAGAGCATGTGTTTCCTCCTAAGAGGTCACAGGTTCAAAACCAGAGGGGTAGAGTATGTATGCCTTTGTAGACATAGCAGTCAAATCGTTGCGTGGAGGTGGGTCCCTTGTCCCATAAAAAAGAGGGTCTCATACACCAATTTGGTGTCTGGCTTGGCCGTGACCTTAAAATTGGATTATTATTATTATTATTGAGAATTTTTCTAGCTTTTAATGGTTGATGTTTCCCACTAAGAGATTGAGTTGCTATGTTTGTTCTTTTTCTAGTTGATGAGTTAGGTAGGAGGGCATGTAGATGCTCAGTAGATGGCCAAGCATAAGTAGATATAATACATTGTAGCAGAGAAGGAACCAACTCTTCCCTTGATGCTTTGTAACAAGTTCTGAAGCTGTAGAAGAAAGTTCCCTTGTCATGGTTGATGGTCTACATTTTCCAAAATTGTTAGCTATACCCAAGAAGTGTGTGTGCTGATTCGTATTGTCAATGTCATCACATCGCTTGGGTTTTGGTTTCTGTGTTTTATGGGTTCTCTCATGACCTCATTCTCATGTCCAATCCTCAGCCTGGAGGATCTTCCTTGGGTGGAGTCTATGAACTGTCCAGTCCCCATTTCATGGACAAGGATAAGCTTTGATTGTATCTTCTTTTCAGAGTTAATTTGGCCTTTTCTGTTTTCTAGGATGGAGCCTGAGTTGGAACTTCCTCGAAATCATTAAATTTATGCTAGTGACTTAAATATCCTGGCCATGAACACAGTCTTATGCAGAAATTATTATAACTCCTAACGTTTTCCAGGAAAAATGAAATCTAGAATAGTGCCAGGTTTTAAATAGCCTTCTAGCTAGTTTATACGAAAGATAGTCGACTTGAAACTCTTTGTAATCCTTCATACTTTTGCATGTGATTTGGCTCATTCTAAATTTATTAAGCAAAGGATTTTTTTCTGGGATGAAATTGACTGAGACTCAAAATCCTTAATTTCCTTTTGTATATTTGAAGAGGTTTTCATTTTCTTTTTGTTATTAATTTTCATACAGATTGCTCAAACATCAATTTTCTTACACATGTAGATTTCTTTCAATTTGATGGCACCATTTTCGTTGCCTCCTGGCTTTGGTTTACACCCAATAGATGAAGAACTTGTTGCTTATTACTTGAAGAGTAAAGTACATGGCCATAAGATTGAGCTTGACATTATTCCTGAGGTGGACCTTTACAAGATTGAACCGTGGGATTTGCCTAGTAGGTTGTATTTTGTTTCTATTTCTTTTGTTTTCTGTTATGTTTTAGGTATTTTATCTTCAAGTTAGTTTAATATTTTTATATACTTTATCCTTAAGGTAAGGATGCCTTAAATTAAGTTTGAGTAGTCTAGTGATTTTGTTTTTTAATCTCTGTGTGTGCATGCATCACATATTGGTAGACAATTAAAACAAGTGTACATTTCTTCAGCAGCTTGACTATTCAATAATTGAACTTTATCTTCTCTGTTTAGGTTTCTGGTTGCTAAGTAACATGTTATTTTGAATTTGATTGTCCTGCTATTTTGGATAACTATGCTCTGTAGTCACTGGAACACCAATAATTCTACTGGTTACTAGGCTAACTTAAATATCTTGTTCTTTGGAAGATAAAATTTTCCTCCCAAGCAAAGATCTATAGTGGTATTTCTTTATTCCACGCGATAGGAAGTATCCAAATGGCTCACGTACTAATAGGGCCACTGAAGCTGGTTACTAGAAAGCAACTGTCAAGGATTGGAAAGTTACATCTTAGCGGAGTACAATTGGATCAAAAAAGACACTAGTATTCTACAGGGGTTGTGCTCCATTTGGAGAAAGGACAGATTGGGTTATGCATGAGTATCGGCTTGATGAGAAGCAGTGCCAAGCAGCAGGTTTACATGTTTCTTGTCTGTCTCTTCTTCTTTGGATGTTGATATTTTTCATTTGTAGCCATTAAACCTGTGGGAAGTATATGATAATGTTGAGTCTCTTTGCACCATTAAAGTTGTTGGTATTACGAGATACTGTCTCTTAGGGAGTTTCTTCAGTTATAACTTATTTTAGATCTCTTTAAATGTCATTAAGAATTGTTTCAATAGGAAGTATTGATGGAATTACTTTTGCAGGATTCTTTTGTCTTATGTCGCATCATCAAGAAAAATGGATTAGTAACAAAAAGTGGTGACCAGTCTGTTGCCCCAACTGAGAAAAATGATTCATATGGTGCAAATAACAACACCTTACCTAGAAATCTGGCTCAAACATTCTATAGTGAGCATCAATCACCAGTTTTGCAAGAAGGTGAAAATAACACAAACTTAAAACTGCCATATGAAACATCTTCTGAGAATTTCAATAACATGACTGAAGACAATATTGAGAGATGGTTAGATGTGCTTCTGGATGATCCAGATCAAAATTGTAGCATGGCATCTCCAGTTGAGTTGACAAATAACGCAAATTTATGTGGCTTACTTCTTTTTGTTACAATAATATTGCAAAGCTCTCAATTCCTGGTAGATGTCACAACTAACTTTCATATAATATGTAATTAGAAAGTCTAACTCTTGTGAAATAATCTATTTATTGCAATTCATGAAAAAATTTACTGCGTGTTTATGTTCTGCATTTAAATCTACACTTACAGAAGGTTTAACATTCCAGAATATTGCTTTTATCTTTCTACTATAACATATATATTGACATTATTTCATAAATAACATACATTGATACTTTAATTCCATCCATGAGTATTGCAGGTATCTTTTTCTGACCCTTCGTGGAAGAGACATTATTTGAAAGATGGACTGGAGTGATGTTAAAGTATGATAGAAGAAACTAACTTATGTGCCTTTGCTAGGATGGTTGCCAAAAAAATGAACCTCAATGGACAAAATACTGCATCTATGACACTAAAATTTATACCAGTGTATTTCAACTGGGTTACTCAATTGGCATTGAAAGCAACCTTAGTTGAGACATTTATTTTTCCTCCATAAATTTCAATGGGAAACTATTTTATTATTTAGTATAATGGACAATTCAAATATATAATGGAATTCTACCTGTCCTAAGTAGTAATTTCACATTTGGTAAAAATGTTCCTTGCAGATCCAAGATGAGTGTGTAAATTTTAGTGAGTGCTTTGACCTCTTTTCTTGGTTCTTCAAAAGGATTCATATCCGCCACATGGAGTTACATTATCCATTTCTCTAAGGAATTTATAACATTTATTGCGGGTTCACAGTATTTCCTTGATATTCGTTTGTGTTTTTTCGTGAAATTGCATCTCATATTTCGTTTATGAATAATAGAAGAGTACATAAAGTAGTATGTATCATTGGGCCAAGATGTGGTTATAGTCTACCTCTCCCTACATATTCAAGGAATGCAAGTATATCTTCTTTGGCCCATATTCTGAAGAGAGGTTCTACACTCTTTTTAAAATTCCAATTCTAGCTGAAATCTACGCTGCTAACATTGATCTAGAATCTGCAATCTTTCTCACATGAAAGGGGAGGTATTCCCTTTAGGTAGCACAACATCTATTTTCTCTCAAAACATATGCTTAGGTGTTCTATATACCTCTGCTAGACTGCCTGATCATCCATCCATCACCAAACTGACGCCCTCCCAAAGAAAATGATTGACAAAGAGATTGTTGTACTCAGTGGTAACCCATTCCCAAAATGCTCTAGCAACTCTACATTCCCACAACACATGTTACTTTGTGAAACCAGACATCAACCATTTGTTAGGCCTAAGGGGTGGAGCATATCTTTGACCGCTGGGATCTAGTTAAGAACCAACTATCCAAGTAGTCTAGTTGTAAGGTCATTCCTTGAACATTATTTTGAAGATTTCCTCTTTGCTTTGCTAATTTTTGCTATGCTTCTGTTTGTTGTCACCTAGGGTTTGTATTTGGTCCCATTTGCACATTTCATGTAATGGGGGGATTGTAGTTTTTTGGGTTGCATGACATGCCACCAGCTGAAATTTGCTGAACTGAGATCTTGATGATTGTTCTTATGTAGTTTTAGTAAAATTATTGTGTAATGAAACAATGTTATGGATTTTGTAGTTAGATATCCTTTAGAGGGCTTAGTAATTGAATGTGTCCCCCAGAAAAACATAAAAATAACTTGCAACAAAACTATAGAAACAATGAGAGCGATAACTAACCACGAGGAAACTGTTTCATAGGTATAGAGAAAGACAAACAACCATGGTATTTTCTGACCTCAATTGCATTCATGACTTTTTAATTGATGCAAAACAAGTTTATGTTTATACGAGACGACATTGCCTTTTCAAATACAACTAGGAGTAAACATGTTAAAATGTGAAACCTCCAAAAAGTAGTAAAGATCCCAAATAAATTATTTAGGTTATAATTGTTATAACAATCTTGGATATGTTATATTTCATGGTATTTATTTTGGTAACATATATATTTATATAAGACACAAACAAAAATGTATTGTATCCAAATACTTATAATAATCTGTTGTA
This sequence comes from Pinus albicaulis, assembly GCA_034641835.2. Classification (NCBI taxonomy): domain Eukaryota; kingdom Viridiplantae; phylum Streptophyta; class Pinopsida; order Pinales; family Pinaceae; genus Pinus; species Pinus albicaulis. Next base: position 1,023,854,198 of record CM076579.1, on the reverse strand, counting down.
TAAATATTCATATCCATCTTTGGATCACTTGGTATTTCAATTGTCTCCCAAAATGGTTGGGATGAGACCATAGCTACCAAAAAATCAATATTAACAGAATTAATCTCAACGAAAGAGATGTTGCTGAAAAAACATGGGCTTGATTTCTCATTAAAATTTTTCATTTAAAGACAATCTTGCCTTATAACTGTCAGGATAAGTTGGAACTTTGCACACTAAGAAAACTGTATGCCAAAAAACCCCTTTGTTATGAGTTTATATTATAACAAGACCTCCATGGCACAACACGCTTGTAATAGCCATTGAGTAAAAGCAATATTAAGGGTTACAAAAGAAGATCCTTGAGAACCCTAATTTTCTTTATCACATAGATGGCAACAAGAAATCAAATTATAATTTTTTTCTCCCAAGTTTGAAGAGGTGAAATTAGATGCTACTCTAGGTTGGAAAGGAGTAAGTTAATTAGTGGATGAAGTCAATCTTTTTTTAATGAATCTCTTCTCTTAATTGGGTAAACTTTTTATTGGAAGTTATAGTTCCACTTAATTGATGGAAATTTTGGCTTTGGAAATTTTCTTTTAAAGGTTTTGACCTATTTTAAGACTATCCACATCATCCAAATTTTGAAAAATGAATAGACCAAAGAGAAAATTTTCTTTGCTGAATAAATAAACTGGAAAAATAAACTTACCAAAAATGCTGAATTTGTCCACTTATTGACTCACTCTATTAAGAAAAACACCTATTAATTCCCTCGATATCTCAATGAATTCCCATTGATCTTTAACTAGGGTGTACATGCAAAATGTACAAAGGCTATTGGTTCACTTTGTGACTAGTCAACTACCTCTAAATAGGTTCTTGAGCCTTCCTTAAAGAAGGACGTGTTGTGGATATCAATGTCAACCTTGTAGGTATAGACATTTTGCACGTTGTCGTGTTCCTTGTCTCCAAATACTGGGCCTAATGGTTAAGAACATGTGGTTCCTCGTAAGACGTCACAATTTTAAATGCAAAGGGGGTAATGTCACAAGTTCAAATCCAAAGGGGTAGAGTATGCACACTTTTGTAGACTTTAGCAGTGAAATTGCTATGCAGAGGCAGGTCCCTTGTCCCACAAACAAACAACTCTTATACACCAATTTAGCGTATGGTTGGCTGTGACCTTAAAATTAGATTATTATTAACATTATTAAGAATTTAGTAAAATTTATCAACTTATGGGTAGAAATTTTGTCTTGTGAAAGTCTCAAACAACTATCTTCTCTTGCAAGATGCCTCTTTATCATTTTTTTAATGTTAGCAGACTCTTTATAATTTTTTTAAGGTTAGCAGGCTCTTTATCATTTTTTATTTAAGTACTCTCAATCAAGGAAAATAAGTTGTTGAAGGCAGTCTAGATGACAAAAAGAAGGAAGTAGGTGTGTATGGATATGTTTGATAAGTCAGGTCATGTCATCATATAGTTGCAGATAACTGGGATAGATACTCTACCTCATGAATTTTATCAAAGGAAAGGGTTCTCTTTTGTTGGAAGGATGCATGAAGGGGCACGGCTCACATATTGACTAGAATAAATCAACATAATATGTCCTCATATGAAATATGAGGTGGTTGAAAAAGATGGAGGAAATATGATTAGAAGTTCCTGGGAAGTGATATGTAAATAGAGAAAAGAAGAGATCATGAAATATGAAACTATGGTCGCATGGAAAAGGAAATCAACATTTGATGACTAGTAGAATTGACCATGATATCTCCATGGGAAAGATACGTAAACCTTGGGAAAGTATGAAAAGAAAGAAGACCCTTAACAATTGAATATATTGGAGATGTGTCAATATGTATGCAAAATGTTGATATTACAATAAGCAAATGTCATGATGAAGGACCATCACAAAAGGTAAATTTTGTTTGATGTTCATTTTTTATTTTTGAACATGTTTGGATGGGCTAATACAGGGCTACCGAAAGGGAGTTGTGGATGTCACCTACAACTAGTACTCATGTGGTGGATGAAAGATCCCGAAGGACGCATGATGTGGAAAAGGTAGATGTATGAAGGAAAGCCATATATGGACTAGCATATCACTTTCTGATGAAAGGAAGGATGACATGACTAACATGGTTCATGAATGAAAGTGATGGACGGTCAATGCCCTATGAAGAAGTCCCAAAAGATGAAAGATGCATAATGTTAAAGATGAAATTCATGACATGGAATGTAGGATCTCTTCAAGCAGTTGAAATCCACCAAAGAGCTGCTATTGGAAATCAAGTTCCTAGTTTGGATGGAGCTTGGGTACATTCCTTTATAGGAATGGGTACATTCCTTTATAGGAATGGGTATACCCTCCCTAGTTAAGAGGGAGAGATAGACACATCATTCTTGTCTTCACTTTGGAAGAAAGAATGGAGGATTGGGTAAGCATCTGGCATCCGATACTCTTCAAGGATGTGGTAGGGAATCCACAACAAGAGTAGTGGTAAAGGATTGAAATTCTTTGAGGACCGGGAATCCAGGATAAGAATAGTTCTGGGAGGACATACCCTATGAACACCCTGGTGGGGTATGTGCCTTGAGAGACAATGATGATGGTGTCTATAAATCATTGGTCTCGCCAACATTGTGCTCTATTCTTATGGAGAGATAGAGCTATTAGTCAAAGCCTTTTTATGTGACAATGATGGTTGATATGATACTAAACAGATGGGTTACCAATTCGACTCTTCTTATAAGAATTCTTCAGATTGAGAATGTCCAAGTACCTTGTAGGGATTATGAATGCCTCCCTAGTTAAGAGGGAGTGTTGAAATATGTAACTAGGTTTGGTCTTCATAATGACATATGTAATCATGATTTTATGTATTTGATGTAATGAGAAAAATAAATTTATTATTGTTGTTGAGGCATGGGTTTCATGCTCAAGGAAATTTATTTTTTAGCTCTAGCTCCCATTGTGAGCTCCTAGGGCTTGTTAGCGAGTCTACAAGTCAAGAAAGTCATTTTCATGTATGAATGACCCATTTGGGCATATTACATATTGTAAAAGAGTTTATTTGAGTCATAGTTGAGCCAAAAGACCCTCCAAGACCTCGTCAAATGTGCAAGCTACAAGTCAGCCTTCCCAAAGACAAGTTGGCTTACAGACAGTTACAAGTCGACTTGCTTTCATGGACAAGAAAGCATATAAAAGGAAGACTTCGACCACACTTGAGAGACACACTTCACTCATTCCTAGTTCGATCATAAGGAGGAAAAGGTGTGAAAAATAAAGAGAAAGAAGGAAGAAAAGAAGGACGTGATTTCTGAATTCTTTTGGGCTACTTCTCTCGACATGTGTGAAGAAATTAGGGCTTCAATTTGTTGTAAGGAAGCCGAGTTACAGATCCAACAAAGCACTAAGGATTGGGGCAAGTAAGAACTGTTTTAAGGGCCAAGTTCTCTAAGAACAAGAAGGATGCCTAGCGAAGGAAAAAGAGGAAAAAAATATCCATTTTCCTCTCACACGTGCAGCCTAGGGTTTCTGAAATAAGGGCCGAAAAGTGCAGAAGTTGCAGGAAGACTGAAATTGCAGAAGGGAAGGACGAATTTGCAATCAAGGTGGTGTCAAGCCAAAACTGAAGACAAGGAAGAAGTATCTCGTTTGATTTGGAAAAAGAGGCAAAGTTGACTTGGTCTTAGAGGAGTTTTTGGTCAAGGGTCTAGGTCTTGGAATTCGTCAATTGAAGATTCTATAAGAAGATGAATTTGTGTGGGTTTTCCTCTCAAGATTGGAGAGGGTTTGGCCCTGGATGATCGCCTATATCTTGTGTCCTTTTACTTATTGTTATTTATGGGTTGGTAGATATTTGATGATGGAAAAACACTAATAATAATAACTAAAGGAAGAAGCTAACTAAAAGAAGTAAAAATACATCACAAACAGTTATCAAAGAGAAGAGAAATCACTTACCTTTCTGCCCCCATATTTCTCAACAATTTATGTCAAACCTCCGAACTCAAGAAGTAATGCATCATGCTAATGTTCTTATCTCAAAATTGGTTGCTATTTATGATTTCTATTTCTACTTTACACCTTCTAATAAGTTTCTATGAACCTGTAAGAAACACACCACTATATACAACACTAATACAAACATATCACATATGACAAATATATAATATAAGTTAGGATCTGCCTCTCTTTTGGTGAAACACATGCTCTGCAAATGTCCATCTATCCTAGAATATTGCGCACTCGGTGCCTATGTGAGTCCATACAAGGCCTTTTTAAGCTTGCAGACATGCGACTCTTTCCCATTTACATCAAATCCTTGAGGTGGGACTCTTTCCTATTTACACCTCAAATCCTTGAGGCTACTCTATGTACACTTCCTCCTCAATGTTCCTATTAATGGAAGCTGTCCTCACATCCATCTGATGTATCCTGCATATGATAAATGAAACCAAGGAAATAACTACTCTAATGGAAGTCTACCCGGTGACTAGAGCAAATGCCTTCTCATAGTTCACACCCACTTTCTGGAAGAATCCTTGTTGAGTTGTTTAACAAGTAAACAAACACAAGTATTTATTATCAATCTGGGCTAGTAGGACTTAGAAGCATCCCCAAGGTATATGGGTTTCAGCTATGATAAAGTTAGAAGATGATTTATTAATGATTAAAGAAATACATATTACAAATATAAATCTAAACTAAATACTTTCTAAATTCAAGTATGCAATCAGCAACAGAATAATCTCCTAACTTAAGAGATTTGTTTGTCCTTCTCTCACAAGATTACGTCATGAATTAGAAATAAAAAACCACTAATTGAGCAATATATTAAGATGCATGAAACAATAATTGAAGAGGCTCTTAACTATAGAGATCCTGGTTTTCCTTCATCACAGATTAATTCATCAATAATACTATTGTTAGAAAACAAGGATTCAAAAAATCATTAAAAAGAATGAAAAGAAGAATTCTAGATTAAGATCTTAATTAGATAGAAAGAATGTTTAACTTAAACATTTGATTGTCCTTTCATATGCAGAATAATAATGATAATTAGATTCATTAGCACCCATAATACATCAGTATGTATCTAATCAACAAGTTAAGAATAAAACAAACTAGTTCAGAAACTGCAACTACAAATAACTAGAAAGTGCACTTAGCTCAGTGTGGGGGCCCTCCACTCTTGCATCACACACTGAAAGTGATTTCAGCTACTAAAAATTCAGTCAATAAATCAGCATATAACAACAGAAAATGGAATAGAACAGGTCTTCAATTAACTCTCCAAAGTCTAAAAAATAATAATGTTAAGTCATACAATTTCTACATCAATGCTTTCAAAGTCTGAGGCTTAAATAGATAAAATATGAAAAAAATTAATCTAAAATGCCTCCTATAGCCATGTTTATCCTTATCTTATCCAATCAGGTCGAATTCATCCATCAGATCCATCAAAATCTGGAAAATCCCATAAAATAAGAAATTTGACCTAGTTCCTAAGGATCCTCCATACAAACAGGTCCTGTTTGACTGCCTTTGACCAAGCCTATTAAAGCTCAGTTTGACTGAACCAACAGGTGTAAATTTAATCTTAGTTCCCAATATTTCTAGAAATATATTCATCTCGAGTCCAAGTGTCCTGCAAATATGCAAACCATGAGGCCATTACAGGAATTTCTGATCTGGTTCAAAAATGCACTTATAATTCATTTTTTATAAAAACTTCTAAGAATTGAAAAACTTAATTTAAATACCTGTATATGCATTTATTAGGAAAAATGGGGTGAATATGATGGTGTATAGATGGTTAGTATGGAAAATAAAGTGTATTTTCATAAACAAAAAGAGATAAAAAATGAGGGCCAACAATCCTCTCACTACGAACTTTGCATTGAACTTCTCAATGTTGCCAATTGTTGCATGCTTGATCTTATAGAGCCATTTGGAACTCACTATTGACTTCCCCTTTAGTCCTGACACTATGTCCCAAACAAAATTCTTCATGATGGAGGTGTATTTATAAAACTATACAAAATAGGTTTTATATAAAAAATTCGCCCCTAAAATTTTCCCTGATGCTTGGCCTCGATGGTTCGCTTCCTTCAACTCCTGGTTCACCTACCATATCTTCATTGGAACCAACACCTTGAACTCCACTAGACAATGATTCGCCATTTTTTACTAGTGATTCACCATTTGTACTGGTGATTCGCCATGATTTTACAAGATAATATAATCTCGTGAGAGATTCGCCAAAAAATTATATATACATATTATATTATTAATAAAATCGCCTTCCATTTTTCCTATGTATCATGGGAATTCGCCCATTTATTATACATAGAAATTTAGGGGGGTTATTAAAATTTTCCCTGAGTTTGATGCTGATGATAAGGTTTGATCAGAAAATTCCAATAATTTTCCTGATCAAACTTATAGACTTTCTTGATTATTTCTTCCTGTTGTTCTGCTCTCTATGTCCATTTTAATTCTACTTCTTTTGTTATTGAAAACACATCAGACATGCTTTCTTCAAGAAGTCTTGTTTTAAACAATTGGTCACATAAGAGTTGTATAACTTCACTTGATTTGCTGGACGTCTTGGTCGCTGCTCTTTCTATTCGGATGATTTGTGCTTCCCATTCTGTAAATAATAATTCCTTATGAAGCTTGTCTATTTGTGGTTGATTAGCTTGCTTTCCTATATCTAAGTTTTTCCACTGAATGTGTTCTTCAATTTTATTTTTAAGTTTCTCACATTCTAGTTTTTGGATTGCAATTTTCTGAATCATTATTTTATTGGAATCACAATAGGAATCAATCGTAGCAGCTTTATGAAAAAATATTTTTGGTTGTCTCTTTATCAAAACATTTATCTCAAGTTCTTCTTTAATGAAATTTTCCTGCTGTGTTTGTTTCTCTTTAAGCTTTGCATGATGTTCTAACTTAAGATTTTCAATATCTTTATGGAACTGTGCTGAAATTTCTCTGATTTGTTCAGTAGCCTTGACTTTCTTAGCATCTAACATCTGTTCTAACTCTTGTATTCTGGATTCTTTCTGTTTCAACAAGGTTCTAACTTCAGTTTCCTTATCTACAGTGGTTGTGGCATAAGCTCCTGCATATTGTGACAATTTAGTCAGATGATCAGTGGGATCCTCTAATGAATCTTTCCAAAGGACATCAACTGATTCATCTGTCGTTTTAGGAGTAGTCTCATTAGTTATTTTTTTCTTATTCCTTTTAACCACAGCTCTGTGATTGGGACTGTAGAAAATATCCAATGATGGAATGTCTTCAATCTGTAGGATGATTTGATCTGTAGAGTAAGCCGGAATGATTTCTTTTCTCTCTGTTGCTAGGATTCTCTGTAGAGGGTTGACAGTTTCAACTATTTTCTGAGAAGACTCTGGCGTTTGAAAACTTGCTACTTGGTCAGTATTGACCTTTTCTTTAGGAGTGATTTTTGCTTGGGCAAATTGTTCCCATTCATTCACCACGTTTTTACCTTGAGATGATTTAGACTGATCTACCGTGCTCTGATCCTTTTGAACTGCCTCTAAATTTGATTTAGTGCCATTTTTCTTTGTTTTAACTTGCAATTCTATTTGTTGAATAATTTGGTCGATTTCCAAATTTTCTTTTATAGATTCAGATTCATCCTTAGATTTATCTAACTTATCAGAGTGTTGTTGAGACTGGCCACTTTAATTTTCAGAGCCATCTTTCATTTCTTCATCGAGATTGACACTTGGAGTATGTTTTTCTTCGTCAATAACTAGAAAATTGAAAGGGACATTTTTCAATCTCTCATTTCTATATACCTGAAAGGCTTCAGCCTTTTCTTCACTTGATTGACTAGAAAATCCTTTTAAAAATATCAGAAAAATCTTCAACTCCTTGGAAGAAGTCATCAAATTTGTCTTCTTCTTTTATGAAAGGCTTTATTTTGAGTTTTTCCATGTAATTTTTAATTACATCGTCGGGGTCATATAATCTTCCTGGCATGAATGCTAGATTCAACATCTGAATATTAGGAACCTCTTTGTATCTATGGCCGATATTAGCCAAAGCAAAGGTGCTGCATTGTAGAGGGAAAGAAGGCCAAATAGCCTTTTTATCATCTTTTAACTGTTTTGTGACACCATTGATGAACTAATAAGCTATCTCTTTCCCAAACAATCTATCTGGAACATAGTATGGAAAAACATGTGGAAGAGCAGAACTTCCAAATACTCGAACATATGTGAATTTCTCTTCAGCAAACCATCTAGCTGTAGGAAGGATATCTTTACTGACTTCTATTATCACTATAAAAAATTTCCCAAACTTGGATAGTTTGCATTGTTCCTAGTCATGGTTTTTAGATAGGTGTGAAGTCATGTTAAGTTTTTAGGGGTTAAGTAATAGGGTTAGAGTATCATTTTTATTCACGTAATAAAGTCTAAAAACCTTGTTTCATACCTTTACAGTCTCATATCATGTTTAGAGAGTCAAATTTTTAACCATTTTGAATTTTTTTTAATTAAGCCACGAAACCACGTTTTCGTAGTGCAGACAATGTTAAAAACTGCTTTTGCGCTATGAAAACGTTGGTCATTTCATAGCGCAAAACCCTGAAATTACATTGAGCGTGCTACAAAATTGGGGATTCGTAGCATGTCTTGTCAGTTATGAAATCCACCAGAATTCCATTAAATTTTCTTGAGTAGGTGTCAGTCCACGAATCCTTTCTCCCACATGCAACCATTCACAACCATCATGAGATTCCTTAGGGGTCATTTATCATCCGTCATTTTAAAATTTGAAATGGGATTGTTGTCCTTGGTTATATTTTCTCATGCAAAAACATTTGTTGCATGCCTTTCTTCGAATAACAAGCTCATGGTAAGCATAAACCAGAGTTTTTGAACTAGTTATCAAGTGAGGCTGAAACAGTTATCAAGCGAGGCTGAACCCTTAATCAAGCGAGCCAGTTTCTCTTAAATCAAGCGAGTCAGTTTTTACAGGTTTTCTGAAGCCACTGGGATTCCAAGTGAAAGATGACAGAGGAAAAAAGAAACCACAAATCAGGCCATTGTTTTAGAACAGAACCCGAAGGCATAGAAGCTCTCACTAAGGGTAAATCAGTTGAAGAAGCTTTCAAGAAAGTAGGATGTTGGAGATTCTGCGAAAAGCTACAGGGAGGTCATAATCAAGTCACAAAAGAATTTTCCATCAATTTTATAGGTTCAAATAAAAAATTTGGATGTTTAAACTTAACAATTTCTCCTGAAGTTTTATCTTTAGTGACAGAGATTCCAAGAGGGGAAGAAAGGTGGTTCAAGAATTTTAGGTTTGAAATGGAACCTTGTAAAATATTTTTGAAGCCAAAGTTTTTCGACACAGATTTAACCAAAGCAGTGCCAAGAGGTTATGTCAAGGATACATATGCTAACTTTCTCTTCAACATTCAAAGATAAGGTGCAGATGAAAACTCAGGCATGTGAAAATTCATTATTTCATCATGGTCTTGTCAAATAAATAGTTTTGCATGAGCTTCAGAGGGTGAATAGATAATGTTCATCGTTTTTGTTTCTGTGTGGATTTGGGGTGGAAACATATGGAACAGTTGTTAGCCCTAGGGCCAAAGAAAAATCACAATCTGAAATCATTGACCCTGCAGAAACAAGATCAAAGAGGCTTGTCAAGTTAAAGCCTAGAATACAAGTGAAAGGGATAGAGATTAAAACACCAGTAATTATTCAAGAAACCCCTCAACTTGCACAAAGGAGGATAACCAAAGATAAGAAAGAAGTGCAGGAACAATCAACCAGTAAAACAACTCAGAAAAGGTTGACTAGAAGTCAAATAGCAAGGGAAAAAGGCAAAACAAGGGTTTCAGAAGAAGATCCAGGTTTAAAGGGTAGCTTGAATGATATTTTAAAAACTATTGATATTGAGGAATCTCCTTTAGTGCAGGTAGATTTTATAAATTTTGATGAAGGGAAATCTAAGAAGATCAAGTCTTCCAAAAAACTAGATTTCAATGATGAAATTTCAGAGTTTGTGTTCAAGCCCACAAGGCCTCTAACTAGGAATTCAAAAAAGTTGCAAGGATTGGATGTGGAATTAGAAAAATTTGGAGAAATTTCAAATGATTATGAGGAACCCATGGACCTTTCATCACCTATGCTTGAGGATGACAGAAACAGAGTTTTCCATACACAAAGAGAAAAGAGCAGTTATGAAAGAATGAAAGAAAAATTAAGACTAGCTAATCTTCAAATTGCTAGGCTTAAGAATAAAGTAAGAAAACATGTGGTGGAGAAGATAAAATTTGATAGAATTAAAGCTCTGTGGGAGCTTGAAAGAGTTTCAAATCCTGAAACAATCAACAGTGAAGCTCAATTTTTCACCTGGACCATGCCTGCAATCAAAGAGGCCAAGTTTCTGAGAAGGGTAAATGTGAATTTAAGGGCTACTAACAAGAGGTTAAAGAGGCAAATTGATGATCTTGAAATCCAATTGGAAAACTCTGAAGAAATTCAGCTACAGCAAAAGTAAGACACTAAGTGACAAATCCCTAATATAATTTTGTTTTGGGAAGGTCATCGCTTTTGGAAATCATGGAAAAGTTGACTTATATTTTTTTCAAAGCCCATTAGCATCAAAGTAATCATTGAATATTCTATATATTCTCAAGGTTTAAATATGATGAAGAAACCGTGTAAATATGGAGACACATAGCAGTTTCATAGCGTGCTACGAAACTGTTGTAGGTGACATACATAATAGTTTCATAGCGTGCTACGAAACTATTGTAGGTGCAGTTTTAAACATTTTGATAAGCTTCCAAGAGGTAAACACCAGGTTTTTAATGTTTTGATGCTGTTAGAAGATGGAAATCAATCAGAAATGAAGTTCTATCTATTAAAACAAAGGAGATTAGATGTTGAGAGATATTTTACAAAAGCATAGCTACTGCGCTACGAAAACAGCTGATATTTTCGCAGCGTAGACATATAAGATCTCATCACACTCTTTTAGGAAATTAAATTTTCATAGATGGAAAGACATGGTTATATGGGAGTGATAACACATATCACTTGTCTAAAAAGGTCCATTTTGTCAATAAAAGGATTCAAGGAGCATAAATTAAGGTTACAGCTATATTGCAGGAAACATGTTCCTAGTTTTCAGGACAGATAAGGAACAAGATAATAGAATATGACAACAAGGTTATGGACATCATCAAGGTCGAAGATTAGGAGGAGCAGCTATCAAACACAATATTTAATTTTCAGTTAAGGTTGTTTTAGTCATAAGAAACATTTTTACTCCTACTTGTATTGGGATTCTAGAACAGACAGTTAACTGTCACATGTAATTAATATTCAACTTTGAGTAAATAGGTTTCAATCTAAGATAGAATTCGAATTCCTTTGAAGATGGATCATAGTATCCAATGTTGTAATGACTCTATAAGATAGATGAGGTCGAATTCCTCAAGGTTGGAAATTTTCATGAACAAGCAGACTATGTTATTGTAGAAAACTGTGTTTTTATCATAATACAGATATTGGCTCACTAAGGATTCAGAAAGAGTTTTTAATGTGTGATCTTCTTTTGGTTTTCTGTATCTATATTTTTGCAGTGTTATAAACATATGTGACTTAGAATTCATTGGAAAATGCTCTAACTTCCTGCATATGCTTGTAAACTGTGTTTTGTTCACTCTGTTTTTGCTTCATTGATACACCTAAAAACTCTGAAATGCCCTGACTTCCATGATGAGCTGATGCTGATGTTTTGTGGGAAAATACCTAGACTCCATAGCCCAATAGATGTTTTTTGATCATTATTTAAACTAGTCATACACTTTTACACTCTTTATTCTTAGAGTTAGCCATCTAATCCTTAATTCAAAATCTTAAACCTAGTGAGAGAGCCCTCTCAGGTTGATGAGGCTAAGCCTCAACTAAAAGTCTGGTTTGAAATAGTTACACTGAGGTAGCCTAACCAGCAGCCTATCAGGTCCTATTTTGGTGATAACATTTTGGTGCGTCTACCGGGAGTCGAAAGATTACTCATTCCCGAAATCAAGAATATGAACTTCTGAAGGTAGTAGGAGCTCAGGAAGTTGTTCGAGGTTGCAAAACTACCTTGGCGACTCCACACATAAAATAGTTAAATTGTAAGGTGACTCCACTACTTGAAGATCAGTAGCTAGATGAAGTTTCAAGATTAGTTCCATTGCGAGAATGAATGCCAGGTATGCCCCTATGAATTGGTCTCATATCCCTGGTTTTCCAAATCCTATGCCAAAGGTTGAATGGTTAGATGATCTTCCAATATTCAAAGATGAAAATAAAGACAATGCTTCTCTTCATTTGGTTAAGTTCCACATGCATGTACACAATCTTAAGGTTCAGTTCCCTGAAAATTTTCTCATGAAGATGTTTATGACCACTCTAGAAGGAAAAGCATGGTCTTGGTATAAAGGCTTAGCAAATGGTTCATTATATTCTCTTGCTAATTTTCATGATGAATTCTATGAGATGTATAAAGAGTGTCATCCCTCTTTATTGCTGATCAAATATTTTTGTAAACATTCTGTGATTTTTATTCAGTATTTGGAGGATTGTTATGATGATGATGAATTTATAGATGAAGAAATTTTAGAGGCTCTTCATAACAATACATTTCAACACCTAGAAGAAAGGATAACATCCCATGACATGCAACATAGAAATCAGTAGGAGTTTACTTATGAAAATCTTCTTACATCCTCTGAGATTGATGTAGTGATGCAGAAAACTTGTCAGTCTTCGGATCATAATGAAGATGAAAATCATTGCAAATACCAAGAAGAAATAATGGAAGACAGTTTTTATAACCCTCAGGCAGAGAAAAAGGTTGATTACGTATGTCATAATTTGCAGTAGTCTACTTCAAAGAATGATCATAATAATGAGGAAAATTAGACTGTCTATGAGAATCATCTAGAATACCAGTTGGACAGCTTATCAAATAAATTTTGTGTGGCTAAAAATTAGCTGTTAGAAGTTACAAGATGTTATGAGGATCATCAAGCTCATCATGTTTTTTGGGATCCTATAGCTAAATACATGGAAGAGTTTTACTCTCTAGTGTTTCAGTTTTATTTTTACTATGAAGATCAGTTACAATTTCAGTGGAAGTGGTCATCACAATATCATAGTTGCTTCGAGTTTCAATGCAGTCAAACAACTCAAATATCAGATAAAAAAAATGACTGGATACATTGGAAATTTCATATTGATTGAGCTGAATGAAGTTTGCAGTTGATAGGGTAGGTAAGAATGTGCAAATAAGCTCAAGGTTGACTGAGCATTTTTAGTATGTACAGTTTGAAGCAGATTGGGCAGAATTTCAGAGTTTTATTTTAAAGGAATGGATTGCAGCATTGGAGCTACCAGTTCTTAGTGTATCACAGGGTCACACTATCCCAAGTGGAGCCACCATTATCACTATAAAATTCTCAAAACATCATTGCGTCAACTCTACTTTTGGTCATGATTTCAAGGAGGCTTAGAAGTCATTTTAAGTCATTGGTAAAGGATAGGTCATATTACAAGTTCAAATGAAGTCTTCTAGGTCCACTCTATGATCGGTAAACTCTGAAAGTTTTCTTTATCTCTAGTCATGGTCTTACATAGGTTGTAGGTCATTTCATGCTTAAAGGGTTAAGTGATAGGGTTAGAGTCTCATTTTCATTGTCAAATAAAGTTTAACAACCTTATTCCATGGTTTAAAGGTCCCATCATCCATTTAGAAGTCATTCCATTAGGTTTAGGGTCAAATTTTGCAATCATGATAGGAATCCAAGTTTTCGTAGTGCATATAGTTCAAATAAGGTGATTTTTTCTATGAAAACATTTTTTTCGTAGCGCGCTACGAAATGGCTAAAACAACCTTTTTCAACAAAAAACCCTGTTTTTCTGTTTTAGGTAGTCAACTTCTAGAGGGTTTCCTGAGCAACTGAAAACTCATTTTTGAAAACTGAAAGACATTTTTCTTCCTAACATACTGAAATAAAAAAACATCTTTTATTTTATTCAAATTCATTATGAGGCAAGATCAATTGATGGTTTAAATTGCGCTACGAAACTGCTGAAAGTCATTGAGAGGAAAACTTTGTTTTCTGGTTTTAGAAGTCCTTTTCAAGATCCGTTTCTGGCCACATGAAAACGTATTTTGGAATTATGAAGGATGTTACGCTTCATAAAATCCCCAGATACAATAACCTATCTCACTTTTCTCACACGTGTTACCAATTGGGAGATACAAGGCTTTCTCTGAAGCCATATTTTTAGAAATCAGGATTTTCCAGTTTTATACAGGTTGTTCAAAGACAGTTTATGGGTAGTAGGAGAGGTATTTCAAAAAACTGAGATAATTTTTTGTTCAAGACATCATGTTCTCCAAAAAAATCCTTCATTTTTGCAAAATACATTATGGGTAAGAAGATAAAAGCTCTGTCTCAACACCTATTTGTCAGATAAAAACAGGGCAGTAAGTGACAAATTATAAATCAGTTTTGTCATAAAGGAATTCACTTCTGAAAACATTTCAAGGATGAAATATGTTGATTATTAAAGCCTGTATACATCATGGAAAAAGTGCAAGAAGTTTTAAAAACTGATATTTTTGAAAAAAATTGTGTATAAAGACATGCACAGCAGTTTCGTAGCGCACTACGAAACTACTGTAGGTGTAGTTTTGAGCATTTTGTTAAGGTTTCAAGAGGTAAAAAAATATGGTTTTTGAAGTGTTGATGCTGCTAGAGGATGGAAAGAGTTCAAAAATGAAGTTCCAGGTGTTAAAGCATAAGAAATTGGATGTTAAGAGATGTTTACAAAGACATAGTTACTGCGCTACGAAAACCGCTGATATTTTCATGGCGCAGACACATCAGCTCTCTTTACACTCTTTCAAGGACTTAATTTTGCATATGTGGAAGGATTGAATATTTTATGGGATGTTAACACATGTTAAATATACAAAATATTAATCAAGGCTAGCAAAGATGTTGGAAGACAAGCATGGAGGTAAGGGCTAAATTTCAGCAAACTCTGTTTCCTGGTTTCTAGGGTAGTTAGGTCATGGAACAGCAGGGTTCATAACAAGGTTGGAGGCATCACCAAATTTGACCTCATGCGGTTGTAGCTGTCAAAAGAAGCATTAAAGGTTTATATAAGGTTGTTGAAACATTTTTTAGGAGTTTAATTCCTATTTGTATTAGGACTTCTAAAAGAGACAGTTTGCTGTCAGTTGTAATTAAGAGCCTGTTTTAGGAGTAGAATAGGTGTCAATAATAGAAATTCGAATTCTCTTGATGAGGGATCATAGAATCCAATATTGTAAAAGCTATATATGAAGCAAGAGGTCGAATTAACAAGAGGTTGGAGAATTTTTGGCAAAAGCTATTGCTTTATGTAATTGACTATGATCAGTACTGAAGAAAGGTTTTCTTCTTGACAGACCTGAGATTATCATGGGGTTTTAATGCTTTATTGATCTATATATTATGTTTGAATATTTGCAGTATATCTCATTGCTATTACTCAGAATTCATAACCCTATGCTCTGACTTCCTTTAGTAATGAGGTGACTGTGTTTTTCTGTGTTTTATGAGTGAATTGCCTTTGAACCACTAACAATAGATTTCATTACTATTACTCAGAATTCATAACTCTATGCTTTGAATTCCTTTAGTAATGAAATGATTGTGTTGACATTATCTTCTTGAGTGAATTGTCTTTGTTTAAAAACCCATTTGCCTTAGCTTCCATGTCTAGAAACCTTGCCACTGAATCTACTGACTTAGTGACTCCATAGCCCAATGGTAGCAAGCCTTCATCTTTCAACCTACAAACACACAAAACGAAGATATATTTAGCCATCTATATTATCATTAATCAATATCATAAACCCTTGAGAGAGCCCTCTCAGGCTGAGGAGGCTAAGCCACAGCTAAAAGGTTGGTTTGAAATAGTTACACTAAGGTAGCTTGATCAGCAGCATATCAGGGTCCTATTTTGGTGATAACAACTTCTTTGGAAACCCTAGGGATCTTTTCATTAAAATCATTTGATACATAGAAAACATGACTCCATAATAGATTTTGTAGAAATGTAGGTGGAATTTAGAGTCCCAGAGTTCTTCATGGTATATGTGAATTGGGGTAGGGTTTTTAATGGTCCATTTCCAACCCATGATTGGAAATGTAGAAGTGAAACAAATGGAATCCATAACATAAGCAGATATGTAAAAGGGTGAATTTTCTTGGGATGAAGCACTCTTTTTATTCCTATATTCGGCAATATGTTTGGCTAAATAATTGGACAAAAGGTCTACCCAATTCAAAATGGATGAATTGACGATTGCGTCAATTAAGGGAACCCAATCTCTAGCAAAACTAGTACTATCAGGTTTGGAAAATATCCTACACAACATACTAGCAGCATAACAATAAGGGTAAGGGATTTGTGTAATGGGGTACATACTAGATTTTTCCTGCTTTAATTTCCCTTCATTTTATTTCCATTCATGGATGACCTTGATAAGATCTTGATGTTTAGATCTGAGCATTTGCACATATCTATTATCATACTTTTGTTGCGGAGCTAGTAGATGATACATGGCTGTCAAATCTTCGACTTTGAAAGAGCCCATAATTTCTCCTCTGGAATCCTTGAAAACTCTATCTTCAATATTTAAGTTCTCAACTACAGCTATTCTGTGAATAAATGAGCATGCAACATCGAAAAGGGTTGCATCAGAGGTGGAATTAGTACCTTTCACAAATATTTTTTTTTATCACCTTTGGTCCTTCATCCTCAAAAATTTTGTACATAGCTTCCCATGAAGAACTACCACAATCCTTGTTACATACAGTGTCTAAAAATAATGAAGGCATATCTGTATCCTTTGAAGATGATGCTTGAGAAACCTCTTTACCCTTTTTACTCATCTCTGACTTTCTTAACTCGATAATTGATTTCCTGATAGCAAAGTGAAATATATCATATAACGAGCATTACAAAGATATATGAGGGATTTATTTCAAAGTCACGTGAAAAACTTTCAATCTTATCAATTATCTCTTCATAATTCCTTATGATTTCAAAATTTAATGATTGACATGGCTTCGCACACAATATTTATCAATCGTTTAAAGGCGTTAAGATCTAAAATTCAATTTGATATGACATAAGTTGCTTTTCACATGCTGATATAAATAAATGCGCAAATCATGATGATTCCTTATAGTATTTCGTGATTATCGCATAAATGTTGCGAAATGCGATATGTACAAATCACAGATCACAAGATTTAAAAGATACATTTAAGTCTATATTATAATTCATGTGCGATGCGATTTGCAAAAGCTCAAAGTGGATGCGATAGAGAAAAAGGAAAGAATATATTTTTATTTCTTTAGAAAGGATTTTTAAAGAGTGTATTTCATAATTCGCAGATTTTATGATTTAGGATTCTTTTTGAAGGATAAAATATGTGATAAGCGGTGCGCTTTAGGCAGAAAATTTATTTTCTAAGTGTTTTTAAAAGAAATTTTAAAACAGATTTTCCTACTTATTTCTAAAGGGTCCCTATTTATGAAAAATAAATGGGGGTTGTTATATAGCATAACACCTGGTTATAACACGACTTGATACATTACTACTGGTTAGGCTTGACTACCTTAACTCTTAACCAAAGTTACAATATATACTCTTTAGAGTATTTTACACCATAATCACATGGCTAGCCCCATTTTCATGAATAACTAGGGTTAACATAGTATCTTCTCAGTTTATGGTGGTGAAAATAGGAAGGTCAAATTCTGAGTGGCGTAACTTTGACATATGGACTCTGATTGATGCAATTTTGATGTCATTGGAAATGTATATCTATTTAGAATAGGAAAAAAAGGTATTGTGCTAAAGAGTGAAATGTTTAGACCTGAAAAATGTCATTTTATGCTTCAGAACACTCCTGGAAGGTTTCAGGCCATGTTTTTCCAAACTGCGTCTTGCTAGTTAGCCAATTCCTCTTCTTTTTCCACTCTAAAAGAATAAATATGGATGAAAAAATATATAATGATACGATCTGGATCACACCTCCCCATTTCAAGAGGATTTTGGTCCACAAAATTTTCTAATGAATGCGGGGAGGAAAATTTTCCTCCAGCTTCTCTCTGGTGTACGATTTATATTTTCTTGGAAGATGTCCTTTCAACCCAATCTGCCAAAGGTCTTGTAGTTCTTGACCTCTTTTATAAAACTATATATTTTTTCAACTCTGCTTGAGCATCTGAAGCCAAATCCTCCACAAAAGGTAGGACATGTGCCTCTTCCTGATCTAGCATTGAAGGCTCATAGAGCTTCAAATATTTCTCTACATTCACAATTGAATAAATGCACACATATGGTGGAAAAATGAGTTAATAGGAATTATCACCCACCTTTTCCAGTATCTCAGAGGGTCCATACCTTAGAGCCTTTATTTTCTTACCAATTCCATGTAGCATCTCCTTGTTCAATTGTAGTCATACTTTGTCTCCCACCTTGAATGATTTCTCTTCTCTATGTTTATCATATCTAGCCATATATTTCTCTTGTGACTTTTGTGGTGTCCCTTGTACTTGTAGATGGAAATGCCTTATCTTCTCTATAATTTTTTCATCCCTTAAGGTGTCTCCTACAAGATATTCCATCACTCCTCCTTGTTTCCCATATGAAATTTACAAAGGTGAAGGAGGAATATGTCTAAAACAAATTTCAAATAGGGACTTTCTTATAGAAGTGTAGACTGCTCTATTGTAGGAATGTTGTATATATACCATATTTTCATCCCAGGTATTTAGATGCTTCCAATTGTATATCCAGATGAATACTTCTATCTTCCCATCTAAATGCAGATAGAATGTTGTAGATCTCTTCAACTTTTTTCCATCTTCTCCCACAATGTAGTCAAGAATGCACTGAGAAAACTTGTGTCCCTGTATGAAATGATGCTCCTTGGTATCTCAAAGTGCACCCAAACCTGTCCAAAGAACAAGTTTGTTGCTTCTTGCCCCATTAGAGAAATTTTGAGGTACAAAATGGGCCTCCTAAGGAATATTATAAAATAATAGTGGAAAAAATAAAATAATATTAGATTACGTCATCAAATTTTAGAGGGGAAAAAAAATACTTTTTCAACTCGTATTTTAAACTTATCTCCCTAAGATTTTACACAAATTTTGAGCAGGAGAACTCATTGGATGTTTAATTAATTACTCATCCAATGAGTTCCCATGTTGCATAATTTTGATGGACCCGCTACGTGAAAAATGAGAAATACATGAAAAAATGTGATTGCAATGAAATTTTTCATGTATTTATCATTTTTTGTGTAGAAGAATCCATCAAAAGTATGCAAGATCGGTACTCCTTGGATGAGGAGCTAAATTCCACATCCAACAAGTGCTCTCGCTCAAAATTTGTGTAGGACCATAGGCTGATAAGTCAAAAATACGAGTTGAAAAACAGTTTTTTAATTTTTAATTTTTTTTATCTTTTTATTATTAACTTTATGTATTTCTCCTTGTTTTTTTGGTAGAGTTATTATTATAGTTAATTTTTTTATTTTTTTATTTTTTTATCTTTTTACTTTTTTACTCCAAAAATGGTGAATTGTACCCCATGGTTGAAATCATCATCTTGAATCCTATTGGTTCTTATAAAGTTGATTTTGGTTGTACATTTTTTCTTTGAGGCCCATTTTAGACCTCAAAATTTCTCTAATGCACCGATGGTATTTTGATAGGGCATTAGAACACACATCTCGCTGAGCCTATCAACTTCCACAAACATGTACTCATGTCCCTTCCTAGTTGTTGGTAAACTTCACATAAATTCCATGGAAATGATTTCCCAAGGATGAGTGGGTACAAGTAAGGGATGATGTAGACCCTTTTTCTTGTTGCTAGGTTTTCTGGTACAAAAAATCATTCATCCTCTTATGAACCTAGCTACTTGCTAATGCATCTTGGGTCAATACACATACCTCTGAATGTTGGCCATGGTATTCCATACACAAAATTGATATCCAACCTTATAGGTGTGAGCCTCTCTAATTAGTTGCAATATATCACCTTTAGGATCACATAAATTATCCATATTACATAGTAACCCATCCTAGAGATGGTAGTCAATAGTGTTGTCTCCATCGTGCACATGACTCTGAATTTTCAAATTTTGAAACAACTCCTTGAAGTCCTCATCCTATAAATATGCCTCTCTATATGCATCATGGGTGAATGAATCCATGTACATAAGAGTCCCCAAATTTGTGATATTTGGTGTGGGTGTCATTGAAATCATGTCAACCAGATTATTTGTGCTACCCTTCTTGTACTTGGTCATCAAATGAAACTATTGTAGAAACTCCATGTACCTGTAATGCATAGTATGCTATAGCTTAATTCAGGCTTGAAAGTATTATATTAGCTGGTGATTTGTGTGGATTATTTCTTAGGGGTAACATGCACAGGTGGTAGTTGGAGTAAGATCCATCTTGGGCCTTCCTAGGACCCAAGGCAAACAATCATATTATCTACAACATTCACAAAGATAATAAATGCATGGTCATACTAGTACTTGATTAACAAAGAGAAGTAGAGAAGGATTGCATTGATGTGTAGTGGTGATATGTTGGAGAGCTCAATGAAGTGTGGTGGAAGTCTTCCTCACTGGCTCCAAGTCTCAATCCTGCAAGAAAAAAATGAACTAGCGTAATATTTATAGTATTATCACAATAAAAAATAAAAAAAAGTATATAATCAAACAAGAAATCATGTAAATCTAAGCCACTTATAACATGTATCTCTAACAAATAAATCAATAGATGCAATAACAAGACACCAAGTGGAAAAAATAGAGGCAGCTCTATTATATTAAAGAAGGAAGATTACAACCATCATTTTGGTCAAGCTTCCCTCAGTCCTCTGACTCCATGCTATCTCTCCTCAATATCCAAGTGTGACAATGCTTAGGAAAATAGTTCTCAAAGAACCAAGCTAACTGTGAAACCTCACACTAACAAAAGTTCGCTCCTCACACAATCAACCCTTTGACCCTTGAAAATGAGCCCTTGCCTCCAATTTATAAGAGTTTGGGAGGATCAATCTTGAAATTCTTCTCCATTAGTTTGATTAGGGAAAATTCCATGATGTTTCCAAGATTTTCTAGCTTTTTCCCTCTTTGGATGCTCAGTTATGTTTAGAAACATCCAATCAAAGGCCTACACTGCAGGTTTCCTACTTTTTGGACTGAGTCCTTGAGAAAAAGCCAGAAATGTCAATCAGTTAATGTGGAATTTGTCACTTATTCTTCATGAAACCCGGGTAGCGCTTCCCTTTAGTCAATATAGTGCATTAAACTAGGCCCTAATTCTCCCGAAAAGAGACAGGGAAGCATTATAACTTGGTATAGCAGTCTCTTGGGTGCATTACCTTGGAAAAAGAGGTCTCTATCTAGGTCAAATTATTCCTTCCATGTGTCCTTCTCCTCTGAGCTGATAAGGAGGTCATTTGTAGTGTAAAAAATTCCCCCTAAAGTGTGAGGTCAGAGACGAAGATGATGGCTGAAATAATTGATAAATGTGTAGTAGAGCGAGATGAGTTGGAGGACTAAGGAAAACCTGAAACAAACAACATATGTGAAAAATACAAATATTTTTTCTGTGTCGGCATTCCCATGCTCAGAAGTTGTATCAAAATGATTTCTCCATGAAGAGATATGACCAGTATGTCCACCGATAAGCACAATGTGGAATCTTATGTCATGACAATATCAATCTGATAAGTTGTCTCCGAAAACAATATACACAGCTAGGGAGAGGAAACAAAGTTGAATGATGTAAGCCTCTACCCAAGGTCTTGGTCAACGCTTTTATAAAATTAATATCTCTACACATGTGAATAAAGGAGTTGTAGTAGAACATGTGAGAAATCGTCTGGTTACCGGTCAATGATGAAAATTGTTAACAGATGCGAGGATGGCCACCGATAAGGATGATGGTCTCCAAGATGTGCACTACAATCTAGCGAGTGTTAATAAATGGTGTTGATGGAGAACACTCGTAGAATCATTTGATTGGGATCGAATGATGAAAACCCCCAATCAAACACAATGTAACTTGCCACTGAGGTCTCCAAGTCCCAGGGTACTGATATGTTTCTAGATCAACTTACTAGATAATATGTTGAAGTCAACAGGAAGAGATCTTTCAAAAGGTAGGAAATGAGGTGTCCTAGATCAGTTGACACGAAAAGGGATAAAGATGATTTACTTTTGAAGATATTCGAGAGCAATGGTGCAAACTGACGGCGGTAAAATAATTTTTGGCATACGATGGCTTGGTTGATACAAGAAGTAGTAGAAACGTGATCTCTTGAACAATAGAAGGCACAAAAAACAGGGTACCATTCAGCTTAGGCTCATGAACACCAAAGAGTGTTAGGTTTAAACAATGTAGGAATATCGGGATATGAAGGCTAAACTCATAGTATGGTAGGGTTTGACGAAAAGCTAATGCAAGAGAGTTTTCTAAGGAGTGCCATGTTCAAATTTTTGCTTCCAAATCGTCTTTCAAAGTATAAAGAGTGAGTCTCTTCTTTGACCAATTTTTTCCCCATATGATTAGGTTTAACGAGTCCAGAAGGGTAAACTCGGTGATATTTTCATGTTTATGGAGTCTGAAAGAGATCGTAAAAGACAACTCCAAAGGGGTACCTTTGTCATGGTTGATGACCGAGTGCAACAAAGGGGTAATAGTATGCCCGACAAAGTTCCTTTTCTGCAAGTTAGTCCATTGATTTTATATAAAGTTATAAGCATATGTTCAATGGAAGTCTACCTTATTTTGTTATGAGTAGGAGGAGACAATGTAAACTCAATATTATGAGTGAAGTTTTAACAAGTCAGAAGAAAAAAAACTTGGTCCTCTTTGTGAAATTTCAATGAGTGCAACGAAGAAAAACTCAGTGTATTTTTCTATTTTTAAAGATATAGAAAAATATGGAAAATTATGGCTCATAATCTTGATCATGGTAGTTTAATGAGCCCGAAGAAGGAAACTCAGGGTGTTTTCAGTTTTACAAGCTAGAAAAAGTCCCTAAAGAGAAGGCTCATTTCGGGTCAAGTAATCCTGTGCTTGGAGACAATGAATCCAAGAAGTCGTCCAAAATTGGAAAAAAATATGCATTTATGCAAGTTCAAACAAATGTTGTAGAACCTACACCTAGCGAATATTTCTCTAAGATGAGCAAGGTGTTGAGCTCATTTCTTGGAATGAGCAGGAATATCATCCAAGTAAGCTTGAACAATGTGTCTAATATCGTGAAATGCATAGTCCATGCCCATTTGAAATGTGGCTCCAACATTCTTGATATCTAATGGGAGTTTTCGATACACAAATGTGACCCAAGGAAAAATGAAGGTGGTTTAATGTTGGTCATCCATTTTAATCGCTATCTGGTTATACCCCGAAAAGCCATCCATAAAGGATAAAGATTCGCATCTGGCACAATCGTCGATAATATGATCTATAAACAGAGTAGGATAGTTTTCTATTGGAAATGTAGCGTTCAGATCACGATAATCGACACAGACTCAGATGGTGCCTTGTTTCTTATCTACGGGAATCAGATTGGATACCCATTCTATCAAAGGAACGGGATAGGTGAAACCAATGTGTAAGATATTTTTGACTTCTGTCTTGATAGTTGTTGCTTTGCGAGGGTGGACAGGTTAGAGCCTCTGCCGGATAGGCTTGGCATTGTCGTAAATCTTGATTTCATGCTCGACTATAGAATGATATATTCCAGGAATTTCATCATAAGACCAAGTGAAAACATCGCGGAACTCCTTAAAAAGGGATGTCAAGCCTATAATTTCCTCTAGATTGCAATATGCTCCAATCTGTATATTTTCCACGATACCCATTTTGACCAAGATATCTATCAGCATTGTCCTAGAAATATTTCCCATGTTGCCTTCCGAATAGATAGTTTGAACAGTCATATACATGGATGGAATGATCTGAGGTGGGTCAAAAGGTGGGATTTGCATAGTGGTCGCGTCTGTATCATACATTGAAGCGCGGTGGTGAAACTCACCCCAAGATCATTCTTCTAGAGACATGATCTCTTGAATATCTTCATCTGAAGGTAGGACTACATCGAGGAAATATTTAGAAGGAATTGTGTTGAGTGGGAGGGTGGTACCATTGGTCGAACCAAATTAGTGGAGGGTTCAAATGCTGATTGGATGGCTTGATAAGCCAACTCAGTGGGTGAAAGTGGCATCTAATCTTTGTTGGAATCAATTTATGAATGTGCCGGTAGGATCCAGGGGTCGATAGAGCCATTTGAGATGGTGTATATCATTGAAACTATTTGTGGAACCTAAGGTAGTGGGAGACAAAAAAAACCCATAAGGGAAGATGCCTTCAGAATACCAGTACCGATGTTGACATAAGAGTCAGGGACTCCTCCTACTAGGGGTATGGTGCTGCTAGGTAATGTGGAATAATCTGGGGTGCAGAAGGATAGCTGGTCCACTCTAACTATCTTCCCATCCAAAGGAAAAAGGATGAGTCATAAAACCGAAGAGACAATGGTGGTCATTGCATAAGACCAACTGTGACCCAAAAGGATATTATATTCGAGATGACGATCTATGACTTCGATGTCCATAGTTACCGTTTTCCCACTAAGAGTAATGGGGTAGCTAGCAAGGTAGCCTTTTGTGAGGAAGGTGTGACCATCGAACACTTTGAGGCAATTCGATGGTGGAGACAGAGTAGGAGAACCCAAAGTGAGCCAACACATAGTTGACATTACACAAGTTGAAGAACCTTCATCTATGACAGTGCGATGGATTGGCCTACCTTTCGACATAATTTGAACTTGGAAATCAAGCTGATAGGAAAGGCGAAGTTTACATTTTTCCATGTCAAAGATGTCTAGCATAGAATACTGGGGGTCAATTCCACCAATGGATGAAAGCAGAGCTTTCCTTTGCGCTGGGCAGGTTTGCAACACTTAAAGTGTAGACATAGCTAATGGTGCTTTCGCCAAGTCTTCTACAATGTTGTAGTTCTAGGCAGGACATGTAGAGGTTTTATGGGTCGTGTATCGAAGGGTCCCTTTGGGGGGATGTATGACAGGGTCAGTAGTAGGCCTTTTGATATGAATATCGTTGGGTGGCGGTGGATTAGAACTCAAAGTAGGTTCATGAGCATCAATGACTATATTTCCATAGGTTTTGGCTTGGGTTTGGAGTTCAACAATGTCCATGCCATAAAGGGCGGATGATCCTTCACCGAAAGGATCAGAACCACCATTGCCCCGTTTCGGGGTTTGTGGCAGGTTTGCAACAAGATGTTTTTGTTGTTGTAGATTAGGGAAAGGGTTGTGTAGGACAATAGGGGTCATCCCAGTATCCTTTTACGTGATAAAATCTTTGCATTAATGAAGTTTAGGACATTTATATGTTAAGTGGTCCTCCGCACAAATTTTGCAAGGGAATATGATATTTTTTTCTTTCGCTTTGTTAGTTTTAGCAACATTTCTATGATTTGGATTCTTTTGAGTGCGAGATGCTCTTAAGAAGGAGCACACTTTTTATTACTCTTCTTATTCTTACTGCTAGGTTTTTGTGTAGACTGCACAGAGTTTACCTCAGCGGTGGGAAGAGAAGCCGATTGGGTAGTGGCGGTGAGAGCCAAAGATGGCTGGGAAGCGTTCCCGCTGAGATGTTTTGTAGCAACACCAGAAGTTGTGCCAATGAGGCCGTCAACACGTTCTCCAAGTTTCTGAGTAGAGGGAGCATTGGAGTTTCTAGGGGCATGGGGGAGTAAATCATACGACATTCTAGATTGAGAATAGATGATATCTAGATGCTGTGCACGATGGATGGATTGGTCCTCTATGACTGCAGCAGCTACGGAAACATCCTTAGCAGTGGGAGGAAGGAGCGACTTACAAAACCAATCCGATAATAGACGATCCGGGATCAACGCTTTGACTAGCCTCCACCTACGTCTCCATTCATAAATGTGATCAGAGATGTGGGTGGCTGTGTCTTGGCACAACAAAGTTAGAAGTTTCGTTTCGGTTTTGTATCGGATAGGGAGCTGAAAGTGTTTGAGAAATTCCATTGCTAAGGAACCAAAATTATTCACTGCATCTCATGGTAACTCAATGTACCTTTCGTAGTGTTTTATATGAGGGTGCGGGGACAGAACTTGAGTCAGATATTATCGTCCACCATGGAATTAGAAACAGACCGTAGATGATAGGTGGTGATATGTGTGGCCGGATCATCTCCTTATTTCCCAAAGAACTTAGGCATATTTGAAGGAATGTTATGTGGTATAGGTGGCCAAATTAGGTTATGATTGATGGGATCGTTGGTGATTTTTATATAGATCGGGGATGTCTAAGATTGAAAAAAATGGTAGATTCCTCCCATCAAAGTGTTTCCAATAGGATATGTACGACTCGTCTAATAATAGTTTCCAGGTAATGGAGGTGTAGGGATGTCATTTTGTTGTCTATAAGGGTTATTGTACTTTGGGACAAACGACTGGTTTCCCCTAGGGTAATAATTCCCCCCTTTCCCCAATTGATTTTGGGGAAGGCTTTCCCACATAGACGTGATAGAGTTTGCTTGTGGCATACTACTAGTCACATAATTTACCATTGGTATAGACCCTACACCATAAGGTTGACCACTAAGAGGAATGGAATTAACAATGGATGGACTTGCTTGTCCCATAGAATAGAGGGGTAAAGAAGAGCCCCCCGACATGTAAGTTTTGGTAATAATTCCCCTCGCCATAGAGGCCGAGGGGCTTGAAATCAACAAGGGACTCCATCCGAAAGGGTTTCTGAAGGGAACTGTGGTAGCCCCACTAGTATAAGTGGAAGCCAAAAGTCCAGGAGAAGACACGAAAGGAGCGGAGACTGAAGAGTTCAGAATTCCACTCACAGATGTTGTGACCAAGTTGTTGGGACCAGACATATTCTAGCTACTAGGGTTTCTAGTCAGCTGCGAAGAACTTAAAAATAGCGGGGGAGGTGGTGGTGGAACCGAGTTGGCCACCAGCAAAAATGACCCATTGGTGGCCAGTTGTGTAATGGATGTGTGTGCAGCCGAAGACATGGCTAGTATTGGTGCTACCTGAATCAACGCTAGCCCCGATAGGTCTGTGAGAGGAGGATTATAAGGAGGCACAAATCCTTCCATGAAAGGATCCTCGGGCAACTTCGTAGCTTGAGGAGAAGTGTGTGAAACAGGGGTCAACATTGGAGACTGTTCTCCCAAAGAAGGCTCTGGGTCACCAAGACTCGAAAACTCCCCCAATTTTAATGGAGAAAGGCCTCTTTGCCACCTAAAAAGACGACAAGGGTCAAAGGATGCGACAATGGCCAATAAATTTTATCAAAATTTTAATGTGATATATTATTAAGTCTCAGTGATAGCAGACCCAAACACCTAAAAAGAACAACTCTAAAGTCAATCAATCAAGAAGCCAGAGGGGTAAGACCCTATCCGAGAACTACCATTCACTGGAGATGAAACCAAGTATCACAATAGAAAACAGAGAGAGTTGGTCATATGTATGATTATAGTTGCCCTCAAGCTTCACCTAAACCTCAAATAATGGGGCCAAGCACTCTCATAAAGTCGAGTATCCTCTCAAAAATCGAGACAGAGTAGTTCTTTCTGTGTCAGGTACCAAGGCAGCCCGCCCCAGTCACCTTGTGTACATCCCTATAAGTATGAAAAATATGGATACCTCAAATCACAGACACTACCATGGAGGTCAGGGTCTTTGAAAGCACATTGTATGGGCAGAACACCTGGATCTCTGATCTAGTTTCAACATCCCCGAGGGGAACCCCAATACACATAATGCATATTGGATATGTGATCGAAGGCAAGATACCTTCTTAAACGCACTAGTTTTGTCTCGCGCTTAACTTTGTTATGATTGGAGCGGTCCATATAGTATGAGTGCAACAAGATTTTCACTCTTTAATGACACTAGTCTCAAGTTTTGTGATCTTGGGCAGTTTTCTCACTCTACCTATCCCAAGATCCTAGCTTGTACTAATCTTTGTGTAAGGTAAAAAGAGAGTCATTGATTGATTTTATTAGCACTTAATTTTAGTGTACTTGCATTTAAGTCTCCGAAGGGGGATTGGACGTATGAAGTTTTATACGACTCAGACTCAAACCATGTAGAAAATTGATCTGAAAATGGAACTATTTGTAATGCTATGCAAAGTATCGATTTCCATATAGTTTAGTGTGCAAAGTGTTCTCCATGACTTGCAGGTTAAACAAAGTAGATTTGATAATGTTTCTAATTTTTATGTGTGAGGATTTGTTAATTAAATTAATTGTTTAACATATCACAGCAGAAATACACAGCAAGTAAAATTCACCATAACATAACATAGCAAATTGTTGAGGCATTTCACCCCTCTTGGGCTACATCTGCTAGTCCAAGGCTCCCTAATGGCATGTCCTTGCTCTATTAATTTGTTAAAAATGTTTACATAGTGAAAAATATGCCTAAACAGGAAAAAACAACTGTAAATTCAACTTCAGAAGATATAAAATAGCTAGAAATGGCTTTTGTTTCACCTTAAATAGTGAAATACAACCCAAAACAGTGCCTCCTCCATGATGGCCCTGATGGCTCCTTCCTCTTCCATGAAGCAAAATATACTATATATCTCCTCTGTTCACTCTGAAACCTATTCCATACTCTTTAGAATGATGAAGAAACCCAAAATTGACTAATTTTTTTTCCAATTTCGTTCAATATTGAGGGAGTTATGGAAAAAACAAATTTTGCCCAATATCCCTAAAAAACCTCCTCCAAAACTGGAGGAACTGAAGTTAACTGGAACCACTAACTATGACAATAAATGTCAGGATGGGCGGGGTCACATGTGACCTCCACCGAATCTGTCGTTGTAACCATGGCTTAACCTTCTATTTTAATATTAAATAGTGTTGTCACATGTAACAGTTAACCAACTACCTCCACTCCTGTGGGTAGGACATGGGCCATGGTTCTTGACATTGGTCACATGAATGGGGCTAGCCTTGGGGGCTAACCCTATCTTTTTTTTCCTCCAGGGGCCCTTTGAAACTTTAAATGCCAACTTTAGTATATACATGTTAAGAACTATCGTGTAGGTGAAACGATCCAGTGTTGGATTTGCAAACGGGAGGTCGAGTCTTCGAAACCCTGAGCCTCCATAAAAATTTCGTAATACAACTCCTGGGCCACGTGGTGGCCTCTGAGCCTGCCACGTGGCGGCCTCCGAGCCTGCCACGTGGCGAAGTGCTATTGGTCTGCTGTAACACAGTCAAATAAGCCTCCAACCAGAACTTGTCACTTGTCCAAATCCAATTCGTCCTTGTGGAATATTCTGGGGGATATTCCCAAAATATTCCTTGGAATATTCTTTTTTTTTTTTTTTTCCAAATTCAGAAAAGTCAAACTTGGTCAACTAAAAAATAGAGTTTACTGGAGAATTCAAACCCCAATAACTTTTGCATATGACCTCGGTTTTAAGAACCATTCATGGCACTAAAATCATAGTGACGATACCTTTCCAATTGTTCAAATTGCAACCATTTCTGAGCACTTCCATTTTTGAGCATTTTCTTCACTTGGACATGATCTCCTGATCAAACCTCCCTAATGAGAAGCTTTTGGACCTCAAAAGCTCTTTGAAATACATAAACTGAAGATGAGGAGACTGATTCTCCACTCTTCTAACCTTGAACTATTGAAATCTCCCTGATTTCATCAAATTGAGCTTCTCATAAAAAGACAAATTCTTCCTTGAATCTGTTGACTGACTGTTGCTAAATTTGACTGTGTCATGATGCAAATTTTTGAAATTTGCAGAAAAAAACTAAAATTTGCAGAAAACATACTGCTCCTAAAATGGTCTACCTTCAAAGGAAACTGAAAATAAGATTCACCTTGCCAACTGTCCTTATGGCAATTTTTTTCAAAATGAGCCATGTACTTGTGTCGATTCCAGACCAAGTTTTCTCGCCATAGTACACTACCATTCTGAAACCAGCAATGATCATTGCTGAACTTTGTGCCCTCTTTTCTTGCACGCTTTTCCCTCTCTTGGATTTTTGCACCACTTTCCACCGACACTTTGTTCTCTGCACCAATCAACACCAAAGACACGTTGTGCAACATCTTTTCATCTTCTTCCAAAGACGACTTGCTTTCAGATTGGAACATATCATCATTTATATCAAAAATAACATGAAAAGGGTTATGTACACAATCTTTTTGCTTAATCATCAACAAATTCAATTTTTGACTTGCATTGACAATCCTTTTCAACTGCCTTGCATTCACTAAAGAAGCTTCTAGCTTCTTCCGATTGTTGGCATATGTTGTCCTTGATGGCAACCTACTTGATAAAGTTGATGACAACCTTCTTGATGAGTTAAAGAGGAGATTGTTGGCAAGTGATACAGTGTGTTGACTTTGATGGAATCTGCTTAATGAAGTTGTCCTTGATGGAAACCTACTTGATGAGTTGCCTATGATAAGCAACCTATGTGCTAAAGATGTAAGAATGATGTATCTAAAGATCAGTTCAGATATGACAGAGAAAACATTTCCAGTAAGTGCCAAAAAAATGATAAATATAATGTCACAATGTATACGCTACTTTTGTGAAGGAAACCCGCATATATACTCTACTTTTGTGAAGGGAACCCGCGTATACATTCAGGGTTAGCATATACGCAGTTTTTATGAGGCAAAGTTGCATATACACGCGAATACGCATGCTCAAAGTCGCATATGCCTTTTTCACTCTAAAAAATATGATACCTAGGGGCATTACCATGGTATTGACCCATTGTATTGAGTGTTGGATTATCTATTTGATCCCGTCCAGGAATACCATCGGAATTTGTGTGGTTTTGGCTCATGGTATTGATAAAGGCCAAATCTATTTAAGGAGAAGAAAACCATAGTGCAAGGTTGTGCATGAGTAAGGGTTGTGAATGAATAAATATCTCTAAGGAATATCTGCATGGATGAACTCTGTTCTTGATTGATAGATCTGAATCTATGATGCACCTATGAAGAAAATGATGAAGAGGGATCTCTAGATCTGAAATGTATATGTATTTTCTAGATCTGATTTTGGATTGTTTAGATATGAGATGAGGCGAAATACTCTCTGAAGTAAGGGATGAAATCTGAGTTTTTTATCTGATCTGAAGAGTTGCACAGTCCTGAAAATTTACAGATGTATACGTAGGTTCGCTTCAGCAAAAGCGCGTGTGTACGCGGGTGCCTTAAAGACGCGTATGGGCGAGAAAGTTGCCTACAAAGAATGCAATAGTATATTCGGGTTAATTGTATGAAAGAATTACATACGGAGTTCGGTAAAATGCAAAAGCGTATGGAATCTGGGGTTTCTTGAAGTATGTGGTATGAAATATACGTCTGTTCTATTTACATTTCTTGCTATACGTCAGTGATGTATTCATGCAGAACTAGGTTGTTTGAATGATGAATATGTTGCTGATTATGTTAATTGAAGATCAAGTCGTTGATTGATTGGTTGATGATTCAATGAATGAATTGATGGGGTTATAAGTTTCAGTTTGATGAATGCTGAGATTAAATGTGTGGAGTGGGTCCAGTCTAAAAATCTGATGAAAAGTGGCCTACAAGATATGTTTGTGTCGATTTGTTGGATCCGGAGTTTTAAAATTAAGTGAAGCATTAGTCCTTGATCTTGAAGAGTCGAAGCCTTGATGAGGGAATGTAACTCGTTCCGGTGGTAGGCGAAGTAAGCGAGAGCGGGGGTTGTAGCTCCCTTCCGGGAGAGAGGTTCCGCGAGAGCGAGGGTTGTAGCTCGCTCGGGGAGAGGTGGTAAATGAGAGAAGGTTGTAGCCTTCTACAGGTGGGTGCCTGCGTGCTGGTATGAGTCTGCGCCAGTACATGGTTGTAAGATGTTTTCTTTATAATAAAATATTGAAGGCTGAGACAACGGCAGCGGTGGTTTTCTCCCGACTTGGGTTTCCACCGTAAATTCTGGTGTTCATGTGTGTTGCTTATGTGTGATGGTTTTTTCTGTTATTATTGCACATGCTTACTACTAACTAATCATCTGATGAATGAATGATGCATAGATCTAAGTAAAGAAATAAAAGCATAATAAGATCTCTGTGTATATGCGAGTTTTATGAAGGATATCCGCGTGTATACGCGAGTTGGGCTCAGTGAAGTAGTGTATAGGTTTTATAGAAAGAAAAAGTAAAAATATTTGAGTATGCCCTAAATACTGATTCACCCCCCCCCCCCTCTCAGTATTTTTCCCAACAATTGTAATCAGAGCAGGTCCTTCTGAAGAAGCTTGATCGCTTGAAGGAGATCCGTCGCAATGGGAAGTCATGAAGGAGTATTGTCTCTAAAGCCACCTCTATTCAATGGAAGTAATCTGTTATTCTAGAAGATACGAACAAAAGAATATCTGCAAAGTCTTGGTGCAGAAGTATGGGCAATCGTGGAAGAAGGTTATCAGTATCCGGAAAGTATTCCTACTGATGCAGCAGAAAGGAAGAAATATGAAATCAATGCCAAAGCAGTCAATGTTTTTTTAGGAAGCATGTCTGAACCAGAATTTGCTAAAGTGATGCAGCTAAATTCAGCGAAAAAAATATGGGACAAAATCATTCTGAGCTATGAAGGAGATACAAAGGTAAAAAGTGCAAAACTCCAAACTCTCAGAATTGAATATGAAAATTTAAGGATGCATAGTGATGAGAGTATTTCCAGTTTCTTTTTACGTCTAGATGATATTGTAAATCGTATGAGAAGTTTGGGTGAAACCATAACCGATACTACTCTGGTGGAAAAAGTCTTAAGATCTTTGACTTTGAAATTTGAGTCAAAAGTATCAGCTATTGAAGAAAGGCAAGATCTGGAAACTCTTACTATTGTTCAACTACATGGTATTCTGACTGCTTATGAAATGAGACAAGGAGGTCCCTCTCAAATCAAAGAAGCTGCTTTTAAGGCGTGTGCAAAAGGAAAAGAAAAGGAAGTTGTCAAGGAATCAAGTTACATATCAGAAGAAGAAGAAGAAAATTTTGTGAGAAGACTCCAACCAGGTACTAGAAGATTCAAAGGTAAGCTTCCCTTCAAATGTTTTGATTGTGGAAGAGTTGGTCATTATGCTGCTAAATTTCCTTATAGAGAAAATCATGATAAAGGGAAAAAATTTGTAAAGGGAAAGAGTTATTATGCAAATGAAGATAATAATGAAATGTCAAGTGAAGATGAAGAAGGTTCTGACCAAGATCTACTAGTGCTCATGGCAAGGAAGCAAAAGAAGAAGGCTACTCAAAAGGAGATTTCTCAGAAAACATGTGCAGCAGAAAATGAGGAAAATAAAACAGGTATTGAATGTGGTTCTTATGATTCACTTTCTTGTGCATGCAATGGTAAAGATAGTGAAAGTAATGTTATGGATCTAGAAGAAGCTCTCAATATTAAAGTTGAAGATCAACAAATATCGTTTAAAGAAAGAGACGGTATCTACAATGAGATGATCTCTCAACTGAAAGGACAGATATAAATTCTGAATGGACAGGTAGACAAGTATCAAAAGTTTTACAATTATGGAAGCAATCGAAATAAAAGACTTGAAGTAGAAATCAATGATCTAAATGAAGATCTGGAAAAATCAAATAAGAAGAATGAAGGACTTGA
Source organism: Pinus albicaulis (assembly GCA_034641835.2). Classification (NCBI taxonomy): domain Eukaryota; kingdom Viridiplantae; phylum Streptophyta; class Pinopsida; order Pinales; family Pinaceae; genus Pinus; species Pinus albicaulis. The sequence goes on along the minus strand of CM076579.1, from coordinate 1,023,820,323 downwards.
AGCAGAAATCATCTCTCTGAGAGCATATCTTGAAGCATCAAATAAGAAGAATAAAGAACCTCTACAATCATTTGAAAAGGAAGGACTTGAAGCAGAAATCATCTCTCTCAAAGAAGATCTGGAAAAATCAAATAAGAAGAATGAAGAACTGCTACAAACATGTGAAGATCAAGAAAATTGGTTGAAGGAAGAAATCTTAAAATTAAATGATCAAGTAGAAGAAGGAAAAAGGGTCGAATAAAGCATGAAGAAGCAATGCCAAAAATTGGAGGTTGAGGTAAACATTCTCAAAGGTAAATTAGAAGAAAAGGATAAACTCTTGAGGTTTCAAGATAGTACTAAGATTCTGGACAATATTCTTAGTAATCAAAGGTCTCCTGCTATTAAACTTGGTCTTGGTTTTCATCAAACTGTCAAACGAGAATCTAGTTCGCAAGGAAGTGCTAAAGATTCAAAGGATTTCAAAGCAAAACCTGAAGCGTTGAAAGAAACTAAAGGTCAACCTACAATCATGAATTCTCAAAGGAAATCATTCAATAATGTTGAATGCTTTAAATTTCATAATTACGGGCACGTTGTAGCAAATTGCAGAAGCAGATCATTTCAGCCACAATCAAACAGATTCTATTCAGAAAGGTACTCTGGTTGCTTCAAGGGATATTGTTTTTCATGCAGCAAGTATGGTCATAAAGCAACTGATTGCAATAGAAGGAAGAATAGAGAAACACATTATGATCCTTATGCTTACTTTTCTGGTCACATAAGATGCTATACTTGTAACAAGTATGGACATGTAGAAAAAGAATGCAGGATGAATAGATCTGAAAAATTGGAGAACTTCCAGCACACAATAAGAAATTTCAAGCAAAGTTGGAAAAAGAAGGAGGACCGGTCAGAAACTTAGGGAATATTGACCCTACTACAGTCATTCGCTTCTAAAGCTTACTTCTCTTAATGACTGCAGGAGTGATGTGAGATACATTATAGGGATTAGTAATGTATCGTCACAGGGGGAGCGATTTATGGTGTTTCCCATGATTGTTTTGGTTATTCTGGTTATGTTTATTTCTGACAGAGCATCTGATGTGAAGAAGACAGGTACAGGAGGTACAAATTCAGGGGGAGATGAAGGAATGTGAAATTTTCAGTGTTTCACTTTCCATACGCGGGTTCTGTGAACTAAATCCGCATATACACGTGAGTTCCAGTGGAGACAGTCGCGTATGCATTTATGACAAGGAAAATAGTGTGACAGCTAAAGATCAGGAGCACAGGTGTAGGGGGAGCATTAGTCTGATTGCTAATGACTATATTATTGGCACTGTATCTGCTTATTTCTCAGTTCTAAATGATGATGACATGATACATGGTTTCTTATGATGAGATTATGGATGAGCCCTGCTTTCTTTTTGCTGAAGAATATTCTTTGTTTTCACACATGGATGAGATGGAAATCTTATGATTCAGAGATCAGGATAGATCATGCAGAGATTGTTGTTGATAACTTGTTGTTGAAAGAGTTTCAGATTGCACAAGCTAAGGAGGAGCCTTGGTCATATGGAAAGGATGCTTGGATGCACATTTTCAGGGGGAGCATTAGCCTTGCTGAGTATAATGCATTGTTGGCATCATGATGGTTCTGAAATATGATCTCTCTCTTGAGTTCTTTCTGGTACTGGTCATAAAAATTCATATTTGTAATTGGTTGAAAAGTTCATGCTGAGACCCATGATGTAAATTTCTAATATTCAGTCATGTAAGGACTTGTTCAAATTTGTAAACCCACTTGGTTGGGTATTTGAGTCTCATATGTAAATCCACTTGGTTGGATATTTGATGTAAGTATGAGTCCTTGGTGATAGGAAGGTCATAGAGTCATGTACTTCACTGAAAAATATGTTTGAAGATTGACATGAATTCGGGGAGCATGGTAACTTCAGTGCACATCAGATCTACAGAGCTCTTCTTTCTACAAGAGAAGAAAAACCTTGTTTTGGTTTTGATACGCCCTTTTCCCTTGATGTCAAAGGGGGAGATTATCATGGTGTTTGAATAAAGGGAGAGTATCATGGTGTTTTCATAATGGTTATATTCAATGTATCTATATTTTGTGGTGATCAAACACCATCATGGTTGCCATTAAGTCCAAATGGGGAGATTGTTGGCATGTGTTGTCCTTGATGGCAGCCTACTTGATAGGATAGTAATAACCTTGGTGATTAAGGAAGGTGTTGTAGTATTTAATAATATTGTTTGATGAATGCTTATTTGGAGATTGGAATATATTTCTGATATTCTTGATAGATATTTATGATAAGCAACCTATGTGCTAAAGATGTAAGAATGATGTATCTACAGATCAGTTCAGATGTGACAGAGAAAACATTTCCAGTAAGTGCCAGATAAATGATAAATATAATATGTCACAATGTATACGCTACTTTTGTGAAGGCAACCTGCGTATATACTCTACTTTTGTGAAGGGAACCCGCGTATACATTTAGGGTTAGCATATACACAGTTTTTATGAGGCAAAGTTGCGTATACACGCGAATACGCACGCTCAAAGTCACGTATGCATTTTGCACTCTAAAAACTATGATACCTAGGGGAATTACCATGGTATTGACCCATTGTATTAAGCATTGGATTATCTATTTGATCTCGTCCAGGAATACCATCGGAAGTTGTGTGGTTTTGGCTCATGGTATTGATAAAGGCCAAATCTATTTAAGGAGAAGAAAACCATAGTGCAAGGGTGTGCATGAGTAAGGGTTGTGAATGAATAAATCTCTCTAAGGAATATATGCATGGATGAACTTTGTTCTTGATTGATAGATCTGAATCTATGATGCACCTATGAAGAAAATGATGAAGATGGATCTCTAGATCTAAAATGTATATGTATTTTCTAGATTTGATTATGGATTGTTTAGATCTGAGATGAGGCGAAATACTTTCTGAAGTAACACATGAAATCTGAGTTGTTTATCTGATCTGAAGAGCTACACAGTCCTGAAAAGTTACAGATGTATATGCAGGTTCGCTTCAGCAAAAGCGCGTGTATACGCGGGTCTGCTTAAGGAAAAGCGCGTATGGGCAGAAAGGATTTTCTAAAGAATGCACTGAAGTATACGCGGGTTGGTCTATATGAAAGCGCATACATACGCAGGTTCAGTGAAGTAAAAGCGTGTATGGAATCTAGGGTTTTACTGAAGTATGTGGTATGAAATATCTGATCTGTCCTATTGTTTTACTGCTATCTGTCAATGATGTATTCATACAGAACTGGGTTGTTTGAATGATGAATATGTTATTGATTATGTTAATTGAAGATCAAGTTGTTGGTTGATTGGTTGATGATTCAATGAATGAATGTATGGGGTTATAAGTTTCAGTTTGATGAATGTTGAGCTTAAATGTGTGGAGTGGGTCCAGTCTGAAAATCTAATGAAAAGTGGCCTACAAGATATGTTGTATGGAAGCTGTTGGATCTAGTATGAAAATTGATGAAACGTGGTCCGCAGAGGTACTGAAGGTCGAAGCCTTCAGTGAGGGGGTTATAGCTCCCTTCCAGTGGTAGCTGGTAAATGAGAGCAGGGGGTTGTAGCTCCCTTCCAAGAGAGGCTGGTAAACGAGAGCAGGGGGTTGTAGCTCCCTTCCAGGAGAGGCTGGTAAACGAGAGAAGGTTGTAGCCTTCTGCAGGTGGGTGTCTGCATGCTGGTATGAGTCTGCACCAGTACATGGTTGTAAGATGTTTTCTCTATAATAAAATATTGAAGGCTGAGACAACGGCAGCGATGGTTTTCTCCCGACTTGGGTTTCCACCTAAAATCCTAGTGTTCATGTGTGATGGTTTATTCTGTTATTACTGCACATGCTTACTGTTAACTAAACATCTGATGAATGAATGATGCATAGACCTAAGTAAAGAAATAAATGCATAATAAGATCTCTGTGTATACGCGAGTTTTATGAAGGATATCCGCGTGTATACGCGATTTGGGCTCAGTGAAGTAGCGTATGGGTTTTAGGGAAAGAAAATGTAAAAATATTTGAGTATGCCCTAAATACTGATTCACCCCCCCCCCCCATTCTCAGTATTTTTCCCAACACCGATGTGCTCCCACAATAAACTCCTTGCCATCCTTGAATAAATCGTACTTTTTCTCATGGAGATGGAAGATCGCTTTCCTGTCATATAAGTAAGGACTACCCAACACCACACCTGTAATGTCAAGCGGTACCACATATAATTCAACCATGTCAACATAATGAGTTGTTATGGCGAAGCCCAACATGCACTTCCTTGAAACTTGTAAATTAGCATCCTTGCAAATCCATCCAAGTGGATATGGATTTGGATGTGGAATGGTCTCAAGTTTCAGCTTCTTGACTAAGTATTATGAGATAAGATTCGCTTGTGACCGACAGTGAAATAGTGCGTCTATCTTTGTGTGTTTTGAAATTATCCTCACATGAAACAACTCTATCCTCCTCTCTTCATTTGGATCTTCTATGTGACAGTTTAAAGTGCTAGAACTAGGATTTGTTTCTTTTACAATATCTTTCCCCTTTATGTTCTTTAGTGCCATAGCTATGCTTTTAGTTTCATCTCCTGATTCAGATCCTAAGTCTTGTTCAGCTATAGCGACTGTCTTGCCTTTTTCTTTGGCCTTATCTTTGGTTTTAAAATTTTCTAGTTTCAACTCTGAATGAAGTTTCCAACAATGGTCTTCATTGTGGCTTGTTTTGGAATATTTTTTATAGAAGAATTTTCTCTTCTCTTTCTTAGAGTTTGCATTTCTGTTTCTCCCTTTGCCTTTAAATTCACTATCCTCATTCCCATCAAAAGATTGTTTACCTCTAGCCTCTAAATGTGTGGCTTGGACACAAACCTCATCTAGACTAGTAGGATTGAACATAAGGATATTATGTATAAGATAGTTGTGTAAACCACCTATATATTTCAGAAAAGTCTCTTGGCTATGCAAATCAATTCCTAGTAAAAGAGCCCTTCGTCTAAACTCTTGGGTGTAATCTTGTACATTTTGTCCCTTAAGTTGTCTAAAACTTTTCCAATTCATGATAGCCTTTTGTAAATTGTTAAACACCATGTTGAAGCACACACATGGTGTATGAGGAAGAAGAACACACACAAGAGAAACAACACACAATGAAAGATAAGCGTGAGGCTTTCTTATTTTCCATTATACAAAGATGTACATTTATAGTACAATGGTGTGACTCTTGGTTTTATATTCCAAGGTCACTTGGACTCCATTGTGACTTTTCATATTCCACACCTACCCATGTAGGATTAGGTGTTCCAACATCCCCCCTTAATCCGAAGGGGTATGTGTGAGTCCCAGAAAAGAGTTGTAATACAAATATGCAAAGTATAAATGGCAGCACTTGGGCTGAATCAACTCTCTAAAATGTTGGAAAAAAGAGGTGGTTTTAGGATGACCACAAACACTGGAACGCAAAACTTGTTGCAGTTCCCGGAACTCTTCCAAAACTGGCAAGAAGCTAAAAGCTTCTGCTAGAGGAATTGTCCCTCATAAAAAAGGGAGACCTTCAACCTAAAAGAAGGGAGGTCTACTACCTGTGATGTTTTTAGGATTACCAACAACTCTGGAATGCTTGTAGCATTTCCTGGAACTCAACCAATGCTGGCAAGAAGCTGAAGGCTGCTAAGCTGAAGGCTTCTGCTAGAGGAAGTGTTCCTCGCTTGTGGTGGTTTTAGGTTGTCCACCAACCAAAGATGATGGTTTTAGGTTATCCACCAACTGAAGGTATGCTCATGGGCATCCATGTCTCTGGCTACATCTCTGAATCCGGAATGACGAATTGTGGCTCAGGCTCGCTTGAACTGCTGGCTACAACTCTGAATATGGAATGAGAGATTGTGGCTCAGGCTCGCTTGATCTGTCGTCGAAGCTTGTACATGACCACCATTTTCCCCCCTGTCAGGGACAAGGTGAGATGATGGCGAAAACTCAACTGCAAGTTTGCTCAATATTCGTGAACAAGTTCTAACATGTGTCGTAAACATCTTCTTGGCTGCTGATGCCCATTGCCAAGAAGCGATCCATCCAAGATGAATCTTTGTTCTTGCAGGAGGCTTGTTTCTGAAGCATCTGTTTGAAGAATGGGTGTGCCGACCACAGTGCTTGCATGGATGAAGATCAAAACAGTGATCTTTCATATGGCCAACTCGATCACAGTGTTGGCATTTCTCAATCTGTTGTGGAAGTGGAACAGGATTTGGAACAACTGCAGGTGAACTGTCATACATGAATCCGGCACTCTGAAATATGATGGGCTTTGTGTAGTCTGGAATATGAAAGGACACATCCTTGTCATATCCAAGACCAGTTCGGTGCTTGTTGTGGACAAACTCTTCCCAAGGTCTGATGATGGGCTTAGGAAGTGCAGGCTGAGGTGCTGCATCTGCATGAAAATCTGCTCTAGTACAAAGAACTGAATGGGAATCAACTGGAACTTTGCTGACTTGCTGCTGATGGGAGTCTTTCACAATGTTCTGAACAGAAACAGGTTCAGAATGGTGACTCTTTTGCTGAAGTTCGTCTTGTTGAAGCTGAGATTCCAACTGCAAAAACTCAATCTTTTCATGTGCATCTTGCAAACAACTTTGAATTTTACAAAGAGCATCCTTGCTCATTTTTATCACATCATCACCATTTGAATGAATGAGGTCATTCAACAACACTAATGCCTCATTGATTTTAGCCATTTTGACAACTTAGGCTAAAAAATGAAAGGGTGTCGGCTTCAACCGAAAATGCACCCATTTACAATGTGATGCAACAAGCAATACAAATGACTCAATAAATTCTCAAAGTACAAAGTGTGCTCCTCAAATGATGGAGGGCAATCAACAATCCAACAACTCAAATACTGATTATGAATGAAGAAGCAGTATCAATACAATGTCAATATCTCTGCAAAATATGTGCAGCTGAAAACACTATGCAAGAGGCCTTTAAGGCAGCTGAATTTTCTTCAAATAGCTGGTTTGCAATGATGACAAACTTGTCTTCACATGTAAAATTCTTCAAAAAAATCACCCTTCAATGCCACAAATCACACAATGCAAATCTGCAATGTATTCAATCTATCTGCTCCTCATATGCCATTTTCTTCATTATTTCTGCTATTCATATCCTCTTTTTCTGCTCTTCCTCTCTTTCTCCTCTCTCTCTGCTGTTTTTTTTTTTTTTTTTTTTAAATTAAAAGTTAATTTAAAAAAATTGGGAATAATTAAAGATAAGGGAAAGGGGATTAATTAATGGGGGAGATGGGAAATTATATATGGAGAATGGGAAAAAAAATGGGATTAAAGATTGAATGTGGGAACGAAGTGAAATAGTGGGAAGGGAGTTTTTTAAAAAAGGGAGAGGAATTAAAAAGTTTAAAAGGGTGAATGAAAAGGCGGTATAAATTTAATATGAGGAGGTGATTAATGAATTTCAAAAATCGAATTTAAAAAAAACGCATTGAGTTAAAATGGGCGGGTGAGCAGTTTGAAAAGGGGCGAGCGTTATGGTAGGGAGGCGTATAGCAGGTGTGTATAGCAGAATGGAGTGACAGTGTATGAAGGGGAGGTGGAAGAGTGGTAGGTAGGGCAGATTGTTGTGAGCGTTTTAAAGCTGTGAGGGGGGGCGCGTTATCGTGGGATAAGGGAAGACTGTTGTGCGTGGGTATGAGCGTTGGAAGGGTTGGTGAATGCGTTTTGAATTGTGCAGAGGGCGGAGTTGCAGGCCGGATGAGAGCCAATTTGAATTGGATATGTATGCAGGTCGAGGGGTGCGGATATGTAGAAACGGAGTTTGGGAGGGTGTATGCAGGGTTGGCGTGTTCGATTGGGGAGAGGGAAGTCAAACGCAGGTGTATGTGTGCAGTCGAGCGTTATGAAGAGGCGTTGGATAGGACGGTTTAATCGCAGAAGGAGTGAGTGTTATGGCAGAACGTGCGTAGGGGAGGCAGGTAATGCCGTAGGGTAGGAGGGGACGCAGATCGAATAAGAGGCACTGTTGCAGAGTGGAATGTGCAGATGGGAGGGCGGGTAGGATAGGAAATAGCGCAGGCGTGGGAGAGATCGGGAGGTCGACAGGTCTGCGTAGAGGCCATGCAGAGCGTTGGAGAGAGGGTAAGCAGATGAGGGGTAGGCGCAGGTGCTATGGATAATGGGAAGGCCGAAAGGCCGAGAAGTGTATGAATCGATTTTTTTATTTTATTTTTTTTTTATTTTTTTATTTTTTAATAACAGCAGAGAGCAGAGAGCTAGCTCAACAGTAGAATTTTAAGCACAGCAGATTCCAAAAATTGTCAATAAGACTCAGAAATTTTCTAGTAGTCCAGCAGCTCAGAAATTTTTTCATTTTCTAGGTGTTCCAGGTGTTCCAACATAAATGAGCTAATGGATAAAATTGCTTTTTAATTCCAGTAATAAATTTAGCCCATGATAAAGTGATCTTACCATGTTTTCTAATCTCATCCTTGGTTTGGGCTTCCCACCATACTAATGCTGCTCCATCCATTCTCAAAGAGGCTAACTGAATCTTGGTGTCATCATCATGAAGGCTCTGTATCCTCAAATAAACTTCCAACTGCCTTATCCAATTGTCAAGTTTCTCTACATTGACCTCACCATTAAACATAGGCAACTTAAACTTAACATAAAGCTTTAAAGATGGACTTTTACCAATGTTTTTTGACTTGTGAGGTTGATTCACCGAAGTAGAGGAAGATGATGAAGATGCGGATGGTGGATCACCATTTCCTCTGTGTCCTTTCTTTGAATTCTCATCACTTTTATTTCCTCCTGAAGAAGCCTCTACTTCTTTCTGATGTTTAGGCCCTTCTCCTACAAGCCTGTAATTCCTTTCTTGGTAGAGTATCCTCACCATATCATTCATGTCCAGGAATGCCTTTCGTAACACCCGTTATTTTTATTTTGGATCAATGTCTTCAGGAACTTCCCCTTCTCTTGAAGACATGCTTGAGGCTTCTTCTATGGCTCTTGGAGGTGAATTAGAAGGTGGATTTAATGGCTCTCTGGCCCTCCTTGGTTGAGGATTATTTTGAGCTCTAACCGATTTTCCCTCCCCTCTCTTGAGCTTAAGCCTAGTAAGCATCAAAACTTGCAAACAGTCAACTATATCTTTGCACAAGAACAAATGTAGAGTAAAAATCTATCTCTGATACCAACTGATTTGAAAATGGAACTATTTTTAATGCTATGCAAAGTATCCATTTCCATATAATTTAGTGTGCAAAGTGTTCTCCATGACTTGCAGGTTAAACAAAGTAGATTTGATAATGTTTTTGAGTTTTATGTGTGAGGATTTGTTAATTAAATTTACTGTTTAACATATCACAACAAAAATACATAGCAAGTAAAATTCACCATAACATAACACAACAAATTGTTGAGTCAGTTCACCCCTCTTGGGCTACATATGTCGGTCTAAGACTTTCCAATGGCATGTCCTTGCTCTATTAATTTGCTAAAAATGGTTACAAATTGAAAAATATGCCTAAAAAGGAAAAACCAACTGTAAATTCAACTTCAGAAGATAGAAAATAGCTATAAATGGCTTTTTTTTCACCTTAAACAGTGAAATACAACCCAAAACAGTGCCTCCTCCATGATGGCCCTGATGGCTCCTTCCTCTTCCCTGAAGAAAAATCTGTTGTATATCACCTATGTTCACTCTGAAACCTATTCCAAACTCTTCAGAATGCTGAAGAAACCCAAAATTGACTAAATTGTTTTTCCAATTTCATTCAATATTGAGGGAGTTATGGCAAAATTTTTTTTTGCCCAATATCCCTAAAAAACCTCCTCCAAAACTAGAGGAACTGAAGTTAAATGGAGTCAAGTTTGGGGAAATGCCCCAAATCTAGGCACGCCCTCTAGATCCAGTGGAACCGCTAACTGTAGCAATAAATGTCAGGATGGGCGAGGTCACATGTGACCTCTACCGAATCCACCGTTGTAACCGTGGCTTAACCTTCGCTTTTAATATTAAATAGTGCTGTCACATGTAACGGTTAACCAGCCACCTCCACACCCACGGGTAGGACATGGGCCATGGTTCTCGACATTGTTCAGATGAATGGGGCTAGCCTTGGGGGCTAGCCCCCTTTTTTTTCGCCAATGACCCTTTGAAACTTTAAATTCCAACTTTAGTTTATACATATTAAGAACTATCGTGTAGACAAAACAATCCGGCGTTGGCTTTGCAAACGAGAGGTTGGGTCTTTGAAACCCCAGGTCTCCATAAAAAAATTTTAATACAGCTCTTGGGCCACGTGGCGACCTCTGGGCCTGCCACATGGCGACCTGCTATTGGTCTGTTGTAACACGGTCAAACAAGCCTCCAACCAGAATTTTCCACTTGTCCAAATACAATTCATCCTTGTGGAATATTCTGAGGGATATTCCTTGGAATATTCTCAAAATATTCCTTGGAATATTCTTTTTTTTTTTCCAAATTCAGAAAAGTCAAACTTGTTCAACCGAAAAATGGAGTTTACTGGAAACTTCAAACCTCAATAACTTTTGCATACGACTTCTGTTTTGAGAACCATTCATGGCACCAAAATTGCAGTGATGAGACCTTTCTAGTCGTTTAGATTGCAACCATTTCTGAGCACTTCCATTTTTGAGCATTTTCTTCACTTGGACATGATCTCTTGATCAAAAATGCTTTTTAAATTCAGTTCGATGAAAGAGTTGCTTCTATAAGGAGAAATTTTTCATACATCCATGCAGCAAAAAACACCTAATAATATAGTTCAGCCTATGAAAGATACATATATCAATTCTCACTAATATCTATTTAACCCAATAATTTACAAAATGAAATAAGCTATATCATAAAAACTAATATATATATATATATTTTCAAAAGGTAAATGCAACTAAGCTAACTTTTCAACAAGAAAAACTATTATGCAAACAACCAACCAAACACAGAGATCTAGTTTACTGGAACCAGACTGACAGCCAACAACTCAACAGCCAGGGAAATCACAACAAGTGTTAAATAGCTAAATTTAGGCTTAGTAACGCTGCCTAACAAAGGGTACACTGCGTTAATATCAGGATTAACACACTATTATCAAGTAGGAGTTGTGCTCTAATGCTATCAAACACACAAAGGGGGCGTGTTACTAAGGATAAATTGAAAATTATGTAAGGTAAGGCTTGTTTTGAACAATGTGAGAAGATGAAATGGTCACAAAGCACATCAAATGGTCAGAAAGGGATGTGAGTAGAACGAGAAGTGATAGAGGGAAAGAACCAAGGGTTCAAAAATAATAAACTAGGAACTAAGCATTAGTCCCCACTGGAGTCACCAATTCTACTTAGGGGAAAAATGCGCAAGAGGCAGCTAGAGTAAGATCCATCTTGGGCCTTCCCGGGACCCGAGGCAGACAATCAGATTAGCTGCAGCATTCACAAAGATAATACATGCATGTTCATACTAGTACTTGATTGAAAAAGTGAAGTAGAGAAGGATTACCTCAATCTGTAGTGCCGATCTGTTGGAGAGTTCAATGTAGTGTGGTGGAAGTCCTCCTCACTGGCTCCAAGTCTAAATCCTGCAAGAAAATGATGAAATAGCGTAATATTCACAGTATTATCACAATAAAAAATCAAAAAAATTATATAATCAAACAAGAAATCATGTAAATCTAAGACACTTATAACATGTATCTCTAACAAATAAATCAATAGATGTAATAAGAATACACCAAATGGATAAAATAGAGGCAGTTCTATTATATTAAAGAAGGAAGATTACAACCATCAGTTTTTTCAAGATTCCCTCAGTCCCCTGACTCCATGCTCTCTCTCCTCAATATCCAAGTGTGATAATGCTTAGGCAAAGAGTTCTGAATGAACCAAGCCAACCATGAAACCTCACACTAACAAAATTTCACTCCTGACACAATCAACCTTTCGACCCTTGACAATGAGCCCTTGCCTCCATTTTATAAGAGTTTGGGAGGATCAATCTTTCCATTATTTTCCGTTAGTTTGATTAGGGAAAAAAACATGATGTTTCCAAGATTTTCTAGCTTTTTCCCTCTTTGGATGCTTAGTTAGGTTTAGAAATGTCCAATCAGAGGCTTGTACCATAGGTTTCCCACTTTTTAGACTGACTCCTTAAGAAAACGCTGGAAATGTTAGTCAGTTACTACGGAATTTGTCCCTTATTCTTCATGAAACATAAGTAACACTTCCCTTTAGGAAAGACAATGCGTTAACCTAGGCCCTAACGCTCCCTACAAGAGGAAGAGAAGCATTATAACTCGGTCTAGCAGTCTCTGGGGTGTGTTAGCTTGGAAAAATAGGTATTTGTCTAAGTAAAATTATTGTCTCCTTTCCCATCAAGCGATGCTTCTAGTTCTTCACAGCTTACACCATGACATAGAGCTCCTTATCGTAGGTAGGGTAGTTAGGAATTGGCCCATGAAATACTTCAGAATGGTAGCATATAGGCCTTCCTCCCTGCGTCAAGATCATTCCCATTACATACCCACTCAAATCTATCTCCACATCAAAGGGTTGTTGTAATTTTGGTAATGCCAGAATTGGTGCTTGACATATTTCCTCTTTAGCTCCTCAAAACCCCTTTGTTGACCCTTTTTGGACTGGAAAATCTTTCCACTTGGTGTTATGGTGTGAATAGGTGTTGTACCACTGAAATGAGGCTATGAATTTCCTATGGTATTGTGTTTCCCCAATGAAACTCTTGACCTCAAAAAAATTAGTAGGAACTGCCCATTTCATGATGGCCTCCATATTGGAAGGATCCATTTTCATCACTTCTCCACCTATCACACACCTCTGATACACCAAATATTTTTACCCAAACTCACACTTCTTGAGATTTTCTAGTAGTTGGTGCTTCTTTATTGTCTCCAACACCTATGTCAAATGAGAGATGTTCTCTTCTCAGGTAAAATTGTATACCGGTATATAATCCAAATAGACAATAAAAATTGAATGTATAAAATGGTTTAGGAAATCATTCATTAATCTCATAAACACAATTGGTGCATTGCATAGGACAAATGGCATGAATAACCACTCATACAAACCTTGCTTGGTTTTGAAGGCAGTATTCTAGGTATCTTCTTCTTTGACTTGAACTTGGTGATATCCAGACTTTAAGTCCATCTTATGAAGTATTTTTCTTGTTGTAACTAATCCAACATATCATTTATCTTGGGTAGGGACTACATATTCTTGAGTGTGATTTTTTTCAACACCCTTTTTGTAGCCAATTCATTGTCACTTAGATCTTGGCTCCTTCTATCAGTTTCACCATGCACCTCCCTCATCATATGACTCCCTCTTATATTCTTGAGACGAAAATTGCTCCTTAGAATATTAATGTTTGTCAAATTGTTTATCCTAGGATCTTAATCCATGAATATTTTCCCTCTTGTTTCAAATTAATAATTGATACATGCCATTGAGTGAGATGTGCTTGCTAGTTAAGAAGCTCACTTTTCCCCAACAAGTCGTAGTCGTTTGATATTTTTTGATTCTATGACTCTCATCCCATCAAGAAGGAAGGAGGGAGGGCATTAATATACCCCCCTCCACCCGATTAGATATGTCCGCCCATATTACACCTTATCAACAGTTGTCGGGCTACTACTTGTGCAATGTTTAATCCATTTGACCAGCCTGATGGATGGGACGATGTGTCAATATTGAAGAATATTTAATCCCTATATGATTTATATTGTGATGGGTGTACTATCCATACTTATCAAGGCATATATAAATTAAATACACCTATCTCCAGCTTTCAAGATCATTTTCTACCTATAGCTTTCAAGATCATTTTCTACCTAGTTTCTTTGCTTTTCATTCTGCACCCTCACCCGCACAAGCCTTTTCCTATTCTGTCTCGCTTAGTTCGACTCTCTGAAATACAAAATACAAATCAACAAAAAGGATTAGAACACACCTAAGTAGGGATAATAACTAAGTGATGTTGTTTAAGGATCGTCACAAATTCATAAAAAATACCCATATGCATTATTTTACTATGGTTTCAATCTAATTTAATCATATATAAACAAAATACAAACAATTAAAATCTTAATATCTCTTAATAACTAAACACAATTGATATATTATTACTATAACTAAGAACTCAACAAAATGGAGAAACAATGTCCACAAAATGGGGAAAGATTGTCCACGAAATGGAGGAATTAAACATACAAACAAATTATTTATTATGCAAATCCTTTAATTTCAATATATTTGAGAGGGTTGAATTTCATAAAATATATATGTAATGAATATTGAAAATAGATTTTCATGAATATTAAATCTCTATTTTTACCTCACATAATATTACCATTCATCTTATCATGAATTACTCACCAAATTTTAATTTTTACCTTTACTTCCAAATATCTAAGTCGTAGTTACCAAACAAATTCGAAACCATTTGTTATAATTTTTACTATTTTAAAGCCATAAATATTGAAAATATATAAATAATAAAAATAATTAACCCTAAGAATCACATGAAATGTCTAAAGCCATTTATTAAAATGATTGTTCTAAGAACATGTCCAATAATTTATTAAAATTTTATTAAGGTTTATTAAAAATAAGTGAGTGAAATCCTTTTATATTCCACCATAGTTAAAACATTAAGCCTCGTTAAATTAAACCTTGTCGTATTAAGCGGGAGTTGATGCTAAAATATTTATTAAGTCATCATACATAAAAGGGAGTTCTACGAAACCACATTATTAATTAAATGCTTACATGATTAATTAAATGCAATACTGATTAAGTCATCATACATAAAAGGGAGTTCTAAGAAACTACATGATTAATTAAATGCTTAGGTCCCAGTGACCGAACATCATAAAGATGTCATCGGGTCAACGTAGGAGGTTAATTCACCATTAAATACACACTCGGTAGCCCTTCATCAAAATGAGATCATTGGACGGGATTCCATTGGGTGAATACGAGCTCATTAATTCATCTTCTATTCCTTATGCGATGTAAAATAAGAACCTTTGATTTAAAATGGTGTTAATAATTCACCATTAAATACACACTTGATAGCCCTTCATCAAAATGAGATCACTGGACGAGATTCCATCAGGTGAATAAGAACCTTTGATTTAAAATGGTATTAATAATTCACCATTAAATACACACTCGATAGCCCTTCATCAAAATGAGATCAGTGGACAGTATTCCATCAGGTGAATAAGAACTCATTAAGTCATCTTCTAGTCATCTTCTATTCCTTATGCAATGTAAAATAAGATTCGTTGATTTAAAATGACATTAATCCCTAGGTTCTTTATGCCCGCAAATTATTTGGATATTTTAAAAAGATTTCACTTCCAAAACCTATTTAATTTCATGAAGGATTCATATTTATTTACTTGATGTTTCATTTTATCTATTATTGTGTTAATGTTATGCATGTGTTAGTTGTTGACTAACAACCAGCATACAACTTTAATGTTCATGTCATGCCAACCTATCATCATGGTTACTCTTTCTTCCGAGGTTTAAACCTTTGCTCGAATTTTGAGCATTTGCAGATCCTAATGGAGCTTTCATGATGATGTCTTCACTGACAATTTCCGGTCCCTACCTCGACAAATGTTCGGTCCTCAGCTGTTGATGGTGGGAAACTCAATTAGAGAGTTGAGATTCATGGGTAGGAAGTTGGGGTAACTTCTTAGGGGTAAAATGCACAGGTGGTAGCTCGAGTAAGATCCCTCTCGAGTCTTCCCAAGACCCAAGGCAGACAATCAGATTAGCTGAAACATTCACAAAGATAATACATGCATGTCCATACTAGTGCTTGATTGACAAAGTGAAGTAGAGAAGGATTACTTCGATGTATAAGACAGATTTGTTGGAGAGAGCAATGTAGTGTGCCGGAAGTCCTCCTCACCGGCTCCAAGTCTGAATCCCACAAAAAAACAATGAACTAGTGTAATCTTCACAATTTTATCACAACAAACAATCAAAACAAGTATATAATCAAACAAGCAATCATGTAAATCTAAGCCATTTATAATGTATATCTTCAACAAACAAATAAATAGATGTAATAACAAGACACCAAGTGGACAAAATAGAGGCAGTTTTCTTAAGGGTAAAATGCACAGGTAGTAGCTGGAGTAAGATCCCTCTCGAGCCTTCCCTAGACCCAAGGGAGACAGTCAAATTAGCTGAAACATTCACAAAGAAACTACACACATGTTCATACTAATTCTTAATTGACAAAGTGAATTATTGAAGGATTACCTCGATGTATAAGGCATATCAGTTGGAGAGCGCAATGCAGTGTGGCGAAAGTCCTCCTCACCGGCTCCAAGTCTGAATCCTGCAAGCAAACAAAGAACTAGTGTAATCTTCACAGTTTTATCACTATAAACAATCAAACAAGTATATAATCAGACATTAAAATATGTAGATCTAATCCACTTATAACATGTATCTTAAAAAAATAAACAATAGATTCATCAATAAGACACCAAGTGGACAAAATAGAGGCAGTTCTATTATTTAGAGAAGGAAAATTACAACCATCAGTTTGGTCACACTTCCCTCAGTTCTCCAACTCCTCACTCTCTCTCCTCAATATCCAAGTGTGACAATTCTTAGGCCAAGAGTTCTTAATGAACCTAGCCAATCATGAAACCTCACACTTAACAAAAAAAATATGCACTTCACACAATCAGCCTTTCGACCTTTGACAATGAGCCCTAGCCTCCAATTTATAAGAATTTGGGAAGATCAATCTTGCCATTCTTCTCCATTAGCTCGAATAGGGAAAAATCCATGGTGTTTCCATGATTTTCCTATATTTTTCCCTCTTTGGATGCTTAGTTGTGTTTAATAATGTCCAATTAGAGGCCTGCACCATAGGTTGCTACTTTTTAGACTAACTCCTTGAGAAAAAGCATGAAATGTCAGTCAGTTACTACGGAATTTGTCTCTTTTTCCTCATGAAACACGGGTAATGCTGCCCATTAGGAAAAACAGTGCGTTAACCTAGGCACTAACGCTCACTTAAAGAGGTAGGGATGTGTTATAACTCGACCTAGCTGTCTCTAAGGTGCGTTACCTTGGCAAAATAGGCCTTTGTCTAGGTAATTTTCTTCCTTCCATGTATCCTTCTCCTCTGAGATGATGAGGAGGTCATTTGTACTGTAACATAGTTATATTATTCAAAGAAGTAAGATTACAACCATCATTTTTATCAAGGTTCCCTTAGTTCTCTGACTCCAAGCTCTCTCTCCTCAATATCCAAGTGTGACAATGCTTAGGAAAATAGTTCTCAATGAACTAAGCTAACCATGAAACCTCACACTAACAACAAAAGTGCGCTCCTCACACAATCAACCTTTCGATCTTTGACAATGAGCCCTAGCCTCCTATTTATAAGAGTTTGGGAGGATCAATGTTACCATTCTTATCCATTAGTTTGAATAGGGAAAAATTCATTATGTTTCCAATATTTTCTAGCTTTTGCCCTCTTTTGATGCTTAGTGAGGTTTAGAAATGTCCAATCAGTGGCCTGCACCACAAGTTTCCCACTTTTTGGACTGACTCCTTGAGAAAAAGCTATAAATGTCAGTTAGTTATTGTTGAATTTTTCCCGTTTCCTTCATGAAACACATGTAACGCCACTCTTTAGGCAAGACAATGTGTTAACCTAGGCCCTAACGCTCCTTTTAAGAGGTAGGGAAGCATTATAACTTAGCCTAGCAGTCTCTGGGGTGCATTACCTTGGAAAAATAGTTCTCTGTATAGGTCAATTTATTCCTTCCATGTGTCCTTCTCCTTTGAGATGACGAGGAAGTCATTTGTAGTGTAACAGATCCCCCCTAAAGTGTGAGGTAAGATACGAAGACGTTGGCCGTAATACTTTATAAATGTGTAGTAGAGCGAGAGGAGTTTGAGGACTAAGGAAAACCTGAAACAAAAAAAATATGTAAAAAATATAAATATTTGTCCTGAGTTGGGCATTCCCATGCTCAGTAGCTGTATCAAAATGATTTCTCCAAGAAGAGATATGACCAGTATATGCACCGATAGGCACAATGTGGAAGCTTGTAATATCCCAAAAGGGAGAATGCAGTAATACTTAAACACAAAATAAGAACTACAGCAAGATAAACAATATATCTTAGGACAACACCATAATTTACAGAGAAGCTGAGCCATTTTATTATATTGGAGAGTATTCAATTACACCATGTACAAAATATGAGTAGATCTAGCCAAAAAGATGATCTAGAGTCACCCAAAAAACATGCTACAACAGGTACAACGTAACTGGAGAGCCACTGAAGAAACTACTGTGCCGTCCCTTTAGCAGAATATGAACATATGACTACAGGATGAAAAGGAAAATGCACATCTACCCAAATCTAGAGCTCAGATGATGCCAAGATTCGGGATCCGGCTAGTGTGAAGGATTCCCAAGATAACCCAAAAAGGATTTTCCAGATCTACAACATTGGAAAATCACCTCCCTAGGATTTGATCCTTGATCTGCTAGGAAATACAGATTTGAAGCTAGATCTATCAAATAGATGGCTGAAATATGTTATAATATTAGATCTAAGCTTGAAGGGCTGATCCCTTCTTCAGATCTATAAGCTAGAAGCTCTAGATCTAGCTTCTCAATCCTCCAATAATGATTGCAGCTGCTGCAACACAAATGCCAATAGAAACTACGTTGTGAGGGAAAGAGAGGCCTTCTGTCTGCTGAAAAATGCTGCAATAAACTCCAGGTTGATGGTAAGACTGATGAAGATGTGAGGGAATGATCCCTCACATGATTACTAGCTGAAGTGCTAGTAACATCCTTCCTCCTTTTTGATCTGCAATTTAGACAACGTAATTCCTGAAGGAAATACTGCTGCTAGGAGGTAAATAACTTTTGGCCTGATTCCAGATCTGCAATGAAGCTCTAGGAATGCTGATCTATAAGCCTAAGGTGATAGGAATAAACCCTCACCAGTTCTCTAGCTAAAGTATTGAAGACAACTTCCACCTTCCCAACTGATCTTCAGAAATCTGCAATTTCTGAATATGAGTGTTCTATAGAAAGCAGAGAAAGAGATGTGGCACCAATGCCCGACGTAGAATGAAGTAAAATACTCTTTCTAGAGCTACTCTAAGAAAGAGGTGGGATTCCTAACCAGGAACACCCTATGCTAAACAACAATTTGCAATCTCTGCTAAACAGCCTGAGAAAGCAATGGAATGTCACATGACAATTCCAGATTTGAAAAGATCTTTACATCAAGAATAACCAACATACCTTCATCCTTGCCTTCATCTTCTTTATATAATGTTTGAGCCTTCCTATGCCTTGGCCCTCATCTAGACTGCGCTGTTCATGTGGAAAAGATCCTCCAAGTTTGACTACGATGTTTGACCAAATCAGCCATCATGTCTAGGTGCAATGTACACCCTCTCCATCATGTGTGCTTTAATTGCACAACATCCTCCATCACTTTATCATTAATGTTCCATGATCTTCTGTTTGACATCTTCAAAATCTTAGTTGACTGTGTCAACCTCCATGATCTATCTCATAAATGAGACATGATCTCCAATTCCATTCACATTAGTGGTTGCTCAACTACCTTATTATGCAAATCTAGGCTTAATTAATCCACATTCACACACACAAAACTGGATATTTATTCATATTGAGGACTATGGGTCCCTCCACTCTTTTATTTACTTAATTCATTGGGAAAATCAAGGACTCTAATATTCCAAATATGATATGGAAATTTGGGAATATTATAGTCCCCCTCGGCAAAATGTTGCTTGTCCTCGAGCAACTCCAAAAGTAGATGAAAAGCCATATATTCCCCTCCAAATGGCATCCATATAAGGAAGGCTTCCTCCATTTGCTGCAATGTTTTATGCATGTTTGGTTCCAAAGTTGTCTTTCAACATTACATAGAATGAACTCTAACTGTATGGTTAGATGTCCTCCTTCCACCACGAAGTACCAAGTGACAACCATATGATTTCCAACATCATCATTAATACATGCGATACATAAAATAAAGTGGATATTTCCACAAAGAAAGAGCTCCACCTCACAATACATCTCTCCATCCCATGTTTTATGAATTTGATTGAGCATTGATATGCTCCCATCCTTAGTCTTGTTGGCCTTGTTGGATCCAAGCGTCATTCTAAAGTTAAGAAAAAGAAGAAGGAAAGGAGCTATATGGGTAGACAAATATGTCAAACCATATTCTCCTAATAGTAACCACCAGAGTAAGGCATTTTGCTGCCATCCTCCATCTCCTTCATGTAAGATGGACATGCCAAACTCCCCCAAAAGCAACCAAAGCAACAAGAGATCTTGTTGCTTTCTCTCCTTCTCATGTGCATCATGAAGAAAAAACATACTAATGGACATATGGAATGTCACATCAGCCCAATGCAAAGAGACATCATCAATGCACATCATGAGAGAATTATGCCAAGCTTTACTCAATACAAAACACATAGACATAGGAGATGTCATGTGGTGGCCAATCTATGTCAAGTGAAACCAAAATGAACACGCCTTGTTTTGTTGCATTCTATCATTGACACACAAGGTATGAATCAGAAAAATATGAGCTATTGGGTCATAACCATACTCACCAAAGAGTAGCCAGCGCAGCCATGCCTCCTTCTTCATTTCATAAGTGTTCCTCAAGGCATGGATAAAAGAAATAGGAGCCTTTGGTCAGTGACAAGAATCTCCCAAGGGAAACCAACGTAACCAAGCTTGCTGGCCCATGTCATACATCTGCAAATGGTCATGCAACCCCTTGATTATCATCCTCATCCACTCATCCCAATATAGAAGATGAGTGATGTGCTACACAATCATGGTATCCTCCCTTTGTATAATACCATATTCCCTAAACGAATGAAGAACTTTGCACCTCATGAAATGTTGAATTGAACCTCCCATGAGATCTCTTAATGAGACCTTCTTCTCATCCATGGTGTTGAGGAGGTAAATCCCCTCTATGGACAGAGGCGATCCCTACTAGCCCAGCAGGGGTCTAGCAACAATCAAACAATGTCACGACGCAAGTTCCTAGTTACGAATGAAAAGACTAATGATGGAAGCCTACCTGGAATCCAATGCTATGATCTGAAGAAGAAGCGTCCCCGTTCCTCAGCCTCGGCAGATCACGATCCCTCCACGATCTCCGCGGACGAACACCTGCACATGCAAAGAACAAACAGATACAAGCATAAAATCCGGCATACGTAACTAAATATCAGTCAGAAAGGATATTACTCATATTAACATGATGGAAAACAGAGTGGAACCATAATCGTAATCATCTATTAAATAAAAAACGAAGAGAGATTACAACCAAGTTCTGACGTCGCGGTCTCCTTCGGATGGGTCTCCAGTCGTCCACGTCTCGCAAAGATCGCCAGGGAAAGGGCAAACCTCTCCAGAGTCTCTCGACAATAGTCTCCTTACTTGAGTCGGCCTTAAGGGAAAAAGAGGGCTCTTTACAGCACAAAGGCTCTTGGGAATATGGAGATTCAAAGCTTAGGCACTTCAAGACTAGCTTGCCATGGATTTGAGCAGGCTTTTATAGATGGAGAAGGAGGGAGTTGGGATCCCTATTATCATGGGATTGGCCCTATCAACAAGGAAGGTTCCATGGGAGGTGGCAAAACCACTTCCCTTCCATAGAACTCCCGCAGCCAAACCTCCCAACTCAAGATAGGCAATGGTTCTGAGTTTGTTGAAACTCAACTTCCGCCATCTTTATTTAAAAAACACTCCTTAAATTGGCTGGCGCGACCACTGCTCTGAGACAGAGTGCCAGGTGGCGTGGCCTATTTGCAGGATTTACCCCATTGGCGCGAGTGCTGAACTGTCTGCCCGCGCCAATGCAAAAAGAGATGTCTTTCATGATTTTTGCAAGGAGATGTCTTAAGGGCAATTAAAGCTCATGCTTAGAGGAATGCTTTGATGATGGTTTCAAGGCATGACAATGTTCACAGGTCACAAAATGGGTCCTCCATTGTGCGGGACGGGGAATGGTAGGGACGGTGAAAAATTACTGTGTAACACATGGCCTTCCAAAACCAATGAGGTCCTGGATCTACTGTAGGTAGAAGTGTCTCTTTGAGCTATGAGTTGCTCATTGAGAAAGTGTCATCAAGAAAGGAGAAATTTTTTCTCATATCTAGATGTCTACCATTTGTCATCTTCACCTCCATTTCTTCATTAGTGAAGCTACCTTCAAAATGCTCCAAGAAGGATGGGACCTCCTCATATTCACAACTACTATGTGACAATGCTATAGATCTGCATGATAATATATGTGCTGTCTCAAAGAAAGGCACAACACTGATCTCATAACCAGTTATTGTACACAGGATTATGCTCATCCCATTTTATGAAACTCGCACTTCAACTCAAAGGGTTGAATGTAGATAAAAAATGATGAAATGGAATAGTTCTTAACCTCCTCCTTGATTATATCAAGGGTCCTCTCCACTGTGATATGTTGCTGCTTCAAATCAGCACTATGTTCTAACTCTTGGTTATGCATTGGCCCTGATGGCATGTCTGCATAAGTTTCAATAAGATCTACTGAGACAATATGTGATCAATGTGTATGCATACCTTGGATCAATTGATATGTGGGAACCTCTTGACAGAACATAAGAGTTCCTCCAACCGTGACAATAGTGCCTCCAACTGCTGGTAAGAGTGATGATTGCTCTTCTCCAGGTGTAAGAGCGCTAGAATATTCCTCTTTTCCCTCATGCATCTCCTGAATCATGCATGGGACTCTATATGTCATGAGCTCAAGACTATCTTGCAAGGTTTCAAGTGTCTCTTCTCCAGATGCAAGTACTTCGGCAGCTGGTGGTGAATGTAGTGACTCCTTGTCCAGAGTGACAAGATTGACATCCTCCTTTGTTTCCTTGGGGAATTTCACTTTGTGACAAATATATGGGTTTCTCATATCAAATTCCTTCCTCAACTTGTGAAAGAAATTTGAATATTTAGTCACCTTTGCATGCTCCATGTGCCTAAACCACCAATCATTGGCTTCATCTAAAAGATGAAGTGCTGCAATCTAAACAACCTCCTCTTTAGCTATAGGATGTAGCCTGAAAAATGCATCTAACTCTCTCCTCCAAGCTTTAAAAGTGCTTGAGGAAGATCCATCAAATGTAGGCAAATAGAATCTATTATTCCCCTTTCTTCTATTGCTACTATAGGATCCCATTTCTTCTTTGATTTTGAAGAATTGTTGGATAGTTAGCTTCTCCTTGAATGCTCTAGACTATGCTTTGTACTCTTCAAGATATAGATTGATAGTCTCATGAGTCTTAGGTTCATTCCTTTCTTCATCTCTACACATTTCACCTTCTCCAAAGAAAATGGGCATAGTGGATCTATGAGGAGATCTAGGATTCTCCGGTTTTATTCTTTGTTGACAGGAAGTGCTTGGGTCTTCCTCATCAAATCTTCTTCTTGGATCTTCTTTCTGCCTTCCCTCGTTCATTTGATTTACCTCCTTGGAGGGATCTTGCATATATCTACAGAAATGAGTGGCAGAATTTTCCTCCTCCATGATATATCTCATCTATCTACCTATTCTTTTGATGCAAAAGATGAAGTGTCCACAAGCTAAGCCAAAGATCATGCTCTAGTACCACTGTAATATCCCAAAAGGGAGAATGTAGTAATACTTAACAAAATATAAGAACTGCAGCAAGATAAACAGTAGATCTCAAGACAACATCATAATTTACATAGAAGCTGAGCCATTTTATTATATTGGATAAGATTCAGTTACACCATGTACAAAATATGTGTATATCTAGACAAAAATATGGACTAGAGTCACCTAGAAAACATGCTACAACAGGTACATCGTAACTGGAGAGCCACTAGAGAAAATACTGTGATTTCCCTTCAGCAGAATATGAACATATGACTACAGGCTGAAAAGGAAAATGCAGATCTACTCAAATCTGTAGCTCAGATGATGCCAAGATTCAAGATCTAGCCAATGTGATGGATTCCCAAGATAACCAAGAAAGGATTTTCCAGATCTACAACTTTGGGAAATCACCTCCCTAGGATTTTATCTTTGATCTGCTAGGAAATATAGATTTGAAGCTAGATTTTTCAAATAGATGGCTGAAATATGTTACAAGATCATATCTAAGCTTGAAGGGTTGATCCCTTCTTTAGATCTACAAGCTAGAAGCCCTAGATCTAGCTTCTCAATCCTCTAATAATGATTGCAGCTGCTGCAACACAACTTCCAATAGAAACTGCACTGTGAAGGAAAGAGAGGCCTTCTGCCTGCTGAAAAATTCTACAATAAATTCCAGCCCGATGGTAAGAATGATGGCAATGTGGGGGAATGATCCCTCACAGGATTACTAACTGAAGTGCTAGTAACTTCCTTCTTCCTTTTTGATCTACAATTTAGACAGCATAATTCCTGAAGGAATTACTGATGCTAAGAGGTCAATAAATTTTGGCCTGATGCCAGATTTGCAATGAAGCTCTGGGAATGTTGATCTATAAGCCAAAGGTGATAGGAATAAACCCTCACCAGTTCTCTAGCTGAAGTACTGAAGACATCTTCCACCTTCCCAACTGATCTTTAGAAATCTGAAATTTCTGAATATGAGTGTTCTACAGAAAGTAAAGAAAGATATGTGGCACCAATCCCTGATGAAGAATGAAGTACAATACTCTTTCTACAGCTACTCTAAAAAAGAGGTGGGATTCCCGACCAGGAACACCCTGTGCTAAACAACACTTGCAATCTCTGCTAAATAGCCCGAGAAAGCAATGGAATGTCACATGACAATTCCAGATCTGAAAATATCTTTACATCAAGAATAAATAGCATACCTTCATCCTTGCCTTCATATTCTTTATATAATTTTTGAGCCTTCCAATGCCTTGGCCCTCATCTAGACTACATTGTTCATGTGGACACGATCCTCCAAGTTTGACTGCGTTGTTTGACCAAATCAACCATCATGTCTAGGTGAAATGTACACCCTCTCCATCATTTGTCCTTTAATTGCACAACATCCTCCATCACTTTATCATGAATGTTCCATGATGTTCTGTTTGACATATTCAAAATATTAGTTGACTGTGTCAACCTCCATGATCTATCTCATAAATGAGACATGATCTCCAATTCCATTCACATTAGTAGTTTCTCCACTACCTTATTATGCAGATCTAGGCTTAATTAATCCGCATTCACACACACAAAAGTGGATATTTATTCATACTGAGGATTATGGGTCCCCACACCATTTTATTTACTAAATTCATTAAGAAAATCAAGGACTCTAATATTCCAAGTATGATGTGGAACTTTGGGAATATTACAAAGCTTGTGTCATGACAGGATCAATCTCATAAGTCTCCGAAAACAATATACACAGCTTTGGAGAGTAAACAAAGTTGAATGATGTCAGTCTCAACCCAAGCTCTTGGTCGCCGCGTCTCTAAACTGCATATTTTTTCATATGTGAATAAAGGAGTTGTAGTCGAACATGTGAGGAATCGTCTGATTACCAGTCAATGATGAAAACTGTTAACAGACACGAGGATGACCATCGATAAGGATGATGGTCTCCAAGATGCACAGTAAAATCTAGTGAGTGAATAAATGGTTTTGATGTCGAACATTCGTGGAGTCATTCGACTGGGAGCCAATGATGAAAATCCCCAACCAAACAAAATTTGACCTGCCCCTGAGGTCTACAAGTCCTAGGGTACTAATATGTTTCTAGATCAACATCCTAGATAATATGTTGAAGTTGATAGGAAGAGATCTATCAAAAGGCAAGCACTAAGGCGTCCTACATAAGTTGACACAAAATAGGATAAAGATGATTTTTTGTTGAAGATAGTCAAGAGAAATGGTGCAATATGATGGTGGGAAATTTTTTTTTGGCATATCATGGCTTGGTTGATACAGGAAGAAGTAGACAGTGTGATCTCTTGAACAATAGAAGGCACAAAAAACAAGGTACCTGGTAGCTTAGACTCATGAACACCCAAGAGTGTTAGGTTTCACCAATGCAAGAACATCGACATACGAAGGCTGAACTCATAGAATGTTAGGGTTCGGGGAGAAGCTAAATGCAAGAGATTTTTCTAATGAGTGACATGTTCAAGGTGCTATTGCCAAATTGTCTTTCAAAGTATAAAGAGTGAGTCTCTGCTCTGTGAAAAAATTTCCCCATATAATTAGGTTTAATGAATCCAGAAGGGTAAACTCGGTGATCTTTTCATATTTAGGGAGTCTAAAAAAAATCGTAAAAGACAACTCCAAGGGGGTACCTTTGTCATGGTTAATGACCGAGTGTGACAAAGGGGTAATAGTATTCCCAACAGAGTTCCTTTTTTGTAAGTTAGTCCATTGAGTCCGGATAAAATGATAAACCTATGTTCAATGGATGTCTACCTCATTTTTTTATGAGTACGAGGAGACGTAGTAAACCCAATATTCTTCGTGAAGTTTTAACGAGTCAGATGAAGAAAAACTCGATCCTCTTCATGAAATTTTAACGAGCCCAACAAAGAAAAACTCGGTGTCTTTTTCGGTTTTTAGAGAGCTAGAAAAATATGGAAAATAATGGTTCATAACCTTCATTATGGTAGTTTAACGAGCCCGAAGAATGAAACTCAGGGTTTTTTCAGTTTTACGAGCTATAATAAGTCCCTAAAAAGAAGGCTCGATCTAGGACATACCTGGTCAAATCTGGATAGAAATATTGACAATTCATCAGAGCATCGATAAAATCGATAAAATAATAGTTGCATAAAAAAATAGCAGAAATTTAAAAATTTCAATAACTAGCTGAGTGAGTCATACCTCCAGAATTTGTATAAGAAGGATAAAGGCTTTCATTTTCACTACTTGTGTTCGGTGAAAGAGCTATGGAGTGTGAAAAAGGGTGAAACTTCCGCTGCTTATTGTGGACTATCCAGAAAACCATTTTTGATTCCATCTGTTCCAGGTAAGAGCTTAGGCCTTCATCTTGCCTTTCATTAGTGTTTTCAAGGTTTTTACTGGTCAAAAAATGAGTTTTGGGTAGGTAAAGCAGTCTCCCAGAGCTAGGGCTGCGTTAAATGCACTGCCCATTAAGGGAAAATGCGTTGTCACACTTTGATTGACACATGGGCCCGCGTTAGGCAGCCAAACAAATTTAAAACCTAGTTTGCCTCAATTTTCCATGATTTAACCAGTAACCGATCCATGAAAAAAATTAATTTTGTAGGTACCAAGCTATTACCATGAGTATCTTGCGCAAATGAGAGCACAAGAGAGAGGAACGTGAAATGGTTACTGATCCAACATGTTTATTAGTTCTCCACATATGCGGATTGCTAAAATATGCTAGACTTGAGATGATGAAAGGGCAAGAGGGCCTCATGAGATGGATTATCCAACGGTGGGATGAACATCATCATTTATTCCGCATCGGGGGTCACGAGGTCTCGATAAAAAGGATGTGTACTTTCTGACTGACTTATCATGTAGAGGGCCAAGGCCCAATTTGACAGGATCTAGAGCTGATCCTTCAACCACCATGGGACTAATCCTACCTCACTGTATCAAAAACACTGCGCTAGTGAGAAACATGATACCTATAGCATAGATAGCCTCTAGACCAATGAGGTCATTGCTATGGATGATTGTACACTTTGCAAGAGCCAAGAGTCATCATGTGGCCACGAAGTCCGAATTGTTACTAGCACTAGATTGTTTACGACCACAGATATTCAATTGGTGTGAAGGTGTTGTCCATCAATTTCGAGAAGAGTTGACAGCTTTCAAGACTCGGTCCCAAAGAGAGCTTGGGTATGGCACGCAGATTGTCTTATTTATACTAGAGAGAGTGCCTGCTATGAGGCCTCGAATGATCATGGACGTTGCTAGACCAAGGGAGCCTAGACAGGGTCGATGCTCCGCCCTGATGCCTCAGATTGGAGAGGGCCCACTCCGACGCTTCTTTGACGATGCATTATTTGAGTGGCTTAACGGCTGGATCCTGATGATTGAGGATTACACCTATGTTGGGATGAACCTTACATGAGGTCTAGAGTTGGGAATGCCACCTGGCACTCAGTGGGGCCAATAGGTAAGATGAAAAATCAACTGCACCAGTATATTTTTGTCTTTTTAATTTTTATGCATTTTTTTTTTAATGGGTGAAAATGAGTTTTGACATGAAGCACTTGATTGAAACATATGCGTCACCTGTATGAAATGCTGGAGACCCTCACTATGCACGACGAGGAATGCAACTACCTGGGGCTGGAGTAGCAGCAGAGGTCTCGATAGCCGCCTAAGAGGGAGATGACACATAGAGTCTTTACGAGGTTGCTAGGAACCTCGAAGGTTTGAGCATGGGTGTACCACCTCTTCCCATGAGGGAGATCCCAATTCATCTGCAGTGACACACAATGGATGTTCCAGAGATATTTCTGGTGCCTCTGAGAAAGTTAGCTAGGGAATTTATTTGCTATCATGAGCAGCAAGCTTAGTAGGAGTAGGCTTACATGTGTAGATATCATAGCGAGGCCTAGCGAGCCAATTTTGTATAAAAAAACCCAAGGTTTGAAGATTTTTCTTATGTAACCGGCTAGACACAACATATATATACATATACATACATATTTTGGCGGTTTTTATGTTGTATTTTTTTATTTTTATGTATTTTTTTATGGTAAAAAATGTACACTCATGCATGAATCTTTCTATAGTAAATGTGATAGATGCCAATCCAATACATAGCTTGCTAATGAATCAGCTAATGCATTAGATTCTCTAGGAATTTATTCAAAAGTGATGAATTCAAATTGAAATTCCAGAAGTCGTATCCTTAAGTAATAACATAGTAAGATAGGATGTTGGATGCGATAAAAATTGTTCAAATGCATAATGACTAGCTGGGAATCTAACCAAACAACTAGATTTGATATGTCGCGAGATGCAACTTCAGTGAGGAGTTGAATAACCAACATATACTCAAAAATATTGTTTGTTGCATTGCCAAGGAAGATTCCCTTGAAACTAAGTAGTTCCGACTTAGGTGTATAGAGGACCCAAGCAGCTGATGCAATGTGTCGTGTGTGACGACTCGCACCATCTGCATATCCAACATATGGTAAGGATAACGAAGAAATTTTTGTAAGAATGAAGAGAGTTTATATGAGAAAAATACTCAAAAGCCCAAAATATTCGAGACACACAAAAAATTACAAAAATTATATACATAAAATAACAAAGAAAATGCCTAGTAAGATGAAATGAGTGGGATTCCATTACAGTCCTGAAGTTCATAGGTCCCTTTAGAAAGAAATTTGGTGACGACATATGGACCAAGCCATAATGGTTGAAGCATTCCTACCCCTAAGAGGTCACATTTATGATCGTAGAGTAGAACGAGATTTCCCTCTCGGAAAGAAAGAGGCTTGACATATTTGTCATATTGAGCTTTAATTCAGTGCTTGTAGGCTTTTAGGGCTAGTGTGGCATCTCGACGAGTTTCTTCCAACTGATTGAGCGAGAGAAAGTACTCTTATTTGGCAGTAGTGTCAGGTAGGAGTTCAACGGAAAATTTAAGTGATGGAATGTCACACTCGATTGGAAGAACTGCTTCTAGACCGTATGCTAACTACAATGGTGTGAAGCCTATAGAATTCTTCACTCATGTTCGGTATGCCCCTAATGTGAAGTATAGTTTTCGATGCCATGTGGTTTTATGATTTCCGACTAACCCATGAATCATGGTCTTGAGGATGACATTTATGGCTTTGAATTGACCATTATCTTGCAGATAGTAGGATGAAGAATGATCTTATCGAAAACATAGCAGGGAAGTTAACTCCATCATTATTTGTTTCTAAAAATTAGAACCATGATCTATGAAAATCGAGTAGGGTACATCAAAATGACAGAAAACATCACAAAACTCCTTAAAAAGGGATGTGAAGCACGCAATTTCCTTGAGATTGCAATCTTCTCCAATCTGTATATTTTCCACGATACCCATTTTGACTAAGATATCTATGAGCATGGTCTTAACAATATTTCCCATGTTTCCTTTTGCATCGATAGTTTTAACAGTCGTATACATGGATGGAACGATCCAAAAGGTGGGATTTGTATAGTGGTCATGTCTAAATCAGACATCAAAGTGTGGTGGTGAAACTCTCCCCAAGGTCATTCTTCTAGAGACATGATCTCTTGGATAACTTCGTCCGAAGGTAGGACTTCATTGAGGATATATTTAGAAGGAACAATTTTCGGCGAGAGGGTAGTACCATTGGTCGAAACCAAAGTAGTGGAGGGTCCATATGCTGATTGGATGGCTTGATAAGCCAACTTAGCCTGTGAAAGTGGCATTTGATCTTCGTAGGAATCAATTTGTGAAGGCTTTGGTAGGATCTATGGGTCGATAGAGCCATTTGAGAAGGTGGATGTCATTCAAAATTTTTGTGACACCTCAGGCAACGGGAGAGGAAAAAAACCCATAAGGGAAGATGCCTCAAAAGACCGTTACCAATGCTGACGTAAGAGTCAAGGACTCCTCCTAATATGGGCACGATGCTGCTAGGTAATGTGGAGTAATCTGGGGTGCAGAAGGATAGATGGTCCACTGTAACTATCTTCCGATCCAAGGAAAAAGGATGAGTCCAAAAATGAAGAGACAATGGTAGTCATCGCATAAGACCAACTGTGACCCAAAAGGAGATTATAGTCGAGATGACAATCTATGACTTCGATGTCCACAATTATTATTTTCCCACTAAGAGTAATGGGGTAGCTATCAAGGTAACCTTTTGGGAGGAATGTGTGACCATCGAATTCTTTAAGATAATTCAATGGTGGAGATAGAGTAGGAGAACCCAAAGAAAGTCAGCATGCAGTTGACATTACATAGGTCGAAGCATCTTCGTCTATGACAGTGTGATGGAATGGCCTACCTTTCAACACAACTGGAACTTGTAAATCAATATGATGGGAAAGGTGAGGTTTAAATTTTTCCATGTGAAATATGGCTAGCATATAATCTTGGCGGTCAATTCCACCAATGGTCAAAATCAGAGTTTTCCTTTGCACTAGAAAGGTTTGCAACACTTTGAGTGCAAACATAGCTGACGGTGCTTGCGCCAAGTCTTCTACAATTTTTTATTTCTTGGCAGCACGTGCAGAGGTGTTATGAGTCATGCATCAAGGGGTCCATTTGGGGGGATGAATGACAAGGTCAAGAATAGGACTTTCGATATGGAGATCGTTGGGTAGCGATGGATTGAAACTTGAACTAGGTTCGTGAGCATGAATGACTAGATTTCCATAGGTTTTGGCTCAATTTTAGAGTTCAACAGTCCCCATGCCATAAATGGCATATGATCCTTCACCAGAAGGATGACACCACCATTTCCCCCTTTCGGGGGTTGTGGCGGGTTTGCAACCAGATGTTGATGCTGCTGTGGAATAGGGAAAGGATTGTGAAGGAAGGTAGGTGTCCTTCTAGAATCCTTTTGCGTGATAAAATATATGCATTCCAAAAGTCGAGGACATTTGTATGTCAAGTGGTCCTCCACATAAATTTTGCAAGGGAATCTAATATTTTTGTCTTTCCCTTTGTCATTTTTAGCAGCGTTTCTCTGATTTGGATTATTCTGAGTGGTGGGATGCTCTTTAGAAGTAGTGTTATTTTTCTTATTCCTCTTATTCTTACCACTAGGCTTTTATGTAGAATGTACATAGTTTACCTCAGCAATGGGAAGAGCAGCTGATTGAGTGGGAGCGCTGGTAGCCGAAGATGGTTGGGAAGCGTGTTGCTGAGTTGTTTTATAACAACACCGGAAGTTGTGCCAACAAGGCCATCGAAATTTTCTCTGATTTTCTGAGTAGAGGAAGCATTGGAATTTCTAGGGGCATGGGGAATTATAACATACATCGTGCCAGATTACGAATAGATGAGATCTAGATGTTGTGCACGAAGGATGGATTTGTCCTCTTTAACTGCACCAGTTACGGAAACGTCCTTAGGAATGGGAGGAAGGAGTGACTTACAAAACCAATTTGATAATCGATGATCCAGGATTGGTGCTTTGACTAACCTCTGCCTACGTATCCATTCATGAATGTGATCGGAGATGTGGATGGTGGTGTCTTGGCACATCGAGGTTAAAATTTACGTTCTGGTTTCATAGTAGATATGCAGTTGAAATGTTTTGAGAAATTTCATTGCTAAGGCACCAAACGTGTTGACTATAGCTCGTGGTAACTCAATGTACCATTTGGCAGCGTTTCCCATGAGGTTGTAAAAAAAGAGATTGAGCCGGACACTGTCATCCACCATGGAAATAGAAACATGCCATAGATGATAGATGGTGATATATGTGGCCAGATAGTCCCATTGTTTCCCTTCAAACTTAGGGACATCTGATGAAATCTTATGCGGTATAGGAGGCCAAAGCGGGCTATGATTGATGGGATCGTTGGTAAATTTATATATATCGAGGATGTCTAAGGTTGCAAAGAATGGAAATTGCGTTGTTTCCCCCGAGTCTAACCAAGGAGGTGTTGGTTGACCAATTGGACTATAGGGTCCTCCCATAAAAGTGTTTCCAATGGGATATGTAGGACTCATCTAATAATAATTTCTAGGTAGCAGAGGTGTATGGATGTAAGGTGATTGTAAATAGGGGTTTTTGTATCGAGGGACAAACGATTGGTTGCCCCAAAGGTATTAATTACCAATTTCCCCTACTTTTTTGGGGGACGGGTCACCCAAATAGACATGATGGATTTTTCTTGTGGCATACTAGTAGTCACATAATTCACCATTGGAAAAGACCCTACACAATAAGGTTGACCACTAAGGGGAATGACATTAAAATTGGATGGACTGCTTGTCCCATAGAATGTAGGGGTACAGAAGTGCCCCTTGGCATGTAAGTGTTGGTAACACTTCCCCCTGGCATATAGCCGAGGTGTTCGAACTCAGCAAGGGACTCCAACCGAAAGGGTTTTTGAAGTGAACCATGGTAGCCCCACTAGTGGAAGCGGAAGCTAGACCAGGAGTAGACACAAAAGGAGTGGATACCGGAGAGTGCAGGATTCCACTCATAGATGTTGTGACCAAGATGCTACGACCAGGCACATTCTGGATACTAGGGTTTCCAGTTAGCTGTGAAGAACTAATAGCTGGTAGGGGAGGTGGTGGTGGAACCGAGTTGGCCACCATCGGCAACAACCCATAGGTCACCAATTGTGTAGTGGATGTGTGTGTAGCTAAATACATGGTTGGTATTAGTGCTACCTGAATGAATAGTGGCCCCAACAAGTCAGTGAGAAGAGGATTATAAGGAGGAACAACTCTTTCCATGAAAGGATCCTCAGGAAAATATGTTATGTGAGGAGAAATGTGTGAATCAGGGGTCAGCACTGGAGACTACTCTTCCGAAGAAGGCTCTAGGTCACCGAGATTCGACGACTCCCACAGTTTCAATGGAGAGAGGCCTCGTTGCCTCCTAGAAATACAACGATGGTCGAAGTATTCCACGATGACCAGTAAATTTTATCAAAACTTTAATGTGATATATTAATAAGTCTGAGTGATAGTAGAACCAAACACCTAAAAAAAGAAAACTCTAAATTCAATCAATCAAGTAGCCAAAGGGGTAAGGCCCTATATGAGAACTATTGTTCGCAGGAGGTGAAAACCATTATCATATGTACAGTTATTGTTATTCTTGAGCTTCACCTGAACATCGGATAATGGGGCCAAGCACTCTCGTGAAGACGAATACATTCCCAAAAAACAGAAGAAAAATTAGGTTTGTTTGTGTCAGGTACAAGCGTAGCTCGCCCTAGTCACCTTGTGTACGTACCTAGAAGTATGGAAACTATGGATACCTCAAATCAAAGACACTACCAGGGGGGAAACGGTCATAGATATCACGGTGTATGTGAAGAACACCTGGATCCTTGATCTAGTTTCGAAATCCCCGAGGGGAACCCCAATACACAGAATGCCCACTATTATGCAATCAAAGGTGGGATACCTTCTCACACATGTTAGGGTCCTATAATAATATGATTCATAATTTTTAATTGACTATGATTAGTCTTGTAATATGTACATACTTTGCTTTCTGAAAGTTGTTTTCCCATATTAAAAAATGTAAAGAGGGTAAAAGTCCTAAAATAAAAATCAAAGGACTGAAAGAAAAATATCAAAAAAGAATATAAAAATGAACCCCAACAAAAAAAGAGATAAAATATAGATCTTGAAAGTGATGCAAATTCAAATGCCACTACTTTTTACTTTACTTTGAAAAATAAGATTGTGTGCAACTTTTCAAAAATGCCACAATCCATGATAGTCAAAAAAACTTAAACTTGACTTTTTCATGCTTTAAATTTCTTGTTGATAGATAGAGAATAAAGATATAGCCAAACTATTTAAATTGGAAGATCAATATTTAGGTAGAGAATAATAAATGAGCTCAACAGTTTAATCTGAGCCATTGGAAGTAATAAGCATAGAATTAAATAGTTTATTGTTAAAAGAAAAATAAAAAGGGCCTGCAAGCTCAAATACACCCAAAATGAATGAAGAAAAAAAGTTTGGGTAGATGATGGGTAGGCAGAAGTATTTTTTACAAGGCATGGATAGTAGAAATTGGTCATTTCATATTTACTAATTTCCCTCTAAAATCATTTCCCTTGTACAAATACCCCCTCCCCTTCATATTTATATTTTTCCCTTTACTTCACTCATTTTCCCTACATAAGCCTTTCCCTAGTTTAAAATACATTTTCCCTTTGGAAAAGTAAAAGTCCCTTTTCTAATTTCCGTTTATTCAAAAAACCCCAAAAATACATTTATCTTACGTATTTATTTAAAAACATGTATCAGGTCCCACTACTAAACATCCTTCCCCGATATAAGTTTTTACATCAACACTTAGTGTATAAACCCACATCATATTTATTCAACCTCATATTAACTTTATTTTATTAACTCCCATATACCTTTAACCTGTATTAAATAGTTCTTGCATATATAAATTATCTCCACCCCTTATTTTATTTATAAACTATAGTTAAATTCCCCCCTATATATATTTTTGAGCCCACTTATTATAAACCTCACCTATTATAAAGTCCCTACCCCTTCATATATATTAATCAATGCATATAAATCCCGCATTGACTTAAAACCTAGGCCGCATGCCTATTAGATCCTCGATGAATTCCTGCTATTCACCCATCCATCGAATCTTAATTAATCAGATCTGATGGCCAATAATCCTTGTCGCACACTCAAAAGCCCGATATTTAACCACTCCAAGACCTTGAAAAATGAGCATTTTTCGGAGCCCCGCTCCCGGCTACGTGGCAGTCCCTTATTGCATCATATCCCTCCAAAAAATGCTGCCCACCCGCTTTTGCCAATGCGAAAACCACTCAGCTGTATTCCTGACCGTTGTAACAAAAATATCCTACCTTTTGAATTTAACTCGTGCCCAAAGTTTAATTAATGTTGGTTAAAAATCCATAAGACTGCCCTTTGCAACATTTTTTCACCATATTCTGTTATAATTTTCGGAGAATAAGACCACCGACCTATTTCAAAGCACATATTAATCTACCGACCTATTTTCAAGCCCTTTTACACCATAATTCAATAATCTTGCTGCTAAAGACACTGCGGAACCAATCCAAAGCCCTATAAAGACCAGTGAAGCCTCAGAAAACCTACACTGCCTCCAGAACCTCCTCTACATACCAAAAGCTTCATTTTCTGTAGGTATTTCTGAAAATACTAAGGCTTGTACTTACAACAAGAAATTAACAAGTAATTGAATCAGTTTAGGAGCCTTAGCAGACCAAAAGAAATCCCCTTTTGCTTCCCACTCCTTTTTCTACAGACCCTAGGCATCTTTTCACAGAATTCCCAAGGCCTGAGACTATTCTTGATCACATAGAGTAATATTTGATCAATTGGTTTCTCCAAACCCTTTTGCAGACTGTAAAAATATTTCACAGGTGCTCTTGAAGGCCTGTAATTGTTTTTCTAAGTCAAAAGAGTAATAAATTGATTAAAAATAAATAAATATGGCTTCCCAAGGTATTGTAATAGTAAATCCCCTACAATCTCAAGTTGTGGATGTGGAACACACACCTTTGGCAGACATATATTTTAAAATTAGTGACCCTATCACTGAGTTTAACCTTCTTGAGCTCCATTACTGGAGCCATGACAAATCAATTGACCAAGCGGATGAGGTTTTCATTTGGGAGTCCAATTTTCCCAAGTAAATTTTCCCACTGACCTTAAAGTGTCCAGAGGTGATTAGACTTTTCCAAACTTGTTATTTCCCTGATCAAAGAGCCACTGTAACCCCTGGTAAAGATATTCTATTCACTATCACAGCTGAGTCAATTAACCAAATGCTACAAGTTCAACCTAGACCTGATGAAACCCCTTTGTCTATAGAGGCCCTTACATAGTTATATATGAATCTAGACTTCCCCAAGAGGTTCCATATTTTCCAAACATTCAACCCCTCATCAGTAGAAACTCCCAAGACTAATCCTCCTTATCCATCATCTATTTTATCTGAGATAACCCAACATATCATTACAATGTTTTCATCTATTTTTGGTTATTTTACTGATGAGCATGTTGATGCTTCAGTTTTATGTTTCCTTTCTATTTTCTCCCCTGCTCAGCCTCCTCCTACCATATTCAATTTTTCACAATACCTTGCTGATACAATGCATGAAAAACTTGTTAAAATTCTTGAAGAAGGTGTCTTCAAGTACTCATATGTTTTATTCCACATGTTTTTATACTTCCAAGCTAAAAAAATTTCCATCAACCTTCAAAAACTGGATCTTGAAGGTAACCCATAGTTAGTAATATTTTGGACTTCCTTAATCAAGAAGGATTCAACAGAATTCACCTACACAAACTTTATTGACTCATTCATTTCTCCTATTATCAATATGCTGAACAACAACATTCAACCAAGAGTTAGTGAGGAGATTAAAAGGGTTCTATAGTTATCAGAACACAGTAGGAATAGATATTGGTACCTTTACCAAAACCACATAGAGATTAGGGTATATGGATCTAATCGTTTTCCATAGAAGCTGCCCAAATACCTCCCAATGAGGTTATTTGCACTAGAATATATCAGGCAAATCCTTAATTTTGATGGAATCAATTTCTTGGAAGCGAAAAAGAAGACACAGTTTAAGATAAAGAATCAAGTTGGTCCTTTTATTTGCAATATTAGTGATGCAAGTCTACAAAAAGGAAAATATTTACAGGAATTTAAGTTCAGTCATAGTTTCCAATTTGAATTAAATCCTTATGTACATGAGTCCAAGCCAGAATTATAGAATTACTCCAGTCAGTCTGAATGGTTGGAGATCACTTTGAAAGAGTTTGAGAGACCAGCAGAAACCAGTGCAATCATGCAAACTCTAGCTCCTCAGGATAGGAACTCTAAGAGAGGCAGAGAAGAAGGATCCTATACAACTGAAACTACCATTGAAAGTAAGTTCAAACTAATGTAAAGGAAGAAGCCAAAATTAAATCTTGTAACTGAGCAAGTTGAAACTATTGAAATCCTTGATACTGATGCAATGGTGAAAGACAATGCACCTCCTGTAGTTTCTGAAGAAACTCACCAACCTTCAACATCAAAAACTCAGATTATTCAAAAGCAACATAGTATTAAAGTGTCTTCTTCAAAGAAACCAGCAGACACAGAGATGGATATTATGCAGAAGTATAAAGAGATCAAGATCAAGAATGAGGCACTAAAGGCTGATACATATACCCAATATTGGAAATAGTCACCTAGTGACCAAAGTAGATTGCTTTCTACATTTGACTACAAGACTAGGAAGATGCAGATGACCTTCCTACAACTCATAGTGAAGTATCCCAAATCATCAGTAGATTATAAAAAGACATCATATGAAGTTCAAGCCTAGGATCTTCATCCTATAGACCAGATATGATTTCACAAGCAAGCTAGTGAAATGATGTACTCTACCATGACTAATAAATACATGAGTGTTCGGAAGTTGCAAAATACTCCAGGGAACATCAAAGATTAGCTAAATATAGAAAAGGATTCCTCACAAGCCAAAGACAACATGATTAAATCTCTAGAAGAGTTGGTCATAGAAGTGGGATATGATCCCACTAACATAAAAGTTACAGATGAACTTATAAAGAAAAAGAATGCAAAAATTGCTGCATTAAAGAAGCAACCCAAATTACCTCATACTGAACATCCACAGGCCAAAGAATTATTATAGGATGCAAACCAAAAGGATGTGATGATGAACTTCATTCTTCAGTTAACTGCCCAAATAAAAGAAATGGAAAATGAGATGGAAAAGTTAGTATAGGAGAAAGAGGCCAACAAGGAAGAAATACCTATCACCATTATTGCTAGTGTCACTATAGTTGTTCCTTATACTCTAGAAAAATCATTAACTCCATTAGTTCCAATAGCTACAACATTGACTATTACATCATTAACTACTTCAGCAACATCTACAACAACAACACAACCTACTGATGAGGCAAGTAAACTAGTGAAAGCCATGCAGGAAATGTCCATCCAGAAAAATGAAATAAACATACTTAAAGAACAAATCAAAAGTCTATAGGATGAAATTAAACTAGTTCAAATCATGCAGAATAATGAAGTACAAAATACAAATAGATGGACAAAGAAAGTGCATAAGCTAGAAAATGAACTGACATTGAAAGAACCACTTGCTCAAGCCAAGTAGAAACTATGGGCCAATATCATTGACTCTGTCAATGACATTTGGCCATCAATGAAGTTATATTTGAGAAAAATGATTTAATCAAAACAACAAATGAATCCATTCAGAAAATCAAGGAAGAACTTGGTAAGAAGCCTAAGGAAGCCAATGAAATCATTAAGTTTCTCAATTCGAAGAATAAACAAGAATTAGAGGAAATTGGAATTAGTGACAAGACATAGACAATCCTAGAAGTCAGGAAGGTGATTTCTAAGAGAAACTTAATGGTACAATTGGAAGAAAAGTATCGGTACATGGAGCTTGCCATTACTAGATTTATGGTGAAATTTGATGTTTTGAGGAAGAAAGGTCTGCCCAATCCTCTGGTTATCAATGACAGGTTGATTAAACATGAGGATTATGATAAGAAAATTAGCAAAGTGGCAAAGGAAAAAATCAACAATTCAGTCATGAAGGGAATTCCAACAGGAAAGGTCCTTTATCAGAGTTTTGAGAACCTTTTTACCTCCATTATGAGGTAAAACATCTATTCATTAACAGACACACTTTTGCAAAGTATATAGAGGTCGATGAGATATTTAGAAGAATGGTAAAGATCAAATTACTAGATGCAAAATATTGGGAGAAGTTGACTGATTTACTTTGAAAGGTAAAATAGTAAACAAAGTAGTCACAATAAAGAGTATCATAGTTAAAGTGTATCACATGAAATTTAGATGGTTAAAGTAAAAACGGAGTTGAAAAAGCATAGTAAAATACAACCAGTGTAAATGACATTGAACAGTATCCAGTGTTGAGCAAACCGTCAGAGAGGAATCATTAAAAATATCAATAAATCAAACAGAAAATCAATAAAAGCAGGGACATATTGCATTAAGTAGATAGCTATCTCTATCTTCTTGCAAGAAGATACTTATTTTTCCTTGAATAATTCCTAGGACAGTTTAGGATATTTTGTAATAAGTTTTTGTATAAATACTTCACAACTCAAAGTAGTGAGTGTGGATTGTGGATTACTGAAAACTTCTATACATGTATTGATCTGAACTAGAGGATTCTTTGTACCATTTTCAAGTCAACGGACTGGATTGATCAATAAAGACATTATATTACTTGATTCATGTGTTGAGACATTCTTAGTGAAGTATTTTCAACTGCTCTTTGTTATTCTCTTAAATTTTCACATACATAAATGTTTTTTGAATCTAAATGTATAACATGAGTTTTATTTCAGAATTTGTTTAAAAACACTCTGTCTTGAATTGTTATTTCATTTACATGTTTTATTCTGATATCCAAAGTAGGGAATGCTTAATTTCTCCCTAGTTTCGATTAACCTCTATCATTTCGCTCATTATCCAGATATGATAATCCTTAACTGCTCTCTCCTCCCAATTGAAACCATTTCACCTTTCAGCTTGAAGATCTAAATCAGCTTAGCTATCTTTCCTAGTAAAAAAATTTCTTTAGACCTTGATCCCACCTCTGTTTCTTGATATATTGACTCCATTAGCCCAATGGTAAACATACCTCATATGATCCATTTGAATTAGTTTCCACCACCAAACCAAATCAAAACCAAAATCCAATTAATCCTACATAACTAGCCGAAAATCAAATAAAATCAACCAAGTTAAATCATAAAGAGAGAGCCCTCTCTGAGCATTAGGAAGGCTAGATCCTAAAGCTTAAAAGTAGGTTTGTGGTTACCTCTAAAATTTTCTTAACTAAAAAGCAGAACAACCCTAGGAAATTATTGGAGTGATAACATACTAGCGACTCCACTGTGGGATTTTTACACAGGATACTCAAATCTACCACTTTATGAATGATGAGGGATAATTCCAGAATTGTAACATAGACATAGATTGTACAATAGATGATACTTTAGATAGTGAGATAGATGTAAATAATCTATATTTAACTGAACCCAATATATTTACTCAATTAGAAATAGATAAATTAGATAAAGTAGAAATAGAAGAACTAGTAGATGATGATTCAGAGTTTTTAAATCTTAAGAATAACTTTCTGCCTTAGGGATTAGCCCCATTAGAAGATATTTTTGATTCAAATGACATTGAAAGAAAACAAAAAATGGAACCCTTAATATTAGCTATAGAAGAGTGTAATATAGCAACAGAACAGAAACCTAAGCTTATCAAACTTTCAAAAGCTTTACCTTCAGAAGAAAAACTCAAATACATAGATTTGTTTAAATAATTTCAAGATGTGTTTGCATGGAGTTATGAAGACCTTAAATCCTATGACACCAGCATCATTCAACACAAAATACCTATCAAAGAGGACTAGAAACCATTTAAACATAAGAGTAGGACAATATCATGTTCTTACGCCTTTGATTGAAAAATAGGTAAAGAGGATGTATGAAGCACATATCATTGCACCTATCAAATATTCTGATTTGGTTTCAAACTTAGTTCCCACTAGGAAAAAGATAGGGGAAATCAAACTTTGTGTTGATTTCTAAAACTTAAACAAGGTGTCTCTAAAAGATAACTATCCTCTCCCAAAAATGGATCATATTTTATAGAGAGTGGTAGGATCATCTAGGATTTAATTTCTTGATGGATTGTCTTCATATAATAAAATCTTAGTTCAACTAAAAGACCAACCAAATACAAAATTTACTACTCCCTGGGGTACTTTCATGTATGTGAAAATGACTTTTGGATTAATGAATGCAGGAGCTACATTTCAGAGAGCTATGGACATAGCATTTGCCAAAGAAATTCATGATTTTCTTGTAATTTATCTAGATGATATTATTGTATTCTAAAAAATAGACAATGAACATCTAGATCATCTGAGACAAGTGTTTATTAAATGCATAAAACTTGGTATTTCTTTGAATCCAAAAAAGAAATTATTTAGACGTGAAGAAGGTAAAATTTTAGGAAATATTATTTCAAAAGAGGGAATTAGAATAGAATCTGCTAGAATAGAGGCAATTCTGAACATAAGTCATCCTAGAAATATGAAGGAATTACAATATTTTTTAGGTAAGATTAAATTTCTTAGAAGATTCATTTCTAATCTAGAAGAATTAATTAGAGAACTAAATAACATGTTGAAGAAAGACTTAGCACTTAAATGGACAATAGAGGCAAAAAAATCCTTTGAATCAATCAAATAGGCCCTTACAAAAACACCAGTCCTAATAAGTCCCGATTTCAAAAAATATTTTATCATTTTTTCTTTTGATTTAGAACATACAATTGTTGCAGTCTTACTGCAGAAGAATGATAAGGGTTATGAACAACCCATTGCTTTTTTCAACAAATCCTTAAGAGATGCCACACTAAACTATAACATAATGAAGAAACATGCACTTGATTAAGTGAAGGCTATTAAAGACTTTAGAGTATACATCTTGTATTTACACATTATTGCATATGTTCCAAATTTAGTAGTTAAGGACATTTTGAATCAGAATGGGCTCGATGGAAAGAGAGGCAAGTGGATTGCCACTATTTTAGAATATGACATAGAAATAAAGCCTACTAAACTCATTAAAGGCCAAGGTTTAGCCAAAATCATGGTTGAATCAAACTTTCAGGCCTTGGATATAAATTTTATTGCTCAATTAGACGATTTGGAAGAGATGGAAACTCCACAGATTAGTGAACCTTTCATTAATTCACCTTGGTATGCAGATATCATATTTGTTTTACTAAATTTAGAAGCTCCTCTTGGTTTGTCTAGAACTAAATATAGATTTTTGAAAATGCAAGAAATGAAGTATTATCATATTTAGTGCTTTGTTTTGGAAGGATCATGGTGGTATACTGATTAATTGATTACTTAAAGATGAAGCTGATAAATTTATGCAAGAGTTTCATGTAGGTGACTGTGGAGGACACCTTTACTGCAAGTCAACAGCCGATAAAATATTGAGGGCAGGTTTTTACTGGCCCACTCTTTTTGTAGATGTTAAAAAGTATGTGACCTCCTGTCACAAATGCCAAATCTTTGAAGGGAAGAAAAAACTGTTAACTTTACCCCTCAAACCCATTTCCAAAGAAATTCCATTTCAACAATGGGTTTTAGACTTCATTGGTGAAATTCACCCACCCTCCTTAGCCTAGCATAAATGGATTTTGATAGTCAATGATTATTTCACTAAGTGGATAGAAGCCATTCCTTCTAGACAAACCACTAATTCTGTCATAATATTGTTCCTAGAAAACAATATACTATCTAGATTTGGATGCCCACAAAAGCTCATTACTGATAATGCAGCTCCTTTCAAGTCTAAGAAAATGATTGAATTCTATAGCAAATGCCACATTAAACTTCACCATTCCACTTCCTATTACCCTTAGGGTAATGGAATTTCTGAATCCTCCAACAAAGGCCTAGTAACTATCATCAAGAAATTGTTAGAAGACAATAAAAAGTCCTGGAACAAAATGTTGGTCAATGCCTTATGGGTAGAAAAACTGACTACAAAGAAGTCCATTGGTACATCTCCTTATCAGCTAGTATATGAAATGGATGTTGTTTTTCCATCCTCCTTAGGAGCACCAGTGATGAAGATGATCCAAGAACTGCAGGTTGAACCAAATGATATCTAGTGAAGGATAAATCATGCCATACACTTACAACAGACTAGGGAAGAGGTTTATGTCAAATCACAAGTCATTCAAGATAAAATTAAGAATATTTATGACAAGAAAACCAAAGCTGATGATTTTTACATAGGTGATAAAGTGGTTAAGTGGGAGTCTAGAAGAGAAGAAAAGGGTAATGTTGGAACAGGGTCTCCTAAAAGCTGCAAAAATGGTCCGATTTTGTATATTTTTTATTATATTTAGTCTAGCGCAGGGGTTTTGGGGTGGGAAAAAACCCAAAAGCATTGTAACGGGTCAAAGGGTAGACCTCGAGTCCACAAACCACGGTTTTCATACCACAGGAA
Source organism: Pinus albicaulis (assembly GCA_034641835.2). Lineage (NCBI taxonomy): Eukaryota > Viridiplantae > Streptophyta > Pinopsida > Pinales > Pinaceae > Pinus > Pinus albicaulis. The sequence continues at coordinate 1,023,776,405 of CM076579.1, read as the reverse complement.
GGATTAGGCTAGATGATTATAAATAGAAAGACATTTTGAACTATAATATGAAGAAGAAGATGATGATGAGATCTTGATGTGAACTGTGGCTTAGTAGATCTGTTTGGGTTTTCGGGAAAAGGATTCCTGCTGGCTGTGTGGGCGAAGATCCCTAGTCCTGCTGTGTGCATAGGTCGGGTTTGGGTATTGTAAGAAGGATCTGAAGGATTAATGAATGAGAAAGATTATTGAGTAACTCAACTATTTGTACTATTGATGAGAATATTTGATAGCTATTATGTTATGCATATTCTGTGTTAAGCTGCGAAAGTAACTGTGTTAAGTATTTTGCTATGTTTTATGTAAATAATGACTGTAATGTTGCACTACTATTTTAGGATTGTATGATTAGTTAAGTATAGTAAGTATAGTTGACCTTGCGCACGTGGATGAAAAGGAGATATATAGATCCAGTTCTAGGATATGCGATCTGGTCATTATAAAGCTGGACGTAGCTCTACTTGGCTTACCTATCCTCTCTCAGGGTGCAGAAACCTAGTTCCAGCACCCACCCATACTGCTTCGGGTGAGACTTTGACCTGCGCAAGTAGGTCACTGCCGAAAGGGCCAGTAGTGTAGGGGTTTGTTGGCAAACCTTAACCTCCGAACCTGTGTCAAAACCCCTCGAGCCAACAAATGGTTCCGTTGTTGGGACCAGGAGAATTTTGAGAAGGGGATCGAGTAATGCCAAGAAAAGAACTGGAAGCTTGAGAAGAAAAGTAGAGTAGGTACATTTGAATGATCTCCAATCTGGATGAAAGTACAACGCAGAGTGATAAGTATTATCGAACCCATCGAGAAGGGGATAGATTTGTCTATAGCCCATTGAGAAGAGAAGCTGCGCAAAACCTGCCAACTACACTGCCTTCAGAACCACGTAAGGGTAAAATCTCGCCCGAAACCCCGCCAGAAGAAGATATGGCAGCACACTTGAAATTACCTACCTTCAAAGGTGCGGGAGATGAGGACCTAGACCAATTTTGGTTGCTACAGACTCAGTATGGACTACACAAGGTGTGGCAAGCGATACTGTGAAAAGGGCGCAGCTATCCTTAGCCTTCGAAGAGAGAGCTCTGGACTGGTATATGCGATACATATCTCAAAACATAAGTGCATCCATTCAAGATATTAAGGACGCTCTAAAACAATAGTTCTAAAAACCTAAATCCTACTCTTAGATCGTAGCAGGCATGAAAGATTTCAAGCAAGGTGTTAGCCACCTATAAATTTTTTGTCAAGCAAACAGGTGGCTAAATATTTTTCTGAGCCTTCAAGAAATACATTTCCTTCGAAAACATATCATTCTTGAAGCCTCTATGTGCCCTTTTCCTCAGAAAATATATTCACTACTATTTCCATCAAGAAATCCTCACTGTCTGTGAAAAACATTATGCTCAGAAAAGCCTCCATTTGCTCCTTTGTATCCCTGCAAAATTCCCCATTTTAACCCCTTTTCTCCCTTCTCAAATTCCCCCCTAAAACCCCCAAAATCCCTCCCTAAGTTTTCTAAACCATAAAATTCCCCTTTTTAAACAATGTGAATACCTTCATTTGGTGATAAAACCCCTTTATTCCCCTACCGGAACCCTTCTCTAAGCCTTAAAAACCCTTCTTTTGGCTTAAAAACACCAATTTTTCATTACAGGCTTTAGCCCCTTTCGGCTAAGCCCCTAACCACTTCCCCTCCATGAAACCTAGCGCCAAAACTAGGCACTAAACCCTTGAGCGCTTATCGGAATCGGAAGTTGTTAAGAGCGCATTTTCCTTTGTTAAATCAAAAACTTTCTATGTGATGGTTGTTTGTTCTGTAGGCCGTGGATGTAATATCCACCGTTGATCTGTCAAGATCTAATGGTCCGACACAAATTTCATTGCACCCATCAGCCTTTCACATTACCTCTCAGATGTAATGTCAGCCATTGATCTATATAGATCTAACGGCCATCGCACCACTGTGCCAATCGCCAATCGGAAGTTCTTAATGCACCGCCCTTTGTATCCCTGATTGGCTGTTTTGTGATTCAATCCTGGCTGTTGAACCCACAAGAACCAATGGCTAGGATTTGCTCTCACTCCGCCCCTGTGTCCCCGATTGGCCACCCCTGATCAAATCGCAACCTTCGATCTTCCGCTGATCTGACGGTCCATATGCAATCACAACATCGTCCCATCGGAGTTTTGGCCCCTGCCTCCTCCGATTTCAATTGAATCTCAGCCGTCTGTCCCATTCAATCCGACGGCCAGGATTACTCCCGCCCATTAACCTTCCCCTCTGCCTTCGCCTTCCTGCTTTCGATCTCAGCCGTTCATCCCGCTGATTGGATGACTCACATTAAAATCGTCATTGACCTGTCCCCACATTACCGGCCGTGCAACTATCTGTATCGCACTCCATCCATCACCGTCAGATCTCATGGTCCTAGATCCAACGACCGAGAACCATATCATGTTTTTTCTTTGACCAAGATTTAATAGTTTAAATTCACATGATATGGGCATTTCTATTTCAACACGTGTCGAGTAGCAAGCGATATCGTGTGATTTTGGGAAAAACTCAAAACCGCTCCATTTCAACGCAAAAACAGTTGTTTCCCCTAGAAAACCACTTCCCCTCTTCTGCCTTTGAAAATTCCTCCATGCAATCCCGACTGTTTATTTGTATAGATCAACGGCCCTCATTCCATCGTGCATTTCTTTAATATTTTTCCATTGGGCTACCATAGAGCTTCATTGTAGCATCTCAACCATTGATCTCCTCCTAAGATCTAATGGTCCATAATCCATCACCCTCTGCCTATGCCAGGTCCCACCATTCACGCCCGATTTCAGTCATTTTATGCGTTTTCCTTTGTAATCCACCCAAATATTAAACTTTAGTGTTTACACTAAAGGTTTATTTATATTTCCCAACCTTATAAAGGAAACCCTCTCAGCAAATCCCCGTCGTCGATCATCATTAGTCCATCTGATCGAATGGCCCACAACCGTTTCTCCATCAGACCTTCATCGAATTAGTTTTCCACCATTACGCAAAATTTTTCACCATTTTCTCCACTGCATCCACCACATTCATCTCTGCTGTGCTGCCATTCTCACAGCCTTCCATTGCATCCATCCTCCTTCCCACATGGATTTCTTAACATTGTTTGTGTCTTTGTGCAGGGTTACAGACGGTGAAAGTTGTTCTTTATACATAGTCACTGTTAGTGACACAGTAGCACCGACGATGTTTTATCAGAGCCATAGATTGCAAGAAGACTCCTAAGAGGGTTTTAAACGCATATTTTATCCAAATAAGGGGTAGCAACTCTTTTTAAGACTCTAGCACCATAAGCCCTGCAAATTCACAGATAGAGACAATCATGGGAGCGGCAAAGAGTATCAGTGAATAATTAAAGAGGTTTAATGCCTGTTAGTGAGAATTTTAAGCTCTAATTCAATGTTTAAAGGGTGAATGTACCGTATTTAAGACCTCGTGATTAACACAGAAGGCCTAATGAGGCCTAAAGCCCAAAAAACAATCTTATCAGTGTCCCACATCAACAGAAGGTTCTTTCCCAAGAAAGGACAATGCCCATACTATTTTTTATTCTACATCGAGTTCCTAAGAAGTTCTACACCCTGACAGAAAGTCCTAATGCTACTAGAGCATTTGTTATGCAGTATGGCAGACCAGAAAGTCATTTATCTGCCTTTTTCATATCACCAAAAGTACTACAGAGTATTGCAGCCAAAAATTACACCAAAGAACATACCTATGAAGTTAATATCAGCCTGTCAAAGACCACTATTTCACCCAAAGAGTACTGAAAATCAATGCATGGATATTAAAAAAGAATGGGCCTCGAGCCACTGTTCTTCCTCTATTTTAATGTTTCATTAAAAGTTCTATCTACCTGCTCTGCCTCTCTTTAGCTATAAAACTCATGAGGAAACATATTGTAAAGGTTGTTGGTTATTTATTGGATATCTGTGAATTGTAAGTTGTTTCTCTTAAGATATAGTTCTGTGTGTAAAATTGTAAAATAGGCTGACGAGATGATTCCAGATTGAATGTCAAGCTGTTGGAAAATGTTGTATATGAATCATGTTGCTCTTTAATATGACAAGAACATTTATTTGGATCCTGATTTAAAGCAGTGGTGATGTGTTCTACCGTTGTCTCTATTTTCCTTCTGTAATTCATTTCATTTCATTTGTTTGGTAGGAATCAGAAATCTGGCTTAGGATATACCCTTGCATGGTACCCTAATGCTCCTTCTCTTCTTATCTTTAATGTTTTCTATTGATTGTGTGATCTGAGAACCAATTCAAGATAATTTAACCAGTGTAGTAGCTGTTATTCACTTCCAACTAATGTATGAATTTATGAATCTGTTCTTAGATGTCCTGGTCTGGTTTTAATTGAAAGAATTGGGATAATGGGAGTTTAGAATGCTGATTCTATCTCTCTAGGGTCTTTTTCAATCAATTGAACCTTTCTAAGTTCCCTTAAGTTTAATTTTGAAGCATTGAAATTTCAAAGCCTTTCTCTGATCTCAGGCTTCACTTTTGTGTTTAAATCCTAAGTGTTTCTTGTTGTCAGAAGAGTTAGCCTTTAGGGGTCAGATCATAGGTGTTTAAGGCATGCCGTGTCTATAAATCTGATTCCTAAGTGGTCACCTCGGAAGTTTCTTTGTCATTCACCTTCATCCCTTATCATTTCACACCATACTATCATCTTTAAGGATCCTTTGTTTTAGATGACTAGCCCAATTGAAAGCCTTGGATACTGAATAGCAAGTAAACCCTTTTATGAATCCATTGCCCAATGGTCTTGAGTGTTCTTTGAATTATCTCCGCTTTGCCTAAAATCCTCTTTGCTCACCTTTTGTCTTATATTGAACCGTTCCTTCAGGTTTCCCAAAAACCAAACAAACAAACAAAACAAACCTTGTGCTCTATAACTATCCTAATACCTTGAAACTGAACTTCAAAGACATATAACTTTGCCTTTATAGATATATCCCTCTCTGGACCTAGGAGGGATAGATCCTAAGGTCCCAAAGTGGTTTTGATGTTGTCTTATCTTTTGGTAGAGCCAAACCTCCCAAAACATAGGAACCCCAACACAAGGAACAACTGAGTCTGTATGGGAAGTTGATCAAAGACTAAAGAAAGAAAATAGAGAAGGAGGATTTAAGTATGATGATAGACAACATACAGAGTGGTTCATCGCTATGCTGCTACCTCACCTGCATGTGCCTATGGGCAACCAAACCTTCGAATTGTTAGCCACCCATAAATTTGATTATACCAAAGGTGGCTAAATATATTCAGAGCCTCCAAGGAACAAATTTTTTCACTAAAAATTGTTGGCTCTTGAAGTCTCTATAAGGCCTCCTGCCTTGTTCCTATGTCCAAATCTTGCACTGATTTTTCATCCTAAAAACCTATGAAACCCTACAAAAATCCACAGTTAAAAACTGCTGTAAAGGATCCCTTCTCCCTTTTTCTTCTCCTAACAACTAACTCAGTTCCTTTTCTCCATTTCCCTTGGAAACCCCTAAAATTCATGATTATTCCTTTTCCTTCATTTAAATCCATTTCCTAAAGGTCTAAGACCCCTTCTTGACCTTATCGGAAGCCTTAATTTCCCTTTGAAAACCATTAAAAAACCATAGAAACGCACATTTTCTATGTGTTGGTCTTAAGCCCCTCAGGCTAAGCCCCCTACCTCTTTTTCTCCATGCACCCGAGCGTCAGAACCAAACGCTCTAACCATTGGGCGCTTATCCATTTTTCTTCGCCCGAAGCACCAAAAAACCTTTGAAAATCATGAAAATTGGGTTTTAATTTAATTTCAAAGTTTTCCACCCGCGAAAATTATGAAATAATCTTGACCGTCGATCTGATCCATAGATCGGACGGCGTGGCACACGACTTATCGTGTGGACCCCCCAGCCATACGTCACTTCTCAAATCCACCTGGTTTTTCCGCACTGCCTTCGTGCGAAAGGTGGTTTTAACCCGACAGCCAGCAATTCCATACGCTGGCTGCCACGCGTCCTCCGCCCTGTTTCAAAACCGCCGCTTAAGGTAGTCCCCCGTGCGTTATCCGTCAGGCCATGACCGCTCAGCGGAATCAACGATAGCCGTCCGATCTGGGCCCCCGCATCCAACGGCTGTCATTCATCGAAATCGCCCGCCCTTTAACCAAGTTGCATGCGATTTAGCCGGCCCCCGGCGCAACCGAGAATCCATCTCTGTCGTCGATCTTTGCAGATCGACAGTCCACATTCGATTGCCTGATTCTATAGTCCAGTAAAACTCCCTCCACCACTGACTTTCCCGATCGCTCCCGACTGTCGATCATGGCGCGATCGACGGCTCAGATTTCCCCACTCCTCCGCACACCCTCCGATGCAGATCTACCCATATAAACGCAGGATTTACTCATTTTGTTTGTTTTGTGCAGGTTTAAGGTTTTTTCCGATTTAAATGGAGAATTTTCGTGGGACGAGGATGACGATCCTCTGCCTTTCGAGTAACTTAGAGAAATTATCCATAGGGTGCAGAACTTTATTGTCAATGGGGTTTCATGAGACTTTGTTGCTATACGCCCCTGATTAAACTTGGAAAACAACAAATAAATCACATAGAAAGAGTATTAGATTGTAGAAAGCCAGAGATGGATCAGGACAAAGATTTAAAGGACATATTGGCGGGGATTACGGCTAAGACAGTTATCAAAAGCCTAATCCCAGACTCAAAACACAGTTTAAAGAAAAAAACCTAAAAGTGTTTATCAGATGAATGCCTCCACCACCATATCTGAGGAAAATTGATTCCTCAACTACCCCAGTGCCACCTATTGCCTCAAAACACTCAATCAGGTGCTAAATTTATGGATCGAGATCAGGTATTTTTCCTCGACACAGCCAAAGGAGTTATTTCTGCCAGGAAATTAATGACAGAATGTCGGCAGAGCAACCCTAGTGATACACAGAGCCTCAAAAGTCAAACAAAGCTCTCACCGAGCTAAAAATCATAAGTGCAAGTCAGTTAATACAGCGGAACACCTGTATAGTTTCTTCATTGAGCCCTTCAAAGGCCAAGAAGACATTGATTCCTGTATTAATTGATTTTGAGATCTTTTATCAGATCACATCTCCTCATTCTTCTATAAATACTTCAGTAGAAAATGAGGGGTTGGTTGGTTGTCAATGTAAATTGCTGAAGCATTGTAATGTGACTGAGCTGAAGACTTCTATTGTAAATAGTGGTTTCACTGGCTCTTGGAGCTCTGCTTGTAGCAGATAAGTTAGGTTGTGAAAGAAAGATGAATTAAAACATTGTACTTGAATATTGTAACTGGTTTGGAGCATCAATACAAGCTGATTTATGGGATCCTCGTCTATTTTGACGGTGATGTTATTCTCATTGTAACTTGTTATTTTGTTTCAGTTTTCATGTTGTTTCATATTCCTCTGTAAATAATAGTTTAAATAGTGTTAGGACCGACTGTATATCAGTAACCTTCTCTGGCTGAAAAATCTTTATCCCAATGTTTTCTTCAATCTGTGTTATTTATAAATGATTTAATTCAGTTTAAGCATAGGAATGCTGGCGTTCCCTCATCTTATTGTCTTAGCTGGATATTATTTTTGAATTTTACTTTCTGCATATGTTGTGTGAAGATGAACTGAAGGAAGATATGGTTAGCCCTGGTCCCAGACTTGTCTGCATAACTATCTGATTGTTTCCCTTAGAATGTGTTAAAAGTTGGATAGTTTCAAAGTACTTACCAGATCTTAGGCCTTTCTGTGTTATCTCTGTGATTGTCTTGAATGTAACCAAGTAAAGAAGAGCTAGGAGAGGATTTGTGGTGAGCCCGACCTGCTAGTTTCTACTCCAAAGGTTGCCCTCATGTTTCCCTTTGTTTTTACATGTTTTCTATTGGAAGTTTATCAAAGGCTGGCTAGTTTCAAAGTACTTACCAGATCCTAGTTTGCTTCTATGTTTTCCTCAAGTGCCTGGTCAAAGGCTGGCTAGTTTCAAAGTACCTACCAGATTCTGAGCTGCTCTTTGTTCTGCATCTATTTTTTCCCTTCTTATTGTGCCTTTCCATTCCATGAATCAAACTTTAAAGAGATCCTTAGACATAGATGACTTGCCCCATGGACCACTCTTGCCTCTTGCTATTCCAATTAAATCCTATTATGAATCCATAGCCCAATAGACTGAAATCTTGCCATCATCTTTCATCTTAACTAAAGCTTATTCTGGTTACTTGCAACTTCTCACTTTTGAACCTATTTGCATATAGATCTTTCCGCCTCAGACAACAACTATGTTCAACCATCCAAAAAACCAAACAAACCCTTGGACTTCATAACTAGCCTAATATTATTACCCCAAACTTCAAAGACAAATCCATCTTTGTACATACTGGAGAGATCCCTCTCCGGATTCAGGAGGGCTAGATCCTAGAATCCCAAAGTTGGTTGAAATGATGTTAACTCTGTGATCGAACTTTTGCCAATCTTGTTTATTATAGAGACCTAACATTTCTGGCGACTCCACTGGGGAATTACAAACCCAGAAGTTTTTAAGGATAATTATATGATATTCAGAGATTTGGTTCATAGAGAATTTTCTTTATTAACCAGCTGGAGCCACCAGTAATATTTCTGGCGACTCCGCTGGGGATCGAAAACCCAGAATCTTCATAAAACCTTGTGAGTAAAAAGCAACCTTTTCAAGCACTACCAAGACTGGTAATCATGTTTAGAATTGTTTGAATCAGTGACAAACTTGGTGAACCCTAGGATTCTTATAAACTTTATCTAACCTTGGAAAATCAGCTAGCTTAGCCATAAGAGTAGACTGTCTTTGTCTCACAACAGTAGCTAAGTTTCGAAGCAAAGGTAGCTTATTCTTAGAAACCAAAAATAAAAAATAACTCGGAAAATACCAAAAACATTTCAGATTGGTGGTAAAACACTTCCTCCTACATATCACTTACGTTTGATGTGTTCTACCTTATACTCTTAGACAGAGTCTGGAAAGGGCCAGGTAGCCTCCGGATCTCATCCTCTTTTAGAGGTGAAATATCTGGTAAATGCCCTCCAGTCAATCTCTGGTTAGAGTTTGTTGTGTTTTGAGATATCCTTGAAAAGGAATGTCTCACAAGCACTGTGGTGGACAGTGTACTTCTTTGGACACACTCTAAACTTTCCACTTGGCGACTCCACACTCTGAAACTCCCAGAAGACCAAATGACTCCACTGGTAGAAGACCCTGAACTGATTAACCAGACATAGTGACCTCTTTTCGGATTTATAAACATGATTCCAAGAATACAACGAAGATATGCCCCAATGAGTAGAGATTATATCCCTGGGTTTCCTCATAAGATGCCCCAAGTGAATTGGGATGACAACCTGCCTGTTTTTCAAGGTGAAAAGTTTGATGACCCTCTACTACATCTCATCAAATTTCATATACATGCATGGAGGTTGAAAATTGAATGGCATGAAGACTGCCTAATGAAAATGTTCATGTTAACATTAGAAGGAAAAGCTAGGGATTGGTATGAATGCTTAAGATCTAGTAGTTTGTTTTCTTTAAGAGACCTTGAATATGTGTTCTATGAGAACTATAAAGAAAATGCTACATCATTATCGTTGGGTGCAATATATTATGATCCATCACAAAAAATCACCCAACACATTATAGATAATGAGGAAGCTTTGGAAGAGATGCATCTTGAAGATCTTTTAACAACCATTCATGAGTTTAATATCCTATTGAAAACTTTTAAGAACATAGATGGATCAGTTGAGGAAGAGATGACCCAAGAATTAATGAACATCCCTCAAGATATCCCTGGAAACTCAAATATTGATTCATTATCCCTTATAGCTGAGGCTCAAGAAGACATCCAGCCTCACAATCAGTCTTCGCAAGAGATAGAGAACTGTTGTACTCCTGTTCAAAGGAACATAGAAACATCTTCCCCTTTGACAGAAAAAGAGATAGATTTGACTATTTATAAACAGTCAGTCTCTGAAACTTTTTGCAAAACAAACACTCTTGCCCATTCACATAGAGAACTTTGTTGTACAGATTCGGAAAGTTCTTTTGTAGATCAGAATGAAGAAGGACTTACTGATATCCCAATATGTTTGACTGATGAAATTCTTTATTCTAATAAATTTTCAAACTTTGATCAGTCTTATGATGATGATGATTTCCAAGTAGGAACTAATCATGCAAGGCAACCAGCATTTGATTGGTGTTATGAGTTTCACCATCATCAGCTTGAAAGCCACAATCATCCTTTTCGATCCATCATAAAAAGCTTTCACTTTATTGGGAATCAGGAGCCTTTCAATTCCGAAGGTGAAGAGAAGAGTAATGAAGAAATTTTTGAGCAAGAGGAAGCCATTGAAAAAGCCCCCACTCAAGAATATAATAACCTCTTCACAGAGTTTAGCCCACTGAATCCAAGCATAACAGGGCCACAAGAGGACAACACTGCCAAATATGATGGGTCCTCCAGTTGAGATGATGATAAAGAAGAGGGAGAGAAACAAATACCAGAATATCCTATTGTGGATATACCATCTTCCCAAGAAGAGACTTCTCCCTTCATTAATGTTAAGGATGACGAAGCTTCCAAGAAATTTTTTGAAGATATGCTCCTTAAAGCTGAAGTCTTGGAAGCAGACAATCTACCAGACGTGGAGGACCATAAAGAAGAGAATCTTCATCTTTTCTTTGTTGATCCTATGGAAGAGTGTGTGGAAATCCCAACTGGCTCAAATTATCAAACAGTGACCCTTTACAAGAGCCAGAGACATGAAAAGCTGTCACCTTCTGTGATAGCCTTGATATTGAAGGTTAATCTTCAATATGTTCTATGGATACCTCTGACAAGCAGCCAGAGTTTCTTCTTCTCCTTGACATTAGTCAGCTGACTGCATTGGCACTTTTGTATCATATGAATATGTAAATACTTCATGTTTAGAATAGGTTAGATAGGAATGTTAATAAAACTCAGTTCCGAGCATGTAGTTAGTTGTTATTTTCTACTTTGAAGAAAAATAAAAAATACAAAAACAAAGAAAAGAAAGAAAAGAGGGCAGAAATGAAAACAAGAAAGGCAAAGCCCCATGCCAAAAAAGAGAAACAAAAATGAAAGTGTGCAAGCTCAAATGCCACTCCTTAAAACACACTTCTAGTTAGTCAAACTGCTTAATCTTGACTAATTAGCTTTTAAATTTTTCTGCTGATAGGTTAGTGAATCCGATTTGCCAAACTGTTCAATCTTGGCTTATCAGTAGATAGATTAGGATAGAAATTGAAGGTTCAAACAAGCTCAAAATATGAACCAAAGTTTCCAAAGAAATATGACTCAAAACTATTTTATTTTCCGAGTCACAATGATAGGAGATCTGGTTCTAATCAGCCTAAAATCTGAATCAGAAGAAAGCAAAGACAACTCAAACAAAGTAAAAAACAGAGCTGTAAAAAGAGAAGGCAGTGCTTCAAGATTTTCAGATCTTAAGCCTTCCATTTTGTTTTTATTTTTCTGCAAATAATAATCTATGTGCAGCTTGTTTTTATGCCATAGATCACAGCAAGTCAAACAACTTAATCTTGACTTGACTGTTTTTAAATTTCTGTTGTAGAATTTAGGGAATGAAAGTTTTTTGGACAGTTTAATCCCAACAGACAGTAGATTAGGTAGAGAAATATATGAGCTCAACTGTTTAATCTGAGTTCAGGGAGAAATAAGAAGTAACATTAGATTAGTTTTTATGCTTTCAAAAGAATAAAATGTTGTGAATAGAGTTTGCCAATCCAAGTGCACTCTAATGAAGAAGAAAAAATGTTAGATCAGTAGGATTGGGTAGGTAGAAAGTTGTATTGATGAAGTCCATTTATCTTTCATGGCTGACCTTATTTTTCAGAAGCAGAGCAAGATCTTCCCGCAAAATAAGAGCAGTCCAAAGGATCAGGCACAAGTCAGCGTCCCAGAAAAATCAAGTCTGAATTCTTGATGCCTTCAAGAAGGCACCATCCCCAAGTGGAGCCACTGTTAGCCACCCATAAATTTGATTATACCAAAGGTGGCTAAATATATTCAGAGCCTCCAAGGAACAAATTTTTTCACTAAAAATTGTTGGCTCTTGAAGTCTCTATAAGGCCTCCTGCCTTGTTCCTATGTCCAAATCCTGCACTGATTTTTTCATCCTAAAAACCTCTGAAACCCTACATAAATCCACAGTTAAAAACTGCTGCAAAGGATCCCTTCTCCCTTTTTATTCTCCTCACAACTAGCTTAGTTCCTTTTCTCCATTTCCCTTGGAAACCCCTAAACTTCATGATTCTTCCTTTTCCTTCATTTAAATCCATTTCCTAAAGGTCTAAGACCCCTTATTGACCTTATTGGAAGCCTTCATTTCCCTTTGAAAACCATTAAAAAACCATAGAAACGCACATTTTCTATGCGTTGGTCTTAAGCCCCTCAGGCTAAGCCCCCTACCTCTTTTTCTCCATGCACCCGAGCGCTGGAACCAAACGCTGTAACCATTGGGCGCTTATCCATTTTTCTCCGCCTGAAGCACCAAAAAACCTTTGAAAATCATGACAATTGGGTTTTAATTAAATTTCAAAGTTTTCCACCTGCGAAAATTATGAAATAATATTGACCGTCGATCTGCTCCACAGATCAGATGGCGCGGAACACGACTTATAGTGTGGACCCCCTAGCCATACGTCACTTCTCAAATCCGCCTGGTTTTTCCGCACCGCCTTCGTGCGAAAGGTGGTTTTAACCCGACAGCCAGCGATTCCATACGCTGGCTGCCATGCGTCCTCCGCCCTGTTTCAAAACCGCCGCCTAAAGTTAGTCCCCCGTGCGTTATCCGTCGGGCCATGACCGCCCAGCAGAATCAACGATAGCCATCTGATCTGGGCCCCCGCATCCAATGGCTGTCATTCATCAAAATCGCCCGCCCTTTAACCAAGTTGCATGCGATTTAGTCGGCCCCCGGCGCAACTGAGAATCCATCTCCACCGTCGATCTTTGCATATCGACGGTCCACATTCGATCGCCTGATTCTATAGCCCAGTCAAACTCCCTCCACCGCTGACTTTCCCGATCACTCCGGACTATCGATCATGGCGCGATCAATGGCTCAGATTGCCCCGCTCCTCCGCACACCCTTCGATGCAGATCTACCCATATAAACGCAGGATTTCCTTATTTTGTTTGTTTTGTGCAGGTTTAAGGTTTTTTCTGATTTAAATGGAGAATTTTCGTGGGACGAGGATGACGATCCTCTGCCTTTCGAGTACCTTAGAGAAATTGTCCATAGGGTGTAGAACTTTATTGTCAACCGGGTTTCATGAGACTTTGCTGCTATACGCCCCCGATTAAACTTGGAAAACAACAAAGAAATCGCACAAAAAGAGTATTAGATTGTAGAAATCCATCGATGGACCAGGACAAAGATTTAAAGGACAGATTGGCGGGGATTACAGCTAAGACAGTTATCAAAAGCCTAATCCCCGACTCAAAACACAGTTTAAAGAAAAAAAACCTAAAAGTGTTTATCAGACGAAAGCCTCCACCGCCATATCTAAGGCAAATTGATTCCTCAGCTACCCCAGTGCCACCTATTGCCTCCAAACACTCAATCAGGTGCTAAATTTATGGAGCGAGATCAGGTATTTTTCCTCGACACAGCCAAAGGAGTTATTTCTGCCAGGAAATTAATGACAGAATGTCGGCAGAGAAACCCTAGTGATACACAGAGCCTCAAAAGTCAAACAAAGCTCTCACCGAGCTAAAAATCATAAGTGCAAGTCAGTTAATACAGCAGAACACCTGTATAGTTTCTTTGTTGAGCCCTGCAAAGGCCAAGAAGACATTGATTCCTGTATTAATTGATTTTGAGATCTTTTATCAGATCACACCTCCTCATTCTTCTATAAATACTTCAGTAGAAAATGAGTGAGGGGTTGGTTGGTTGTCAATGTAAATTGCTGAAGCATTGTAATGTGACTGAGCTGAAGAATTCTGTTGTAAATAGTGGTTTTACTAGCTCTTGGAGCTCTGCTTGTAGCAGATAAGTTAGGTTGTGAAAGAAAGATGAATTAAAACATTGCACTTGAAGATTGTAACTGGTTTGGAGCATCAATACAAGCTGATTTATGGGATCCTGGTCTATTTTGATGGTGATGTTATTCTCATTGTAACTTGTTATTTTGTTTCAGTTTTCATGTTGTTTCATATTCCTCTGTAAAGAACAGTTTAAACAGTGTTAGGACCTACTGTATATCAGTAACCTTCTCTGGCTGAAAAATCTTTATCCCAATGTTTTCTTCAATCTGTGTTATTTAGAAATGATTTAATTCAGTTTAAGCATAGGAATGCTGGCGTTCCCTCGTCTTATTGTCTTAGCTGGATATTATTTTTGAATGTTACTTTCTACATATGTTGTGTGAAGATAAACTGAAGGAAGATATGGTTAGCCCTGGTCCCAGAATTGTCTGCATAACTGTCTGATTGTTTCCCTTAGAATGTGTTAAAAGCTGGATAGTTTCAAAGTACTTACCAGATCTTAGGCATTTCTGTGTTATCTCTGTGATTGTCTTGAAAGTAACCAAGTAAAGAAGATCTAGGAGAGGATTTGTGGTGAGCTCGGCCCGCTAGTTTCTACTCCAAAGGTTGCCCTCAAGTTTCCCTTTGTTTTTACATGTTTTTCATTGGAAGTGTATCAAAGGCTGGCTAGTTTCAAAGTACTTACTAGATCCTAGTTTGCTTCTATGTTTTCCTCAAGTGCCTGGTCAAAGGCTGGCTAGTTTCAAAGTACCTACCAGATCCTGGGCTGCTCTTTGTTCTGCATCTATTTTTTCCCTTCTTATTGTGCCTTTCCATTCCATGAATCAAACTTTAAAGAGATCCTTAGACATAGATGACTTGCCCCATGGACCACTCTTTCCTCTTGCTGTTCCAATTAGATCCTATTATGACTCCATAGCGCAATAGACTGAAAGCTTGCCATCATCTTTCATCTTAACTAAAGCTTATTCTGGTTACTTGCAACTTCTCACTTTTGAACCTATTTGCATATAGATCTTTCCGCCTCAGACAGCAACTATGTTCAACCATCCAAAAAACCAAACAAACCCTTGGACTTCATAACTAGCCTAATATTATTACCCCAAAATGCAAAGACAAATCCATCTTTGTACATACTGGAGAGATCCCTCTCCGGATTCAGGAGGGCTAGATCCTAGAATCCCAAAGTTGGTTGAAATGATGTTAACTCTGTGATCGGAGTTTTTCCAATCTTGCTTATTATAGAGACCTAACATGAATCACAGGAAAAATATTTGGAAGGCGCCATGAAACAAGAAGCTGTGCCTAGAGAAGATACTTCAGTAGGGGTACAAAAAATTTAGGAGCATCTCGGAGCTATGCACATGGAGATTCAGAACCTAATAAAGGAATGGGGAAAAGGAGCTAGCGCAGACCTCTAGCGCAGACCTATGGTGCATACGATGTCGGGCATCTAGACTTATGAAGGATTAGTGCCCACTACTAGCAGATTACATGCAGGCAGGAGGACCTAGTCCATTACGTCTAGGAGAAATAAGAGAACCCAACCTATTGTGTCTAGGCTCAAGCGGATCTATGTTGTGGTGAGATGACTGCCATGTACCAGGATTGCATGATACCAACCATTGCCCCCGGCTAGGTGCGTACATCTCAGAACTGAAGCAACGATGGTGTAGATTCTGCCGGTCGGTAGGACATGATGAGCATAACTGTTGAACTTATGATGTAATGATAGATCAAGGAAAATTATATAGGTTTCAATTAGACCCTGTGTCACCCAGATCTCCCGCAAGCTTTGGTGGCTCCCCAGCTAGGGGCAGGGGAGGTCGGGGAGGAAGCATAGGTTGAGGACATAAACATCTAATTTGTTATAACTGCGGGGAAGTAGGACACTTTGTAAGGGACTGCTAAAATCCTACAAGGAAATCCTGCCAATATTACAGACATCTGGACCATGTGATTGAATATTGTCAAATATTGATAGCAAAAATGCAAGAAAAGCAGCCAACACCGACGTAGAATGTACAAAGAGTTAAGGCTAAACTAAGGGATAGAAATCCGAGTGCGAAGGTTGTAACCCATAGTGGGATGGCCACCAGGGGACCTAAGGAGGCTGCAAGGGGTCCTCTAATCTGAAAGGCACCTATCAACCAAGAAGGGTTGGACCAAAAAACGGGACAAGAAACATTTTTCGTAATCCACCAGGACCTTGTTAAGACATGGGAAGCTACTGTGCAGACACTTGCGCACCTCAGGATGGGTGACGAGATGAGACCATTCCTGTAGGTGTATGAAGCTATTGCATGACCAACGAACCAAAAAAAACATTCAAGCATTGATAGATAGCTGCGTAGTGTAGTCCCACCTATCTCCAGAAGCCCACAACATGCACAGGCTAGGCGGATATAGGAAAAACACCAGTAGGGAGATGAGATTAACTGCCTAAATCGGTAACTATGAAATGGATCACGTTGTCTTAGACTTGGGGTTAGATGAAAATGTGCTACATAAGCAAACTTGGCAGCAAATGGGAGAACCCAAATTAAAGTGGTCCAATATCCAGATGCGTATGGCCAACCAGCAGAAGATTATACCTCTAGGGAGACTACCAAAAATCATGGTAGATATCACTCGGGTCAAGGTCCAGGCTGATTTCGAGGTAATTCAGATTGTAGAATATGCAGACCCATACCCTACACTCTTAGGACTGGACTGGGCCATAGATATGGGTGGTATCATCAACCTAAAAAAGAGAAGCATGGTGTTTGAAAATAACGGAACAAGGGAGATAGTACCATTAGATCCTACAGAAGGTGAGCACTACACAGAGCCAGTACGCGGTGAAGAAGAGGTGGATCATATTTACAAATTGACTGCGCAAAATGAAGATTGGATCAATCCCATGACAGATGGGGTAATCTTTTGGGAGGCAGACAGTGAATGCTTCTTTGACTCTAATGAGGAGATGGAGAATTAAAAAAATTGGTTGCACGATGTATCGGCGCTACGATGTCTTCGAGTCGCAAGGGACTTCTGCTGCATTTCTTCAGAGGTAAGAGATCTACCCCATTTTGATGAGTCCGGTAGCATTAAGGAGTTCCTGAGGACATTGGAAGCTACGGTTCTGAGGGAACAAAGGCTATGGGCCCTTAATCTATCTATGCGAGGAACACCTACGCAATGGTGGGACACCCACAAGGAAGCATTCTAGGAATGGGAAGAATGTCGGGATATGATGATCTTGCGGTTCACACCCCCCACAGACATATGCAGCAATACATTCCTCAAAACAGGAGATCCCCGTGAGCATCTGCTCACCTAGATGAAAAAATGGTCCGAACGGACTACAGAATACTGGGTTAATCTATTTCTTAATTCCTTGGGGCCTATCCCCATCACATGGTATTTAGATGCGGAGCTACATCAGCGCACCCGCCACTCGGAAACACTAAAAGATGACTTTATAGGAACGTTCGAGCTGATTGGGGGGACAGAGGTGCTCGACGAAGCTCTGCAAGACATTGATGCTTTTGTATTTAATGACTCACACCATCACGCTACACCAAACGTCCTGACATGGGAAGCACAGATTCAAGACATAGTCGACTGCTTGAGCTTGGCAATAGAAGAAGAGGAAGATAATCCTCGGAACGTCTCTATCCTAGAATCTGAGGGATAACGTACAGTTACTGGACCCCCGGTGCAGAATATTGATGTTACCCAGCCTCTCAAGATACACAAAATTAATATCGAGACGGAATAATATCCTAAGTTGGCCAAAATTGGGGATTATTGGGACGAAGGAACCGTAGGAAAAATTGCAAAGCTACTTACGAAATATCAGGACTTATTCCCAACAAAGTTTTCTAAGCTTAAAGGAATCAGGGGGGACCTAGGCATTATGCACATCACTCTAAAACCAGAGGCGCGCCCCGTAAAGTAGCGGCCTTACTGGCTGAATCCTAAATATAAGCAAAAGGTCAAAGAAGAACTGGGCAAAATTTTTGTTGCAGGTGTCATTGAAGTGGTTGAATAGTTGAATTGGGTAGCTCTAATGGTCATCTAGGAGAATAAAACAAAGGAGGAGATACGAATCTGCATGGACCTATGCAAGTTAAACGATGCCTGTGTACATGACCCCTTCCCTACGCCTTTCTCAGACGAAATCCTTGATAGCATGGGAAGACAGGAAGCATATTCCTTCCCCGATGGGTTCTTAGGGTACCACCAGATCTGAATCGCACCTGAAGATTGCAGTAAGACTACGTTCACAACAGAATGGGGATCCTTTACGTATACGGTCATGCCCTTTGGTCTCAATAATGCACCTACTATCTTCTCAAGGGTAGTAGATGACATATTCAAAGAGTTCATCCATAAGTTTATGTAAGGTTATTTCGATCACTGGACTGTATTCGGCTTGGTAAAGGAGCATGTCTCCAACCTGCGCATGATGTTGGATGCCTATCAAAAGCGCTAGATTTCCTTGAATATCAAGAAGTGTATCTTCTGTGTGCCTTTTGGAATCTTGCTTGGACACATAGTATGCCGACAAGGGCTGATGGTTGATCCTACGAAGGTCGCAGTAATTATAAACCTAGTGGTCCCAACAACGAAGAAACAGTTGCGTTTGATTCTTGGACACATGGGCTACTACAAAAAGTTCATTCAAGGGTACGCACTAATCACAACACCCATGGAAAAACTGCTTAAAAAGGATGTTTCCTTTTTTTTGGAATGATGAATGTCAGAAGAGTTTTGAGCTACTCAAAGAGAATATGGTCTCTGCACACATACTAATATTTCCTGATTGGTCGAAGGAATTTCATGTACATGTGGATGCATCAGGAATCACCTTGGGTGCTATCATAACTTAGCCTGGGGAGGGGAATATTAATCACCTGGTTGCCTTTGCTAGTCAAAAGCTCTCTGGAGGAGAGCACAACTACTCCACCAATGAATGAGAGGGGCTGGCTATGGTATATGCATTACAGAAATATCAACACTATCTTTCGGGAGGACACTTTAAGATGTTTACCGATCATTCAGCTTTAAAATACCTTTTGAACAAGCCTGTGTTGGGGGGGGGAAGATTTGCAAATGGCTATTTCTATTTCAGGAATATTATTTTGAAATCATAGTCAAGCCAGGGAGGCTAAATGCAGGTCCAAATCATCTGTCTCGTATTGAGACTGGCGAAGAACCTACTAACTTTGAGGAAGGATTACCAAATGCGTAAATGTTTGCCATTAAGGTCGTTGACGCACACTACGCTAATATCATTCAGTTCCTATCTATAGGCATGGCCCCAATAGAATATTCAGTACAGAAGAAGAAGGAGTTGGTTACTCGGGCGGCGGAATTTACTATCATCACAGGCCAATTATACAAACTAGGAGCTGATGAAGTACTGTGCTGGTATGTCCTGGAACATGAATGGCACGCCATCTTGGCGGAGGAGCATGAAGGCGTCGCAAGAGGCCACTATGTAGGAAAGGCAACGAAGCAAAAGATATTGAGAGTTGGGCTATGGTGGCCTACCCTACATCATGATTGTCACGACTATTGTAAATCATGCGATACGTGCCAGCAGACAAGACGACCCTCACGAAGAGATGAAATGCCCTTGCAACCTCAAATAGATTTGCAGGCCTTTGACAAATGGGCCATTGATTTTGTAGGACCAATCAATCCTCCAGGAAAAAAGACAGGTGCACGCTACATTATTACTGCCACTGACTATGTCACTCGATGGGTTGAAGCACAAGCGGTAAATGATTGTATTGTAGATACCACTGCGCACTTCATATTTGAGCAAATCCTAACCAGATTTGGATGCCCAAAGATCCTGATGAGCGATAGAGGCACGCACTTCATTAATGAAATGATACAACTCTGATTGAGGAATTTCAGATCCATCACGCAAAAAGTACACCATATCATCCACAGGCAAGTTGAGGCTTTCAAAAAAATCTTAGAGCAGGCATTGACCAAGGTCTGCAATTCCGATCGCAGTGATTGGGACGTACACATCCCCTCTGTTCTTTGGGCCTATCGGACGACCTGCAAGAAGCTAACATGAAGGACCCCCTTTTGGATGGTCTACGACAAAGAGGCCATTATACCAATGGAATACATTGTTCCTAGTCTACGTATCGCAACATTTACAAATATGGTAGAACCCGACATCATGGAAGAATGCCTTGTGTAGCTTTTAGCATTGGAAGAAGATTGATTCCTTCCTAACTTTCATAAGAAGGTTTAGAAGGCTCGCTATAAAGCTTGGCATGATCGAAACATTTGCCAAAAGACATTCATGGAAGGTGACCTAGTCCTCTTATACGATCGCCAGTTTGTGAAACACCCAGGGAAATTCCGATAGCACTAGCTTGGTCCCTACATTGTTAAGGAAATCACGGATGGTGGAGCAGTCAGGTTAGCTACCCTGTGCAGTGACATGTTACCAGGATATGCCAATGGAAATCAGCTCAAACCCTACAGGGTTAAATGACTATATGGATGGAATAGTTGTCTCAGGAGAAATAGAACCACCAGGGATGGAGCGCTGAGGCACGAATGAGATACGCACGCTCTTTAGGATAATCAAGCAGCCTCAGGGACAATTGGCGGACACACAGTCAGAGTGACTTGGGACGAGTCAGAAGATTGTGTTGGGGGCCTGTCGGAACAGGGTCTCCTACAAGCTGGGAAACTGGTCCAATTTTGTATATTTTTTATTATATTTAGTCTAGCACAGGGGTTTTGGGGTGGGACAAAGCTCAAAATCATTGTAACGGGTCAAAGGGTAGACCTCGAGTCTGCAAACCACAGTTTGTAGACCACATGAAGGATTAGGCTAGATGATTATAAATAGAAAGACATTTTGAATTATAAGAAGAAGAAGAAGAAGGTGAGATCTTGATGCGAATTGTGGCTTAGTAGATCTTTTTGGGTTTTCAGGAAAAGGACTCCTGTTGGCTATGTGCGCAGAGATCCTTAGTCCTATTGTGTGTGGACCCTGCTGCTATGTGCGCAGGTCAAGTTTGGGTATTGTAAGAAGGATCTGAAGGATTAATGAATGAGAAAGGTTGTTGAGTAACTAAATCTGTTTGTACCGTTGATGCGAATCTTTGATAGATGTTATGTTATGCATATTCTGTGTTAAGCTGTGAAAGTAACTGTGTTAAGTTTTCTGCTATGTTTTATGCAAATAATAACTGTAATGTTGCACTACTATTTTAGGAGTGTATGATTAGTTAAGTACAGTAAGTATAGTTGACCTTGCACACGTGGATGCAAAGGATATCTATAGATCCGGTTCTGGGATATGTGATCTGTTCATTATAAAGCTGGACGTAGCTCTTCTTGGCTTACCTATCCTCTCTTAGGGTGCGGAAACCTGGTTACAACACCCACCCATACTGTTTTGGGTGAGATTTTGACCTGTGCAAGTAGGTCACTGCCGAAAGGGCTAGTATTATAGGGGCTTGTTGCCAAACCTGAACCTCCGAACCTGGGTCAGGACCCCTCGAGCCAACAGGTAAACATGGTAAATTTGATTTCCTATGGAAAGACCCATATATCATTTATGGTTACAGAGATAACAAGGCATTCTTTTTAAAGGAAATATATGGATCAAATCTACTAGGAGGACCAGTCAATGGTGGGATTTTGAAGCATTACTTTACTCCAGATCAACAATAGTTCACTTTGTTTACTTTTCTCATTGTACATAACATTGCAAAGTTTAGATTGGATTGGATATTTTTCTTACAAAGTAGAAGCCCGGAGAGAAGGCTCTAAGCTTTGAAAGATAAAATATCATAAGTATGAATAAAGAAAAGTTCAAAAAATAGTTTCAAGACAAGCATAGTCAAATTTCAAAGGCTACTGATCTTAAAGTTCTTGAAATTTCACCAGAAAATGCCATCCCCATGTGGAGCCACTGTTAGGGTCATATAATAATAGGATTCATAATTTTGAATTGACTATGATT
This sequence comes from Pinus albicaulis, assembly GCA_034641835.2. Taxonomy (NCBI): domain Eukaryota; kingdom Viridiplantae; phylum Streptophyta; class Pinopsida; order Pinales; family Pinaceae; genus Pinus; species Pinus albicaulis. Next base: position 1,023,754,251 of record CM076579.1, on the reverse strand, counting down.
AGTCTTGTAATATGTACATACTTTTCTTTCTTCAAATTGTTTTCCCATATTAAAAATGTAAAGAGGGTAAAAATCCTAAAATAAAAATCAAAGGACCAAAATAAAAAAATAAAAAAAGAATATAAAAATGAACCCCAACAAAAAAAGAGATAAAAGGTAGATCCTAAAAGTGATGCAAATTCAAATGGCACTACTTTTTACTTTACTTTGCAAAATAAGATTGTGTGCAGCTTGTCAAAAATGCCACAATCCATGATAGTCAAAACAACTTTCACTTGATTTTTTCATGCTTTAAATTTCATGTTGATAGATAGAGAATAAAGATCTAGTTAAACTGTTTGATCTTCACAGATCAGTAGTTAGGTAGAGAATAATAAATGAGCTCAACATTTAAATCTGAACCATTAGAAGTAATAAGGATATAATTATATAGTTTTTTGTTAAAATAAAAATAAAAAGGGTTTGCAAGCTCAAATGCACCAAAAATGAATGAAGAAAACATGTTAGGGTAGATGATGGGTAGGCAGAAGTATTTTTTACAAAGAATGAATAGCATAAATTGGTCATTTCATATTTACTAATTTCCCTCTAAACTAATTTCCCTTGTAAAAATACCACCTCCCCTTCATATTTATTTTTTTCCCTTTCATTCACTCATTTTCCATACATAAATACCCTTTCCCTAGTTTAAAATACATTTTCCTTTTGGAAAAGTAAAAGTCCCTTTACTAATTTCCCTTTATTCAAAAAACCCCCAAAATACATTTATCCTAAGTATTTATTTAAAGACATGTATCAGGTCCCACTACTAAACATCCTTCCCCGATATAAGTTTTTACATTAACACTTAGTGTATTAAACCCACATCATATTAATTTAACCTCATATTAAATTTATTTTATTAACTCCCATATACCTTTAACCCGTATTAAGTAATTCCCGCATATATAAATTATCCCCGCCCCTTATTTTATTTATAAACTATAGTCAAATTCCCCCACACATATATATATATATATATATATATATATATATATATATATATATATATATATATATATATATATATATATATATATATATATATATATATATATATATATATATATATATATATTAGGTTTTATTATAAACCTCGCTTATTATAAAGTCCCTACCCCTTCATATATATTAATCCATGCATATAAATACCACATTTACTTAAAGCCTGGGCCCCATAACTTTCAGATCCTTGATGAATTCATGTTGGTCGCCCATTCGTCGGATCTTAATTGATCAAATCCAATGGCCAATGAGCCTTGTCACATGCCTAAAAGCCCGATATTTAACCACTCCAAGACCTTGCAAATTGAGTAGTTTTCGGGGCCCTGCTCTCGGCTACATGGCAGTCCCTTATTGCATCATATCCCTCCAAAAAGTACTGCCCGCCCGCTTTTGCGAGAACAAAACCACTCAGTTGTATTCCTGACCATTGCAAAAAAACCGTCCTGCCTTTTGAATTTAACTCACACCCAAAGTTTAATTAATGCTGGTTAAAAATCCATAAGACTACCCTTTGCAGCCTTTTTTAACCATTTTTTGTTATAATTTGCGGAGAAGAAGATTGCCGACCTATTTCAAAGCATAAATTACTCTACTGACCTAATTTCAAGCGTTTTTACACCATAATTCAACAATCTTGATGCTAAAGACATTGTAGAACAAATCCAAAGCCCTATAAAGAGCAGTGAAGCCTCAGAAAACCTACGCTGCCTCCAGAACCTCCTCTGCATACCAAAAGCTTCATTTTCTCCAGGTATTCCTGAAAATACTAAGGTCTGTACTTACAACAAGAAATTAACAAGTAATTGAATCAATTTAGGAGCCTTAGAAGACCACAAGATAGCCCCTTATGCTTCCCAATAATTTTTCTACAAACCCTAGGCATATTTTCACATAATTCCCAAGGCCTGAGACTGTTCTTGATCACAGAGAGTAATATTTGATCAATTGGTTTCCCCAAACCCTTCTGCAGACTGTAAAAATCTTTCACAGGTGCTCCTAAAGGCATGAAACTATTTTTATAAGTCAAACGAGTAATCAATTGATTAAAATTAATAATTATGGCTTCCCAAGGTATTGTAACAACAAATCCCCTAGAACCTTCAGTTGTAGATGTGGAACACACACCTTTGGTAGACATATATTTTCAAATTGGTGACCTTGTCACTGAGTTTAACCTTATTGAGCTCCACTGATGGATCCATGACAAATCAATTGACCAAGCTGATGAGGTTTTCATTTGGGAGTCCAATTTTGCCAAGTACATTGTCCCACAGACCTTCAAATGTCCAGAGGTGATTAGACTTTGCCAAACTTGTTATTTTCCTAATCAAAGAGCCATTGTAACCCTTGGTAAAGAGATTCCGTTCACTATCATAGCTGAGTCAATTAACCAAATGCTGCAAGTTCAACCTAGACCTGATGAAACCCCTCTATCTATAGAGACCTTTACACAGTTATATCTGAATCTGGACTAAACTTCCAAGACTAATCCTCCTTATCCAACATCTATTTTCTCTGAGATATCAAGACATATCATTACAATGCTGTCATCTATTTTGGGTTATTTTCCTGATGAGCATGTTGATGCTTGAATTTTAGGTTTCCTTTCTATTTTCACCCTTGGTCAACCTCCTGCTACCATATTCAATTTTGCAGAATACATTGCTGATACAATGCATGAAAAAATTGTTAAAATTCCTGAAGAAGGTGTCTTCAAGTACTCATTTGTTTTATTCCACATATTTTTATACTTCCAAGATGAAAATTTTTCCATCAAACTTCAAAAACTAGATGTTGAAGGTAACCCACAATTAGTAATATTTTGGACTTCCTTAATCAAGAAGGATTCAGCAGAATTCACCTACACAGACTTTATTGACTCATTCATTTATCCTATTTTCAATATGCTGAACAACAACATTCAACCAAGATTCAGTGAGGAGATTAAAATGGTTATGCAGTTATCAGAAAAAAGTAGGAATGGAGATTGGCACCTTTACCAAAACAACACAAAGGTTAGGTTATATGGATCTAATATTTTTCCATATAAGCTACCCAAATACCTCCCAATGAGGTTATTTGCACTAGAATATATTACGTAGATCCTTAATTCTGATGGAATAAATTTCTTGGCAGCCAAAAAGAAGAGACATTTTAAGATAAAGAATCAAGTTGGTGCTTTTATTTGCAATAGTAGATATGCAGGTCCACAAGCAGAAAAATATTTACAGGAATTTAAGTTCAGTCTGAGTTTCCAGTGGTATTATGATCCTTTAGGAGTAAAAGGAAAGTTAAGAGTCAAATTTAAATTAACTCCTTATGTACATGAGTCCAGGCCAGAATTAGAGAAGTACTCTAATCAGTCTGAATGGTTTGAGAATGCTTTGAAAGAGTTGGAGAAACTAGCAGAAACTAGTGCAATCATGAAAAATCCATCACCTCAGGATAGGAATTCTAAGAGAGGCAGAGAAGAAGGATCCTATACGACTGAAACTACCACTGAAACTAAGTTCAAACTGATGTACAGGAAGAAGCCAAAATTAAATCCTGTAACTGAGCAAGTTGAAACTATTGAAATCCTTGATACTGATGCAATGGTGAAAGACAATGTCCCTCCTGCAGTTTCTGAAGAAACTCACCAACCTTCAACATTAAAAACTTAGATTATTCAAAATTAGAATAGTATTGAAGTGTATTCTTCAAAGAAACCAATAGAAAAAGAGATGGATATTATGTAGAAGTATAAAGAGATCAAGATCAGGAATGAGGCACTAAAGGCTGACACACATACCCAATACTGGAAACAATCACCTAGTGACGAAAGTAGATTGCTTTCTGCTTTTGAATACAAGACTAGGAAGATGAAAATGACCTTCCTACAACCCACAATGAAGCATCTCAAATAATCAACAAATTATAAAAAGATATCATATGAATTTCAGGCCCAGGATCTTCATCCTATAGACTGGATATAATTTTAGAAGCAAGCTAGTGAAATGTTGTACTATACCATGACTAATAAAGCCATCAGTGTTCAGAAGTTGCAAAATACTCTAGGGAACATCAAAGATCAACTAAATCTAGAAAATGCTTTCTCACAAGCCAAATACAACAAGATTAAATCTCTAGAAGAGTTGGTCATAGAAGTGGGATATGATCCCACTAACATCAAAGTTGCAGATGAAATTATACAGAAAAACAATGCAGTCATTGTTACATTAAAGAAGAAACTCAAATTTCCTCCTACTGAACACCCACGGGCGAAAGAATTATTACAGGATGCAAACCAAAAAGATGAGATGATGAACCTTATTCTTCAATTAACTGCCAAAAAAAAGAAATGGAAAATGAGATGGGCAAGTTAGTACAGGAGAAAGAGGCCAGCAAGGAAGTAGTATCTGTCACTGTTATTCCTATAGTTACTACAACTATTCCTTCTACTCTAGTAGAATCATTAGCTCCATCAATTCCGATAGCTACAACATTTCCTATTACATCAGCAACTACTTCAGCAACATAATCATACACATCAAGAACACAACCTACTGATGAGGAAAGTAAGCTAGTGAAATACATGCAGGAAATGTCCATCCAGAGAAATGAAATAAATAGACTTAAAGAACAAATCAAAATTCTATAGGATGAAAAGAAACTAGTTCAAATCATGTAGAAGAATGAAGTGCAGAAGACAAACAGATTGACAGAGACAGTGCAGAAGCCAGAAAAATAACTGACATTGAAAGAACCACTTTCTCAAGCCAAGCAGCAGCTATGGGCCAATATCATTGACTCTGTCAATGATATTTGGCCATCAATTCAAGTTATATTTGAGCAAAAGGATTTAATCAAAACAACAAATGAATCCATTTAGAAAATCAAGGAAGAACTTGGTAAGAAGCCTAAGGAAGCAAATGAAATCATTAAGTTTCTCAATTCCAAGAATAAACAAGAATTAGAGGAAATTGGAATTATTGATAGGACAGAGACAATCCTAGAAGTCAAGAAGGTGATTTCTAAGAGAAAATTAATGGTACAGTTGGAAGAAAAGTGGCAGAACATGGAGCTTTCCATTACTAGATTTATGGTGAAATTTGATGTTTTGAGGCAGAAAGGTATGCCCAATCCTCTGCTTATCAATGACAGGTTGATGAAACATGAGGATTATGATAAGAAAATCAGAGAAATGGAAAAGGAACAAATCAAAAATTCAACCATGAAGGGAATTCCAACAGGAAAGGTCCTTTATCAGAGTTTTGAGAACCTTTTTTATCTCCAGCATGAGGTAGAACATCTATTCATTAATAGGCCTACTTTTTCAAAGTATACAAAGGCTGATGAGATATTCAGAAGAATCGTAAAGATAAAATTACCAGATGCAAAATATTGGGATAAGTTGATTGATTTTGTAATATCCCAAAATAGGGAAAATCAACAATACTGGGAATATCTTATAATATCCCAAAATTGGAGATACAATAATACATGAACACAATAATGAAAGAGCAATGACACATAAACACATAGGATGTAAGAAGAGACAAATAGCCATCATATTAATATCATAGCAGCAAATGCATACAATATCTTGAGGAAACAATCACTCAAGCTTGGCAATACAAACCTTAAGAAACATGTACATAGAAAAATGAAGATCATTTCTATACAGAAAATACCCAATGCTATGATAGCACAGTTTTATAAGAGGAACTGCCACTGGGGATATTTAAATACATTAATATGGAATTATAAAGCTCAATAAGTGTTGGGAGTAAAGATAGAAGCTCCCAAATGCATTTCCAAGACAATCCCAGAAGGATTTCCTGAAATATGCAAAAGTACCAAAATTCCAGAGTTGCAGTGACACAACTGGAATAGCAGCTGCAACTAAAGAACTAGATGGAGATGGCTGAATATGATGCACAATCTGAATATACCTCCTCCAATGGATATTCCAAGTGAAAGGTTGATCCTAACACTGAAGATCTCACCCTCCAAACACACACTGCAACCTTCACTGCAGATGCACATTGAAAATAACGCAGTCAAGGAGAGGGACTGCGCTGTAGATGATGGAAATGGTTGGCCTGATGAAAAATATAGTGAAATAAGCTCAAAAATCTTCCTCACTAATCCTCCAAAGGAAATAATGCTTCCTCCTATGAAAAATAAGCTCCGGAAATGGTGTTGTAGAACCTCCACTGCAACACCCTGCAACACAATGTTATACTTCAACAGAAATAATGCTATAGCTGAAGGAGGTGGCTTGGCCTTGAGCCTGGATGTGGAGAAATGAAGTGAAAGCTTCCTCAAGAGGCCTCTCTTGAAAGGAGAAGGAATTCATAAACAGGAATGCCTTGTGCTAAGCGACACATCAACTCTGCTAAACAACAAGAGAATGCACATGAGTCTAACCAAACCATAAAATCAATAATCCTTATCATGTCTTACTATGGATGCCTTGCCCTCCTTTTAAAAAAATGGAAGCCCTATCACCATGGGTCCCACTCATTAGGGTTTCCTCCACCAAGGAATCTTCCTCCCTCTATCTCTGCGTTGTCTCAAAAGATGATCTCCACCTCCTATCCCAACACTGTTGACTTGGTCAAACTTGACCTTGTCCACATGCAAATGCCCCTTTTCACACATGAGGGTGTGAAATGCTGCTCCTATGATGATCCCTTTTCAAAACATGAGGGATTTTATTCATATTTTTGTTATGCATGGGCCTCCTTACCCATTTATTAAAATTCTAGGTGTAAAGGACAAAAATCAGTATTCTAATTAGCTGCATGCTAAATTTGGAATATTATGGTCCTCCCCTCCAAAATGTTGCTTGTCCTCAAGCAACTACAAGGATATAACTAAAGAGCCTCCTCTTCTTCCCATGTAGCATGCTCATATGATAAAATCCTCCAAGGATCAAGATTTTGTCTCATCAATATATGTAATGTCCCAATTTTAGCCTCAAGCTAAAATGGAACATTATAGTTGCACATTTTATTTTTGTTTAATAAAATGAGCAAGGAGACACCTTAGCGCCTTTTAGATGAAGAAATAACACTCCTAATGTGAGATGGGAGTGAATAATGCAGCTGAAATAAACACCAATGGTGTGAATGGAACCCAGCTCACTTGATTAGTCACCATTAACTAAAGTCAACAGCGCTACCCAAGAAGGAAGAGGCTTCCAAGAGAAGTTGCGCTATTTTGGAGGAAAGACACTTTCATGAGGGTGGAAACCCTAATTGGTGGGGACCATGGTGGAAAGGAGTTCTCTCACTTTATATGGAGGAGATGGCAGCCCATTTTCATTATGTTATGTTTTAGATTTTCAGACTTGGGTCTGCAAAAGCTTTCATCACCGGGTTGTTTAGTAGGGTGATGGTGCCCTCGGGCATTGGGGTGTTCCCAGTCAGGAATCCATACCTCTTCCTCAAGGAAGGATGAGGATTGAGCTACATTTCCTCAATCCGGCATTGGCCACAGCTTCATTCATCTCCTACAGTGTTATTTTTGCAGCAGAGAGGACATTGTGTAGCTGGGTGTAGCTAGAGAGGAACTCATGGAGTCTCTCTTGTCTTGTTTTCTTCAATGGAGGAGTGATATACTCATTGGAGGAGCTGCAATGAGGATTCCTAAAATTATTTCAGATTAGTTGGCATGGGCCAACACTTTCATCATCTCCCACTGTGTAGTCCATGAGGAGAACTGCGTTATTTTGGAGGAGGCAGTGAGAGAGGGGTTTCTGGAGCTTCAAGAAGGATTTTTTTGAGAAAAAGGGATCAGCACTTTGTATTAGAGGCATTGTCAGAGGAGGGCATCTACATTTCATATCTTCCATAGCCTCATTCTTATTTTGTGTCAGTTGCAGTGACAACATGGTTGTCACATTTTTGGTTTCTCCGACATTTCTAGCAATCTTCATAGATTGGCTAGAAATCATGTATTTCAGCCCATTTCTCTTCTATTGAGCTTATTTATTGTATTCCTTTAGCCACATATTTATTTATTCATATTCAGCAGCTTATTCCTTCATTTACACATAGCAGATGCAACTACTCCGGCAATTTGTGGAGTTGCAGCTACTCTTGTATTGCATTGCTTATTCATTCGAGGTCTGCTCTTAAAGTTCGAGTGGCTTGTCCCTCAACTATTTCTTGTATATTTCTGCTGATATATCTTAAAATCATGATGGCTGTATCATTTCCCTCTTATGATGTATTTCAAATTTTCAGATTTCATGTTCATGTTCATATGTTGTTGTAAGCTCTCTCATTGAGCATTGTTTTAGACACCTAGATTGGGGAGATCTGAATAACCCATCCAGAGTTATTTCTTTGAGCTCATTTTATGCAGGGGAGTTTTATTGGGAGTGTTATAGGGCATACCAGTGTTGGATAGCCTTATTTATGCAGCAAATTCCTTATACAACGTCCTCATGGGTAGCTGTAGCAGAAATTCCCAAGGTGGAATATTGCATATCAATAGGCAGAGTCTGTGAAGGGCCAACTAGCCTCAAGATCTCTCCCTTATTTGAAGGAGACGTATCCTATAAATTCCCCAATAGTCAATCTCTGAAATGGACTTGCAGTGTCTCACTGAAGAAGGAAAAATGGAACATCTAAGATGTTCCCGATTGAGCAGCAAGTTCCCTCATTTGGGACTCTACAGTGGTATCGGAGCATGATCTTGGCTCATCATGTTCCCAAGATCCATTACCATCAGCAAGAGGAGCTTCTCTCCAAGGAGAGGAGATTGACAGAGGAAACAAGGAAGAGGAATGAAAGAAGAGGAGGTTTCCCTTCTTCTTTTCCAGAACATTGAGCATACCATTAAAGATCTGCTGAAGGGGAAAATTTGGAGAAATTTTCTGGAAGGGGTTTGTGATTGATTAAGCCCTATATATTCTCATGAAGGGTGTGAGAATTCAGCCACACAAGCAGATCCATAGCGTAGTACATTTCCCATAGCTACTGCAAGAAGGATGGATGGAAAAAGTTGAGGCCTTTGGAGGAGCAGCGCTGCAACTCAAAGGTATGATTCATGATGATTGACTTCAGAGTTCTATTTCATGTTCTCATGCAAATGAGAGATGATATGTTAAATTAACAAGATTTTTTCAAAGGGGATTGATGAAAAACAATGTGAAACATGGTGTGGAAAAACTACAAACACTTTTCATGCATGGAGGGGAACCATGAAACAAAAGATCATTCCATCTTTCTAGAGGGGGAGAAATCAGGAGAATGACTTGCTAGAGGGAATACCCCCATTACGTGAAGGGCAATATTCCATTTGTGAGGGTGTGGATATATTTCTTTGAAGTGAAGGCCAAGATACAAGGCCTCTCATTGAGGGGAGATACACTCACATGTTGGTATAGAGGAGGTGCATAGAAGAATCTACAGCGCTGCACCATTGGAAGAAGAAGAAGACCAGGAGGATTGGCATGAAGGGATGATGGAAATTCACCCTTATCTATTTCAAATATTTTCTTCACATAGGAGAAGGACTGCACTGCGTAGTAGAGAGAGAGGGACTCTTATTCCTTTCATATATAAAGTCCAGTTCCTATCTTGATATCTCACTTTTGGGGGCTTTACACTTGGAGGCCACATGATCTAGAGATGATGAGAGGCATCATATCATTTGGTTCACCACTCACTGGATTCCAGAGGGGTGGAGGCATTGGAGGATTCCATTACAACGCAGAGAGTTTGGGGACAAGATCATGGAGGAGGGATACACTCTCCCATTTTCAGTACCACCCATTCTCATCAGTTTCACTATGCAAATAAAGTTGCTATATCGATGGAGGATAGCATCTTCATGATTCAGGATGGCTGCTCCATGGATTTGGTGAGAAAGAGGTTAATTACTTTGAGGAAGGACTCTTACATGCATTGGAGTAGAGGGAGGCCACTCATGCTTACATTGCCCAGGATCGGGAGATTATTTGGAGGTGATAGTCTCTCATAGGAGGCTCATTTTCAAAGGTCCTTATTTCTACTTAAGCCTGAGAAGCTGCATGATGGCATGGCAGCAACTTGGAGGATGAATTTGGCATGAGGGGATGTCAGGGTAGCAGGCAACTGTGTGATGGAGCACCGCATTACAGAACACCAGCCCTGTCTATATGGAGGATTGATCCATGTTGGAGGACTCAGCCTCTGGTTGAGAGGTCCTAGGATCTTGGTGCATGCATGATTATTGGATGGCCTTGATGGAGATGGTAGATACTTAGTGAATGATATGATCATCCATCATCATGGCAGACTCTTCTTGACTAGATTTTCTAGTCTCAAGGAGAAACTTTTGCATGCAGCATATGAGGAATTCCTAGCTATGCACTTGGATGCATACTTGGCTTTGCTAGAGGAGTTCACTTGGAGGGCATTCAACATGAACTACATTAGCATATGGATAGATGCATAGCCCGGTTTATTTTGGAGAGGTTGGCACAACCATTCCCTTACTCATTGGAGGAGAGGGAGAACATTCAGTTGAGCCATTTCAGCTTAAGAGCTCTAGTGCATGATGGAGGAGGTATAATGTCATATTTTTTAATGTACTTCTTTTCATTGACTGAGGAGCATGATGTATAAAGGAGGCTTGTTCCTTCTTGCATCTTTCATGAGAATATACTTTCAGCTACTTGTAGCCTTGATTTTGGCTAATTTTGTGATGGTTGTTGGGGTAGCCACATGCTTCTTGGTGTGCACCATTGGCGCCAATGTATAATTCATGTTTCATCTTATGAGGAGATGTTGTGGCAATAAACAAGTGGCTAGTTCAGCACTTGTTACTTTTGATTTGGAGGCAAGCCAAGGAGGCACTATGCAGTTCCTTGAGTGGAACTTGAGACCACTCTCTGGTTGTCATTTGACAACTTTCTTATATTGCATATTGCTCCTTATACATTCCTAATGTTGTATATATATTGAGGGGAATTATCTAGAGAGTATTATATATACAGCCCATTGGGAGCATGATTCTCCCCATTGTATATGATGTATCTTACAGGAGACACCATGGGAAAACCATCATTGCCACATTGCTACTTGTGCCTTCTTGTGGGAGGGACCACTTGAAGAATTTGCAGAGGCAACTCATGGCTGATTTTCTTGATGGGGTAGCTTGGTCCATTCTTGGAGGCCATACTTTTCAGCCTAAAGACAGAGGCAGCCCCATGCACACTTCAAATGGAGAGAGGGCCATCATGAGAACGCAAGCACACTCTCCATTCAGCCCCAACTCATTGCAGAAATCAAGGGTGAGATTTTCATTTGGATGATTGCATGGATGAGAGGATCATCATTGTGAGCAGAATTTTCCCATGCATATCATCACTCCTACCTTGAGGAGGCCTTAGCACAATAGGAATTATTCCACTACACCTTCTATCTTTCCATGAGGAGCATTTTTATCAGCTTGCATACTTGGGAGAGAGCATTGGAGGACAGATTCATTGCAGCATATTTGAAGTAGTGGTGGGACAATTGATGAGGAGGCCATAAGAGAAGAAGGGGGAGAAGATTTGGTTCTCTTCATGCAGTTTCTTGAGGGCAAGCAACATGTGGGAGGGGAGGACTGTAATGTCCCAATTTTAGCCTCAAGATAAAATGGAACATTATAGTTGCACATTTTATTTTTGCTGAAAATGCAGCAAGATGATGGAGCTTAGTGAAATGAAGTCGCATTCACTAAGTGGGCCCGCAGGCAAATTCTGGCGCAAAGTCTATTTTTAGACTATGTCTATTTTTAGACATATGGAGCATGGTCCGAGGATTGCAGTATGTTATTCTTGGAGTATTGGTCATGTTGGTAAAAATAGATGGACCTCTATTTTTTGACCTATAGGTCGAAGTCTATTTTAAGGAAATTTGCCTGTTCCTTAAAATAGGAAGTCAAATATTATTTACCTTTAATAATATTTGGACTCTAAACTTCGATTTACTCTCTTGGAAGCACTTCGGTTAGAGCCTTGAAGTGGCTCATGCATACGACAGAGGAATGCTATTCCCTAGGGGTTTGGTGAGCTCATGCATGGTTGACCGGTTAGGACTTCGAGTGGCAAAAGTTTGGTGGAGTTAATGAGACAACTAGTGGAGTTGTGTTCGGTTCAATTTAGTTGAACTGGTTGAGATTAGTTTAACTAGCTAATCAATTAGTTATGAGTGGAGTGAATTAAATAATATTTAATTCATTAATTATTAACTCATTAGTCAACTCAAGAACACATCAGTTCACTACAGTGCATGATCAGTTCAGTGGAGACCAGTGAAAGAGGTAGATGAAAGGGTGAGTATAGCTATCAGTTGGAGGATCGGTTGTGCATGAGATTTGCACCACACTTGGAGGAATTGTCCATGACAATTGCGCAGTCAAGCCAAGGAGATTCGAACCTTGGATCTCTACATAGACAGGCCATGATTGCGCAATAGAGGCAAGGCAATCAGCAGTGAGTTTTGAACCAATGACTTGTTCAAAACTGAGTTAGATTGTGTGTGACTTTATGAGAAAGTACTGAGTACTTGTGAGGAGTATTGTACTTGTTTGGTTACATGATTTCTCCATTATAATATACACAATAGCTGCGGGGTTTTCAGCTATAGGCTTTCCCCATACATACTGTGTTAATGTGTATGATGATTTGATGTGTTATCGCTTGTTTTATTTCCGCATGTGTGATGATCTGAGTGGAAGAGATTATGTGTTGCATATGAATTTGAATTGATATGTGATCAGGATAATCTCGGTGGATAAAATATCATTATTTAGCAAATTTCTACAATTTTTGTTTAATAAAATGGGCAAGGAGACACCTTAGCCCCTTTTATATGAAGAAATAACACTCCTAATGTGAAAGGGGAGTGAATAAAGCAGCTGAAATAAACACCAATGGTGTGAATGGAACCCAGCTCACTTGATTAGTCACCATTGACTAAAGTCAACAGCGCTGCCCAAGAAGGAAGAGGCTTCCTAGAGAAGCTGCGCAGTTTTGGAGGGAAGACACTTTTATGAGGGTGGAAACCCTAATTAGTGGGGACCATGGTGGAGAGGAGTTCTCTCACTTTATATGGAGGAGATGGTAGCCCATTTTCATTATGTTATTTTTTATATTTTCAGACTTGGGTCTGCAAAAGCTTGCATCCTCGGGCTGTTTAGCAGGGTGAGGGTGCCCTCGGGCACTAGGGTGTTCCCGGTCGGGAATCCCTACCTTTTCCTCAAGGAAGGATGAGGATTGAGCTACATTTCCTCAATATATCATTGGCCATAGCTTCATTGATCTCCTACAGTGTTATTTCTGCAGTAGAGAGGATGTTGTGTAGCTGGGTGCGGCTATAGAGGAACTCATGGAGTATCTCTTGTCTAGATTTCTTCAGTGGAGGAGTGATCTACTCATTGGAAGAGTTGTAATGAGAAATCCTAGAATTATTTCAGATCATTTGGCATGGTCCAACACTTCCATCATCTCCCACTATGTAGTCCATGAGGAGAACTGCGTTATTTTGAAAGAGGCAGTGAGAGAGGGGTTTCTGGAGCTTCAAGAAGGATGTTTTTGAGACAAAGGGATCAACCCTTTGTATTAGAGGAATTATCAGAGGAGGGAATCTAGATTTCAGATCTGCCATAGCCTCATTCTTATTTTGTATCAGTTGTAGTGACAACATGGTTGTCACATTTTTGGTTTCTCCAGCATTTATAGCAATCTTCATAGATTGGCTAGAAAGCATGTATTTCAGCCCATTTCTCTTCTATTAGGCTTATTTCCTGTATTCCTTTAGCCACATATGTATTTATTCATATTCAACAGCTTATTCTTTCATGTACACAGCGCAACTTTAGTTACTCCGGCAATTTTTGGAGTTGCAGCTACTCTTGTATTGCATTGCTTATTCATTGGAGGTTTGCTCTTAAAGTTTGAGCGGCTTGTCCCTCAACTATTTCTTGTATATTTCTGCTGATATATCTTAATGTCATGATGGTTGTATAATTTATCTCTTATGATGTATTTCAGAGTTGCAAATTTCATGTTCATGTTCATATGTTGCTATAAGCTCTCTCATTGAGCATTTTTTTAGACACCTAGATTGGGAAGATTTGAATAACCCATCTAGAGTTATTTCTTTGAGCTCATTTTATACAGGAGAGTTTTATTAGGAGTGTTCTAGGGCATCCTAGTGTTGGATAGCCTTATTTATGCAACAAATTCCTTATACAACATCCTCATGGGCAGCTGTAGCAGAAATTCCCGAGGTGGAATATTGCATATCCATAGGCAGAGTCTGTGAAGGGCCAACTAGCCTCAAGATCTCTCCCTTCTTTGAAGGAGACATATCCTGTAAATTCCCCAATAGTTAATCTCTAAAATGGACTTGCAGTGTCTCACTGAAGAAGGAAAAATGGATCATCTAATATGTTCCTGATTGAGCAGCAAGTTCCCTCATTTGGGACACAACAATATATCTCCAATTTGTCCCTCTGAAGTATGCAAGCTAGATTTTGGTGTGCATCCCAAATAGATATCATCATGTAAAACATCCATGGAGGCAATAAAGGGCTGTCTAAAGGCCTACTTGAGGCATGAGGTATGACATACATTGGGATCTACCATCCCCATATGAATCTCCCATCCCCAAACTACCATCCATAAAAAATGAGCCAGCCTCCAAAATGGTAAATCATGCAAATCATCAATGTAGGTGGGCTAAAAAATATGATCATGGTAGAAAAAATAGCCTACCCCACACTGTCCTCCTCTCCACTTATGATAAGTGTAGAGTATCTACTACTCTTGGGCTGCAAAAGTGTTGCCTCCAAGTGGTAAGAAGAAAAATGGATCTCCAAAGATCTCCCCCCCCAATGTTGTGAATCATGCTAGCCCAAACCATCCCATATATGATGAATAGGAAATCATCATCATATGGCATCCAAATGAGTGGAATACTGAAGGTTTCATGTAGATCTGAAAGGTACCAACAGTTTCCCAAGTGGTCACAGTGCAGTTTTCCTAACTGCTGTTGCACAACATGACATGGAAACTCATACAAAGTTTCTCCCAATGATTTAGGAGAGTCATAGCCCAAGTGCTCCAAGGAATCTCATCACCCACCTCATAAAGAGACAAGTGTTTTGTTGTGGTGGCCATATCACCTCCCATGCTCCCATTAGAACATGTAATGCAAAAGTGTGGGAATCCTCTTTCCCAAAGGGCACATCCAACAAATGTGTCTCTCCCCCAAACATGCTCCCAAATGAGAACAACAACAACATAGGGAACCATAATGAGAATCATACTTGCTTCCATATGTAGCAATGGAGAAGGACAATGGTCCCTCATATGCAACCAACACAGTTTGACTCTCAACTGCAATAGAAAATGAAATGATGGGTGGCCTCCCCACCACTTGCTTTCTGCCTCACTCTCCTCACAAGTTTTGAGGAAGTGTATGGTGTATGGTGAAAAGTGAGCATGCAATGCAAAAGCTACAATCTCCCCAAGTCCTCCTAGGGAGTGTCCATCACCAATACTTCTCATGGCTTCAAGTAGACCATGAAGTCTAGAAGGAAGAATGCTTCCTCCTTGACCAATATCCTTCACATATATGGTTAAGTGTTGCACATATACATTATACAAATAATTATGCAAACAAACAATACCCTTACCACATGTTTTGCCCATGCAAATGGAGTGGCTTATAGATGATTCTCCTCTCAATCTCAAAGAGAAAAGAGGTGGCTGTGATAAATCTTCCAAAGAGTTATGTATCTCCTCCATCTCCACATGATCCATGCATCTCCTCATATGCTAATATATCTCCTCTCCAAAGCCTTCCCAAAAATACCCTCCCATGATGGTGTGGTATGCTCTCATAGAATAAGTGTGGCTGAAAAGGAAATCCTCATGAGATGCTTGTAGTAGATTCTCCTTGAGCTTGGAAGCTCTAGATAAGAATATACTACCATGATAGTATATGACCCCATCTATGACTGAATATCCCTCCTCATGAAACTGGTAATCCAATATCATGCAAGTAAAAATATCCTTGGAATACTCCACCAATAGCTGGGAATTCCAATATGGATCTATCCTCCATAGTGACAGCATTGATGATATATCACAAATAACATCTGTCATATGGCTATCCTCATCTTTGACATCTCCCATGCCAAAGATAAAATTTGGAAGGCCGCCATCCTTCCCATGCTGCTCCTACCACAACGCAGAATCTGAAATGAGAGTGGATAGTGATGATGTTGAGAGAATGCTCCTTATATCCTTGAGTCTACCGAAGACTCCAAGCACTGTACCAAGCTCTCCCAATGTCTCCAATCCTCTTAAATCAATGGGTAATGCCTCCAAATGTGAAGCATCCCTCATCATCTGCTGATCTACTGGTCTCCCCGGTGAAATGTCTCCATGCAATGAGACATCATCATCAAGAGTAGACTGCATATATGGATGGGCAGACTTGTCCTTGCCCTCAATACGCAATCCAGTCTCCCTCTTAGGTGCATCAACCTCCTGAAATAGATAGGGGTGTGTGTTCCTCATCACATGATGTTGATCATCCTTCCTATCTCCTCCTTTTATCTCCATCGTTGCACACCCTTTCACCAATGGCACATGTAGATCATGAGTTGTGCCTTGACCTCCATATATGAGATCCCGGGGAATTCCTTGTAATACTACAATAATCCCAATTTTTGGAGCAAGAGCTCCCTCTTCCTCTGGATGAGGTGCTAGATAAACTCTAGACATGTTAGCGTTGTTGCCCTCATCCTCATCAATATGTATGGGAAACCTCCCAATGATTGGATCCTCTTTTGAAAAAGGGATATCCATACCTTCTTGCTCAAGAATATGAGATAGATGTCTTTCCTCTAGCAAGGTATGATGCAATATATCAGCCTCTTTAATGGTTTTATGAAGTGGAATTGAGTTTATAGTTTCCTCCATCACATGCAAGTTTTTTGTTTGTTTATGTTTGTTTAGCTTCACCACATGTGTTGCAGAAAGTTTTCCATCAAATATTTCCACTAATGTCTTAGTGAACCTTGCATCAGAAGAAGTATTTGCATTTTTCAAAGAAAAATACTCAAATATCCACCATGCATAGGCCTTACCTCCAAAATGCAGCGATGCAACTTTGATGGCTTCATCTTCAGAAATGTGATGTTGTTGCAAATAGGAGTCTAGCTCCTCCACCCAAGCTCTGGCTGAACATGTAGGTGAACCATCAAAAGTAGATATAAGAAATCTATCCATATCATGTTGCTTGCTTCTCTTCACCTTTATCTTTCAAAAATATGGAAAATTAATATGATCTCTAAACTTCTGAGTTTGAGATTCATACTCTTGCAGAAAATCACTAAGAGTTTCCCTCCTAGTCATTCCTTCTTCTTCCCTCTCTCTCTCATGGAAAATCTGGGCATATGACTGCACTGTGAATCCTAGTGTGTGGCTGCATGCTCACACTTATCATATGAAAAGCTAGAGTGTGATTCAGGTCCAAAATCTCTTGGAGATTCTATACACATCTCCCTTCTCATCTTCTTGAGATCTTCATGAATGCTCTGCAAAGTTTGAGAAATAAACTTTGGAAGTCTCTCCTCTTTTCTTCCTCCAAAGGATGGAGTCTTATTTTTGTCTCTTCTGCTCATATTTTCTTCTTCTTGTCTTCTTGATAGCATCTTGGTTGAGATTCCATAGGCTGAGCCAAGATTATGCTCTGATACCACTGTAATATCCCAAAATAGGGAAAATTGGAAATACTAAGAATATCTTATAATATCCCAAAATTGGAGATAGAAAAATATGTGAACAAAATAATGAAAGAGCAGTGATACGTCAACACATAGGATGTAAGAATATCCAAATATCCATCATATTAAGATAATAGCAGCAAATGCATACAATATATTGCGGAAACAATCACTCAAGCTAGGCAATACAAACCTCAAGAAACATGTACATAGAAAAATGAAGATCACTGCTATACAAAAAATGCCCAAGGCTATGAAAACATAGTTTTATAAGAGGAACTACTGCTGGAGATATGTCAATACATGAATATGGAATTATACAACTCAAGAAGTGTTGGGAGTAAATATCTAAGCTCCCAAATTCATTTCCAAGACATTCCCAGAAGGATTTCCTGAAATATGCAAAAGTACCAAAATGTCGGAGTTGCAGTGACACAACTGGAATAGCAGTTGAAACTCAAGAACTGGATGGATATGGATGAATATGATGCACAAGCTGAATAAACTCCTCCAATGGATCTTCCAAGTGAAAGGCTGATCCTAACACTGAATATCTCACCCTCCAAAGACACACTGCAACCCTCACTGCAAATGCACACTGAAAATAACACAGTCAAGGAGAGGGACTACATTGTAGACGATGGAAATGGTTGGCTTGATGCAAAAGACAGTGAAATCAGCTTAGAAATCTTCCTCACTGTTCCTTCAAAGGAAATAAGGCTTCCTCCTCTGAAAAATAAGCTCCAAAAGTGGTGTTGTAGAACATCCACTACAACACCTTGCAACACAACGTTATACCTCAGCAGAAATAATGATGTAGATGAAGGAGGTGGCTTGGCCTTGAGCTTGGATGTGGAGAAATTAAGTGCAAGATCCCTCAAGAGGCCTCTCTTGAAAGGAGAAGGAATTCCTAAATAGGAATGCCTTGTGCTAAGTAGCACAACAACTGTGCTAAACAGCAAGAGAATGCACAAGAGTCTAACTAGACCATAAAATCAATAATCCATATCATGTCTTACTATGGTTGCCTTTCCCTCCTTTTAAACAAATGGAAGCCCTCTCACCATGGGCCCCACTTGTTGGTTCAGATAGAGGTGAATTTTTATTGAAATCTCTAGTGCTCCCTCATTTAATTATCAACCCGGGGTAAGTCTTTTTATTTCAAGAGTGTCAGCAAAGTATATACGAGTCAGATGGTCTACAAATTCTCTTTGTCAGTCATGAAGAAGGAATTGCTAACTTCCTGAACTAGTTTATCCTATGAAGGGTGACTTGGACGGGTCTTTAGCCTAAGATTGAGCAGCAGGATTTTGTGTTTCACTACTGGAACAAAACAACAGCTTAACTGAACCAAATAGAAATCCAAATAAACCAAGCAGTCATTGAAATGAAAATAATGGAGTTAAACAGAAAATTAGTCTAACCAAGTTACTTAGAAATAGAATCGAATTGAATCAACGGTCTAGTTAACTAAGCAACAATGAAGCAGCAGTATGACTAACTATGCAATAATGAAACAACAGTATGACTAAGCCTGGTGATAATGAAACAAAAATATAACTGAAATGGATTTAAATAACTCGTACAATGATGACTAAGTAATTTTGCAATGGAGTTCTCTGTAAGACTTAATTAAGCGACATTGATCAAATAATTAACTTCTTCAATATGCTAGAAAGAGAACGTAATTCAGAGAGATGAATAATGCTAAAATCAGCTTATTTATGATCTGGAATTCAAATGCAGTGACAAAAAAATACTCTAACAAAACATTTCTGTAAATAGGATTGCACTTGTCCTACTCTAAGAACACAGTTTCTAACAATCTTAAAGAAGGAGAGCTGTAATTGTATTGAATGGAGATATGCATTACACTGCATCAGATTCAAAAATATTGGTTCTGTAACTATTGAGAATATGAAAACGTGCATGGAGCTCCCAGAGGTTGGGCCCAGACCACCAGAAGCTTTAGCATTGTAAAAACTTTATAATATGATTATTCAAAACTCTATATCACATCTAGTGACATTACAAAACATAATTAGAGAGATTGTTCCTGATTTCTCTATTAGAGGATGGATCTCCTGTCCTGTTCTCTCCTTTCCTCCTCCATACTTTTCCCTTTTAAAGGCGATCTTCGAGAATTTCGAGAGTGTTTCTCAAACGATAGCCCACTACGCGTGACTGTCATTTGAGTTCTTAGACTCATACTTTCTTGTTCGCCTTCTACTGGTCGTTAGAATTGCTAGGACCTCATGTGCTCGCGTCCTATTCGTCCAGGCATTCTTAATTTTCTGCACGTAAAGACAAAAGGAGTCAGTTTCTTATTATAAACCATCCTTTTCATCATTAGTCTGATTGTTCCCATTTTCATGATATTTTATTCCTTATTGTTTAATGTGAAGAAGGATTCCCTCGAAATTATAATATAATTTAAATTATTTATAGGGTGAGAATCATACCTTAATATGGGCCCAACATACTCCCCTACTTACCTAGTTGCATGTCCTCATGAAAATAAATGATTAAGATGTAGTTGTGTTAAAGAGTAGGTAGGGTAGGCCTTCTCGTTGTGTGTCCTGAAGGCTTGTTTTCTTTTTATGAGTACAAAGGCAGCACTTGTGGCTCCTTCTGGAAATTTGTAATTGTGATTATACTCCTCAGGAGGGAGCCAGAGGAGAGGATTCCTGTATCTGCATCCCAACCAGGCAGGCCCCATGCTGCAGACTAGGCTGTTGTATGAGCGGAACATGGAGGTAGCAACCTTGAAATTCTTGTAATTGAATGACTCCCTATTCTTCACATTATTTGTTTTGGCCATCCATCGTTGCTTGGCTGCTGCAAAGGCCACTTCATGGATGTCCTCAAAGTAGTATCATGCATTTTCTATAATATCTTTATGGGTGGGTCCCAACCTAGACCTCACACCTGGCCTTCTCATGAAGTTCTTGTGTTGGATGATCAGCTGCAAGGGATTCGTAGGCTCCCCCATAACCCATAAATATAGACTATGTTCTCTTTTCTGGAAGATGACGTAGGCTTTAGCTCACCTGATCTAGTTTTTGGAAAATGAAAGGAAGGCTTGCAGCTATACATCCCCTATGAAGGGGCTAGGGTTGCTATCAGTGTCTTCTTCTAAGAAGAAGTTATGCATGTAGAGCTCGCACAAGAGGCACTGAACCTGCTCATATTGATCGTTACATCATTGGAAAAATTCTTTTATGGTCCTGAAGGTGGTGGATTTCCCTGCTCTAACAAATTTAACTTTCAAGAGTAGATACCGTTCCATTAGGAACATGGCATAGTTGGTTGCCAGAGCTCTACATGGTAAAGCATCATCATATAGAGAGAAAATTGTAGATATTTTCTTCTTAGCTTGCTCTACCTATTCTTGCACCACTTTAACCTTTTCCTGCTCTCCTCTAAGCTGGGCAAATGTCTCATCTTCTGTGATAGAAAGGTCAGTGAAATTCTTTTGTAGTGCTTGATATTCTCGTAATGGCACTGCCTCCTTTCTGCACTATACCAGTTCATGCCATACTTGTACTAGCTGATTTTGTAATCTCTGGTTAGCAACTATCTCTACTAAATGGGCGTAGGTAGGGACTTCCTCTGTTTGGATCCCTTTTTATTCCATTACCTTCTGCTCAGTTTGGGTGGATGTTTCGATGCTATTTACTAGTTTTGTCTGTACTTCAGCTTCGGTGGTGTCTACCAGGTTGGTCTGTACTTGAATTTTAGTAGTGGTTATCAGATTGGTTTGTGTTCCAATTTCCATAGTGCCGGGTATGTCAGTTTGTATTTCACTTTCAACAGTATTTGCTGGTTCTGTTTGGGTCCCTGCAATGGAGGTTTATGTTCTTGGCTTCCTGGCCCTTCTTTCTTTTTTCAGTTGTTTCCTTAGGTATTTCACTAGATTCTCCAATATCTTGCAGGTCTTTCTTAATTTCTCAGTTCTTCTCTTGTCTAAGCCTTCACCTATTCTTATCTTAGTAGGTGATAGGGGGGTGGAATACTCTTTTCCAAGGGTAGTGTCCGGAATGATGTTTGTGATTATATCTTCAGAATTGACCTCAATGTGAGGGTCCTGACTAGGAGGAGAGATGATACCTCCTGGTGACAAAGGGGTTGTCTATGTGTGTGTGCTCTACTCCACAAGGATAGTGTCACCCAAATCATCATGTGATTCCAATCTCTCCTCTGCCTGTCCATAACTATATACTTTGTAATTATCAAATGGAGACAGAGCCTCATCATCTTGCAGTTCTTTTTTATCAGGCATAATGTTAGTGTGACCATAGTTGCTGGGGGAGGCGGTTTTATCAACAAATTCCTCTTGCTCCCCTACCTCCAATGAGTTTCTTAATTCAAATTTTGTCCTTATTTTCCCTAGTACTCGGGCCATTTATTCCTCAAATTCTTGTAAGGGTGCATGGGATGTTTCTGCTTATTCTATGGTGTTTGAAGTTCCCTGTGGTGTTCTGGGCCGTTTTTTCCATTTTGGCTCTGATGTTGAGGTTTGGGTTCTTTTTCTTCTTGGAGGATTTACCCTAGGGGGCTCAGTTTCAGTTCCCTCGGGGTTTACCTCTGGTTCCTATACTTCTGGGTTGACGAAATTGTCCCATGATCATGAATGATGATTAATTTTACTAAGCCCTGGTGACTAACCACTACTTGGGGCTTCTTGGCCTTTCTCAATCGAACAACAGTATCATGCAATACGGAATTAAAAAGGCAGGCAAATTAATTGAAATTTTTTGTTTGAGTGCAGCTAAAAGTTTGATCTGTAGAGTTTTTACCACATTCCGATGCCCTTCACATGTAATGAATTTTTGGATGAATGTCGCCAACTCCTGCCAAGGCTGGTGTAAAGAGGCAGGGTTAATTCCTCTAGCTTTTTGCTCCAATGGTTCATCTGGGTCCTGGTATACTGCTACTGCTTCTCTCATTAGGAGATGCTTTTCTGCCCATCTTTCCCCTTGCGCTGGAATTCCAGAAACTTCTGCTATGATCTCCTCTGTAACTGGTATAGTTCGGCCGTTAAATCGGGTTTTCCCTTCCTGCAAATTTTGTAGAAATTCAATTGAAATTCTAGTGTTGGATCCTTGTAGTCTATGTACATATGTCAACCATCTAGCTCTCTGGAGGATGGCACTTGCCGCTTCTAAAAACAGAAAATTTGAAGGCTCACTTCGAAGGGTATTTCCTCTCATGACTGATATGCTCTTTTCCTCTAATTATTTTCCTTATTGACTCTGTTGTTTCGACTGAGTGTTGTTTGTAAGCGGAAGGGAGACTGCAGTTTTGTGTAAATAGTATTCATGCCTTAATTGTAGTGTTTATCGATGCATCTGATGGGATTTGTGCAGGGATTTCCCTCGCTTTCCGAATTAAGGCCAATTACACCCCCTCTCTTGAAGAAAGGATGCCCATGCCCTCAAGTATAGGAGAGATTTGGCCAGTTATGAATGCGGACATGGGAATGTCAGACTTTAGCAAATTTGCGCATGGAGGATCGACGATTAACTAATTACTACATATGCAGCAAAATGTTAGATTTAGAAGTTTTCATAATTGTATCTTGTGCGGAGATGATCCAAATGCGAGAGAAAATAGTATTTCCATTATTACGATATGATGTCTTTGCACGATTTAAAAGTTATGATGGAAGAAAGACTTAGTCAAGTAATGATTTGCGTTGTCATTCCAAAGTTCAAAATATGTAAACAAATCTTTGTTATTTATTCTTATGGTAAGTCATGATTGTCACTAATTCGAATAATAGCTTTGTGGTAAAAGAAAATGGAAGACAAGGTGTATATAACAATAATTGGTTATTAAGGGAGTATTCTTTCATACCACAAGTAAAGCCACTGCTACTAGCAGGCATCCATAGGCTTGACAGGGTTTCTATTTAACCCGAGAAATGAGCCATGATCCCTGTGTAAGAATAGTTTTTTTTGCTAATTTAATGGAGAGATCACCATGCTGGTATGGTAGCCAGGTAACCATGATGCCACTCACTAGATTTGTAGCAAAATGATCAGGTCGGCTCGTGATGAGACCTCCTGTCCTTCAAGTTGCTAAGAAGGTCATTACCCTAGTGTGGTTTACATGATGGGAATGTCAATTTCTACACTCTTATAAACATGGTAGGTTGGCTCGTGATGAGACCCCCTATCCTCTCTTAAGATTTGCAAGTAAATGTAGTACTTCCTTTTGGATTATATCATTTTGATCTATAAGGAGGTCACTGTGCTGGTGTGGTGGCCAGATAGTCACAATGCCATTTACTAGAATCATAACAGAGTGATCAGGATGGCTCGTGATGAGACCTCCTGTCCTTCTAATAGTTGAGAAGGTCATTACCCTAGTGTGGTAGCCATAATGGGCATGTCACCTATTCAATCCTTATGATCATGGTAGGCTGGCTTGTGATGAGACCCCCTATCCTCTCTTAATATTTGCATGACACACAATGATTGCTAAGGAAGGCTCATTGACTCCTTAAGAGTGAGGGATGGTGAAAAAATCAGAAAAAATAATACCATCAATACCCCTTGTTCCATTTCTTCATGTTATAGGGACATATTACTCGAATAGTGCAAAAAGACATATCTTTATAAGGTCCTGACTTGTTTGATATCATATTTGAACTGTGGGTGACTTAGCCTCTTATATTCATATGTGCATAATATCAGCTTCCTGTTTAAGAATTATAGTGCCAAGGGACATCGTATTTGGAATTTTACCATTTTCCTTCTCTCTTTCAAGTGCCATTCCCTGCTCAAGGTTAATCAATTATAAAAACAATGGCTATGAAGACATTGAGCAAAAGATTGTTTGGCAAAAACGCTCAAAAATGGTTATTTTAGTTGAAGGAACAAAAACTGTTCAATCATGGAACAAAAACTATTTCCGAATTGAACGTCAAAATTAAGAGCGTGGGCAAAAAGATGTTCAATTTGGTTGAACCGCTACCGTTCAAAAATTGAACAACAGCTATTCTGGAATTGAACAACAAAATTTAAAAACGTGGAAAAAAAGCTATTCAATTTGGTTGAAATGTTGCCATTCAAGAATTGAACAGCAGCTATTCCGGAATTGAACGAAAAAATTTAAAAACGCGGGAAAAAATTTGTTCAATTCGGTTGAACCGCTGTCGTTCAAAAATTGAATAGTAGTTGTCATTGAATTGAATAGAAAAATTTAAAAATGTGGGAAAAAAGTTGTTCAATTCGGTTGAACCACTGCCATTCAAGAATTGAACATTAGTTGCTCTCAAATTGAACAGCAAAATTAAAAACGCGGACAAAAAGCTGTTTAATTTGGTTGAACTGCTACCGTTCAAAAATTGAACAGTGGTTGTTTCGGAATTGAACAACAAAATTTAAAAACGTGGGAAAAAATCTGTTCAATTCGGTTGAACCACTGCCATTCAAAAATTGAACAGCAGTTGCTCTCAAATTGAACAACAAAATTAAAAACGCGAGCAAAATGCTGTTCAATTTGGTTGAACCACTGTCGTTCAAAAATTGAACAACAACTATTCCGGAATTGAACAACAAAATTTAGAAACACGGGAAAAAGGTTGTTCAATTCGGTTGAACTCCCGTCGTTCAAAAATTGAACAACAGCTGCTCTCAAATTGAACAGCAAAATAAAAACACAACAAAAAGCTGTTCAATTCGGTTGAACCGCAGCCGTTCAAAAATTGAACAACAGTTGTTCTAGAATTGAACAACAAAATTTAAAAAATGCAACAAAAAATTGTTCAATTCCATTGAACAAAAGCCATTCTCGTACTGAACAACAACAATAAAAGAACACAACAAAAACCTTTTCAGCTCTGCTGAACAGTAGCTGTTCCAAAAATGAACAACAGCCGTTCGAAAAATGAACAACAGTTGTTCATAAACTGAACAAATAAGTAGGCCTGAACATACTTGTTTGCGTCTTTGAAAATCGTAGGCCAGTAATAGCCTAATTGCAACACTTTATGCCTCATCCGTCGTTCCGCGAAGTGGCTGCCATAGGGTTCATCGTGACAGGCACGTAAGATGTCATGGATCTTGTCTTCCCTTATGCATCTGCGTATGTGCATATCAACCCCTGTATGGAATAGGTATCCTTCAATCCAGGAGAATCTTACGCTGCGTTGTACAATCAATTTCCGTTCTATCACTGTTAAATGTCTGGGTAATTTCCCAACTGCCAGATAATTTGCCACATCTGCATACCATGGTGTTTTGACTGCTATAGAAAATAGGTGTTTGTCAGGGAATTGATCGTCAACTGTTAATGTGTCATCTGTCTTGGGGACTCTAGACAGGAATTCTGCGACCACATTTTCCTTCCCTAGACAGTCTTTGATTGTTATATCAAATTCCTGTAATATTAGTAGCCAAAGATTTATTCTTCCATTCGTGATTAGTTTATTGGCTAAATATCTAATAGTAGAGTGGTCAGTGTACAAGAACACTTGATATCTGCTTATGTAGTGTCTAAATTTATTGATAGCATAAATTACAGTCAGAAATTCTTTCTCAGTTACTATAGAGTTTAGTTCAGTAGGAGTAAGGTTCTTGCTGATATAATAAATAGCATAAGGTTTCTGGTCTTCTTCTTGGCGAAGGACTACTCCTATTGCTGTATCAGATGCATTGGAAGAGATATGAAAGGGCAGTTTCCAGTTAGGACCTCGCAATATTGGTGCTGTGGAGACCAGCTTCTTCAAGTCTGTAAAAGCAGTGTCACATTTTTTCAGTCCTGTTAGACTCCTATACCAATAGGTGTCATATATCATGATTGACTTGATGAGCTATGTAATATGTTTATACCTTTTCTTGTTGCAAAGGTTTTCCATATTGTCAAAAAAATAAAAAAAATAAAAAAAAATGTAAAGAGGGTATACCCTAAAAGAAAAATCAAAGGGTGAAAAAATAAAAATTTCCAAAAAAGTAAAAGAAAATGAACCCCACCAAAATAAAGGCCAAGGAAAGTGTGCAAGTATAAATGCCACTACTTTTTGCTCTTATGTAAATAAATAAATTGTGTGCAAATTGTATCTTATGCCACAAATTATGAGCAGTCAAACAGTTTAAGCTTGGCTAGTTCATTTTTCAATTTTATGTTTTAGAGATAGAGAATAAAATCTGACCAAACTGTTTAATCTTGGCAGATAGGTAGATAGGTAGAGTAAATAAAAGGATCTCAACAGTTTAATATGAGCCCTTGGATGTAATAAGGTTAGAATTAGATAGATTTCCACATGTTAGTGTCAGTATTTGTAGCCTTCCTCCAATGATCAAACATGCTCTTACAAAGTGATTTTAAGGTGTCAAGGTCAAATTTTGTCATTTCAGTGAATCTTCAAGTAAAATTTGGTCACTAGGTATTAGGTCTAGGGTTTGCTTTTAATCTTTTCAAAGTTGTCCAAATGTCATTCCATGTCATCATTCCGCTAAGTGTACCATCATTCAGAGGGTTTTCATCATCATGTCATGTTCCAATGGGTCATTTTACACCTTGTTCATGCTTCAGTTGTGCCTAGGTAAGGTTCATTTCCCTCTCCTAGGGTTTTGAAGGTAATTTCTCTTGGATGGTCAAATCATCAACAAAACTTGTATCCTGATGTTCATACACCTTCCCCTATCCTTAATTTACCTTATTAAACACTTCCCATCACTGATATCCCCCAAATTCCTCATTTTCACACAAACCCTAGTTTCTTGCTATAACTTGGCAATTTTTCAGGCTAGGCCTGTGTTTTTCCCTTTTGGATCCATTCCCTTCACTCAATATCTGAAATTCCACTTTCCCCTACTTCCTAACATCCCTCCCTACATCCAAATTTTTTTTTCAAGAATTTAGAAGCCCCTTATCCCCTTCATTTCGCTTCATTTCGACAAATCCCTTGTTCCACACATCGGGATAGGTTTTACTCCAATGATGTTCCTAAGAAATAAAATATGAAATTGGGAAAAATGAGAGAGTTATTTTTCCAAAAAGGGCCAAGGAAGAAAAACCTCCTTCACTTTTTACACAGGTGTCATGGTTTTAGAGAAATGTCAAAACTATAGTTGCCTCAGGAGAATTGATGCACCTTTGAAGTGACCTTGGGAAAATCCAGTTTTATCCTAGCTTGGTTGGCCAAATGAATTTATTGATGATTCAAATGATAAATAAACACAAATATGTTTCCAATGAGCTATCATGAGCTCAATTTGGAGTTGAGGAAGACCTTCAAAATTTGACTGCAACAGTACTCTGCCTTGAGGCAGCCTCATTTGGCTCATTTTGACCAGTCTTGGGAGATTTGATTTTTTACAAGGAAAATGAAATCCAAATTGAAATATTCTAGTTGTGTTGGAAATTAGACTCAATAATATTTCCAACGAGCTATCCCGTACCCAATTTGGACACCGATAAGGCCTCCAAAAGCCTCCTTCAAAAGGGCGCTACGCATTGTGTTTGTTGCGCGACGCATAGAGCTGCAAGCCCAATTTCACCATAAACTTCTCCAAATTTTCCAAATGTGCTCAAATATGTGGTGTGAAAGTAAGTTAAGAGTTTTTTCCATTGCAAGTGAAGAGTTTTTCTCAGAATTTATGGTGGTTTAGTGTGCGAAATCTCATCATTCAGTCAAAATCACAAAGGATACAAAACAGAGTTTGTAAAGTGAAATGTCAAAGTTTACAACATTATAAGGTGGATTTTTCAAATGAGAAATTTAAATCCTTGGCATATAAGATATTTTAAAATTTAAACTTCATTTGTGTGCCAAGAGACAGCAATGAGCAAGAGAAGAGGTGTGAGGAGTGAAGGAAGAAGCTTGGAGGTAGAATTGTGGCGAAGTTGCAGAGCACAGTGCAATGGGTAGCCATCACAACACACCGGAGGAGCACGACGCATTGGGCTTTCCTCCCCAGTTTTAAAAATACACTGGCGCGACACATACAAGGTGCACGATGCATTGGGTTGTGTGCGCGCCACATTGGCCCGAAACATAAAAATTTTGCCAGTTTTCTCCAAAATCAGATTTGCTTGGTTGTTCCATGCTCGAGTAAGTTAAATCCATTCCCATATTGATCATAACTCATGTTTGGTATTGATTGAGATTGAAATATAAGAGTTTGAATCCCAAAACTTAAACCCTATCCTCTTGGTAAGAATTGTTCCCTTAGGGTTTTGAAGTTGGAGTTTAAAATTTTTTTTGGTGCCAAACTTTCATTCCTCACCTTATTTATTCCTCCCTCTCACTACAGTCCATCCCCTATTCCCCCACATCCCTAAATCCATTCACATCATCTCATTCCCATTGTCCCTATCCCATTTGAAAATTTTCCCAAAATCCCAAAACTTCAAGTGACTGTCCCTTGTCCTTAATTTTATCAAATCAGAAGTTTTCAAAAGATAAATATCACTTGATTAAATCCCATTGTCCCCACTGCCCTATTTCCCCTACAGTCCCTCCCATACTACCATATTTGGTGATCCAATCAAAAAACACCAAATTCTCATACAAGACAACACAGACCTTGGACATCATGTAGACGGATACTTCTTATGACCGAGACAGTGACTCTACAACTAAATTGCATGCACCAAGAAGGCATTAAAGCGTCGGAAAAGGCATGATAGACTCCAAATTTTGGCCGAAGCTTCTTTGGATCAGCATAGCGCTTGATGGTGGACATTCAGCCCAAATTTCAAGAAATTTGGGAAAATTTTTGTCAATTTTGATTTTTTTTGGCCTAAACACATATTTTTCCGCCCGACGCGTAGCGCGACTTGGCGTGCGCTTATAATTGGCAGCTCCTCTGGAGGAAAAATTTGCATTTCTAGATTTTTCATGAAAATTTATGCATTCCTACACATTACCTAAGAATTTTGACAAGTTCTGGGTTGCCTAAAGGGTCAAAAACACCTCAAAAATGGCCTTTCTGCCACTTTTTGGACACACAGGAAGCAGTGTTGGTAGATTGGATTTTTGGAGGGGTAACTGGAAACAAAATTTATAAATTCCACTTGGGTCAGAAAGTAGACAGGCAGGGCTTTCCAATGAGCTATCCTGCACCCAATTTAGACTTCAGGAAGGCCCTCAAAATCAGCCTCAAACTTGTGCTATGCATAGAGATTTCAGGCACAGCGCATAGGGAAATTTGGCCTATTTTTCACTCAACAGCTCAGAATTTCACCTAGTTTTGGCTAGTTTGACTTTTTCATGTAAATATTGATGTAAATTGATGTAATTTCATGAATTTGATGTAATTTTGGCACATTTTTACTCATCTTAGTAGATTCATTCACCAAAAAGTGAAATGTAAGTGAATGAATTAGTTTCCTATCATATAGAGGCAAGTTGTTTCATTGCCTATTTTCCAGTTCCTAGTTTAGATATGGTTGAAACAGCTCCTAGAATGATGAGCTCAACCCCTAGAGGCATGGGGATGAGTTAGGCATGTCTATATCTAGTAGTTCTTCAGTCATTTCCAGGGTGGGACACTTGGGATTTCTTGGCACTTCATTGTACATTTCATCTCTGCAATTTTGGCAAAGGAATAGACCAAGGTTTGCAGCTCTCTTTGGGATCCATGTGGCTCTATGTTTTGATGGTGTGTTTCTCTCTGTGATTGTAAGTTTACTGATGTTTCATGTGTATCATTTTCCTTCTTCTTTTTTTCTCAAAATTAAAAAAACAAGTTATAAAGGTGGAATTCATTAGATTTGCAGTGCTCTGCCTTGAAGTTTTGTTTAATTTTCCATGTTTTCATCTGTTTGAAGAGGATTATTGAAAGCCTCCTTCCCTCTTTAGCTCCTTACCGGTCTGAGCTATTCATTCAGTCAATCCAAAGCATCAAAACATTTTCCTTCCTTGCCCCATTCAGAACTCTGCAAAAACTAGGCCTCATCCCCGAACCCAAAATCTGCCTTTCCCTTTGATAAAAAAAAAAACCCCAAAATCAAATCAAACCCTTTCACCTATATAACTAGCCTAAAATCAGCCTTTATTTGAAGTCATCTCAAGCCCCTTTGATTATCTTTGCTGAGATTGACCTGGAGAGAGCCCTCTCCTGATCTAGTAGGGCTAGCTACCAGACTGAGCGTGGTTTGATGTTACCCTGAACTCTGCCTTCTTTCAGCCTGAGGTAGATTTAGGCTATAACACCACATGTAAAAGAAAAAGTGTGATAAGGTTTTTCCAGTCTAAGTGCACCCTAATAAAGAAGAAAAAATGGTAGGGTAAAGTAGGTAGGGTAGGTAGATGTTGTTGCAGAATTACATGTGATGGATAATGACTCTAGATGTGTTAAATCTTTACTTTCATCACAAGTGCAAAAGGCAGACACTACACTGGATCAATTTCAAGCAAAGCAAAGTCAAATTATTAACCTCCCTTCTCATTTTCCCCTAAAAAATTCACTAATTTCCCCTAAGTACTAAGGCATTTGAAAATTAGATGGGCTCAAGGCATTTCCTTGACTTTTGGAGGGACCGGACCCTCGGCCCAATAATTGGAAAAGCCTAAGTATTTAAAACCATTCATCATGTCATTCATTCACTTCTAAAAAATCTTTTCCTAAGTAAAATCCCATTTTACTTAGGAAAATTATGCAATATTTCATAAAAACCCTATTCATTCGAGCATAAGTTAAATACATTAACCTAATGTTTTACACTTTGCGCTTTTATTCATTTTCCATATTAATTTTTAACTTTATTATTTAAATCCCTATGTAAATTCCCCCTTTTTCCCGTATTATTTTAATTCCCAAATTAATACATTATCCCGCCCCTTTGGTTGAAAAATAACCATATAATGATTAATTGTGATTAATTGGTTGAAATTTCCAATTAGTAAATAAACCCAACACTCCGCTGTATAAAGGGATTAATTAACCCTCATGGTTAATTAATAACCTAATCCACCAATAGAATCCCCCCCGATGCGATTATTTGATAATAAATTACATTGGGCCCACCCTATTAATTTCCCGTCATCTTCCTGTTCCGACGACCGTTCGATCAATCAATTTTAGATCTACGGTTGATGTCCATATCGCTGCGCCCCCACATCCGAACGATAACGCGCGATGGCCGAGCGGTTTTCTGAATAGTTCTGCGCCACGTGTCGTTTATTGTATGGAATCGCTCGCCCTCCGCTTAAAACCGCCCATCCCCAAAAGCTGTGCGATGAATACCGCTTACCGCTTGCCTCCCGTGACAAAGCCACCGTACTTGCTGACGTCACCTATTAAAAAAATTAAAAACCCGCCAACCTTTGACTTTGCAAATAAAACAAATGAACCCGCGTCATTTTCACTATCTCGTGCAGTGACCAGCGTCCCATGCAACGAATTCCAAAATCAACTGTCGAAGTTTGTCAACCGCCACCTTGTTGAAGAAAATTGCAGTCGAGTAATCCATAATTCATCTGCCATAGTCAACACCTGTTTTAATCACTATTCATTTCCCGGAAAACAGGTATTTACCTAAATTTCGTTGAACTCTGCAAAATCCTAGTTTTTGTTTTAAATTCCACACGGAAAAACTGAAACAGGGTTCAAGATTGGTCTTCATTTCATTCCTCAATTCCCAAAATTGTAATTACATTCCCAAATCTGTGATTGTGCCCGTTTTTTCATCAAGACCTGAATTCATTTCTGAATCCATAAGAACCAGAAATGGAAATTCCCGTGGCTTTGAATGTCGCACCCTTGAATGCCCCTCACAGAGATTTAGACTATCTGCCTCTTGCAGATAGGGATTTCCAAATTAAAGACCCCGTCCTCAGTGAAAATCCTCTTCGAATTTTTTTCCACTGCAGAGATAACTACCTGAACGGATCTGACATTTTTGGACTATGGGAATCCAATCTTCCAATGCATCTTCTCCCCTCAGTCCACATTTTTCCTGAAATAATCTATTACTGCCATGCCAATTATGATCCCAATCAACGAGCAGTTTTATCCCCGAGTCAAACCGTCCTTTTCCCAATGACTGCTCGGTCTATCAACGAAATGTTACAGTTTCAACCTGGTCAAACCCTGACTCCCCTTTCCATGGGAGATTTACTTGAGAAATCAGCCAATTTATCCCAAGAAGAGTTAAATCGCTTCTGCCAAACCTTCATGTCTCCAGAACATCAGCCCAAAGGCCCTCCCCCTTATGGTTATACCTTTTTCACTGATGTGGGCAGACTTATTTTAAATATGATATCCTCTATAATGGGTTTCAATACTAGTGAATATGTTGATCAATTAACTCTAGTATTGTTGTCAATTTTTACCCCTGGACAACCCCTTGCTGTCAAATATGATTTTGCTTCCTACATTGCTGATAAAATCCATGATCAGTTCATGAGATTGGAAAATGAAAGAGTGTTCAAATATTCGTCTGTTATATACCATCTTATGCCTTTCTATCAATCAGAGAGTTTCCCTTTCCATGTCAAGAAACTTGATGCCAAAGGAAATCCTAGGTCTGTAATATTTTGGTTTGCAATCACTCATAATTCCTCTAATTCTCCTTATTATTACAATGAGTTCATTGACCTATTTGTGCACCCTGCAACAACTTTCTTAACAAGAATCTCTCCTCCTAGGGTCAATAGTGACATCAAGAAAATTCTCCAACTCTCAAAGCAATACAGGATAGGTGATTGGTACATATACCAGAATCACACAGAAATTAGAATATATGGCAGTGAGCTATGTCCTTTCAAGCTACCAAAGTATGTTCCAATGAGGCTCTTTGCCTTGGAATATTTCAGACAAATGATAAATTCAGACATAGTCCATTTTTGCAATGCAAAGAAAAAAGCTCAACTCAGAATTAAGAGTCAATTAGGTCCTTTTGTCTACAATTCTAGGGATGCAGGAAAAGAAGCTGAAAGAATCCTAGAAGACTATCTCAAATTGCAAAAAAGTTTCTACTGGGTACCTTATGACCCAAACAGCTTTATTTGTGATAGGAGAATGAAAAACAAATTGTCACCATACCTTCACCATAGAATTCCAGATATTGAACAATTTGCCAATATGGATGAATGGATGGAAGGGACCTTAATAGAACAAGATAGTGAACAGGTCAGTGTTGAAAATTTTATGAAAGATCTTGAGAAAATAATTGACCTGGATTCTTTTGGACAGGTGCAAAGACCAGGAAATGGTCCTTCCTCTGCTGGAGCCTCTCATCAAAATTTGCAGGAAATCAGTGCATTAGCCACAGTAGCATCCAAAGGGAAGGAAAAGGAGACTAATACAAAGGTTTCAAAGAAATTCACAATGACAGAGCAACCTAAAACTTCCAAGGAACAGGCCCAAATACAGACTTCTCCTACTCAGATCAATGTGGCGGAAATTTCAATTTTGCAAACTCCTCTCAATGAAGAAAAGGGTAAGAAAAGAAATGTAGAAACAACTACCCCTATCAGTGAATCTTCAGAACAACCTGATATCAAAAAAAAAAGATTAAATCCTCTTTCAGAAGTAGAATTTGTTCAAGAAATCCCTAATAGTCATAGGAGAGAAGAATTAGATAGCCAGCAAACATGCACAATCAGTGGGACATCCACTAATTCATAGAGAAAAGAGCTACAAAGGCAGCAAAGTGCAGAAGTATATTCCTTCAAACCACCAGTGAAAGATGCTTGGGATATTAAGAAGACATTTATAAATATAAAGGATAGAAATGATCCATTAAGACTTCAAGTTTATAATCAATATCTGAAGATGGCTCCTAAAAATCAACAGAGATTGATGTCAGCCTATGACATCTAGCAGGGTAAAATGTTGATGAGTCATTTTAAACCCAAAGTGCAGCAACCTCAAGCAGCTGCAGATTATGTCAGAACCAATTTTGAAATCATAGCAAAGGATATTCATCCTTTGGATCAGATTGAGCTGCACAAACAAACTGGTGAAATGATTTACTCAACTTTGACTCATAAATCAATGGTAGCCCATAGATTGCAGAATTCCTTGGAGAATACTACTGCTCAATTGCATCTTGAAAAAGCCTCTTCCCAGGCTAAGGATAACAGAATAAAGACTTTGGAAAAAATAATTATTGGATTGGGTCATAATCCCAAAGATGTCAAAGGTATAGAAGCCTTGATCAAGAAGAAATATGATGATATTGCAGCCTTAAGGAAACAGCTGAAGTTGCCATCTTCAAGGCATCCACAAACTGCAGAAATCATAAAGAAAAACTCTGAAGAAGAATTGATGGATTTTCTCTTGAAACTGAATGAGCAACTAAATGAGACTTAAAAAGAACTTGAAAAGGCATTAAAGGACAAGCAGGCAAATATTCCAGCATCTACAGCAGAATTAATTATAGGTACAACAACAACAGGTTAGCCAACAGAATTATCACAGGTCAACACTTCCAATTTAAGCACTGAAGAATTAATAAAATCAATGGAGGAATTGAAACTCCAAGTGACAGAGCTCCAGAGAACAAAGGTAAAATTCACCACTTTAGAAAAAAAATATGATCTCTCGAAGATAAGTGTTGCATAAAAGACAGGAGAGATCAATCGATTAGAAAAATTGGTGAGAGCATTAGAAAGGGATCTCACACTGGAGAAACCTTTGGGAGAAATCAAAGAAATTATTTGGACCAACATCATTCAGTCAATAAATGATGTCTGGCCATCAATTCAAATAATGTATGAGTAGAATGATTTAGTTAAATTGGCTCTGGAAGAAATTCTAAAAGTAAGAGAAGAATTAGGAAACATGCTTGAACAAGCCAATGAACTTATTGTTGAGAAAAATACTGAGAGGGGGGGTGAATCAGTATTTAGGGCTGAACAATTTTTATTTTCTTTCTCTTAAAACCATATGTTACAGTACTGCATCCAACATGTATGTCCAAATATCTTATTATGTATTTACTTAGAGCATTGCATTAGATAAGCATTAAGCATGAACAGAAATAACAGAAAAAACCATCAAACATAAACATATGAACACCAAGATTTAAGGTGGAAACCCAATTCGGGAGAAAACCACTGCTGCTGTAATCTCAGTCTTAAATATTTATTATAGAGAAAAATTCTTACAATATATGCTGGTGCAGACTTATACCAGCATGCAGGCACCCACCTGCAGAAGGCTACAACCTTCTCTCATTTACTAGCCTCTCCTGGAAGGGAGCTACTACCCCCTGCTCTCGTTTACCAACCTCTCCTGGAATGGAGCTACTACCCCCTGCTCTCGTGTACCAGCTACCACTGGAA
This sequence comes from Pinus albicaulis, assembly GCA_034641835.2. Taxonomy (NCBI): domain Eukaryota; kingdom Viridiplantae; phylum Streptophyta; class Pinopsida; order Pinales; family Pinaceae; genus Pinus; species Pinus albicaulis. The sequence continues at coordinate 1,023,718,187 of CM076579.1, read as the reverse complement.
GGGAGCTACAACCCCACTCTCTGAAGGCTTCGACCCTCAGCACCACTGCGGACCATGTTTCATCAATTTTCATACTGGATCCACCAGTTTCCATACGACATACTGTTGTGTAACCAGCTCCAAAAATAGAAGAAAAGAGATATCAATGCCTTAGAAATGAGCCACTTCGAGGGGGAAACCTCCAATACATTACATAAATGAACAATTCTTGGATGATACAAATTAACAAAACCTCCTTCTATATATAGGAGTCCATGGGGCCACAATATAATCCTAGTGGGGCCACAATGTAATCCTAGCCGACCTAACCATAATAATGTAAGGGAACAATAATAACAATATGGGGGTTACAAGGGTACAATAATAACAATAAGGGGGGCTACACTAACATATTAAGGGGCTACACTATTAATATAGGGACTTAACATGCCCCTCTCCTTCAAACAAGTGTTGTCCTCAACGCTTGATTATTTCTTGATGCTTCTGTATAAAATTCTCATCCTCCCATGTGAAATATTGTACAGGAAAGTTCTTCCACTTGCTGAGATACTCTGAAATTGATCGTACTTGTCGATTTATTGTTTCTATGACTGTTTCATAACTTCTTTCGATGTCATGTTGATCTTCCTGTTGTTTCATTAGATTCTGCACCAAAGTTGGGTTATCCTTTGAGAGTTGGAGAACTTGTTGTTGATGCTCGATGTGATCTTCGACTAATTTATCATCCATATTTGCCATTATTTGATCCTTCAAACCATCCAAATTAGCCTCCATTTCTGCTTTTAAACCATCTATTTCATCTTCGATTGCTCTTCGTAAGATCAAAACTTGTTGCACTTGGTACCATAATTTTGATATCTCATACTTCAATTCTTCCTCTTCATGCATCATTGTATATATTTATGAGGGCTTAATGGGTATGGAATTATTTTTTGCAGGCATTATATAACCCAATGCTGATAAATATTCTTCAAATTCCCTTGGAATCACTTCAAACTGCTTTTTCAAACAAACGTTATGCAATTCGGAAACAAAATACACACCTTTTTCTTGCTTTTGAGGAGCTCAATATTGAAATTGGATTATCTCTATGATTGCAGAACTTCAATATCTTAATTTTGGTACTGACGTATCCCTCTAAATTATCTTTCGAATGCCATAGGTCTGACCTGATTTGGATTCTCCAAGACAAAGTTGTGTCCAATCTCCCACAATGACCTAATTATGGACTAGTTCAGTAGAGCGAACTTGTACGACTTGCCACATCTCACTGTTTCTTCCTTTGTCTCTAAAATTGATAGAGAAGAAGCTACAGTCTGTGTACTTGTGACCACTTTTTACAGCACTCCAATCCAATTCCCAAAGAGAGAGTTATTGAAATTTTCCCACGATCACCTCTTTTAGATGCAATTCAGGAGCCTAAGAAAGCACTACCTTCCACATATCATATCTCCAAAAAATTTGCGAAAAAAGCTCTGAAATTTTTTGACGAATTTCCTTAGGATTTCAGCTTCGCGCCATATGAATTTCAGATTCAGAACCTTCGTAGAAAAAACGTTATAGCGCAAATGCCACGATGACCTGTTTAGGAGCCAGAAAAAAGACCTAACTTCCACAGATCATATCTCCGACAATATTGCGAACCAATCTCTGAAATTTTTAGAAACTCTTCCTCAGGATTTTGGCTTCGCACCCTAAAAATTTTAGCTTCTGAAAATTCGTAGAAAAAAAGTTATAGCGAAAATTCCACAATGACCTGTTTGGAGCAGCGAAACCCTAGAATCCAAAGCTCTGATACCAAATGTTGTGTGACCAGCTCCAAAAATAGAAGAAAAGAGATATCAATGCCTTAGAAATGAGCCACTTCGAGGGGACAACCTCTAATAAATTACATAAATGAACAATTCTTGGATGATACAAATGAACAAAAACTCCTTCTATATATAGGAGTCCATGGGGCCACAATATAATCCTAGTGGGGCCACAATGTAATCCTAGCCGACCTATCAATAATAATGTAAGGGTACAATAATAACAATATGGGGGTTACAAGGGTACAATAATAACAATAAGGGGGGCTACACTAACATAATAAGGGGCTACACTATTAATATAGGGACTTAACACATACCTTGCCGGTCACTAGATTTATTTATTTTCTGTATACTCACACCAGTTCTTCGTGATTTCGTCCGTCATTCAAACCAGAGATTCATCATCGTCAGATCATTATATTGATGGGTGCATCATAGTTTCATATTTATCAGTTAAGAACAGAGCTCACCCATACAAATATTCTTTGGAGAAATTTGTATTCACAACCCTTACAATGCACACCTCATTCTCTATTTTTTCTTCTCCTTATATAGTTTTGCCTTTATTAAAACCATGAGTCAAAACCACGAACCGCTAAAGGTATTCCTTTGTCAGTATTCTTTTTAGTTTATCCCATGGGGCTTTTTGATCTCTTTTTAATTTTTATTTATCAATTTTAAGGAAATTGACAAATAAATATATTTACAATTTTTGAATTCCCAAGCCTTATGTCTAAAGTTTAACCCTTCGGACTTTATAGAAATATCCAATGCTTCCAAATAAATTAATCTTACGATAAACCTTTGACCCCGGGCCCACATAAATATTCAGTAGCCAATCCAATATGCCCATTGTACCACAGTAAACTTCGCGCAAGTCCAGCGTCCAATCACCGTTAGATTAGCAAGCTTCTAGATCAATGACATATATACATATCGCTTGACCTCCGATGCCGAACGCTAACGTGCGATGGTCCACCATACCTGTGTTAATATTCTAGCATCTTCAACAAATGACGACTGTCCGATGACCCCTTCCCAGATCAACGACGCTCAATGATATCGCTGGGCGTCCTGGGTCGAACTATAACGCGCGATGGCGCACAATGAAAAGTGGTTTTGTGAAGTCGTACAGGGATGCGTGTCGAGCACTCTATGGAATCGCTCCTCAACCAGGAAATATCGCTTGCTCCGCATAGGCGGTGCGATGAAAACCATAAAACGCCTTCATTGTTCACTTGGTCATGGTTCCGTTCTTCCACACAGGGTTCTGTCGCCTTTTCAATGTATTATTATAATTAAGTTGCGCTCTAAGGTTTTGCATTTCTACTCCTAGTTCCATTCAACTTCGCGTTCCATCGTCACCAAGTGTTCCGCTACTCCATTAATCTACACCATCTCCCATCAACTCCCTCATTAGATACAGAGTATCATTCAAGCCTTCCAATTACACAGGACATCATTCGACTCCATTACAGATATTATTCACACAGAGGTTCAGGGGATTCCACACAAGAATTAAATCAGTCAATACACATATAATACACATATCCCTAACTCTGCAACAATGATTTCATTCCTCTCTGGGCAATGTAGGTATCCTCTGCCCATTATGAAATTGATCACACAAGTCATATATATTCCAGATTTACTCAACGATACTTAACACAATTCCACAGTTCTTCATTAACATATAAAAATCTTGGCCAGATATTCAATTTGTCCTTCAATCTATTGCCTTGTCTCTTCCTAGCAGCTCTCCCTTTTGTCATCTCCTTTGCAAACTGTATTAAACCCCTAATTCAACTCTACTGCTTTGTATCTAATTCCTCTGTTTCATCTACTGCCTCTGCTACCTCTCTGTCTCTTTTGCCTTATTGATAGTTTAGGTGCTGCTCCTGTCTTTGCAAATTCCTTTGCCATCAATGAAAACATTTCCAACACTCTCCCCCTTTGGCATTGATGGAAATACTCTTCCTCTGATGGCCTTATAGAATCCCTTTGTTGCTTTTCCTCCCCCTTTGACATCATTGGAAAAGAGTTTGATCAAGATCCTTTGAACCGACAATACCATGCTCCCCCTGGGATCATGTTGCATATTCAAACATAATATGACCAACAATTCATCCTTTTCAAATGACCAATTATCCCCTTGAGCCTGTACATTCAGAGATGCCTAACAGCACCTCACAACCAATTTAATCTTCTGTATTTAAGTAGACCTGATCCTCTGCATGGCAGAGACTACTCCCAGTTTCTATCTGAGATATTCGAACGCTTCCCTGGGTTGAGGTTTGGTAAATATATCAACAACTTGTTCTTTGGAGGAAACATACTCCAATTTCACCTTTTGTTCAAGCGCTTGCTCACGTAAGAAGTGATATTTGATGGGAATGTGCTTGGTCTTGGAATGCATAACATGATTATTTGAGATACCGACAGCATTTGTATTATCACACATAATGGAGATAGGAGGTGAACATTTGATTTGAAAGTCTTGTAGGGTTTGCATCATCCAGAGAAGTTAAGTGCAACATGATGCTGCAGCCACATATTCTACTTCTGCTGTAGATAAGGCAATGGAGCTTTGCTTCTTGCTGAACCAAGATACTAACCCGGGCCCCATATAGAATGCACCTCCACTAGTGCTTTTCCGATCATCAACACTTCCAGCCCAATCTGCATCAGTGTATGCATGAAGAGTAAGATTAACATTCTTTGGATACCATAGTCAAAAATATTGAGTTCCTTGTAGATATTTGAATATTCTTTTCACAACCTGAAGGTGAGACTCTTTTGGATTGGCTTGAAATCGTCCAACAATCTCGACTGCATGCGTAATGTCTGGTATTGTCCCAGTGAGATAAAGTAGACTTCCTATCATAGATCTGTATTCTGGTTGATTCACCATGGGGGAATCATCACTAGAACTGAGATTACATCCGGTTATCATTGGTGTACTTACAGGTTTGCAATATTCCATGCCATACTTCTTCAAGATTTGATTTAGGTATTTTTCTTGTGATAAGAAAATGCCATCTGTTGCTTGTTGCACTTGCAATCCAAGAAAGAATGTTAGTTCCCCAAGTAAAGAAATTTCAAATTCTTGCTGCATATCAGAAGCAAATTTCTGACTCATAGACTCTTCATTACTTCCAAAAATGATATCATCAACATATACAACCACAATCAATAGTTTTTCATTTTCAGTTTTTGTGTATAAGTTGCTATCATCAGACCCTTTTGAAAATCCTTGTTGATGAAGATATTTGTCAAGACGATAGTACCATGCCCTTGGAGCTTGTTTGAGACCATATAGAGCCTTTTTATGTCTACAAACAAGTTTTTCATCATTTCCAAAAATGAATCCTTCTGGTTGTTCTATATAAACTTCTTCTTCTAGATCACCATTGAGAAAAGAAGATTTAACATCCATTTGATAAACTTTGATTTGTTGGAAGCTTGAAAAAGCAAGAAACATTATTATGGCTTCAAGTCTCGCTACAGGAGAAAAAGTTTCTTCAAATTCTATACCTTCTTGTTGAGCATACCCCTTGCAAACAAGTCTAGCTTTATTTCTTATAACATCCCCATTCTCATTTAACTTGTTTTTGAATATCCATTTAGTTCCAATGACATTTTTTTCATGAGGTCTTGGTACTAATTCCCAAGTGTGATTCTTTTCAATTTGATCAAGCTCTTCATTCATGGCTTGAATCCAAAATTCATCTTTTCTAGCTTGATTGACATTGTGTGGTTCAATAGTGGATAGAAATGCCAGATAGCTAGAAGATCCCACAAGAGTCCTTCTTGTTTGTACACCTGATCCCTTTTCTCCCAAAATTTGAGATTTTGGATGATTCTTTTGAACATATTTGGATGGAGCTTTTTCAGATAAATCATCTTCGGGTTCTTCATTGGGTTCACTGTCTATATCATTCCTATTTGATGTAGAAGGATATATGTCATCATCATCTTCATCTGTTGTTTGCTTTTCTTCTTTTGGAGCTGCAGGAGACTCATCAATAACAACATCAATACATTCAACAATCTTCCAAAGTCTTTTATTGTAACATTTATATGCCCTACTCCTAGAGGAGTAACCAAGATATATTCCTTCATCTGCTTTGGGTTCAAACTTGCCAAGTTTTTCATCATTATTCTTGATAAAGAATTTGCTCCCAAAAATTCTAAAATGCTTTATAGTGGGAGGATTACCATACCAGAGTTCATATGGAGTTTTATCACTATTTACATGAACATGTGCTTTGTTGAGAATGTTTACTACTGTATGTGCTGCTTCTCCCCAAAATGTGTCAGGTGTTCCGGAATCATCAAGCATAGCTCTAGCCATTTGTTGAACTGTTCTGTTCATTCTTTCTGCAACGCCATTCTATTGTGGAGTGCCAGCTACAGAGAACTGTCTTTTTATGCCATGTTGTTCACAGAATTCAAGGAATTCATTAGATGTATATTCTCCTCCTCGATCAGATCTAAGACACTTGATTTTTAGATCTAATTCATTCTCAACTAGTGCTTTGAAGATCTGAAATTTTTCAAATGCTTCATCTTTGTGTTTAAGCAGCCCAATCCAACACATTCTAGAGAAATCATCAATGAATAAGATATAGTATTCTTCACCACGTGGTGACTTTTTCCTCATAGGTCCACATATGTTAGTATGAATGAGTTCAAGAGGCTTACTTGATGATCCTTCCTTGGCATTAAATTGTACTATGGTTTGCTTACCGAATTGGCAAGATTTGCATATGATATTTTCAGGTAGAGTAATATTGGGAAGATCACGAACAACTCTAAGTCTACTTGATTTGTTGATTTGAGAGAAGCTCAGATGCCCCAACCTTCTATTCCATAGCCAATTTTCTGAAGATTTACTCAAATAACATTGTTCTTTGCAGTTCTTTTATACATATAGATTGCTTGGAGTTCTTTTTCCTTTTATAATTGTTTTACTTGTATCAAGATCACGTACCACACATTCTTTTGAACTAAAGACAACTTCAGTTCCTTGATCACACATTTGAATTACACTTAACAAGTTATGCTTTAATCCATCCACATACATGACTTCATTAGCTTTCACCTTTTCTTTTAGAAAAACAGACCCTTTTCCCTTAATGACTGCAGGAGTATCATTTCCAAATGTAACATTCTTTTCTTTTTATAGAGCACTATATGCAAGAAGTTTGGTTTTATCACCTGTCATGTGTCTTGAGAATCCACTATCAATGTACCATTGGTTTTCTTCATCTTCTGCAAAAAACGCTATGCCACAAATTTCAACCTGTAATTCCTTCTTTTTCCATACTTTGGAGCTTGAATGAACATGTTCTTTTGGCTGAATTTTTCTCCTGCATTGAGATTCTTCATGGCCAAAGTTATTGCAATAAGCACATTCAACTTCATTTTGAAGAGGAGAAAAGTTGTTATAGGTATTATTCTTTGTTTCAATATCAATCCTTTTCTTTCTTGCTTCTCTTGTCATGATAGTTTTATATGCTACACATTGAACAACGTTATGACCAAAATTGTGACATGAGAAACATTCTCCATTGAAGAAGAAATTTCTGCGATCATAAAATCTTCTCCATGAATTTACTTGTTGATTGGTGTTTCTTTGAAAGACATTCCTATTAGTGTTCTTTGAATTGAGATGATCATGCTTTATCTGTAAAGATTCTTTATTCCCTTGCTGAGTGGCAGCATTTTGTAAACCAGCTGTAACTGCTTTTAGATAATTTGGTGCTGAAGCCCGAGAAGATTCTCCAATATATCCAAGACCTGTCTTTATAAGAGGAGAACATTGTACCTTGATAATCTCATCTAAGGTTTCAGATCCTTTAGCAAATCTAAGATTCAGAGTCTTTACTTTCTCAAGTTCTTTTCTTAAACTTACTACTTCACACTCTAATTTCTCATTGTGTTTCTCCTTTTCTCCAAGCTGATTTTTCAGAGTTTCTATGGTTATTTTACTCTCTTCTAAGAAGATTTTGAGTTTATTGTTTTAATCGAGAAAATCACTGTCCTCTAGAGCATCCACAAAAGTATCCTTTTCTTCTCTAGATTCTTTTTCAAATTCCATGAGAAGTCTAAGAACTTGTTCACATTCTTCCTCACTATCAGATAACCCATCACTGTCTTCATGAGTATAGTAACTATTTCTAGTGCTAAAATGATTCTTATTCCTTCTTGCTACTTCCTTCCCCTTTTTATTTGTTTCTTTATAAGGACACTTAGCAGCATAATGACCAACTCTTCCACAATCAAAACATTTGAAAGGAAGCTTACCTCTGAACCGTCTTGTGCCAAGTTGAAGTTTCTTTACAAAGTTTATCTCGTCTTCTTCTGAGATATATCATGTTCCTTCTGATTTTTGTAATTCATTCCCTTTTGTAGAAGTTCTAAAGACTACTTCTTTGACTTCATATGGTCCTCCTCTTCTCATTTCATATGCAGTTAGTATGCCATGAAGTTGCACCACAATAAGATTTTGAAGATCCCGCTTTTCTTCAAGAGCAGAAACTTTTGACTCAAATTTTGTCGTTAGTGATCTTAAGACTTTCTCAACCAAAGTAGATTCGGTTATTGTTTCTCCCAGGTTTCTCATACGATTTACAATATCATCAAGACGTAAAAATAAATTGGCAATGCTCTCCTCATTATCCATTTTTAGATTCTCATATTGAATTATGAGAGTTTGGAGTTTAGCACTTTTTACCTTTGCATCACCTTCATAACTTAGAATTATTTTGTCCCATATTTCCTTGGCTGTATTCAATGGCATGACTTTGACAAATTCTGATTCAGTTAGACTTCCCAATAGAGCATTGACCGCCTTTGCATTTGTTTCATAATTCTTTCTTTCCGTCGGATTTGTTGGTACTGCAGCTGGATATTGATATCCTCCTTCAACAATTGCCCATACCTCTGCTCCCAGAGACTGAAGATAGGATCTCATCCTTGTTTTCGAGAAGATTAAATTTTTTCCATTAAAGAGTAGAGGCCTGATAGATGTTGTTCCATGTTGATTGCTCATCTTGCTTGATCTTCCTTCTAGTGGCTAAGCTTTTTTAGAAGGACCTGCTCTAATACCAATTGTTGAGAAAAATACTGAGAGGGGGGGTGAATCAGTATTTAGGGCTGAAATTTTTTTATTTTCTTTCTCTGAAAACCATATGTTACAGTACTGCATCCAACATGTATGTCCAAATATCTTATTATGTCTTTACATAAAGCATTGCATCAGATAAGCATTAAGCATGAACATAAATAACAGAAAAAACCATCAAACATAAACATATGAACACCAGGATTTAAGATGGAAACCCAATTCGGGAGAAAACCACTGCCGCTGTAATCTCAGTCTTCAATATTTATTATAGAGAAAACTTCTTACAATATATGCTGGTGCAGACTTATACCAGTATGCAGGCACCCACCTGCAAAAGGCTACAACCTTCTCTTGTTTACCAGCCTCTCCTGGAAGGGAGCTACTACCCCCTACTCTCGTTTACCAGCCTCTCCTAGAAGGGAGCTACCACCCCCTGCTCTCATTTACCAGCTACCACTGGAAGGGATCTACAACCCCCTCTCTGAAGCTTCGACCCTCAGCACCATTGTGGACCACGTTTCATCAATTTTCATACTGGATCCACCAGTTTCCATATGACATACCTTGTCGGTCACCAGATTTATTTATTTTATGTATACTCACACCAGTTCTTCATGATTTCATCCATAATTCAAAACAAAGATTCATCATCGTTAGATCATTATATTGATGGGTGCATCGTAGTTTCAGATTTATCAGTTAAGAGCAGAGCTTGCCCATACAGATATTCTTTGGAGAAATTTTTATTCACAACCCTTACATTGCACACCTCGTTCTCTATTTTTTCTTCTCCTTATATAGTTTTGCCTTTATTAAAACCATGAGTCAAAACCACGAACCGCTAATGGTATTCCTATGTCATTATTTTTTTTAGTTTATCCCACGGGGCTTTTTTATCTCTTTTTAATTTTTATTTATCAATTTTAAGGAAATTGACAAATAAATATATTTACAACTTTTGAATTCCCAAGCCTTATGTCTAAAGTTTAACCCTTCGGACTTTATAGAAATATCCAATGCTTCCAAATAAATTAATCTTACGATAAACCTTTGACGCCGGGCCCACATACATAGTCAATAGCCAATCCAATACGCCCATCGTACCACAGCAAACTTCGCACAAGTCCAGCGTCCGATCATCGTTAGATTAGCAAGCTTCCAGATCAACGACGTATATACATATCGCTCGACCTCTGATGCCGAACGTTAACGTGCGATGGTTCGCCATACTTGTGTTAATTTTCGCGCATCTTCAACAAATGACGACCGTCCGATGACCCCTTCCCAGATCAACGATATCATTGGGCATCCTAGGTCGAACTATAACGCGCGATGGCGCACAGTGAAAAGTGGTTTTGTGAAGTCGTACAGGGACGCGTGTCGAGCACTCTATGGAATCGATCCTCAACCAGGAAATACCGCTTGCTCCGCATAGGCAGTGCGATGAAAACCATAAACCGCCTTCACTGTTCATTTGGTCATGGTTCCGCTCTTCCACACAGGGTTCTGTCACCTTTTCAATGTATTATTATAATTAAGTTGCACTCTAAGGTTTTGCCTTTCTACTCCTAGTTCTGTCCAACTTCGCATTCCGTCGTCACCAAGTGTTCCGCTACTCCATTAATCTGCGCCATCTCCCATCAACTCTGTCATCAGATACAGAGTATCATTCAAGCCTTCCAATTACACAGGACATCATTCGACTCCATTATAGAGATTATTCACATAGAGGTTCAGGGGATTCCACACAAGAATTACATCAGTCAATACACATATAATACACATATCCCTAACTCTGCAACAATGATTTCATTCCTCTCCTGGCACCATAGGTATCCTCTTCCCATTATGAAATTGATCACATAGGTCATATATATTCCATATTTACTCAACCATACTTAACACAATTCCATACTTCTTCATTAACATATACAAATCTTGGCCAGATATTCATTTTGTCCTTCAATCTATTACCTTGTCTCTTCCTAGCAGCTCTCCCTTTTTTCATCTCCTTTGCAAATTGTATTAAACCCCTAATTCAACTCTACTTCTCTGTCTCTAATTCCTCTGTTTCATCTGTTGCCTTTGCTACCTCTCTATCTCTTTTGCCTTATGGATAGTTTAGGTGCTGCTCTTGTCTTTGCCAATTCCTTTGCCATCAATGACAACATTTCCAACACTTATACACTTTTTGAATACTAAGAACAAATATCAACTTGAAGAACTAGGCATCTAAGATAGAACAGGGAAAATTTTGGAAATTAAAAGAGTTTTTACTAAAAGAACTCTGATGAAGAATCTAGAAAGAAGATGCTCTGATATGCAGGAAGAAGTCGATGCCTTTACAAAGAGATTCAATATTTTTCAGAGTAAAGGATTGCCAAGTCCTTTAATTTCAGAGGATAAACTTATGAGCCTGGAAAACTATGTTGAGAAATTGAATAAATATGTTGACAACCAGGCCAGTTCATCAACCAGTTCATCAGTAACAAAATCATTGCCTACAGGAAAGATTCTTCATGACAATCTGGAAAATTTGTTTTATCTCGAACATGAGGTAAAACACTTATTCCCAATTTAGCCTACTTTATTTAGATATACAGAGACTGATGAAACTCTGAGGAAGCTTCAAAGAACAACAATACCAAAAATACAATGGTGGGAAGAAATGTTAGAATTTTTGTAAATATTATCCTTGCATGAATTTTGATTATTTACTATAGTAAGACATGATAAAAAGGATAAACAAAGATCAAAAAGAAGTCAAAACATATCAGTATAGGTAAAGAGTATCATTAAAACAGAGCAGCCAGCACAAAATTACTAAAGAGGATAGCAGCAAGCCCAATCATAGGACCTGCCTCCAACACATTCTCAAAAGAAGGAAACAACACAACATCGGTTATCCTTTCTCTTATCTACGAGACCATTTGTCTCTATTTTATTGTAATATATCCATGAGTCATCCTAGATTATATCTCATTTTGTTAGGAGATATTTTTTATAATTCTTTGTATAAATACTCCCTCAATTGGAGTATTGGAGGGTGTATTCTTAGACTTTCCAGTAACATTGATTACATTGGAATAAAGTGTTGTTAGACAAATTTCGTATGGCTAGCTGGATAAAGAATTGAGGCAAAAGACTTTTCACAGGATTCTTGAGTTAGACAATGGATCAATAAGTCATCTATCTCATGTTTTAGAGTTTTATACTTGTTTATTAAACCATTTGTGTTTCATATCTAAATGATTAACGAAAAGGAATAAATCAGAAAGTGCTTAAGTGAAATCTGTTTTCAATTGTTGTTATTCTAAATGTTTTCTTCTAAACTAGCTTAAACAATGAATTCTTAATTGCTCGTGTTTTCTAGTTTATGCATTTTGATTATTTAGTAAAGAATTCTTAATTGCTCTTTATTAATAATCATTCAAGTTCCCTCTTTTGAAAATGTTGAAGGATTCTTAAATTCCCTTCACCCATTTCGAGTTCATTCCATTCACGTTAGATCTATAATTGTTCCCTATTTGATTACCTTGCCCTGTGAAACCATCTCTTGTTAAGAAACTTAATCGAGCTAAGCCATATTTATTTGACTCCATTAGCCTAATGGCCTGAAATAATCAGTCTTACCCTCTGCTATAGAATTTCATCACCCAAATTCAATCAAAATCCCCGGACTTTCATAACTAGCCTAATATCTTTCAAAATAAATCTAAATCTTATAGAGAGAACCCTCTCTGTGTACAAATTGGCTAGATTCTGTACCTAAAATTTGGGTTGTGGTTACCTCGGACCTCTTTCCTTTTCCCTACAACTTCAAGGAAAATCTGAGTGATAACATAGTGGCGGCTCCGCTAGGGACCTGAATAATCTTATTGTTACTATTGTTTACTTTATAAACTACAGATGGAGCCTGAAGTTAACCAAGTAGCCTTTGAACTGCTTTTGCTTTGCAGTTGCATAAGTAAATAAATGTTGCTTAAGTCTATCTCTAGTCTAGTTTATGAACTGAACATTTGGTTTCAAACATTTGATCAGTTCCTCTAGTCAAATAAATCTTTAAGAAAATTTAAATCCAATATCAAAAATTTCTTAAAGAGATTGTCGAAGTTGTATTTTTCATTCCATTTAGACAAAAAACCAAAAAACAAAAAATATCACCTAGAAACCTGGCTTCAGAAAGAACTCATTACACCAGGGCTAATCCTAATCCAAATCCACCACTTGTATTTGAAAATCCGAATCTGATCCCTAGAATTCTTAGGAGACAAGAAAGTCAAGAAAGCTCTGGTAGTTCTCGACCTCTCTATAGATCAATATCCTATCCTGTGAAGTGGATTTGTCTTGAGGACGGACAATTTGATGAGCAATTTGAAACCTCTTTATTTGTAAATTTTTTTGAATCTGAGTTGTCCAATTTGGTTCCAGACCCAATATTTCTTGAAGATTTACAATTTCAATTTGTTACTTCACATATTGATAAACATTTGCGAGATTCCATACAATCCAAGCTTACCTCTGAAAGAACATAAAATGTTTCTATGATCACTTCAGCCTCTCCAAGTTCATCAACATTTCCTCAAACATCTCAACCTCAAACTACCCCTTCTAATCCTCCATCCACTACTCATAGACCAACCTCACCTGTTATTTCATCACTACCTCCTGCAATGGCAAAAATATATGCTCCTTTGGTATTACCATCCAATCTAGGGGCTATGCCCCAAGACTACCAAACTAAAATCACTCCCTTTGATGGATCTGGTACTTACACTGCACAACAGCATACTAAAAAGATGACTGATTATTTTGGAATTTATGAAATAGATGCTGATGATGTAAGAATAAGAATATTTGTCCAAAGTCTTACTAGAGAAGTCAGAACCTAGTTTAGAGCCCTTCCTGCAAACAATGTTACTGACTTACAAGCTCTTTATAGAACATTTTTAAACAGATGGGAAAAGAAGAAAGATCCTCTTCAAATATTATCAGACTTTGGAAATTTAAAGAGAGGAGCAAAAGAGACTGTGCAAGATTACTGCACCAGGTTCGATGATGTTTAGTATGCTATTCCTCAAAACCCTAGACCTCCTCTAGATTTAGTATTAATTGAATTCCCTGATGGATTTGATGGTGATATGGCATATCAAATTAGGGAAAGAGATCCTCAAACTTTAGAAGATATGCAAAGTATAGCTGTTAGTGTTGAAGACAACCTGATAGAGAAACGAGCTAGAGCCAGAGCTGAAAAGAGAATGCATTTAAATGAAGAACCCTCAGCTTTTGCAAAGAAACTGGATGCTATTATTAAATGAATGGAAAGGCTAGGAGATAGAGTAGAAACAATTGAAAAGAAATCTCCTTGGGATGGTCAACCGATTAATACTGGGAGAAATCCAAATTTCAGAAATAACCAAAAAGAAAATACTGGAAAAAATGGTCCTGACCAAAATATTAGGCCCCCATTCCAGGAAAACTATATTGAAGCCTCAATTTCTGAGGAACCAACTGAAAATACTCAAATAAACAACTTGACTGAACCCAATAATGAACCAGAAGTTTTCTTGACCCAAGATGATCAAGAAGCTCACATTCTTAAGCAATTTCAAACTCATTCAAGAGAATCATTTGAATTCAAGGAGGGATATGACACAGCCATTTACGAAGTTCACAAACAATATAATTTGAGGAGCAAAAGAATTTATGTCCCGGAAACAAGTAAACAGAAAGCTACAAAACAACCCCTCAAAGGTAAAACAAATACTACCCTTGTACATATTCTTTCTAGATCAGATCCTAATCCTGCCAACCCAATAAATGAAGACATATCTGAGACTCAACTGAATAACAGACAAATTTCCAATACTCTTCCTCGTAAAGGAAATGTAGAGGAACCTCCAGAAGTTGATTCGAAAACAACTTCAGCCCACAACCCCATTCCTGAGAAGGAGAAAAAGACTGAAAACACAGAAGACAAAGAGAATCCAACTATTCGAAATACAAGAACTCAGATTGAAAAACCTTTTAATCTGGAAGCTGAAGTAGGCAAATTAAAAATAGTTGTTCCATTGTCTGAATTAGCTAAACATGATGTCTACCGAAGTCAAATCAATAGATCACTTAATATTACTGGAAGTGATGACTCAATAAATGTTTTTGATGACCAACTTAGATTATTATTTGGCCCTGAAGTAAATGGAAAACCAGGAAGTGGAGTGACTCCTCCATTCTATGTGAGTTTGAACATACATGATAAAATACTTCATAATGCCATGCTTGATTCTAGGGCATCTCACAATTTAATGCCCAAGGTTGTAATGGAGAAATTAAACCTAGACATCACCAGACCATACAAAGACCTCTTTTCTTTTGATTCAAATCAGGTGAGATGTTTAGGATTAATCAAAGACTTGTGTGTTTCTCTGGTTCAATACCCTGCAAAAACAATTTTGATGGACATAGTAGTAGCAGATATTCCTCCAAAATATGGTATGTTATTATCTAGATCTTGGGGTGCAAAAATTTAAGGATCTCTTCAATTAGACATTTCATATGCTACTATTTCAGTGTTTGGTCAACCTAAGAGACTATACAGAGAAACTTTAATGAAATATGTAGTCATTAGTCAGGAGAAACCTAAAAATTTCCCCATCTACTCAGTACACTCTGATATGGACTCATTTATTCTTTACAACGCTGAAATTGATCCTCCTACTGAATTAGAAGTTCCAGCAGTAGAACCAAAACAAAATACAAATGGAAAATCTAGTGTTCAAATCCAGGAAATTTCTAAGGAAAATAAAACATTAGATACTCAAGAAAAACAACAAGAAAGTAAGAAATCAGATCTCACTGTTAATAAAGTTCCTGAAACTCCCGATACCAATTATGAACATGAAATTATTTGGCATTTAGAATTTGATGGTTCTGTTAATAAATTAGGAGCAGGAGCTAGAGTTTGGGTGCATAATCTTGAAAATGATAATGCTAAAGGCCATGCCTACAGATTGAATTTTAAATGCATAAATAATATGGTAGAATACGAAGCTCTTTTGCTAGGTCTTAAACTTGTCAAAATATTAGGAGCAATTAGAGTATCTGTCATAGGTGATTATGATTTAATCATTCAATAGATCAAAGGACACTTTCTAACAAATGATCCCAGAATAAGATAATATAGAGGAACAGTTGTAGAGATTCTCAATACTTTTCTACAAACTCAACTTGCGAAAATCCCAAGAAAACAGAATTTGCATGCCCATAGCTTAGCAATGTTTGCTAGCACTTGTAAATTACCATTCGAACCTAATCATCAGTTCACATCTGAGATTAGACATAGACCAACCATACCAGACAATTTTAAGAACTGGCAAGTGTTTGCAAGCAATGAGCAGATTAACAATTTCCTGACTTTAGAGAATGAATTTTCTAACAGTAACATAGATGAAGATACAGTCATTGAATCTGATCAAAAAAATGAACAAGAAATAGAAATTTCAGAAGAAAGTGCAATTCAAATGCTTCATCCAACAAAGTTCACCAAAAAAGAAATGCAGGACCTTAAACAAATGGAGGTTGATGAGATTATAGAAGAAGAATCTGAGATCATTAATTTAAAAGATAATCATTTGCCTAAAGGATTAACTCCTTTGGAAGATCTTTTCGATTCTAACGATATTCCAAAGAAACCCAAAATGGAACCTTTGAAATCTGATATTGAGGAATATAATTTGGGAACTGAAGAAAATCCTAAACTGATAAAGTTATCTAAATCGTTGTCTCCTGATCAAAAACTAAAATATGTTAAACTAATAAGAGAATTCCAGGATGTCTTTTCCCGGAGTTATGAAGACTTGAAATCATACGATACCTCTATAATTCATCATACAATACCTCTGAAAGAAAATCAGAAACCATTTAAACAGAAACTCAGAAGAATCAACCTTGTACTGCTACCTTTAATTGAAAAAGAAATCAAACGAATGTATGAAGCAGGGATAATTGCTCCTATTAGATTTTCAGAGTGGGTGTCTAATTTTGTCCCTACTAGGAAGAAAACTGGAGAGATCAGACTATGTGTTTATTTAAGAAATGTAAATAAAGTTTCTTTAAAGGATAATTACCCTTTGCCCAAAATGGATCAAATTTTACAAAGGGTAGTAGGTGCTTCTAGGATTTCTCTTTTAGATGGGTTTTTAGGATACAACCAGATTCGGGTTCATCCTGATGCCCAAAAAAAAAAGATTTTACAACACCATGGGGCACATTCAAGTACGTTAAAATGCCATTTGGACTTTAAAATGTTGGAGCAACCTTCCAAAGAGCAATGGACATTGCATTTGAAAAAGAAATTCATGACTTTCTTGTTATATATCTGGATGATTTAACTGTTTTTTCTAAATCAGATCAACAGCATTTGGACCATCTCAGACAAGTATTCATAAAATGCAGAAATTATGGTATCTCTTTGAATCCAAAAAAGTCCTTGTTTGGTCTTGAAGAAGGTAAAATATTGGGCCATATCATTTCCAAAGATGGTATTAGAATTGATCCTGCTAGAATAGAAGCTATATTGTAGCTAACTAACCCTAGAAATGTTAAAGAAATTCAAGCTTTCCTAGGAAAAATCAATTTTTTGAGAAGATTCATATCTATCTTAGCTAAAATAATTAGATTGCTTACTAACATGTTAAGAAAGGATTCAAGTATTAAATGGATAGTTGCAGCCAAACAAGCATTTGAAGAAATTAAAATGGCTTTGACCAGAACACCAGTTTTTACCAGTCCACAATTTGAGAGAGACTTCATAATATTTTCATTTGCATCAGAACACACTGTAGTAGCTGTTTTATTACAAAAGGATGATCAAGGATGTGAAAAACCTATAGCCTTTTTTAGTAAAGCACTAAGAGATGCATAATTAAAATACAACATCATGGAAAAACAAGCTTTTTCACTTGTAAAGGCCATTAAAGATTTTAGAATCTATATATTGTATTCCCATGTGATAGCCTATGTACCAAATGCTGTTGTCAAAGACATCTTAACTCAAGATGGAATTGAGGGCAAAAGAGGTAAATGGATTGCTACCATATTAGAGTATGATATTGAAATAAAACCTACAAAGCTGATAAAGGGACAAGGATTGGCTCAACTCATGACAGAAACAAATTGCCAAGCCCTGGATATTAATGAACTAGATGACGAACAGGAGATGGCGACTCCACAAATTAGCCAGGCCTTCTTAGATTCACCATGGTATGCTGATATAATTTATGTTTTGTTAAACCTGCAAGCTCCTCCAAGGTTATCCAGAAAAAAAAAAGGTTTTTAAATATGACATCTTCAAAGTTTTGTATTTTAGATAATGATCTCTTTTGGAAAAATCATGAAGGTATTCTATTGAATTGTTTGTTAAAAGACAAAGCTGACAAGGCTCTCAATGAATTCCATGTAGGAGACTGTGGTGGACACCTTTATTTGAAATCAACTGTAGACAAGATCCTAAGAGCTGGATTTTATTGGCCAGCCTTGTTCTCTGATGTAAAGACATTTTTCATTGCTTGCCATAAATGTCAAATTTTTGAAGGCAAGAGAAAACTATTACCTTTACCCCTGAAACCAATTTCCACTGAAAAACCTTTCCAAAAATGGGGCCTAGATTTCATTGGAGAAATCCACCCTCCTTCTTCTAGCCAACACAAATGGATCCTCACTGCTACAGATTATTTCACCAAATGGATAGAATTAATTCCTTCCAGACAAGACAATGACACTGTGATTATAGGATTCCTAGAAACCAATATATTATCAAGATTTGGTTGTCCTGAGAAAATTATAACTGATAATGTTGCTGCCTTCAAATCTAAGAAGATGATAAGTTTCTGTAACAAATATCATATCACCTTAAGTCATTCCACAGTCTATTACCCTCAGGGTAATGGACTGGCTTAATCTTCCAACAGGAGTCTCATTAATATTATTAAGAAATTATTGGAGGAAAACAAGAAAAATTTGCACAAGAAACTTACAAATGCACTGTGGGTAGATAGACTCACCACCAAAAAATCTATTGGGACTAGTCCTTATGAGTTAGTCTATGGCATTGAGGCTATATTTCCTTCATCTTTAGGAGTTCCTTTGATGGAATTACTTCAAGAAGCTCAGGTTGAGCCTAATGATATTCAAAGGAGAATAAATCAAACTATCAATTTGCAGCAAACCAAAGAGGAAGTTTATCAAAGATCCCAAGTATTGCAGGAGAAACTAAAGAAGATATTTGATAAAAGGACTAAGGCAAAAGATTTCCAACTAGGAAACAAAGTTTTAAGGTGGGATTCTAGAAGAGAGGATAAGGGAAAACATGGGAAGTTTGACTTCCTATGGAAAGGACCTTATATTATTCATGCTTTACAAGGAAATAATACATATTTTTTGAAAAACTTGGATGGTACAGAAACTGAAGAAGGGCCAATTAATGGTCAAATGTTGAAACATTACTTCGATCCTATTTATTAAGATATCCTGATTTTTAACATGTACATACTATATCATTTGTAATGTTATAGTTTTGAGTGGATAGTAACTTACTGGAGTTGAAGCCCGAGGAGAAGGCGCTAATCTTCAAAAGTATTACTGTTATACATACAATAAAGTAACAAGCAAAAGAAGATTCCATGGTTCAGTCAAAATCATTCTGAAGACAACTGACCTGCTGTTCTTGACTTTTCACCAAGAAAAGCCATCCCCAGGTGGAGCCAGTGTTAGATGCCTATTTCAATAGGTGTCATATATCATGATTGACTTGATGAGCTATGTAATATGTTTATACCTTTTCTTGTTGCAAAGGTTTTTCATATTGTCAAAAAAATAAAAAATTTTCAAAAAAATGTAAAGAGGGTATACCCTAAAAGAAAAATCAAAGGGTGAAAAAATAAAAATGGCCAAAAAAGTAAAAGAAAATGAACCCCACCAAAAGAAAGGCCAAGGAAAGTGTGCAAGTCTAAATGCCACTACTTTTTGCTCTTATGTAAATAAATAAATTGTGTGCAACTTGTATCTTATGCCACAAATTATGAATAGTCAAACAGTTTAAGCTTGGCTAGTTCATTTTTCAATTTTATGTTTTAGAGATAGAGAATAAAAACTGACCAAACTGTTTAATCTTGGCAGATAAGTAGATAGGTAGAGTAAATAAAAGGAGCTCAACAACTTAATCTGAGCCCTTGGATATAATAAGGTTAGAATTAGATATATTTCCACATGTAAAAGAAAAAGTGTGATAAGGGTTTGCCAGTTTAAGTGCACCCTAATAAAGAAGAAAAAATGGTAGGGTAAAGTAGGTAGGGTAGGTAGATGTTGTTGCAGAATTACATGTGATGGATAATGACTCTAGATGTGTTAAAACTTTACTTTCATCACAAATGCAAGGCATACACTACACTGGAAGAATTTCAAGCAAAGCAAAGTCAAATTATTAACTTCCCTTCTCATTTTTCCCTAAAAATTTCACTAATTTCCCCTAAGTACTAAGGCATTTGAAAATTAGAGGGGCTCAAGGAATTTCCTTGACTTTTGGAGGGACTAGACCCTCAGCCCAATAATTGAAAAAAATCCTAAGTACTTATTCATAAAATCATTCATTCACATCCAAAAAATCTTTTCCTAAGTAAAATCCCATTTTACTTAGGAAAATTATGCAATATTTCACAAAAAACCCTATTCATGCAAGCATAATTTAAATACATAAACCAAATTTTTTTATACTTGGTGCTTCCATTCATTTTTCATATTAATTTTTAACTTCCTTATTTAAATCCCTATACAAATTGCCCTTTTTCCCGTATTATTTTAATAAGATTCCCAAATTAATATATTATCCCGCCCCGTTGGTTGAAATATAACCTTAATATGGTGAATAGTTAATCAAATCATGAGCCCTTATCCCCGCCGTGTTTAAAATATGTTAATTAACCCTCACGGTTAATTAAAAACACACCTCACCAATATAATCCCCCTCGATGCCATTAATTCACACTTAATTACATTGGGCCCACCCTATTATCTCTCCTTCATCTCCCTTTCCCGATAACCATTCGATCAATCAATCCACGATCTATGGTTGTCATCCATATCGCTGCACCTCCACATCCAAACGATAACGCGCGATGACCAAGCGGTTTTTTGAACAGTGCCGCACCATGTGTCATATATTGTATGTAATCGCTCGCCCTCTGCTTAAAACCGCCTGTCCCCAAAAGATGTGCGATGAATACAACTTACCTCTTGCCGTTCGTGACATACCAACCGTACTTGTTGACATCATCCATTAAAAAAATAAAAAACCCACCAAACTTTGACTTTGCAAATAAAACAAATGAACTCGCATCATTTTCACTATCCCGTGCAGTGACCAGTGTCCCATGGAAGAAATTCCAAAATCAGCTGTCGAAGATTGTCAACCGCTACCTTGCTGATGAAATTTGCAGTCGAGCAATCCAAAATTCATCCGCCATAGCCAACACCTGTATTCGTCACTATTTATTTCCCGAAAAATAGGTATTTACCCAAATTCCCGTTGAACTCTGCAAAATCCTGGTTTTTGTTTTATTTCCACACGAAAAAACTAAAACATGGTTCAAGATTGGTCTTCATTTCATTCCTCAATTCCCAAAATTGCAATTTCATTCCCAAACCTGTGATTGTGCCCGTTTTTTCATCAAAACCCGAATTCATTTCTGAATCCACAAGAACCATAAATGGAAATTCCCGTGGCTTTGAATGTCACACCCCTGATTACCCCTCAAGGAGATTTAGACTATCTGCCTCTAGCAGATAGGGATTTCCAAATTAAAGACCTCATCCTCAGTGAAAATCCTCTTCGAATTTTTTTCCACTATAGAGATAGCTACCTGAACGGCTCTGACATTTTTGGACTATCGGAATCCAATATTCCAATGTATCTTCTCCCCTCAGTCCACATTTTTTCTGAAATAATCTATTACTGCCATGCCAATTATGATCCCAATCAACGAGCAGTCATGTCCTCGAGTCAAACCATCCTTATCCTAATAACTGCTCAGTCTATCAACGAAGTGTTACAGTTTCA
Source organism: Pinus albicaulis (assembly GCA_034641835.2). Taxonomy (NCBI): domain Eukaryota; kingdom Viridiplantae; phylum Streptophyta; class Pinopsida; order Pinales; family Pinaceae; genus Pinus; species Pinus albicaulis. The sequence continues at coordinate 1,023,696,130 of CM076579.1, read as the reverse complement.
TCCTGGTCAAGCCCTGACTCCCCTTTCCATGGGAGATTTACGTGAGAAATCGGCCAATTTATCCCAAGAAGAGTTAAATCGCCTCTGCCAAACTTTCATGTTGCCAGAACATCAGCCCAAATGCCCTCCCCCTTATGGATATACCTTTTTTACTGATGTGGGCAGACTCATTTTGAATATGATATCTTCTGTAATGGATTTCAATACTAGTGAATATGTTGATCAATTAACCCTAGTATTGTTGTCAATTTCTACCCCTGGACAGCCCCCTGTTGTCAAATATGGTTTTGCTTCCTACATTGTTGATAAAATCCATGATCAGTTCATGAGATTGGAAAATGAAAAAGTGTTCAAATATTCCTCTGTTATATACCATCTCATGCTTTACTATCAATCATAAAATTTCCCTTTCCATGTCAAGAAACTTGATGCCAAAGGAAATCCTAGGTCTCTAATCTTTTGGTCTACAATCACTCATAATTCCTCTGATTCTCCTTATTCTTACAATGAGTTCATTGACCTATTTTTGCACCCTGCAACCACCTTATTAACAGGAGTCTCCCCTCCTAGGGTCAATAGTGACATCAAGAAAATTCTCCAACTCTCAAATCAATACAGGATAGGTGATTGGTACCTATACCGGAATCATACAGAAATTAAAATATATGGGTGTGAGCTATGTCCTTTCAAGTTACCAAAATATGTCCCAATGAGGCTCTTTGCCTTAGAATATTTCAGACATATGATAAATTCAGACATAGTCCATTTTTGCAATGCAAAGAAAAAAGCTCAACTTAGAATTAAGCGTCAATTTGGTCCTTTTGTCTCCAATTCTAGGGATGTAGGGAAAGAAGCTGAAAGGATCTTAGAAGACTATCTCAAATTGAAAAAAAGTTTCTATTAGGTACCTTATGACCCAAACGAATTTATTTGTGGTAGGAGGATGAAAAACAAATTGTCACCATACCTTCATCATAGAATTCCATAAATTGAACAATATGCCAATATGAATGAATGGATGGAAGGGACGTTGATAGAACAAGATAGTGAACAGGCCAGTGTTGAAAATGTTATGAAAGATCTTGAGACAATACTTGACCTGGATTCTTTTGGACAGGTGCAAAGACCAGGAATTGGTCCTTCTTCTGCTGGTAACTCTCAACAAAATTTACAGGAAATCAGTGCATTGGCCACATTAGCATCCAAATGGAAATAAAAGGAGGCTGATATACAAGTTACAGAGAAATTCACAATGACAGAATAGCTTGAAACTTCTAAGGAACAAAGCCAAATACAGACTTCTCCTACTCAGATTAATGTGGCAGAAATTTCAGTTTTGCAAACTCCTCTCAATGAAGAAAAAGGTAAGAAGAGAGATGCAGAAACAGCTACCCCTATCAGTGGATCTTCGGAACAACCTAATGTTAAAAGACAAAAATTAAATCCTCTTTCAGAAGTAGAATTTTTTCAAGAAAACCCTGATAGTCAGAGGAGAGAAGAGTTAGGTAGTCAGAAAACATGTACAATCAGTGGGACATCCAATAATTCACAGAGAAAAGAGCTACAAAGGCAACAAAGTGCAGAAGTATCATCTTTCAAACCACCAATGAAAGATGCCTTGGATGTTAAAAGGACATTTATAAATATAAAGGCTAGAAATGATCCACTAAGACTTTAAGTCTACAATCAATATTTGAATATGGCTCCTAAAAATCAACAAATATTGATGTCAGCCTATGACATCCAACAAGGTAAAATGGTAATGAGTCACTTCAAACCCAAAGTGCAACAGCCTCAAACAGCTGCAAATTATATCAGAACCAATTTTGAAGTCATAGCAAAGGATATTCATCCTTTGGATCAGAATGAGCTGCACAAACAAATAGGTGAAATGATTTATTCTACTTTGACTGATAAATCAATGATGACCCAAATATTACAGGATTCTTTTGAGAATACTAATGCTCAATTGCATCTTGAAAAATTCTCTTCCCAGGCTAAGGACAACAGAATAAAGACTTTGGAAGAAATAATTATTGGATTGGGTCATAATCCCAAAGATGTCAAGGGTATAGAAGCCTTGATTAAGAAGAAAGATGATGATATTTCAGCCTTAAAAAAACAACTGAAGTTACCATCCTCAAGGCATCCACAAACTGTAGAAATTATAAAGAAAAACTCTGAATAAGAATTGATGGATTTGCTCTTGAAAATGAATGAGCAACTAAATGAGACTGAAAAAGAACTTGAAAAGGCATTAAAGGACAAGCAGGCAAACATTCCAGCATCTACAGCAGAAGTAATTATAGGTACAACAACAACAGGTCAGCCAACAGAATTATCACAGGTCAGCATTTCCAATTTAAAAACTGAAGAATTAATAAAATCAATGGAGGAATTGAAACTCCAAGTGATAGAGCTCCAGAGAACAAAGGTAAAATTCACCACTTTAGAACAAAAATATGATCTCTCGAAGATAAGTGTTGGAGAAAAGACAAGAGAGATCAAGCAATTAGAAAAATTGGTGAGAGCATTAGAAAGGGATCTCACACAGGAGAAACCTTTGGGGGAAATAAAAGAAATTCTTTGGACCAACATCATTCAGTCAATAAATGATGTCTGGCCATCAATTCAAATAATGTATGAGAAGAATGATTTAGTTAAATTGGCTCTGGAAGAAATTCTAAAAGAAGAGAAAAATTAGGAAACATGCCTGAAGAAGCCAATGAACTTATACACTTTTTGAATACTAAGAACATATATCAACTTGAAGAACTAGGCATCCAAGACAGAACAGGGAAAATTTTGGAAATTAAAGAGTTTTTACTAAAAGAACTCTGATGTAGAATCTAGAATGAAGATGCTCTGATATGCAGGAAGAAGTCGATGCCTTTACAAAGAGATTCAATATTTTGTAGAGTAAAGGATTGCCAAGTCCTTTAATTTCAGAGGATAAACTTATGAGCATAGAAAAATATGTCGAGAAATTGAATAAATATGTTGACAACCAGGCCAGTTCATCGGTAACAAAAGCACTGCCTATAGGAAAGATTCTTCATGACAATCTGGAAAATTTGTTTTATCTCGAACATGAGGTAAAACACTTATTCCCAATTTAGCCTACTTTCTTTAGATATACAGAGACTGATGAAACTCTGAGGAAGCTTCAAAGAACAAGAATACCAGAAATACAATGGTGGGAAGAAATGTTAGACTTTTTGCAAATATTATCCTTGCATGAATTTTGATTATTTACTACAGTAAGACATGATAAAAAGAATAAACAAATATCAAACAGAAGTCAAAATGTATTAGTACAGGTAAAGAGTATTAGTAAAACAGAGTAGCTAGCACAAAATTACTAAAGAGGACAGCAGCAAGCCCAATCATAGGACCTGCCTCCAGCACATTCTCAAAAGAAGGAAACAACACAACATTGGTTATCCTTTCTCTTATCTACGAGACCATCTATCTCTATTTTCTTGTAATATATCCATGAGTCATCCTAGATTATATCTCATTTTGTTAGGAGATATTTTTTATAATTATTTGTATAAATACTCCCTCAATTGGGGTATTGAAGGGTGGATTCTTAGACTTTGTAGTAACATTGATTACTTTGGAATAAAGTGTTGTTGGAAAAATTTCGTATGGCTAGTTGGATAAAGAATTGAGGCAAACGAATTTTCACAGGATTCTTGAGTCATACAACGGATCAATAAGTCATCTATATCATGTTTCAAAGTTTTATACTTGTTTATTAAACCATTTGTGTTTCATATCTGAATGATTAACAAAAAGGAATAAATCAAAAAGTGCTTAAGTGCAATCTGTTTTCAATTGTTGTTATTCTAAATGTTTTCTTCTAAACTAGCTTAAACATTGAATTCTTAATTGCTCCCTTTTTCTAGTTTATGAATTTTGATTATTTAGTAAAGAATTCTTAATTTCTCTTTATTAATAATCATTCAAGTTCCCTCTTTTGAAAATGTTGAAGGATTCTTAAATTCCCTTCACCCATTTCGATTTCATTCCATTCACCTTAGATCTATAATTGTTCCCTATTTCATTACCTTGCCCTGTAAAACCATCTCTTGTTAAGAAACTTAATCGAGTTAAGCCATCTTTCTTTGACTCCATTAGCCCAATGGCCTGAAATACTTAGTCTTACCCTCTGCTATATAATTTCATCGCCCAAATTCAATCAAAATCCCTAGACTTTCATAACTAGCCTAATATCATTCAAAATAAAGCTAAATCTTACAGAGAGAACCCTCTCTGGGTACAGATTGGCTAGATTCTATAGCTAAAAGTTGGTTTGTGGTTACCTCAGACCTCTTTCCTTTTCCCTACAACTTCAAGGAAAATCTGAGTGATAACAAGTCCAATGGAATTCAAAATTTCCAGTTAAAGCATACAAAGGTGAAGCTATCTATGAGAATTTTTTTATAAATCTATGATAATATCTTGCATACCCTAGAAAACTGCGTACCTCTGTTTGTGTACAAGGTGTGGCCAATAGAAGGATTACTTCTATTTTAGCCGGGTCTACCTGTATTCCAGATGTTGAAATGTAGTGGCCTAGGGTTACCCCCTCAGTCATCATCATGTGGCATTTTTTGTTGCTTAGACATAGTCTAGTAGCATTGCATTGTTCTAACACTTTGTCTAATGTTTCTAGAGCTTGCTCAAAGTCTTCCCCATAGGGTGTAAAATCATCCATATAAATTTCAAGTCCTTCATTTTTTAGGTAAAAAAAAATGCTAAGTATGGCTCTTTGAAATGTTGTTGGGGCATTACATAATCCAAATGGTAGAACTCTATAAGCGAAAGTGCCGCATGGGCAGGTAAAGGTCGCCTTATCTTGGTCTTTAAGAGATATTTGGATCTGATTGTATCCACTGAATCTGTCAAGGAAAGAGAAGAATTGTTTTCTAGCTAATATGTCAAGGACTTGGTCAATGAAGGGGAGGGGGAAATAATATTTCTAAGTTGCCTTATTTAATTCTCTGTAATATACTCAGATTCTCCATTTCCCATTATTTTTAGGGATGATCACCAAAGGAGAGAGCCATTTTCTATCTGAGATGGGATAAATGTGTTGGGAAAAATACTGAGAGGGGGGGGGTGAATTAGTATTTAGTGCAGACAATCAAACTTGTACTTTTTTCCTTTCTAAAAACCCATACGCTACTTTCCTGAAGCCAACTAGCATATATACGCAGATATTCTTTACAGAACTCATGTATGTCTAGGGATCTAATTATGTAATTAATTCTTAACTCAGATCATTGCATTATTCATTCATCAGATGTTTCAGACAACACTAAACAGGTGCAGAAAGAACAGAATAATCATCACACATAAGCAACACACATGAACACCAGGATTTTAGGTGGAAACCCAATTCGGGAGAAAACCACCGCTGCCGTTGTCTCAGTCTTCAATATTTATTACAAAGAAAACTTCTTACAATCATGTACTGGTGCAGACTCAAACCAGCACGCAGGCACCCACCTGTAGAAGGCTACAACCTTCTCTCGTTTACCAGCCTCTCCTGGAAGGGAGCTACGACCCCCTGAAATCTTTTACCAGCCTCTCCTGGAAGGGGGCTACAACCCCCTGAACTCATTTACCAGCCTCCCTTGGAAGGGAGCTACAACCCCCTGACTGAAGGCTTCGACCCTCAGCACCTCTGTAGACCACGTTTCATCAATTTTCAAACTGGATCAAACAGCTTCAACGCAACCCTTCACTTATCAACAATCATACCTTGCCCATTGCTTCAAACACAACAGTGAGACCACTATAACCAGAATATCAGATATAACCCAGACTTCCGAATAGATATGCAGAAACACATTCAACCTTGAGCAATCATTAGATCATATACCATACATGCTTTTATTTAATTAGACCTGCGTATACACGCGCTTTTAATATGACTAACCCACGTATACTTCAGTGCATTTTCCAGGAAAAACCATAACTGCGCATACGCGCTTTTCTTTAAGCAGACCCGCGTATACGTGCGCTTTTCATGAAGTGAACTTGCGTAGAGATCTATAGAAGATAAACTTTGTAGAACAAACCAGATCTATGAACTTACCCAGATTTCTTCAATCTCTTCAACAGATTTGCGCCAGGTCTTCTTCACTTCTTTTCAGATCATCCTTGAGATTCACCATTTCCAGATCTAGAGATCTTGAACCTTCATCATGTTCATAGGTGCATCATAGATTCAGATCTATCAATTAAGAACAGAGTTCAACCATACAGATACACTTTAGAGTGAAGTATTCATCAAAGCCCAGACACCTGCACCCCTCCTTGCACAATGAATTTCTTCTTCTTATATAGATTTTTCCTTTGTCAATACCATGAGCCAAACGACATCATTTCCAGTGGTATTGCCTAGGCAAGGATCCAACGCGGACAACTCAACGCTCAATACAATGGGTCAATACAACCAGTAGTAACCCCTTTGGATTTTACAAATTTAGGTCTTGATTATCATTTGGACTGTTGTTTTACCCGGATGCATGCGCTGCCCATCCCTTTACAAACACCTTGTTGTGGAACACACACTTTTCATCATTGTTCTAGCACATATCAGAATTCCTTTCATCATTTCATCTGAGTTTCTTTGTAGACACATCAGATCTCATCAGATTTACATCATTACCAAGTCCATCAAGTCAAGAATAACTTCATCAAGTAGGTTGCCATCATCTTCATCAAGTGGGTTGCCATCAAGGACAACACATTGTATCATATTGCCAACAATCTCCCCCTTTGGACTTGATGGCAAGCACGATGGTGTTTTATCACTACAACAGATAGATACATGAAACATAACCATTATTCAAATACCATGACATTCTTTCCCCTTATTCAAACACCATGTCACTCTCCCCCTTTGACATCAAGGGCAAAGGGTGGATCAAAAGCCAACACAAGGTTTTTCTCCTCATGTGGAGCGCTGTAGTTCTGATGTGCACAGAAGTTACCAGGCTCCCCCTGAGTTCATGCTTAATGTTCAAACATATTTTTAAATGAATTACATGACTCTATGACCTTCCTATCACCAAGGACTCATACTTACATCAAAGATCCAACCAAGTGGATTTACATATGAAACTCAAATACCCAACTAAGTGGGTTTACAAATTTGAACAAGTCCTTACATGACTGAATATTACAATGTACATCATAGGTCTCAACCTAACCTTTGCATCCAATTACAAGTATGACTTAATACCAAAAATTCCTCAAGAGAGAGATCAAGTTTCAGAACCATCATAATGCCAACAATGCATTATTCTCAGCAAGGCTAATGCTCCCCCTGAAACTATGCATCCTTTCCATATGACCAAACCTCCTCCTTAGCTTGAGTAACCTGAACACTTTCAACTGCCAATCATCAAGGCATCTTCACCCACTCTCAGAGAATGAAAACGATAAGTAAAACATCACCGGGGAAGCCTTCTGATGTCAGAGACACAAACAGCCTGTGACATGAAGAATGTTGACAGAAGCTTGCATTGCCCATGCGCGGTTTTGTGTATAGACTCGCATGTCCACGTGACTATCTTTCAAACCGCATTATCCAATTTAATCTTGCAATTTAAAGATAATAAAGATACGATCTTTTTGATGACGGAATCATTCTCGGCTTTACCATAAGATATTCGAATGCTTCCCTGGGTAGAGGTTTGGTAAATATATCAGCAACTTGTTCTTTGGAGGAAACATATTCTAATTTCACCTTTTGCTCAAGCACTTGTTCTCGTAAGAAGTGATATGTGATGGGAATGTGCTTGGTCTTGGAATGCATAAAGTTGTTGAAATAAGTGGCACTTGTATTATCACATAATGGGGCCGGAAATGGTTTCTTCAGTTTGAATGTCTTGTAGAGTTTGTCATCCAGTTAGTGCAACATGATGTGGCTTAACCATATTATATGCCCATATGAATGAGCAGCTTAGATCTTTTAGCCCTTCTTTAGACAAGATACCAGCAAGGTCCTGTAGAATGCTGTGCTTGTGCTTTTAGATCCTGACTAGAAGTGATACCTTGATGTAAGCATGAAGAGTAAGATTAGCATTCTTTGGATACCATAGTCCAAAGTCTTGAGTTCCTTGTAGATATTTGAATATTCTTTTGACAGCCTGAAGGTGAGACTCTTTTGGATTAGCTTGGAATCGTCCAACAATCCCAACTGCATGCATAATGTCTGGTCTAGTCCTAGTGAGATAAAGTAGACTTCCTATCATTGATCTGTATTCTGGTTGATTCACCGTGGGAGAATCATCATGAGAACTGAGATTGCATCCGGTTATCATTGGTGTACTTACAGGTTTGCATTCTTCCATGCCATACTTCTTCAGAATTTGCTTAAGATATTTTTCTTGTGATAGGAATATACCATCTGCAGTTTGATGCACTTGCAAACCAAGAAAGAATGTTAGTTCCCCAAGTAAAGACATTTCAAATTCTTGCTGCATGACAGAAGCAAATTTCTGACTCATAGATTCTTCATTACTTCCAAAAATGATATCATCAACATATACAACCACAATCAATAGTTTATCATTTTCAATTTTTGTGTATAAGTTACTATCAGCAGACCCCTTTAAAAATCCTTGTTGATGAAGATATTTGTCAAGACGATAATACCATGCCCTTGGAGCTTGTTTGAGACCATATAGAGCCTTTTTAAGTCTACAAACAAGATTTTCATCATTTCCCAGAATTATTCCTTCTAGTTGTTCTATATAAACTTCTTCTTCTAGATCACCATTGAGAAATGCAGATTTAACATCCATTTGATAAACTTTGATTTGTTGAGAACTTGAAAAAGCAAGAAACATTCTTATGGCTTCAAGTCTAGCTACATGAGAAAAAGTTTCTTCAAAGTCTATACCTTCTTGTTGAGCATACCCCTTGCAAACAAGTCTAGCTTTGTTTCTTACAACATCCCCATTCTCATTTAACTTGTTTTTGAATATCCATTTAGTTCCAATGACATTTTTGTTATGAGGTCTTGGTATCAATTCCCAAGTGTTATTCTTTTCAATTTGATCAAGCTCTTCATTCATGGCTTGAACCCAACATTCATATTTGCGAGCTTGTGACATTGTGTGGTTCAATAGTGGATAGAAATGCCAGATAGCTAGAAGATCCCACAAGAGTCCTTCTTGTTTGTACACCTAATCTCTTATCTCCCAAAATTTGAGATTCTGGATGATTCTTTTGAACATATCTGGATGGAGCCTTTTCAGATAAATCATCTTCAGGTTCTTCATTGGGTTCAATGTCTATATTATTACTATTTGATGTAGAAGGATATAAGTCACCATCATCTTCATTTTTTGTTTGTTTTTCTTCTTTAGGGGCTGTAGGAGACTCATCAATAACAACATCAATACATTCAACAATCTTCCGAAGCCTTTTATTGTAACATTTATATGCTCTACTCGTAGATGAGTAACCAAGAAGTATTCCTTCATCTGCTCTGGGTTCAAACTTGCCAAGTTTTTCATCATTATTTTTGATAAAGCATTTACTTCCAAAAATTCTGAAATGCTTCACAGAGGGAGAATTACCATACTAGAGTTCATATGGAGTTTTGTCACTATTTACCCGAACATGTGCCTTGTTGAGAATGTTTACTGCTGTATGTGCTGCTTCTCCCCAGAAAGTGTCGGGTGTTCCAGAATCATCAAGCATAGCTATAGCCATTTGTTGAACTGTTCTATTCATTATTTCTGCTTTGCCATTTTGTTGTGGAGTGCCAGCTACAGAGAACTATCTTTTTATGCCATGTTGTTCACAAAATTCAAGGAATTCATTTGATGTATATTCTCCTCCTCGATTAGATCTAAGACACTTGATTTTTTGATCAACTTCATTTTCAACCAGTGCTCTGAAGATTTGAAATTTCTCACATGCTTCATCTTTGTGTTTAATCAACCCAATCCAACACATTCTAGAGAAATCATCAATAAATAAGATATAGTATTCTTCACCATGTGGTGACTTTTTCCTCATAGGTCCACATATGTCAGTATGAATGAGTTCAAGAGGCTTACTTGACGATCCTTCCTTGGCATTGAATTGCACTCTGGTTTGCTTACTGAATTGACAGGATTTGCATATGATACTTTCAGGTAGAGTAATATTAGGAAGACCACGAACAACATTAAGTCTGCTTGATTTGTTGATTTGCGAGAAGCTTAGATGCCCCAAACTTCTATGCCATAGCCAGTTTTATGAAGATTTACTCAAGTAGCATTGATCTTTGCAATTCTTCAATACATACAGGTTGCTTGGAGTTCTTTTATCTTTTATAATTGTTTTACCTGTATCAAGATCACGAACCAACATTATTTTGAACTAAAAACAACTTCAGTTCCTTGATCACACATTTGACTTACACTTAACAGATTATGCCTTAATCCATCCACATACATGACATCATTAGCTTTCACCTTTTCTTTTAGAAACACATACCCTTTTCCTTTAATTACAGTAGGAGTATCATTTCCAAAAGTAACTTTCTTTTCCTTTTCTAGAGCACTATATGCACGAAGTTTGTGTTTATCACCTGTCATGTGTCTTGAGCATCCACTATCAATGTACCATTGATTTTCTTCACCTTCCGCAAATAACGCTATGCCACAATTTTCAACCTGTGATTCCTTCTTTTTCCATATTTTGGATTTTGAAGGAAGATGCTCTTTTGGCTGAACTTTGCTCCTACATTCAGATTCTTCATGCCCATAGTTATTGCAATAAGCACATTCAACTTCATTTAGAAGAGGAGAAAAGTTGTTATAGATATTCTTCTTTGTTTCAATATCAATCCTTTTATTTCTTGCTTCTCTTGTCATGATGGTTTTATATGCAACACATTGAGCAGCTTTATGGCCAAAATTCTGACATGAGAAACATTGTCCATTGAAGAAGAAATTTCTGTGATCATGAAATCTTCTAATTTAATTTACCTGTTGATTGGTGCCTTTTTGAAAGATATTCCTATTAGTGTTCCTTGCATTAGGATGATCATGCTTTACCTGTAAATATTCTTTATTCCCTGGCTGAGTGGTAGAATTTTGTAAACTAGTTGTAGCTGCTTTTAGATAATTTGGTGTTGAAGCTTGAGAGGACTCTCCAATGTATCCAAGACCTGTCTTTATAAGAGGAGAACATTGAACCTTGATAATCTCATCTAAGGTTTCAGATCCTTTAGCAAATCTAAAATTCAGAGTCTTTACTTTCTCAAATTATTTTCTTACAATTACTACTTCACATTCTAATTTCTCATTGTGTTTCTTTGCTTCTTCAACTTGCTTTTCCAGAGTCTTGATGGTTATTTTTCTTTCTTCTAAGAGAATTTTGTATTCTTCTAAGTGTCTTTTGAGTTGGTTGTTCTCTTCAAGAAAATCATTGTCCTCTATAGCATCCACAAAAGTATCCTTTTCTTCTTTAGATTCAAATGCCATGAGAAGTCTAAGATCTTGTTCACATTCTTCCTCACTATCAGATACTCCATCACTGTCATTATGAGTATAGTAACTTCTTCTAGTGCTAGACCAGTTCTTATTTCTAGCTACTTTCTTTCCTTTTGCAGGTGTTTCTTTGTAAAGACACTTAGCAGCATAATGACCAACTCTTCCACAATTAAAACATTTGAAAGTCTTACCTCTAAATAAATCTGTACCAAGTTGGAGAGGATTTCTTTACAAAATTTACCTCATCTTCTTCAAAATATATCAGTCCTTAAATACTTGTACTTCTTTCCCTTTTGTAGAAGCTTTGAAGACTGCCTCCTTGACTTCAGATGGTCCTCCTCTTCTCATTTCATATGCAGTTAGTATGCCATGAAGTTGCACCATAGTAAGATTTTGAAGATCCTGTTTTTCTTCAAGAGCAGAAACTTTTGACTCAAACTTTGCCGTTAGCGATCTTAAAATTTTCTCAACCAATGTAGATTCGGTTATTGTTTCTCCCATATTTCTCATATGGTTTACAACATCATCAACACGTAAAAAGAAACCGGCAATATTCTCATCACTATGCATTCTTAAATTTTCATATTCAATTCTGAGAGATTGAAGTTTTGCACTTTTTACCTTTGCATCACCTTCATAAATAAGAATAATTTTGTCCCATATTTCCTTTGTTGTATTCAACTGCATGACTTTGACAAATTCTGCTTCAGTTAGACTTCCTGTTATAGCATTGACTGATTTTGCATTTGATTCATAATTCTTTCTTTCATTTGGATCTGTTGGTGTAGTAGCTAGATATTGATATCCTTGTTCAACAATGGCCCATACATCTACTCCCATAGACTGAATATAGGCTCTCATCCTCATTTTCCAGAAGATTAAATTGCTTCCGTTGAAGAGTGGAGGCTTGATAGATGCTCTTCCCTCTTGATTTCTCATCTTGCTTGATCTTCCTTCTAGCGGTTAAGCCTTTTCAGAAGGACCCGCTCTGATACCAATTGTTGGGAAAAAATGCGGGAAGGGGGGGGGTGAATCGATCATTTAGTGCAGACAATCAAACTTTTAATTTTCCCTTTCTAAAAACCCATACGCTACTTTCCTGAAGCCAACTAGCGTATATACGCAGATATCCTTTACAGAACTCGCGTATGTCCAGAGATCTAATTATGTAATTAATTCTTATCTCAGATCATTGCATTATTCATTCATCATATGTTTCAGAAAATAGTAAACAGGTGCAGTTAGAACAGAATAGTATTCACACATAAGCAACACACATGAACACCAGGATTTTAGGTGGAAACCCAATTCGGGAGAAAACCACCGCTGCAGTCGTATCAGTCTTCAATATTTATTACAAAGAAAACTTCTTACAATCATGTACTGGTGCAAACTCAAACCAGCACGCAGGCACCCACCTGCAAAAGGCTACAACCTTCTCTCATTTACCAGCCTCTCCTGGAAGGGAGCTATGACCCCCTAAACTCGTTTACCGGCCTCTCCTAGAAGGGAGCTACAACCCCCTGAACTCGTTTACCAGCCTCTCCTGGAAGGGAGCTACAACCCCTTGACTGAAGGCTTCAACCCTCAGCACCTCTGTAGACCACGTTTCATCAATTTTCAAACTGGATCAAACAGCTTCAACGCAACCCTTCACATATCAACAATCATACCTTTCCCATTGCTTCAAACAGAACAGTGAGACCACTGTAACCAGAATATCAGATATAACCCAAACTTCAGAATAGATATGCAGAAACACATTCAACCTTGAGCAATCATTAGATCAGATACCTTAGGCGCTTTTATTTAATTAGACCAGTGTATACACGCGATTTTCATATGACTAACCCGCGTATACTTCAGTGCATTTTTCAGGAAAAACCCTAACTGCGCATACACGCTTTTCTTTAAGCAGACCCGTGTATACACACTCTTTTCATGAAGTGAACCTGCGTATAGATCTATAGAAGATAAAATTTGTAGAATAGACCAGATCTATGAACTTACCCAGATTTCTTCAATCTCTTCAACAGGTTTGCACCAGGTCTTCTTCACTTCTTTTCAGATCATCCTTGAGATTCACCATTTCCAGATCTAGAGATCTTGAACCTTCATCATGTTCATAGGTGCATCATAGATTCAGATCTATCAAATAAGAACAGAGTTCAACCATACAGATACACTTCAGAGTGAAGTATTCATCAAAGCCCAGACACCTGCACCCCTCCTTGCACAATGAATTTCTTCTTCTTATATAGATTTTTCCTTTGTCAATACCATGAGCCAAAACCACATCATTTCAAATGGTATTCCTAGACGGGATCCAATAGAAAACTCAGCGCTCAATACAATGGGTCAATACCATGGTAGTAACCCTTGGTTTTACAAATTTAGAGCGCAATTATGCATACGCGACTTGGCACGTACTTTTTCGCGTGCATACGCTACTTATCCTAGACAAACCCGCGTATTCCTTGAGACACACACTTTTCATCATTGTTCTATCACATATTAGAATTCCTTTCATCATTACATCTGAGTTTCTCTATAGACACATCAGATCTCATCAGATTTACATCATTACCAAGTCCATCAAGTCAAGAATAACTTCATCAAGTAGGTTGCCATCATCTTCATCAAGTGGGTTGCCATCAAGGACAACACATGAAATCATATTTCCAACAAAATGAAATTTACATCCAGTAGCTTTTTCTACTCTTCTTTTACAATTTATTTTAAATTCATATTCAGTCTTGGTTGGGGTTGTCTAACAAGGCGCGTTTCCCTATCACTATAGATATGTTGTGTGCACAGTTGTGGGTCCAAGCCCTTCATGTCCTGGTAATCCCATGCAAATGCACCCTGGTGCTTCTAGAGGATTTATATAAATTTTTTCTTTTGGTTGTGAACCAAGCTATTGTTAATATTCAAAATCTTTCCTGGTTCGATCTCAATAGGTATTCTATTACGAACAGTGGTTGTGGAAATATATTGTGTCTCAAAGTCCGCCACAAGATCTTCTTATCCTTCATGTTCGAGGACTATTTTCATCATTTGACATTTTAAATTTTCAGGTTTGGGTGGCTGATTCATAACATTACTAATCACATCATCTTCAGTTTGATCCTTGAATTCGAGTGCTTCTGCTAGTGTCAGAGGTGGACGTATGTTTTTCTCCCAATATGTATCTGGGTGTTTTTGAATTTTTATCATGGGCAGACTTGGTTTGGTAGGTGGATAAATAATAATATTTTTTATATAATTGCCTCTAGTGATAGTCATGCTACCTGTTCGACAGCCTATGTAAGCATCTACTGTGGCCAGCCAAGGCTGCCTAAGAATCAATGGGTGCCCTTCCATCCTGTTTTCTAGATTAATAACTAAAAAATCAGTTGGGTATTCCCATGAGTCCACTGAGACCATAATTTCTTGCACTATACCTTCCGGTCTGATAACAGATCTGTCAGCTAATTCCAGAAGTGTGGTTGTAGGTTCTAAAACTAATATGCCTAGTTTCTCACAAGCTCCTGTAGTTAGGATGTTAATGGCTGCCCCTAGTTCAACCAGTGTATTTGGAAATGAGTGTCCATAAATTTGTACAGTTACAATGGGGTTTCCTGGGTATTCATATTTCACAGGTGATTATCTACCTAACAGCAAGTCAGATAGCATTCCTACCACATGAACGATAGGTGCAACCATTGTTTTCTTAATTTGTTTTTTTTCACATAATTCCTTGATTGTCTTTGGATAGATGGGAATGTCTTGGATGGCCTGGAGAAGAGAAATTTTAATAAAAAGGTTTCTTAATTCCCCAGGATGTCAAAATCTAGGTTGATTATCGGTCTTGGTAGGTTTAATCTCTTAGGGAATGGAGGCGGAGTTACTCTAAGTTCTTCAGGTTTTTGTTGGTCAATTGTTTCTTTGTCTTTACTTGTTTTTGTTATATTCATTGAGTTAGGCCATGTGGATGTTTCAGCTTGGGACTGAGGTGAAGTTGTGGCATCTACAGGTAATATGGTACGTCCTAATCTTAACCTCAATTCATTGCACTATTTTTGTTCGTCATTGGGTTTTGGATCCTCTATGATCTGAATTAGTTGAACTGGTCTATTATTGGGATTGGGATTGGGTTGGGCTAGTAATTAAGGGCATATGGCAGGCTACTGGTTATGCTAAATAGGGTAGGGAGCTGGTAATTGTTGGGTCCCTGCTCCTATCGGTAGATTTCCCATCCTCGTTGGTCATTTCCAGTTCCAATTGGTGTTTTTAATAGGAGGGTTTGGCCATTGGTTTTGATATGGGATATTCTGCCAATAAGGGGGAGAACTAGGAAAGTTTTTCCAATTAATTCCTTATGCAAGTTGTGTAGGCCAAGGTGGTATATGAAATTCTTGGTTTCGACAAGTTGGGAAGGGGTTTTGATTCTGCCAAGTTGTTGCAGGGTTTTGCTGGCTATACTGTGGCAACGAGAAGTATTGAGGTAGGTCTTGCAGTATGCCAGGTCGTGCCTGCCATTGCTGACATTGATTCATTAAATAGACTGGCTCTATTTCTTATTTTTCTTCCTTGTAGACAGCTTTTAGCCTGGGGAGTGAAGGACATTGGTTCGTAGCATGATCCTTAGTGCAGATAGCACACATATGGACCATGTCTAAACGACACTCCCTCTGGTTGTGCTTCTTCCAACATCTTGGGAAAAAGATGGCCAGGTTTTGTTCGGCTATAGCTTGTTTTTGTTTGGCTTGTAAAACATCAAGTTGCGTTGTCAAAGTACCCAGGATGTCGGTTTTGAAATTTTCTAAAAGATTTCCAAATTCTTCCCTAGTTACGTTGCCATTGGTCTGCTTAAGATCACCCCCAACAGGGCTATTGCATGAGCTACCCCGAGAACATATAATACATAAGGAGATAATCTCGTCATATTATTCTTGATAAATATCTCCCTTCTCCATTATGTTAAGAATTTCAACCCATTCTTCCTTCATTCATTTAAGCATTGTGGTTTTTAAAATGTCCTTGGACAACCTGGTATATGGGGATCTTTGTAAATTGTATTGAAATATTTCTACGTATTCCTCTAATGTTTCATTGTCTTTTGCATTCATGTTGAATATTTCATCTTTTAGGTCTCAGGTTCGACAATAGTCTTGGTATTTAGTAAGAAAAGTATTCTTCATTTGGTCCCAGTTGTTTATAGTCCCCGCTCCTAATCCCATGAACCATCGGAGAGTTGTCCCTTTTAAGGTGGAGGGAAATAATTTTAGTTTCTGGGGATTAGTGGTGTAGTCATATCCTCTACATAAGACATCAAATTCAAATAGGAATGCATTAGGGTCTTCTGTGGTTAACCCATGAAAGGTGGAGATGTTGCGCAAGGGAATGGATTTCATAGGGGCATTGGCAGCATGATCAACAATAGGGTACTCTAATGTTGATGTCTGCCTCTGATTCTAATTTTTATTATTTTCCATTTGATCAAAGAGGTGCCAGAAATCTTCGGGAATTTCTTGATTTGGAGGGAAGATTTTAATAGGCTTGGGGGGTGAGTGCAGTGGGGGTTTCACAACACTTCCCTAATCTGGGATTCTAAGAATTTCTATTTTGATTACTTCTGTAGGGGACTTAGGTTATGATATTTCTATGTGAATTCCTCCACTAGTTTCTCCTTCGCCTTCTTGCAAATTGCAAGAGCCTCCCTCTTTTGAAGGGTCAATGTATTTATAAATGACAGTCTATAGGTGTTACACAGTAATTTTTCACCGTCCCTACCATTCCCCATCCCGCACAATGGAGGACCCATTTTGTGACCTGTGAACATTGTCATGCCTTGAAAACATCATCAATGCATTCCTCTAAGCATGAGCTTCAATTGCCCTAAAGACATCTCCTTGCAAAAAATCATGAAAACATCTCCTTTTGCATTGGCACGGGCAGACAGTTCATCACTCGCGCCAATGAGGAAAATCCTGCAAAGAGGCCGCGCCAACTGGCGCTCTGTCCCAGAGTAGTAGTCGCGCCAGCGAATTTAAGGAGTGTTTTTTAAATAAAGATGGCGAAAGTTGTGTTTCAACAAACTCAGAAACCATTGCCTATCTTGAGTTGGGAGGTTTGGCTACAGGAGTTCTATGGAAGGGAAGTGGTTTGCCACCTCCCATGGAACCTTCCTTGTTGATAGGGCCAATCCCACAATAATAGGGATCCCAACTCCCTCCTTTCCCATCTATAAAAGCCTGCTCAATTCCATGGCAAGCTAGTCTTGAAGTGCCTAAGCTTTGAATCTCCAAATTCCCAAGAGCCTTTGTGCTGTAAGAGCCCTCTTTCTTCCCTTAAGGTCGACTCAAGTAAGGAGACTATGATCGAGAGACTCTGGAGAGGTTTGCCCTTTCCCTGGTGAGCTTTGCGAGACGTGAACGACTGGAGACCCATCCGAAGGAGAACACGACGTCAGAACATTGGTTGTAATCTCTTTCGATTGTTATTTAATGAATGATTATGATTATGGTTCCACTCTGTTTTCGATTATGTTAATATGAGTAATATCCTTTCTGACTGATATTTAGTTGCGTATGCTGGATTTTATGCTTGTATCTATTTGTTTCTTGCATGGGCAGGTGTCCATCCGTGGAGATCGTGGAGGATCGTGATCTGCCGAGGCTGAGGAATGAGAACGCTCTCTTCTTCAGATCGTAGCATTGGATTCCAGGTATGCCTCCGTCTTTGGTCTTATCATTCGTAACTAGGAGCTTGCGTCGTAACATTTCGTGATTGTTGCTAGACCCCTGCTGGGCTAGTAGGGATCGCCTCTGTCCGCAGAGGGGATTTACCTCCTCAACAATTTGGCGACTCCACTGGGGATCATCTAGATTTCACTGTCTCGTTTGGATTGTCTCATTTGATTGTTTTATGATTTTCCTTGCTTGGTTAGCCTTCTGGGTTGGGTTCTCTTGCTGTTTTTTGCTTCTTGGTTTGCTTAGTTTACATTGATCTATTTTTGGAGTAGTTCTTTTTTAATTTTGGCTGAGAAACTCGACTGGCTCGCTTTTTAGCCTGAAAGTCGCGCCAATTGGCGCATGTTGCTTTTGTTTAGCCCGTGCCAATTGCTTTATGGCGCCAATTGCAGCCTTATAGTCGTGCCACTCCTGTAGGGTTTTTGAGTTTGCTTAGTTTTGAGCTCTCTGGATCTGGTCAGTGTTTTTCTTCTTGATTTTTCGACTACCTGAGTGAGTTGGAGTCCTATTTGACTGGGAATTTGCCTTCGTCCTTTGGTTGTTTGCCTTTATCTATCGATTTCACGTTTTAAGCCCTAGGGCATCTAGTGGCTTAGTGTATCGAGCCCTCCTTGGGAGTTTTGGTGTTTCGTTTGTCCAGTCGACTTTCTGATTGCTCCTCCGCATCCTCTTAGTAGTTGTTCACTGTTTTGTTGCGATTTTTGGGTGATTTCTCATTCCTTCATTCAGATTTCGTTTGGTCTTGCTTTGGGCCTAGATCACATGGTCCATTGGAGCCTTTGAGTCTTTTTCTTGGTTTTGAGAGACTTTGGTCGATTTGGGATCTGATTGCTTGTGTCATTGAGTGAAATTTGTTTGTTTTGCTCTCTCAATATCGTTTCTCAAGTTGTTCCATTTGTTTTCAGTTTGTTTAGTGCATTTAGCTATCAAACATTGAAAATTACAAAAAAAATCTCTTTTGCTTTTGGTTAATTAGTGCAAATTGTAATCTTTTCGATTTTGCTAGTGATTAGTGATTTGAATGAAAAGTTTTCAATTTCATTAGTTGCATTAGAGATCTCATTGTTTGTCTTCCGATCATTTCGTTTGTGTAAAAGCTCTCAACTCTTCTATAACTAGTTTTCATCGAACGAAATGTTGGACTGTGGCATGTAGCTTTGCATTTAAGAGTCTTTTAAGACATTACATACGATAGGGCCTGAAAATTGAAACTTAATTGAAGATCAACTTTAAAATCTATCCAATTAACCTAAGGTAGCATTGAAATCTAACGGAACATATTTAGAGGTCTAGGCTAGAGACGTGTTCCGGCGTCTTTAAACCTAGCAGCTGTCATTTGCCTTTTGGCTTTAGACAGCGCTAGTACGGACTTGTGCTCCCCGTACCGTCGCGTATATAAAGGGAGACCCCTCTAGGTTTTCAATCCTTTATCCACGGGAAGCCGAGTCTGCCGCCCTATACCCGTGATACACCGAACACAGCATTCGGGGAGACTACCTGCACGTACGGAAAGTCCTTGGTCGATTTCTGTTTCATTATTGAAACCAAGGCGTATATTGCAGTTCACGGATATTTGGTACACCCTTTGTGCCTAGTTTTTCCTGAGCAGTCATTTGGTCTTTTCTGACTCCCTAAACTTGAAAAGACCGTCAAGTGCTTGTCCTTTCACGCTTGTATCAACTCTGAAAGAGATAGAGTCATCTTTTTATCGTTTCTCGACTCTTAAAATATGAAACGGTAGAATTTCTTACTTTCCAATGTGGTAAAATTAATCGCCCACGATTACACGCCCGCTTAGATATTGCTTGTTGACCGTTTAATCGTGTGTCTTAACTCGTTTTCAGCCCCTGTGTGGTTTTGAGTTTGATGGCAACTTTTTCAGAGTTTACCAACCAAGGAATCCCCTCAGAAGGGAATCCTGGTCATTTTCCTCCTTTTGGAAATGTTGGTGCTCCTTACATGGCGACGTTGTCCCTTCCTGGGTTAACTGTTGGGTTGCCTGTTTGGTTGTTCTCAACCTCTGTTGTCCCGAATGTCTCCACTATTGTTCAATCAGTTCCTCTGACTGAAAAACATCATGTTGATTCTAAGGTGGACCTCTCCCCTTTTTCCCCTGTTTCTGCGTCCTCCTCTTCTACTTCGCCTGGTGAAAGCCTGGATTCGAGTAACCAGGTGGTTAAGAAGAAGAAGAAGAAGAAAAAGAAGAAGAAGTCTGATAAGCGAGAGGCTAAATGTACAGCTACTATCTCTGAGGAATCTCCTCTTGATAGGCTCTCCAACCCTCCACGGAAAGTCAAGTTCCCTTACATGTTGTGCACGGGAGACCATCTGCTTCGAGACTACCCTGGAATTCCCAAGGTTCTCAAAGTATGGTCCAACGGTCGTCCACCATTGCCTTTGACTTCCGGGAGTAATGTTGGGGGCACATCTTCAGCTCGTGCTGATAAGGCTCCTAAGAAGCAGGGTAAGATCACCAATCCCTGTAAGTTGTGTGAAGGGCACCATGCCATTCACCTTTGTCCTTATATGGATGAAGCCAAGTGAGTTTTGGACAACCCAACCAGTTCTACACCACACCTCCCAGCCGGTTACAAACAGCTTTCTTTGAGTCCTCCGCTAGTTGATCCTACGATTGGTCAAGAATCATCCTTGGTCAATCCCGCTCACTCGGAAATTTGAATTCAGGAATCCGTTCCTAACCAACCATTGGTCATGGGATTGGTTGAACTGGCTCCATCTACGGTGCACCAGGTCTTTTCCGTTGAGAGTGGACCTCACATCCCTCATTTTCTTCTTGTTTCTTCAGATCCCTCGGACTTGGAGAAAGATTCTCCTGTCCCCGTACCTCAAGAAGTTGCTCCTCCACCTCCCGTGATGGAGATCCTGGAGGATACCCCTCCCACCTTCGAGATGGAGGTCATGGAGGATGCCCCTTCTTCTTCCATAACACTAGGGGAAGACCATCTTGGTTCAATGGTAGCCCCTCTAAGTAGTTTGGTCGCTTCCTTCGATTGGAGTCAATTTGTAGGATACCGCCTTCCGTCTTATATGCCTTTCGAGATCACAGTACAGGCTTTTGGTCTGGTCATACTTAGCACCATTATAGACGAAGGCGCGTCTGTTAGTATTCTATCCTCAACTACTTGGAAAGCTTTCGGTTCGCCACCGCTTGCGCCTGTTACGCAGAATCTGTTGACTTTTAACAGAAGGACGAGTCAACCGTTGGGGATCCTTCCAAGGTTACCAGTTACTTTGGGAGGTAAAACCGTCCATATGGACGTGATCGTCGTTCCAGGCCCCTTGGATTTCAATCTGCTCCTAGGGCGCGATTATACCTATGCCATGGGAGTGCTTGTCTCCTCCCTTTTTCGTGTGGTCTGTTTTCCACATGAAGGACAGATCGTGACCATTGATCAACTTTCGTTCTTTGGTCCTGATATGGCAACTGGCCCGCCATCATCCCTTCTTGGTTTTTATCCACCAGTTGTATCTGCCCCACCACAGGTCAACTATGTGGCTACCTACCCCGTGCCTGTGCTCAGTGATGGTGTCGTTGTGCATCAGGTGCTGGGGGCATTGGGTCCTGAATTCCAGGATGTTTTCCTTCCATCGGGAGTGGAACTCTTGGAAGCGATGACTTCTTGTTCATCATGATGAGGTGGTCGGAGCACAGTTCATTTTCTTGTGTCAAGCTCCTTAAAAAATGAAACAATCCAGTCGGAGCATAGTTTGTTGTCTTGTGTCAAGCTCCTTAAAAAATGAAACAAGGTTGTCGGAGCAGAGTTCCTTGTCTTGTGTCAAGCTCCTTAAAGAATGAAACAAAGTTGTCAGAGCAGATTTCCTTGTCTTGTGCCAAGCTCCTTAAACCATGAAACAAGGTGTCATGAGGATAGTTCTTTTAATGTGTCAACCTCGTTAAAATAATGAAACACGTTCCTGTTCAATTCGAGTCTTTGTTTAGATCTCGTAAAATCCCAGTTGAGTCTTTCTTAGATCTCGTAACTTGAACCTTCACTCCATCTGCCTTACATATGGACTGAAGCTTGGGGGGCATGTACCTCGAATTGAGTCACCATGCTGGGGGCATGCTTACCTTTTCAAGCATAGTTTATTTCTATTTCAAGCTTGTGTAAAAATGAAACCGGTGTCAAGCATAGTTTATCTTTGTTTCAAGCTTGTGTAAAAATGAAACCAACTTCAAGCAGAGTTTCTTGATTTCAAGCTTGTGTAAAAATGAAACCTTCCCCATCTTACTTCTTGTGATTTCCATTTTATCAGCCTGTTTTTGCTAGATGAGCCTTGGTTTTCTCACTCCATCGTCACTATCTGCTTGGCCGATCATATGCCTTCACTTGGTTGTTTTACCCGTTCCTGAGGAACCGCTGCGATGAGTGGTCTTGTTAGCCAGCCTCTTAACATTTACTTGTTCTGAGCAGTTCCACCATTACCGGAACCAGTTGCTACCCTTTATACCACTCGTTCCTCCAGGAGGAGTCACCTTTCAGCTCTTTTCTGACTCTTTAAACATGAAAAGATTACCGAGTTGCTTTTCATTTTGATCTCATTAAAGTGGCTGCGAAACGACATCTACCCAGTATACATTTACCCCTTTTTCGGGTTGAGATGGATTATTTACGAAAAAGGAATACCCTAGCCTATCTCGACTAGGAGGTTTTCTCAGACATAGTTTTCTACCTTTTCGGATCTAAGGAACTATTTACGAAAAGGGACTGCTGGAGTTTACTTTTCTGCTGTCTTTTCAAACTCTCTAAACATGAAAAGACGCTGAGTTCTTCCTTTGTCAGACTCGTTAAACCTTGATGACATCGGATTCAGTCGAAATGACGTTATCCGAGTTTCTCCTTCCTAGGACTTGTTAAATGCACTAGGATGGATTCGTCTGAAGGACGGATTTATATGACAAGCATATGGTATCCTCTTCAAGCTTTTGTAAAAATAAAGAGGTACTCACCGAAATGGTGGGGGAAAATGGAACCGTAATCGTTGTCGTCGGTAGTATGTCACTCTTGAACATGGCACTTGTCTGCATTCGTGTCGAGTTGGGGACATCTCATCTCGTTTCTTCACTTTGCCTCCATGGGTTTGGATAATCCCTTTTGACCTCTCATCTACTCATTGCCTCGTCACCATGACCTCTGATCCGTTGATGTCAAATACTGCCAAGTCCACTGTCGTGCCGTTTATATGTTCAAGAGAAGTTGGCCTCTGCAAATATCAACCTTCCTCTGTTTCTCATATGATCTTGATTCACAACAAAAACATCATGTTCCTCTGTCTCGTGTCGATGATGTGGGAAACATTATGGCCCACCTTCGATCAAGGTCACTTCCTGTCGACTTCAGCTCATTATCCAAGAAGTTGATCTAGAGACTCCTTCATGGTACCTTGGAGCCTGCATGCCTCAATGGCAGGTTCGTCGCATTCGACGTGGGGTTTTCATCATTGGCCTCCGATCGAGTGATTCTGCGGGTGTTCGACACCAACTCATTGATTCACACGCCGTAGATTGTACCTGTAGTACCTTGAGGGCCATTGTCATTATTGGTGGTTCCTCTTGCGTCTGTTAACAGCTTTCATCATTGGCTGGTAATCAGACGATGTTCTTGCATGTTCGACTTCAGCTCACATATTCGCATGCTTGAACTTGTACTTTGTTTGGGTTGAGATGGAGCGCAAGACCCTGGATTGTGTCCGTTGTAATCCAGGCTGCGATTGTGGATTATTATCATTATGTACATGACTCACTGATTGGATGGCTGCGACCATACCTGAGTCTATTTGTTTGATCTTAGTTGGATGGCTGCGCCCATACCCCGGATCCGGATTATAGCATACTCTGTTTCGGATGGCTGCGTCCATACCACATATACATCATGTACTTGAGATATCAGTTGTATCTTTCTGCGCAGGTTTTCCGACGGCGGGCCTTCAGTTGAACATGTTCTCGTAAAGCATTTCACCCCTCTCTCTCTCGGGCCTCATACTTTAGGGGGCATCTGTTACACAGTAATTTGTCACCGTCCCTTCCATTCCCCGTCCCGCACAATGGAGGACCCATTTCGTGACCTGTGAACATTGTCATGCCTTGAAAACATCATCAATGCATTCCTCTAAGCATGAGCTTTATTTTCCCTTGAGACATCTCCTTGCAAAAATCATGAAAAACATCCCTTTTGACATTGGCGCGGGCAGGCAGTTCAATACTCGCGCCAATGGGGAAAATCCTGCAAAGAGGTCGCGCCAACTGGCGCTCTGTCATAGAGCAGTAGTCGCGCCACCCAATTTAGGGACTGTTTTTTAAATAAAGATGGCAGAAGTTGAGTTCCAACAAACTCAGAAACCATTGCCTATCTTGAGTTGGGAGGTTTGGCTGCGGGAGTTCTATGGAAGGGAAGTGGTTTTGCCACCTCCCATGGAACCTTCCTTGCTGATAGGGCCAATCCCACAATAATAGGGATCCCAACTCCCTCCTTCCCCATCTATAAAAGCCTGCTCAATTCCATGGCAAGCTAGTCTTGAAGTGCCTAAGCTTTGAATCTCCAAATTCCCAAGAGCCTTTGTGCCGTAAGAGCCCTCTTTCTTCCCTTAAGGCCGACTCAAGTAAGGAGACTATCGTCGAGAGACTCTGGAGAGGTTTTCCCTTTCCTTGGCGAGCTTTGTGAGACGTGAATGACTGGAGACCCATCCGAAGGAGACCATGACGTCAGAACATTGGTTGTAATCTCTTTCGATTGTTATTTAATGAATGATTACGATTATGGTTCCACTCTGTTTTCGATTATGTTAATATGAGTAGTATCCTTTCCGACTGATATTTAGTTGCGTATGCTGGATTTTATGCTTGTATCTGTTTGTTTCTTGCATGTGCAGGTGTCCATCCGCGGAGATCGTGGAGGATCGTGATCTGCCGAGGCTGAGGAACGGGAACGCTCTCTTCTTCAGATCGTAGCATTGGATTCCAGGTAGGCTTCTATCTTTAGTCTTTTCATTCGTAACTAGGATCTTGCGTCGTAACATTTTGTGATTGTTGCTAGACCCCTACTGGGCTAGTAGGGATCACCTCTGTCCGCAGAGGGGATTTACCTCCTCAACAATAGGCTTTGCTCAGACCCCTCTGTCTTTCTGTGAATATTGGCATAGGCTACAGATGGTGAGGTTGCTGCCTGAGGGAGTACATTAGGATTTTGGATGGAGATAGTTCTGGGTCCTATAGATGCCTGAGATTCATCTTTCCTAATGATTTTGTCTATATATGTTGTCCTCCCAAGGATCACTGGTCCTTTGGGTTGTGAGGATGGTTGCGAATGATATTGGATTTCTTATATCTTCTTTTTCCTAGGCATAAAACAAGAGAACCTATCCTATAGTTATTTGTACAATATTGTTGGTGAGCGGGCTAAATGACAAGCATGTTGCTTGCCAATACGCAGGTTCTTACCTCTAGTTTTCAATACCCAATTCTTCACAGCAATGGAGAAAATATGAAATAACGAAGATAACTCTTAACACTCTCCCTGACAACGATGCCAAAATGTTGGTTCAGATAGAGGTGTCTTTTTATTGACAACTCTAGTGCTCCCTCATTTAATTATCAACCCGGGGTAAGTATTTTTATTTCAAGAGTGTCAGCACAGTAAATGTGAGTCAACTAGTCTACAGATGCTCTTTATCAGTCGTGAAGAAGGAATTGCTAGCTTCCTGAACTAGTTTATCCTATGAAGGGTGACTTGGATGGGTCTTTAGCCTAAGATTGAGCAACAGGATTTTGTGTTTCTCTACTGGAACAAAACAATAGCTTAACTGAACCGAATAGCAATCTAAATAAACCAAGCAGGCATTGAAATGACAGTAATGGAATTAAATAGAACAGTAGTCTAAATAAGTTACTCATAAATAGAATCGAATTGAATCAATGGTCTAGTTAACTAAGCAACAATGAAGCAATAGTATGACTAGCTGTGCAATAATGAAACAGCAATATGATTAAGCCTGGCGATAGTGAAATGGAAATATAACTGAAGCGGATTTAAATGACTTGTACAACGATGATTAAGTAATTTCTCAATGGAGTTCTCTGTAAGACTTAATTAAGCGACATTGATCAAATAGTAATTGCTTTGCTATGCTAGAAAGAGAATGTAATTCAGAGAGACGAATAATGCTAAATTTATCTTATTTATGATCTAGAATTCAAATGGAGTGAAAGTAAAAGAACTAGAACTATCTAACAAAACATTGCCGTAAATAGGATTGCACCTATCCTACTCTAAGATTGCAGTTTCTAACAATCTTAAAGAAGGAGAGCTGTAATTGTATTGAATGGAGATATGCGTTACACTGCATCAAATTCACAAATATTGGTTCTATAACTGTTGAGAATATGAAAACGTGCGTGGAACTCCCAGAGGTTGGGCCCAAACCTTCAGAAGCCTTAGCACTATAAAAACTTTAGAAGATGATTATTCAAAACTCTATATCACATCTAGTGACGTTACAAAACATAATTAGACAGATTGTTCCCGATTTCTGTATTACAAGATGGATCTCCTGTCTTGTTCTCTCCTTTCGTCCTCTTTCCTTTTCCATTTTAAAGGCGATGTTCAAGAATTTCAAGAGTGTTTCTCAAATGAAAGCCCGCTACGCTTGGCTGTCGTTTGAGTTCTTGGACTCGGATTTTCTTGTTCACCTTCTACCGGTTGTTAGAATTTCTAGGACCTCATGTGCTCACATCCTATTGTTCCAGGCATTCTTAATTTCCTGCATGTAAATACAAAAGAAGTCAGTTTCTTATTATAAACCATCCTTTTCATCATTAGTTCGATTGTTCCCATTTTCATGATATTTTATTCCTTATTATTTACTGTGAAGAAATATTCCCTCGAAATTATAATATAATTTAAAGTATTTATAGGGTGAGAATCATACCTTAATCTAGGCCCAACACCACTCATTAGGGTTTCATCCACCAAGGAATCTTCCTCCCACTATCTCTGCGCTGTCTCAAAATATGATCTCCACCTCCTATCCCAACGCTGTTGACATGGTCAAACTTGACCTTTTCCACATGAAAATGCCCCTTTTCACACATGAGGGTGTGAAATCTAGCTCCTATGATGATACCTTTTCACACCATGAGGGATTTTATTCATATTTTTGTTATGCATGGGCCTCCTTACCCATTTATTAAACTTCCAGGTGTAAAAGAAAAAAATCAATATTCCAATTAGCTGCATGCTAAATTTAGAATATTATAGATTTACTTTGAAAGGTGAAATAGTAAACATATCAGTCACAGTAAAGAGTATCAAAGTTAAAGTGTATCAGATGAAATTCAGATGGTTAAAGTCAAAACAGAGTTGAAAAAACATAGTAAAATACAGCCAGTGTAAATGACACTCAACAACAACTAGCATTGAGAAAACAGTCAGAAAGGAATCATCAAAAATATCAGTAATCAAACAACAAATCAATAAAAGCAGGGACATATTGCATTAAGTAGATAGCTATCTCTATCTTCTTGCAAGAAGATATTTATTTTTCCTTGACTAATTCCTAAGACAGTTTAGGATATTTTGTAATAAGTTTTTGTATAAATACTTCACAACTCAAAGTAGTGAGTGTGTATTGTAGATTAATGAACACTTCTATAGATGTATTGATCTAAACCAGAGGGTTCTTTGTACCATTTTCAAGTCAGCAGACTGGATTGAGCAATAAAGACATTATATTACTGGATTCATGTGTTGAGCCATTTTTAGTGAAGTATTTTCAACTGTTCTTTGTTATTCTCTTAAATTTTCGCATACTTAAATGTTTTCTGAATCTAAATGTATAACAAGAGTTTTATTTTAGATTTTTTTTAAAAGCACTCTGTCTTGAACTGCTATTTCATTTACATGTTTTCTTCTGATATCCAAAGTATGGAATTCTTAATTTCTCCCGAGTTTCGATTGACCTTTGTCATTTCACTCATTACCCGGATCTGAGAATCCTTAACTGATCTCTCATCTCGATTGAAACCATTTCACCTTTTAGCCTGAGGATCTAAATCAGCTTAGCTATCTTTCCCAGTGAAAAATTTTCTTTACACCTTTATCCTGCTTCTGTTGCCTGATACATTGACTCCATTAGCCCAATGATAAGAAGACCTTCATCTATCCATCTGTATTAGTGATTCCATCACCAAACCAAACCAAAACCAAAATCCAATTAATCCTACATAACTAGCCTAAAATCAAATAAAATCAACCAAGTTAAATCATAAAGAGAGAGCTCTCTCTAAGCATTAGGAAGGCTAGATCCTAAAGCTTAAAAGTAGGTTTGTAGTTACCTCTAAAATGTCCTTAACTAAAAAGCAGAACAACCCTGGGAAATTATTGGAGTGATAACAACACACACCAGTGTTGTCTCGCATTTAACTCCATTATGAGTGGAGTGGTACCAATAGTATGAGTGCAATAGGATTTTCACTCTTTAATGACACTAGTCTCAAGTTTTGTGATCTTGGGTAGTTTTCTCACTCTCCCTATCCCAAGATCCTAGCCTTTACTAATGTTTATGTAAGCTCAGAAAAGAGTTATTGATTGATTTTTATACCGCTTAATTTGACTCTAGTTGCATTTAAGTCTCTAGAGGGGGATTGGATGTATGAGGTTTTATGCGACTCTGACTCAAACCATGCAGAAAATACTTTTTAAATTCAGGGCGATGAAAGAGTTATTTCTATAAGGAGAAATTTTTCATACATCCTTGAAGCAACAAACATATAATAATGTAGTTTAGCCTATGAAATATACAGATACCAATGCTCACTAACATCTATTTAACCCAATAATTTATAGAATGAAATCAGGTATATAATAAAAAAATAAAAATAAATAAATAATAAAAAAAATAATAAAAAAAAAATTAAAAAGAAATTTAAAAAAAATAAAAAATAAAAAAATAAAAAAATAAAAAATAAATAAAATAAAATAAAATTTTCTTTTCAAAATGTAAATGCAACTAAGCTAACTTTTCATCAAGAAAATATAATATGCTAGCAATCAACCAAGCACAGAGATCCAATTTACAGAAACCAAACTGATAGCCAATAACTCAACAACTAGGGAAATCTTAGGTTGAGTAACGCTATCTAGCAAAGGGTGTAGGGCATTAATATTAGGAATAACACACTGTTCTCAAGTAGGAGCTGCATTATAACACTTTGGAACACACACAAAGGGTGAGTTAATAAGGATAAATTTCAAATAATGGTCAGTTAAGGCCTGTTCTGAAAAATGTGAGATGATGGAATGGTCACAAAGAACATCAAATGGCCCGAAAGGGATGTGAGGAGAATGGGAAGTGATAGAGGGAAAGAACCAAGGGTTTGGAAATAAACAATCGGGAACTAAGGATTAGTCCCCTGCGGAGTCGCAAATTCTACTTAGGATTAAAATGCATAGGGGGGTAGCTAGAGTAAGATCCCTCTCGGGTCTTCCCAGGACCGAAGGGAGAAAGTCAGATTAACTGCAACATTCACAAAGATAATACATGTATGTTCATACTAGTGCTTGATTCAAAAAGTGAAGTAGATAAGGATTACCTCAATGTATAAGGAAGATCTATTGGAGAGCACAATGCAGTGTGACATAAGTACTCCTCACCGACTCCAAGTTCGAATCCTGCAAACAAACAATGAACTAGTGTAATATTCACAATTTTATCACAACAAACAAATAAAACAAGTATATAATCAAACAAGAAATCGTGTAAATCTAAGCCACTTATAACATTTATCTTAAAAAAAAAATTAGATGCAATAACAAGACATCAAGTGGAAAAAGTAGAGGCACTTCTATTATTCAAAGAAGGAAGATTACAACCATCATTTTGGTCAAGATTACCTCAGTCCTCTGACTCCAAGATCTCTCTCCTCAATATCCAAGTGTGAAAATGCTTAGGAAAATAATTATCAGTGAACCAAGCCAACCATGAAACCTCACACTAACAACAACAGTTCACTCCTCACACAATCAACCTTTCGACCTTTGACAATGAGCCCTAGCCTCCAATTTATAAGGGTTTGGGAGGATCAACCTTTCCATTCTTCTCCTTTAGTTCGAATAGGAAAAAATCAATGATGTTTCCATGATTTAATAGCTTTTTCTCTCTTTGGATGCTTATTTGGGTTTAGAAATGTCTAATCAATGGCCTGCACTGCATGTTTCCTGCTTTTTGGACTAACTCCTTGAGAAAAAGCCATAAATATCAGTTAGTTACTGTGGAATTTGTTGCTTTTCCTTCATGAAACACAGGTAACACTACTCTTTTGGAAAGACAGTGGATTAAGCTAAGCCCTAGCGCTCCCTTCAAGAGGAAGGGAAGTGTTATAACTCAACCTAGCAGTCTCTGGGGTGTTTTTATCCTCTTGTATTCTACAGTACCACTAGGTGACTATGGATTTTCTACAATCCACTGAAGATAGCATTTCTTGACTATCATCTATCCTCAGAAATCTCACTACCTTAATTATCTTCATAAAACCTTTTTTCACTATTTCTCACTATGCCTTCTCAAAATTACCCTCCTACCCTGAGAACTTATGTTGGAACTTGACCCTCTCATTCTCACCTTTGTCCCCTACCCAAAGACCCACTTTCATCTCCAAAAACTCCATTAACCCCTTCACCTTAATCATTCTTCCTAATTCACAATAAAACAATGTAAAAAGTCCTTTTTACATTATTTTAAAATAAAAAATATACCTTTCAGGACCCATTGTTTCATATTAAAGCTCTATTTTAATTAAATTATCCCCACCCCTTTATATATTTTAGCACCCCTTGCGTTAAAGTTTTAACCCCCAAACGTCGTCAAAAACCCTTCATATAACCCTTCCCTCTTCTTTAAAAATATTCACTTCTTATTATTTTATTAAACCCCGCCACGTATTTGTCTAGGCCCCACCGCTCAAACTCACCCGCTACTACAAGTCTCCCCCACCACCGTCGATCTTGCTCATCCCGATCCAATGGCCCTAGACCTTTGTCGCACATCTAAAGGCGCGGGGGTAAACCACTCCAAACCTCATGAAATGGGTGGTTTACCGCTTGTACCCTCCGCCACGTGGCACTCGTTTAATGGAATCAAATCCACCAGCCCAAACCCGCTTACCACCTTTTCTCTGCACGAAAACCACCCTTCTCCTTCCCATCAAAACCCAATACCACCACCCTATTCAAACTTTCCAAAGGCCTGTGCCTTTACGATAAGTCTTTAATGCACCATTAACGCCTCTGCAAGCACTCCTAACGCGTGAAAATGCCCAAATGAACACAGAAGCCCTTCAAACACGGGATTTTAAGTTGAGAGTTTGTTGTATTGCACAGGTAATCATCGCATAAATGCATAAACGACATTCTAAAGGTCCGAAAATAATTCAAACAGATTTCCTGGGTGACGATCCACCTTGTTTGTCCATCAAAAGACCTAGGAGCACCTGATCCACGAATGACAATAGATTATGACCATCGATGGTCATTCAAGCACAATAGATGCACATAGATACAGGCTAAGGAAGAAAACAATCAAAAGACCGTGATAGTGAAGGTTAGTGGATTAAATATCAAACCAAGGGTTAATCATAATGAAGACAGAATCACGGATTAAAGGGTTAATTACAAATTAGAGGTAAAGGCAGAGTTAAAGAGAAGACAGTAAGGTATACAGTGAAGACAAATCCAAGTTTAAAATGGCCTAAACATAGTTTAAAGGATAAATTAAAAGGTATATTAGCACAGAGGTAGATCCAAATGAATAAAAAAACAACATTTACTTCTTCAAGAATAAATTTGGACAACTACGACATGCTTCATTTCAATAAAGACATCAACAGTCATTAAAATAGTCAACGATATTTCTTAGCTACTCAGCAGTTATTGTAAAAGTTATTAATAAGCCTTAAAATTCAAACATTTCCTAAAAAATTAGCCCAACAGTTAAGTTAGGAGTTATTATTATAGTGAACCAGTCCCAGATTTTTTGCCTTGAGCCTCGCATGGTCTCAAGGGTCAAAAATCCATTAAATCTGTAATAATTACAAATATGAAACCTTAGCTTAAGATCACCTCGCCATTTTGTAGATAAATACTGCATGTATGAATCATTTTTAGTGTTGGTTGGTTAGTGGATTAATGGTTGTTGAGCTAGTTGATGAGTTCCTAGGCTGGATTTGAGAAAAGTCTGAGCTGCAAAGATTATTGCACTAGAGTAATGTAACTGTTTTGAACATCAGTAATACAAGCACGTTCATAGGATCCTTGAGCTATAATGGTGAAGTTATCCTTCTTTGTCAATGTTTTCCTTCTGTTTTCCATTATGTCCATTTTTTAGCTGATAAAAGAACATAAATTTTAGATTAGGATATGCTGCCTTGGCACCCTGATTCTATTTGCTTTCTTTATCTTAGTGTTTTCCTTTGCAAGGTGTGATTAGAGAATTCTTAATTTCTCTCTAGTTCCACCTAACTTGTTGCTTTGAAACTGATTCAATAGAGTACAGCCAAAGAATTCTATGGTATGTCCTATCCTTTTGTCTTGCTTGAAATATTGTTTTTAAAGCCTTTCTTTGTATTTTACTTAGTAAGGTCCAGCGAAATAAGTCTCTGGTATGTCTTGTCCTTCGGTTTCTCTTTAAATGTTGCTGCAAAGCTCTTTTCAGTTTTATTAAAGAATTATTAATTTCTATTTAGTTATGTTGACTATTATCTTGAATGTTTTCTTTGTCTGAAAGTAATTCAAGGATTACTAGATTGTTGTCTTAAAGGTTTTCTTATTAGAGTCTGGCCAAAGAAGTCTATGGTTTTCCCTATCCTTTGGTTCTTCTTAAACAGTTACCTAAAAGGATTTTCTTGTTGAAGTATAATTAAAGGATTCTTAATTTCCCTTTAGTTTTATTGTTTTCACAACTTACTGTCATTTCATATTTCATCTAATCTAAGAGATCCACTCAATGTAGTTAGTTTTCCCTACGAAAAGCCCTGTAGTGTTGGTGAACAATTAAATCCTTTTATGACTCCATTTCCCAATGGATTAATGCTTCTCATAGTTTATCTATTCAACCGAAACACTTCATAAATTAATCACACCATTGATCTATCAACCAATTAAACAAAACAAACAGTCCTAAGAACTTCATAACTAGCGTAAAATAAAAAAAACAGAAGCATAAAGACATATCATTTACAAAAAATTACATAGAGAGAGACCTCTATGAGTCTAGGAAGGCTAGGTACTTGGAATCCAAAGTGGTTTGATGTGGTTCTCTGCAGAGTTTTTCTTGCCAATCTTTCAAATCATGGGGAGCCAACATAGTGGCGACCATACTGGGGATATATGAGTTATTAAAACAACTTAATATAATCTAAATAACCCAGATAACTTCATTTTAACTTAGATGAATCAAGTGTTAGCCAAGAATGGTACTTGGTTGCTAATGGTGGACAAAAACCAGCCTAAAGACAATTAAAATTCTCCACCTGGTGACTCCAGTGGTTTTCAGTAGGCCTGCTGAATCCACTGGTTTTCCATAGATGCCACTGGGAAAATTAATTTATCATCAAACCTCAACAGAACCCAGTCATGAATACTTTGTGGATTAAGCATCTCTTTTACATATTGGTTTGTGTTTCAAACTATTATAAAACTCTCAACCTTTCTGATTCTTGGGTCCAAATTATGGCTTTTAGAAGAACCTGTAACAAATCTAATCCAGACCCAAATCCCCCTGCCATAGTTGAAAATCCTGAAAGAATCCTTAGGAAGTCTCCTAGATCTAAAAACACAACTGTTAGCAGACCAATCCACAAAGAAATTTCCCTACCTGAAAACCTTAAAGACTTGGAGAATATCCTCTCTGACTCACCCCTAGAAAAAATCTTGTCTAGGACTAGATCTCAAAGTTGGATAACCCAAATAGTTTTAGACCCATCCACCTTGCAGGAGAATTCTACTGTACTAAACCTCATACCCAATGTTCACCTTCCTTCATTTAACCCTATACCTCCTTTTGTCAATACTCCACTTGTTAACCCTCCCTTGTTTCCCCAACCACAGATCATGGTAACATGGTATGCTCCACTAGTTCTACCATTGCCTTTATTTGTCCTACCATAGGATTACCAATCCAAGATTACATTATATGATGCAAGTATTTATACTACTACTCAACAACACATGGACATAATGAATGATTACTTTTACATACAACAAATAGATGATGAAACTGTTAAACTTAGAATGTTTGATCAAATCTTAGGGGGAGAAGTAAGAAAATGTTTCAAGGGCTTAACCCCTAACAGCATAAATGACCTCCCTTCTTTTCATCAATTATTCTTAAAAGAATGGGAAGTCAAGAAGAACCCTCTCCAAATCTTATCATGGTATGAGAATATTAAGAGAAATGTTGGAGAGGGTGTCCAAGAGTACTACACTACGTTCAATAGTGTATATAATGCCCTCCCTACACACATGAAACTTCCACAAGGTATAGCTCTAATGAAATTTCCTAATGGTTTTGATCCAGAGATGGATTTTCAAATAAGAGAAAGAGAATCCTTACATTAGAAGACATGCAAAGGGGAGTAGTAAGTGTAGATTCCAATCTGATTGCCAAACGAGCTAGAATGAAAAATGAAAAAAGAGTCACATATAGGGAAGAGGTTGTACCCTCCACATATGATATAAAGATTGATAACTTAGTTAAAACCATGGAAAGGATGATGGAGAGGATGAATGTGAATGAGAGAGCTTACCCCAGAGAAAACGAAACAACTCCTCAAAAAAGAAATCAAAATCAGAACCAAAATGAAAAATTTAGAAGAAATCCCCTTCAAATAAGGCAGAGAGGTCCTGATTAGCAAATCAGGCCTCCTTTCCAAGAAAACCATGCTGATGAAGATGAGGGGGTGTTTGAAGAAACAAAGGAAAGTTACATAAATATAATGGGAGTAAATAATGAGGATACTCTTTTCCTCATTGAGGAAGAACAAGGTATGTTTTCCCCAACTCAATTTGAAGAAGAAAGGCCAAAATCTGAAGACTATAAACAGGGTTTTGAAAATGCTATCATGGAAGTGCATAGATAGTATGACCTAAGAAGCAAGAAAAACCAAGATACTCCCAAGAGAAATATTTCTGAAATTTCTACTAGGAAGATCCTTGAAAATATTCCTAAAAAGACAACGGAAAATCCAAGCACAGTGGCTGAAAGTTTTGATAAAAATAGAAACAAAAACAACCAACCTAGTGGAAAGTGTGGTGGTTACCAAAGAAACAATATCAATGCAGCTATTTCCCCTAACAAAATTGTTTTAATTGAGTTCCCTAATAAAAACCAGCAAGCTGAAATTGTTGTGAAAACAGTGTCTGATTAGACTGATTTGAACTCTTCAAAAACACATGCACCTTTTAGTATAGAGAATGAAATTTCCAAGATTAATATCTCCATACCTCTTACTGAATTAGTCACTGAAGATGTATAGAGATCCCAACTTTTGAAAGCTTTAAACATAGCAGAAAATGCTAATTTTTTAAATTTAAATGATGACAAGCCTGAACTGCTGTTTGGACCAGAAGTAGAAGGAAAATTTCAAGAGGGAGGTGTTCCTCCATTTTATGTCAGTTTAAACATCCATGATAAATCCTCCATAATGCAATGTTAGATTCGTGAGCTTCACATAACCTCATGCCAAAGGTAGTAATGGAAAGACTAGGCCTTGAGATAACCAGACCATACAAATATTTATACTCTTTTGATTCCAGTAGAGTTAAATATCTAGGTCTAATCAAAGATCTCTGTGTTAATCTAGCACAAATACCAGCCAAGATCATATTAATGGATATTGTAGTGGCTGAAATTCCTCCTAAGTATGGCATGCTCCTTTCAAGATCATGGGGTGCTAAACTACAAGGAACCCTCCAAGTGGACATCACCTATGCTACCATACCTGTCTTCTGTCAACCAAGAAGAATGTATTGGGAAAATCACATGAAATACATGGTTACCAGTCAAGAAAAGCTAGATAACTCCCCTCTTTATTCCATTCACAATGACCTTGATTAATTTATCATTTACAATGATGAAAAAATTAATGAACAAGTGACATAAAATGAGCAACTAGCTGAACAATAAGAGGGAAAAAAGGAGAAATCGTCAGAACAATTAGCCCGAGCAGAAAATAGGCAACATAGTGAAGACCATAAATAACGAAACAATGACAAACATAGTGGCAACCCCAATAACCAACATAATGATGAATCTGAAACTGAACCTATTTGGAGCATGAGATTTGATGGTTCTTGTGGAAAAACCGGTTCAGGGGCAAGTGTTTGGGTACATAACACAGAAAAAAATCACATAGAGGGTAATTTATATAGGCTTAACTTCCAATGTACAAATAACATAGCTAAATATGAGGCACTCCTCCTAGGGCTACAACACTCAAGAAACTAGGAGCCAAGAAGATTTTGTTCATGAGGATTCAGAGCTAGTCATTAGGTAGATTAAGGGAGAATACACAGCTAAGCATCATAGATTGAAAGAATATAGGGATGATGCCCTTGACCTCTTAAAAACATTCAAAGAATTATCTTACCTTTGTCCCTAGAAACCAAAACATCCTTGCCAACGGTCTAGTATTTGCAGCCAGTACATGCCAAAAACCTTATCATAACAAACAATACACAGTACAAATCAAATATAGACCAGTAGTCCCTGATAACATAAAATATTGGCAATTTTTTGAAGGAGATAAATAGATAGAAGATTTCCTGTAGTCCAAAAATGAGTTTGAAATGCCAAATTAAGACTCAGATCATGAAGAAGACTACCCGGCTAAGGAGCACACTTACAAAGAAGAACATCCAGAAAATGCCGATATAAATTTGTTAGAAGAAGAACACCCACATAAAACAGAGCTATGCACAGATTCAGAAAAATAAGACTTTGAAGTGCTGCAGTCCAAAGATGATAATTTTACAAAGGGATTGGTTACTTTAGAATAAATGTTTGACTTTAATGATGTTGCTAGGAAGCAAAATATGAAACCCATTGAAGCTGAAATAGAAGAGTGCAATATAGGTAGTGAACAAGAACCCAAAATGATAAAACTGTCCAAAACACTGCTAGCTCATATAAAACAGAAATATATTGAGCTTTTCAAAGAATTTACTGATGTATTTTCTTGGAGTTATGAATATTTAAAGTCATATGACACTAAGACAATCCAGCATAAGATCCCTCTCAAAGAAAATGAGAAGCCCTTTAAACAGAAATTGCGCAGAATAAACCATGTGCAACTACCATTGGTTGAGAAAGAAATTAAGAAAATGTATGATGCTGGAATAATAGTCCCTCTGAGATACTTATAATGAGTTTCAAATCTGGTATCAGAGAGGAAGAAAACAGGAGAAATTAGGCTATGCATAGTCTTCAGAAATTAAAAAAAAACCTCCTTAAAAGACAATTAACATTTACCCAAAATGGATCACATCTTACAAAGGGTAGTGGGTTCTAAAAGAATATCTTTGCTAGATGGTTTTTCAGGATACAATCAGGTGTTGGTACACCTAGATGATCAACACAAGACAACTTTTAGTACACCATGGGGAACCTTCATGTATGTTAAAATGACTTTTGGGTTAATGAATGCTAGGGCTACTTTTCAGAGAGCCATGGAAATTTATTTCTCATAAGAAATAGGTTACTTCGTTGTGATATACTTTGATGACATCACAGTCTACTAAAAAAATGATGAAGAACACCTAGCTCACTTAAGAAAAGTCTTTGAAAAGTGCAGAAAATATGGTTTGTCTTTGAATCCCAAGAAAAATTTGTTTGACCTTCAAGAGGGGAAACCTTCAGGCCATATCATATTTGAAGAAGGGATCAAGATCGACCCAAAGAGGATTGAAGGAATATTGCAATCAATCATCCAAGAAACATCAAAGAGCTACAATATTTCATTAGGAAGATAAATTTCTTAAGAAGGTTCATACCAAACCTTGCATAACTCCTAAGAAACATCACAAACATTATGAAAAGAGAAATAGGAGTCAAATGGACCATAGAAGCAAAGAAATATTTTGATATGGTAAAACAAGCTCTTACCCAAACACCAGTTCTGATTAGCCCTGACTTTACCAAAGATTTCTTCATCTTCTCCTTTGCATCAGAACTTACAGTTGTTGTTGTCCTACTTCAGAAAAATATAAAAGCACAGGAGCAACCAATTGAATTTTTCAGCAAAGAAATAAGAGATGAACCTATGAAATATAACATAATGGAAAAACAAGCGTTTGCCTTAATCAAGGTATTAAAGGATTTCATAGTATATATCCTCCATTCACACATCATTGCATTTGTGCCTCACAGAGTGGTAAAATACATACTCACACAAGATCCTGATGGCAAAAGAGGTAAGTGGATTGCTGTTATATTAGAATATGATCTGGAAATCAGGCCCACTAAACTAATCAAGGACAAGGAATAGCTAAGCTTATGGCTGAAACAAACTTTCAAGCACTGGATATAAACATGATTAATGCATTATATGAACAAGAGGAGTTGACATCCCCACCTATTGAAGAATCATTTCTGAACTCATCTTGGTATGCTGATATATTATATGTGCTTATTAATCTTAATGTTCCTCCTAATTTGTCCAAAACAAAGGATATATTATTAAAGTTAAAAGATGTTTATTTCTGCATTTAAGATACAGTTTTATATTGGAAAAATTCTAGTGGTATATTGCTGAAATGTTTGCCTGAGGATGATGCAGATAAGATCAAGCATGAGTTTCATGAAGGAGAATGTGGAGGCCACCTCTATTGGAAAAATACTGTCAATAAAATCCTTAGAGCTGGTTATTATTGGCCCACCCTCTTTCAAGACATCCATAAAATGGTAATTTCCTGCCATAAATGCCAAATCTTTGAAGGCTAAAGAAAACTGCTACCATTTCCCTTACATCCAATTTCTGTTGAATCTCCTTTTCAACAATGGGGCCTTGATTTTATTGGATAAATCCACCCGACCTCCTCTGCCCAGTATAAATGGATGCTCACTGCAATTGACTATTTTACAAAATGGATATAGGCCATTCCTTCTAGGACTACCACCGACTCAGTAATTGTCAAATTCCTTGAAAACCATATTCTATATAGATTTGGTTGTCCTAGAAAAATAATCACTGAAAATGCTGCTGAATTTAGATCCAAGAAAATGGTGGAATTTTGCCACAAATATGAGATCATATTGGGATATTCAACAGATTATTACCCTCAAGGTAATGGATTGGTTGAATCCTCAAAAAAAATTTTGGTGAACATCATTAAAAGGTTGCTGGAAGAGAACAAAAATTCATGGCACAACAAACTAGTACATGCACTATGGGCAGACAGATTAAAAAATAAAATGTCAATTGGAATGTCTCCCTATCAGCTAGTGTATGGAGCAGATGCAATCTTCCCAACAAGTTTGGGAGTGCCAGTGATGAATATCATCCAAGAAGCACAGTCCGAAGAAAATTATATGCAAAGAAGAATAAACCAGACTGTCTAGCTACAACAAACCATAGAAGAAGTGTACAACAGAACACAACAAGTGCAGGAAAACATAAAGAATATTTTTGACAAAAGGACCAAGGAAAATTATTTCAACATTGGAGACAAAGTGCTAAAGTGGGATTCAAGAAGAGAGGAAAAAGGCAAGCATGGAAAATTTTACAATCTATGGAAAGGTCCATACATCATCCATTCTACAAGAGGTAATAATGCATTTTTCATACAAGAGATGGATGGAACATAATTATTTGGGGGTCCCGTCAATGAAAGGATGCTCAAACATTATTTTAGTTGAAGATATCAGTTTAAAGCTTTATTCATTTTATATAACATTGTCCAGAAAAATAAAACACAAAAAGAAATAAAAGAAGAAAAGAGGGTAGATAAAAGAAGAGGTAAAGCCTCATACCAAAAAAGAATGTTTTTGAAAGTGTGTAAGTCTAAATGGCACTACTTTTGAGAAAGGAAGTCTTGTTCGATCATAAAACCTAATAATGACTAAACAAATTTTGAATTTCTGTTGGTAGGCTAGTAAATGAAGATTTTCCAAACTATTTAAACTTGGCCTATCAGTAGATAGATAGGAAAAGGTATTGGTTCCAAAGTTCAAATATGAACCAAAGAGGAAAGAGAGGGATGAATGAAAAATTCCAGATTATAGCCCTCACTTTTTAGTTTTACTTTTTGCAAAAACAAAATATGTGTGTAGCTTGTCCAAAATGCCACAGTTCATGACAATCAAAATGCTTAATCTTTATTTGGTCATGCCTTCACTTTCCTGTTGATAGGTTAGAGAATGAAAATCTGTCAAAATTTTTAAACTTGACAGATAAGTATATTGGGTAGAGAATAAAAGAGCTCATTAGTTTATTCTAAGCCTTTGGATGATATAAGGGTAGAAATAGATAAGTTTTTTGCCTTCAAAAAAAGGAAAATGATGTCAAGGGTTGGCCAGTCTAAATGCACCCAAATGAAGAAAAAATGCTAGAATATAACGATGGGTAGGTAGAATTGAGTTTCAGCAAGCATGTTTTTCAGGATTTAAAAGTCACAATTACAAGGGATTGCAGCAAATCAGCAATTTAAAAACATAAATTCTGCCAAGTACAAAGAAGGCACTGATCTACAAATTCTACAGATCTGAACTCTGAGGTTCTTGACACCTCCTAAAAGGAGTTGCCCTCCCCAGCTGGAGCCACTGATATCCTCCTGTATTCTACATTATCACTAGGTGACTATGGATTTTCTATAATATGATGAAGGTAAAATTTATTGAATATAAACTATCTTTAGAAATCTCACTGCCTTCATTATCTTCATAAAACCTTTTTTCACTATTTCTCAATATTCCTTCTCAAAATTACCCTCCTGCCCTAAGAACTTATGTTTGAACTTGACCCTCTCATTCTCACCTTTTTCCCCTACCCAAATACCCACTTCATCTACAATAACCCCATTAACCCCCTCACCTTAATCATTCTTCCTTATTCATGCTAAAACAATGTAAAAAGTCCTTTTTACATTGTTTTAAAATAAAAATTAGACCTTTCAGGACCCATTGTTTCATATTAAAACTCTGTTTTAATTAAATTATCCCCACCCCTTTATATATTTTAGTGCCCCTTGCGTTAAAGTTTTTAACCCCCGCACGTCGTCAAAAACCCTCCATATAACCCTTCCATCTTCTTTAAAAATAAGAACTTCTGCTTATTTTATTAAACCCAGCCACATATTCGTCCAAGCCCCACAGCTCAAACTCACCCATCGCTAGAACGCTCATCCCGATGCAACGGCCCCAGACCTTTGTCGCACATCTAAAGGCATGGGGGTTAACCACTCCCAACCTTGCGAAATGGGTGGTTTACTTCTTGTACCCTCTGCCATGTGGCACTCGTTCAATGGAATCGCATCCACCAGCCCAAATCCGCTTACCACCTTTTCTCCGCGCAAAAACCACCCTTCTCCTTCCCGCCGAAACCCGATACCACCACCCTTTTCAAACTTTCCAAAGGCATGTTCCTTTATGATAAGCCTTCAATCCGGCATTAATGCCTCTACTAGTACTCCTAACGCCCAGAAACATCCAAATGAATGCATAAGCCCC
The DNA here is from genome assembly GCA_034641835.2 of Pinus albicaulis. Classification (NCBI taxonomy): domain Eukaryota; kingdom Viridiplantae; phylum Streptophyta; class Pinopsida; order Pinales; family Pinaceae; genus Pinus; species Pinus albicaulis. The sequence continues at coordinate 1,023,654,147 of CM076579.1, read as the reverse complement.
TCAAACACAAGATTTTAATTGACAATTTGTTGTATTGTGCAGGTAATCATGGAAGAAATGCATAAATGGAATTCTAAAGGTCCGAAAAGCATTGAAACATACTTCCTGGGTGACGATACAACTTGTTTGTCCATCAAAATACCCAGGAGCACCTGATCCATGCATGACAATAGATTATGACCATCAATGGTCATTCAAACACAGTAGATGCACAGAGATACGGGCTAAGGAAGAAAATAGTCAAAAGACCATGATAATGAAGGTTAGTGGATTAAATATCAAACCAAGGGTTACTGATAATGAAGACAGAATCATGGATTAAAGGGTTAATTACAAATCAGAGATAAAGGAAGAGTTAAAGAGAAGATAGTAAGGTATACAGTGAAGACAAATCCAAGTTTAAATGGCCTAAACATGGCTTAAAGGATAAATTCAAAGGCAGATTAGCACAGAGGCAGATTCGAATGACTAAAAAAACAACATTTAATTCTTTAGGAATACATTTGGACACCTACGACCTGTTTCATTTCAATAAAGACATCAACAGTTATTAAAATAGTCAGAGATATTTCATAGCTACTCAGTAGTTATTGTAAAAGTTATTAAGAAGCCTTAAAAGTCAAACATTTCCTAAAAAGTTAGCTCAACAGTTAAGTGAGGAGTTATTATTACAGTGAATCAGTCATAAATATTTTTCTTTGGGCCTTGCATGGTCTCAAAGATAAAAAATGCATTAACTCTATAATAAATACAAATCTGAAACCCTAGCTTAAGATCACCTCCTCATTTTGCAGATAAATACTGCATGTATGATTCATTTTTAGTGTTGGTTGTTTAGTGGATTAATGGTTGTTGAGCTAGTTGATGAGTCGCTAGGTTGGATTTAAGAAAAGTCTGAGCTACAAAGATTATTGCACTAGAGTAATGTAACTATTTTGAACATCAGTAATACAAGCACGTTCATAGGATCATTGAGCTATGCTAATGGTGAAGTTATCCTTCTTTGTCAATGTTTTCATTCTATTTTCCATTCTGTCCATTATTTATCTGATAAAAGAACATAAATTTTAGATTAGGATATGCTTCCTTGGCACCCTAATTCTATCTTCTTTCTTTATCTTAATGTTTTCTTCTGCAAGGTTTTATTAGAGAATTCTTAATTTCTCTCCAGTTCCACCTAGCTTGTTGCTTTGAAACTGATTCAGTAAAGTACAGCCAAAGCAGTCTATTGTATGCCTTGTCCTTTGGTCTTTCTTGAAATATTGTTTTTGAAGCCTTTCTTTGTAGTTTACTTATTAAGGTCCAGCCAAAGAAGTCTATGGTATGCCCTATCCTTTGGTTTGTCTTGAACTGTTGCTGCAAAGTTCTTTTCACTTTGATTAAATAATTCTTAATTGCTCTTTAGTTATGATGATTGTTATCTTGAAATTTTTCTTTGTCTTAAAGTAATTCAAGGATTACTGGATTTTTGTCTTAAAGGTTTTCTTATTAGAGTCTGGCCAAAGAAGTCTATGGTTTTCCCTGTCCTTTGGTTCTTCTTAAATAGTTAGCTAAAAGGCTTTTCTTGTTGAAGTATAATTAAAGGATTCTTAATTTCCATTTAGTTTTATTGTTTTCACAACTTATTGTCATTTCATATTTCATCTAATATAAGAGATCCACTTAATGTAGTTAGCTTGCCCTAGGAAAACCCTTGTAGAGTTGGTGAAAAATTAAATCCTTTTATGCCTCCATAACCCAATGGATTAATACTTCTCACACTCTATCTATTCAACCAAAACACTTCATCAATTAATCACACCATTGATCTATCAGCCAATCAAACAAAACAAATAGTCCTAAGAACTTCATAACTAGCCTAAAATTAGAAAACATAAGCATAAAGACATATCATTTAAAAACACTTACATAGAGAGAGCCCTCTCCGAGTCCAAGAAGGATAGGCCCTTGGACTCCAAAGTGGTTTGATGTGGCTCCCTGAGGATTTGTTCTTGCCAATCTTACAAATCATAGGGAGCCAATAGGTGTGTTACCTTGGTAAAATAGGTCTCTGTCTAGGTCAGTTTCTTCCTTCCATGTGTCCTTATCCTCTGAGATGATGAGGATGTTATTTGTAGTGTAACAATAACCATCCCAACCCCAACATCGTGCACCTTCTCCATTTTACTCAATCTCTCTAGCTCTCTTTGAAACCCTACCCTGTGACTGTTGTAGTTTTAATTTGGCGTACCAGCTCTGCATTGGCTTCGAATCCTTCTAGGCTCAACCTTATATCTAGTCATTCTTTTTCATTAACTCCCATGATTGTCTCTTCAAGCTACCTATATTATGTGATCAGTTGCTTCCTAGGAACACTGAGACTTGACCTTAGTCAATGGTCCTTCTTACAGTTCATTGGTACTTCTAGATTTCCGTGTATGGTCAAAACATAATAGTTGTTCTTCTTCCCTCCGTTACAGGTAAATCTTGTGCACAATGACATCATATTTTTTTTAAACTATTTTTTATGTTCTTTCCTTTTTTAAAGGTTCAATTTTTCTTAATATGATTTGATTTTTCACTATTAAACCCATCTCATTAACCAATGGTTACCACAGAGCGACCAACAGTCTCCTACAAGTGTAGATGCCTCTAAATTCTCTAGGTATGTACTCGACATCTACTACAGTTTTGGGTTTTTAAATCCTTAAGGGAATGGACTTGTAAAATTTCCCAAAATTCTCTTCTAGAAATTTTCCTACAACTGTTATTCCCTACTTTCTTCACGCTATAATATGTACAATTGATTGTGAGCCAGGGTTATTTATATGTTTGTGGAGAAGCAAAAAATACTGGTTCTGCAATAATTTGTTTGATATGGTTATGAGTTGGAACTTCATCAATTAGACTGGAGGATTAAGTTTGAATTCAGTACTTAGGTTACTATAATGTATGTCCATTGTATAATATTGCTACAATGAATTCTCGTTATGTTATTTTGGTATGAAATTTTGGTTCCGCTTTTTATTTATAAACTTATGTTTGGTGTTTGTTCTCAGATTGTTAACTCGCTATGCTATAACTCTGTAATGAAAATGGTTGTGTTTATTTATTGTTTCAAGGAAGAAAGTATATATTGCGGTTACTACAAAATGTATATATTTTCTTGACACATGCGGCTATAGATATTATGGTGTCGTTACGTTTGTTTATCTTCTGCCGGTATAGTTAATTATATTTATCATTATCTAAGCACTAAATCTGTATGTTTTTTCTAAGTTACAATGCATGCTTACATAAGCATCATTAATATAATTTCTATATAGCACAATGGGGACTGGACTGGCTCCTATTTCCTACTGGGGTCTACTCAAAACCCCTCAGTTTTCTATATTCATATTCTATATACATACAACCCTAAATAACAATTATATTATTTATGTTTTCAATAAGCAACATTGATATTCATTAAAAAGAATTTGTATTAAATAAATAACACTTTTATTCAGTAATTAGCATTGTTATTAAATAAATAGAAATTTATTGGTCAGATTCTCTATAATCACTTCCTATTTAGAGAGGTGAAATATTACTCTACTGAGTACTGCACTAGAATTTTCTTCGGTGATTCCTTATCTTATCTAATTACTGTTATTACAAAAATATAATTTACAAAATCCTCGCTACAACTATTATTTGTCAAACTAATAATACCACATCACCATTACAATTATATTTACAAACAAATATCATAGACTAGTATTACTTTCCTAGAAACAACACTTTAAACAACATTTAATATTTATAGAGTTACTTATCTATGTCCCAGTCTTAGCCAAAACCTCATAGAGCTGTTTGATCCTCCAAACCACGAGAAGAGAAATTATGTCCTATTCTCTCCTCCTAGCTCTTGCTCCAAGATAATATGAATAGTTCCTACAAGGGTTAACACCTTTGGAATCGAGATTGCAACCCAACCATTAATTCAGTCTATTCTGGATACCTCCCCTGGCCCATGTCCAGCTCAGGAGTTTTCTTCGAGGCAACGTCTTGCTAAAACCACAAAATTTTTCTCTTAGTTTTTCTCAGACTTAGAAAATAATAACCCTTCCTCTCTTGAGTTTCCCCATTTAACCCATGGATGAAGGTAATTATCATAACTGTCCAGGAACTGAAATCTATTACTAGATAGCTCTTTCTCTCATTGAAAAAATATTAATATTAAAATTAAATGAAATGAAATTCAAGTTTACTCTATTAGTAACCATAGTTTCCTTTTTGGATACTACGATCCATTCAGTTAAGTTTGTAATTAATATAATTACCAACAGTAATTTAAATCGGCATGAGCGTTACATATTCCACCTCTTGGCACAAAAACGTCCTCGGTGTTTACTCTAGCCCATGAAAAATAATTGGGTAGACCTTTCGCATAAGTCATTCATCCTCCCATGTGGCCTCCTCTAGGCTACAATGCATCCATTTCACCTTAACCTGGGTGAACACTCACCTCTACAGTGTTTCTTCTCTTCAGTCGAGGATACACATAGGTTCTACCCAAAACACTTTGTCGGGTTCGACCTGTCAATCACCACAACATTTGTTAGTTTGTATATTTCTCAAGTTTTGACATAAAAATTATGTGTTCAAGTTAAATACCTTACTTAATTGTATGTTATGAAAATTTATTATGTGCTTGGGATCATACACATATTTCTTAATAAGGAAACATGAAAGACATTATCAAACTTTACATGACTAGGAAGGGCAAGCTGGTAAGCTACCGACCCTATCCTTTCCAAAACCTAGAAAGGTCTACAATAGAGAGGGCTAGATTAGCACACCCACCCCATTGCAAGGTGCTCTTTTGGGGTTTGATTTATATGTATACATGATCCACTGCCTAGAAATATTTATGGTTTCTTTTCCTGCCAGCATACATCTTTTATCAATCTTGAGAGACTTTCAAATTTTGACTAACTCTTTTAACCTCCTGTTCCATTTTATTTAGCATATCAGGGCCTAGTATCATCTTGTCCTTGGTACCATTCCAGTTAATGGGTTTATTGCACCTTATACCATATAAAACTTCAGAGGGACTCATCTTCAAGGATTCATGATAAGTGTTGCTATATGCAAATTCTACTGGGTTTAGGTATTCTTCCCATTTAACTGGTTGTTTCATCACATATATTTGTAGCATATATTCTAACACTTGGTTTACCTACTTCATCTGCCCATCTGTTTGGGGGTGGTAAGCAGTACTAAATTGAATCTTGTTACCCAACCCAGTGAAAAGTGTTTTCCAAAAGTGACAAGTGAACTTCACATATCTATCAGAAAACACCACCTTTTGCATACCATGCAATTGGAATATTTTCTTCATAAAAATATCTGTGATATATATAATCTTGTAAGTGGATTTTACTGGAATGAAGTGGGTGTTTTTTCTCAACTTTTCCACTACTACAATGATAGAGTCGTGCTTCTTCTTATATCTAGGAAGTCTAGTTATAAAATCTAATGTAATCATCTCCCATTTCCATTCAGGAATGGGAAGAGGGTTCAGTAAACCTGTCGGATGTTGATGTTCAAATTTTACTTGTTGGCACTCTAAATATTTAGCTAGGTACTCTACAATATCTCTTCACATACCTGGCCAAAAATAATCCTTCTTTAATGCAAAGAATAATTTCTGGTATCCTGGATTGGCATTGTATGGACTACGGTGGTACTCATCCAACAATAGTTGTTTGATGGGCCCCTGATTAGGAACATAAACTATCCCTTTATAAGTCAATTGATTTCTACTATTAGTACCATACTCAGATATTCCACCTGAACTTTGTGATTGTCTATTTTTATACCATAGAAATACATACTCTGGGTCTTCAAGAGAAGCCTTAGTGAGTGGTCCTAACACATCAAAATCAATGTGATGGTATTTCACCTCATAAATACATTGTACCTTCTTGCTCAAGGCATCTGCCACTCAATTCTCCTTTCCTTTCAAATGTCTTATATCGAAATCAAACTCGCTCAGAAACATAGTCCATCTAGCCCATCTTACATTTAAATTTGGGTACTTGAAGAGATTCGTTAAATTACTGTGGTCTATTAAGAGTAAAAATTTATTCCCTAAAAAATAATGGCGCCACACCTTAAAAGCATGTATCACCATTGTAAGTTCTGAGTCGTAGGTAGAATTATTTTGTTCATCTTCCTTTAGCTTACGGGATTTTTAAGCTATCACCTTTTCTTCCTGCATTATGACTCCTCCCACACCTTCTTGCCAAGTGTCCGTGCATATGAAAAATTCCTTTTCTTGATTGAAAACCTTTAGAATTGGGGCTGATGTGAGTAAATTTTTTAATTCCTAGAAACCATGTTGGAATTTCGCTATGCATTTAAAGATTCTTAATTTTTTTTGTAAATATGTTATGGGATTGGAAAATTTTGAAAAATATCAGATAAACCAACGATATTAACTGGCTAATCCCATAAAATATTAGATGTCAGCAACATTCTTGGGGATAGGGCAGTCCATAATGGTCTGAATATTTTTAAGGTCCACCGCTATCCCTTTAGAGGATATCACATGTCCTAAGTACTGAATTCGATCCTTGAAAAAATCATATTTTCTTTATTTAGCATACAACTGATTGTCTCGTAAGGTATACAAAATGATTCTTTGATGCTTCTCATGTTCCTATCGGTTCCTTGAATAGATCAGAATATCATCAATGAAAATTAACAAAAAATTATCCAGATAAGGTTTGAAAATACCATACATTAAACTCATAAATGTTGCAGGAGCATTGGTATGACCGAAGGGTAGTTCTATGAACTCATAATGACCACAACGAGTTCAAAAAGAAGTTTTGAAAATATCCTAATATTGAATTTGAATTTGGTGGTACCTCATCCTTAAATCAATTTTCAAGAACACGCTAGCACCTTGAACATGATCAAACAGATCATCAATTTTTGGTAAAGGATATATATTTTTAATGGTCATCTTATTTAGCTGGTGATAATCAATACACAACCATAATGTCCCATACTTTTTCCGTACAAACAACACAGAGGCTGATGAAAGGGATACACTTGGGCGAATATACCCTTTTTTAATTAGCTCCTGAAGTTTCATTTTGAGTTCTGTCAACTTAGGTATGCTCATGCGATATGGAGTTCTTAATACAGGACCCTCTCCTCGGATGAACTCTATGGTGAAATCAATGTCTCACTTGGGTGGAAATCTAGGTATTTCCTAAGGAAATACATCAATAAATTCTTGAAAAATAAGTATATTTTCCAATGAATTTATCTTAGATTTTAGAGTTGGTATAGCCTACTTGTAGAACATACATTTGACAAAATTTTCGAGCACATTTCCGTAACTTTTTAGCAGTAATAGGTCGTAATTTAATGTTTTTTTATGCCTTGAATCTCTCACCTTTTCCCATGTTTAGTAAGGAAGCTAACAATTTTATCCTTAAAATCCACGAGGGACCAGTTGGTTTCCAACCAGTTCATCCAAATCAACACATCATAAGACCCCAATGGAAGCACATTTAAGTTCAAATAAATGTGTTGTCTCGATATTTCAATAGGATAATTTTATGTTTTAGCAGTCACTCTTCATTTGGAACCAATGGCCAGTTGTACTAACCATGGTTCTGGAATTTAATACTTTGAAAATGACATATTTATATAATTTTAAGGCAAATGTAACTCACACTAGCACCTAGGTCAAGCAAGTTGGAGATAGGTCGATCAACAATTTTACCTTCACATTCAATTATCATGGTCTGATATTCTTCCTGATGGTCATCTAAGCCTTCATTGATCTAGGGTATGCTTCTCGCTACCTCACCAACAATAGAGACCTCTTGAAAATTCATAGCTTGCTCCGTTCTCAATCGATGTAGGCATTTCTTGTAGTAATGAGGCTCTTCACTTCCCCAAAAATTGCCAACATATTTTTTGCATGTGATTGGATTCCATCTTACTAGATGCTTCAGTAACCCAAGCTTCTAGATTCCATTTGGGTTTCTACTGAGTTTTCCCCATTGGTTTATTTAGTGAATATTGTTGTGTTTTTATGGAATTTTCCAGCTAATCAGTGTCTCTAAAGACTTGCAAATTTTTCAGTACTTTCTTCTAAGACCAATTTTTACTAGTTTCCTTCTGTTTTGTGTACTAGTAACACATACGAGCTTTCTGGATTGCTTCATCCATAGATTTTGGGCTATAAAATTTTGAAAATGCAACAAGATGATGGAGCTTAGTGAAATGAAGTCGCCTTCACTAAGTGGGCCCGCATGCTATTTTTGGCGCAAAGTCTATTTTTAGAATATGTCTATTTTTAGACATATGGATCATGGTCTATGAGTTGCAGGATGCTATTTATGGATGATTGGTCGAGTTGATAAAAATAGATGGACCTCTATTTTTAGACATTGGGCAGTTTCTATTTTTATACTGTCAGGCTAAAAATAGAACAGTCAAATATTATTAACTCTTAATAATATTTAGACTATAAACATTATCTTATCCTCTTGGAGCACTTCAATTTGATACTTGGATGTGGAAAATGCAGCTGACAGAAGGAAATACGCTTTTCCTAAGGGTTAGTTGAGCTATTGCATGGTTGACTTCAGTTAGAACTCATGTGGCAGAGTTTGGTGGAGTTGATGAGACAGTTGGTGGAGTTGTGTTCGGTTTAACTTAGTTGAACTAGTTGTATTTAGTCTAACTGAAAATACACTAGTGATGAGTGGTGTGAATTAATTATTAATTAATTCACTAATTATTAACTCATAAATCAACTAAAGAATACATCAGTTAACTGCAATGCATGGACAGTTCAGTGGAGACCAATGTTAGAGGTGGGTGAAAGGGTGAGTCTACTATCAGTTGTGACTATTGGCTGTGCATGAGATTTGCACACACATTGATGGAGATTGCCAATGAGGATTGCGCAGTTGGAGCTAGTGGGATTCAAACTTGGATCTCATCATTAATCAACTTGGATTGCGCAGTAGAGGCAGGCAGACTTGTGGAGGAGATTTGAACCTGTGACTTGTTCACTTTCCATACTAGTTTGTGTGTAACTTTTGGAGATAGTGCTGAGAGCTGTGAGAGCTTTGTGCTATGTATTGTTACATTTTCTCTATCATTATAATATACAGATAGTTGGGGGTTTTCAGCTATTGCTTTCCCCATTACATCCTGTGTTGATATGTGTGCTTGATTATGTTTTAATGAGCGCATGCGACTGCTTTCTATTTCCGCATATTGATGATCAATTGTATAAGAGGTTAGGTATTATGCATGAAGCTTAAATAGTGTGTAATCAGGATAATCTCGGTGAATAGTTCAGCTATTATTCAAATTTCTACATGGTATCGGAGCAGAATTGATCATCAGATCTATTACAGTGATTACAATTATTTCGGTAGACAGAGTCTGTAACGGGCCAGGTAGCCTCTGGATCCATCCTTTCCTTGAAAGGTGATATATCCAATAGCTCTCATCCGTCGATCTCTGTGCTAGAAACAATTTGTTCTCACAGATCGGAAGTGGTTGAGTTTTGAGTTGGTGGAATTCGAATTTGCAGCAGAATTTGGAATTCGAATTTGCAATAGTTTTCTTGGTGTCGAAGTCAAAATGTCTTTCAACGGATTGCGACTGGAATATTCCCTTGAGGGCAGTTCAAATTATGTTGCATGGAAGGACCGGATGGAGGCGATATTAGATGATAACGGGCTGAAGGAGTTCATAGAAGCTGAGATCCCAAAGCCTACTGATGCTGCTCAAGTTGAGGCTTGGCAAAAGAAGATGGCGAAATATCGAAGGATTCTGTTGGAGGGCATGAAGGATCACATTGTATCCAGCATGCATGGAAAAGATTCTCCATACTTGATGTGGAAAGCGTTGACAGATTTATTGCAAAGCAAGAGCGAATAGAGGAAGTTGGCGCTCAAGGATAAACTCAGACATATAAAGATGGAGAAAGGTGACAGTATGCCCAAGTACCTCACGAAGTTCATCCAATGCAGGGATGAGCTGGGAAGTGTGGGGGTGATTGTCGATGATGAGAAATTGGTGAGCTTGGCTCTCCTTGGTCTTCCGAAGAGTTGGCATGCCTATCAGGATTCTGTCAATAGTCGGGAGAAATTGCCAGGATGGGAGCGACTTTGGTCGAATCTTGTGCAAGAGGAGATAAGGCGGAATACCAGGGACAGATCTTCATCAAAGGCATCTGATGAAGAAAATTGCGCTTTGGCTGCCAAAGCAAAGCAAGAAAGCTTCTCATTCTGGTGCGAAAGGCAAGAAGAAGGACATGTCCAAGATGAATTTCTTTCACTGTCACCAACACGGACATTATGCCATAAATTGTCCGCAGAAGAAGAAAAATAAGCAGGCTACTGGATCTGCAGCTGGAGAGGCCTTAGCCTCGCAGTTTGAGCTGGATTTTTTGCTGATCGCATGCTTGGTCTCAAGTGTGATGGGATCAGTATGGTTCTTGGATAGTGGTGCATCTTTTTACATGATTGGAGATCGAGATCTGTTTTTAGATCTGGATGAGAAAGATCTTGGAGTGCACATCGAGATGGGCGATGATGGTAGATACAGTGCGACCGGTATCGGTACCATTTCCTTTGAGAGGGAGTCTGGTAAACCCTTCGTATTGAAGGAAGTTTTGCATGTTCCAGGATTGATGAAGAATCTGATCTCTGTGGTGATGTTGGAAGACAAGGGGTATGATGTGGTCTTCAGTGAAGGAAAAGCCTTCCTGCGCAGTAAGACTACTGGTGAGACCCGGAAGATAGGGGTTCGAGTCAAGAACCTTTATCAGTTGTAAGTAGATGGCTGCGCAGAAATGGCATGCAAGGCGAGAGAAGTGGTGAGCCGGGATGATGAGGGGGAACTGTGGCACAGGAGATTGGGCCACCTTCACCACGAAGCTTTGAAAATACTGCAGCAGATTTCTACTGGGCTTCCTAAGGGCACTCTTGCGCAGTCAGATCAGTGCAAGGGGTGTACCTTGGGGAAGTATGTGAAAGCCACCTTTCACGAGAAGGATAGTCGTGCCACGACGATCCTTGAAATAATTCACACAGACGTGTGTGGACCTTTCTCAGTAGCTTCGACAGCAAAGCACAAGTACTATGTGATCTTTTTTGATGATTTTTCTCGGAAGTGTTGGATCTTCTTCATGCAGAAGAAGAGCGAGACATACTCAAAGTTCTGTGCGTTCAAGGCGCTGGTTGAGAAGGAATTGGGGAAGCATGTGAAGGCTCTTAGGAGCGAAAATGGTGGTGAATTCATCTTTGTTGAATTCAAGGACTTTTGCAGTGCAAAAGGAATTCGGAGAGAGCTCATAGCACCCCATAACCCACAACAGAACGGGGTTGCTGAGCAGAATAATAGAACGATCGTGGGTGCTGCACGGGCGATGTTGCATGATTAGGGCCTACCCCTTCACTTGTGGGCAGAGGCATGCAATACTGCAGTATATGTGCAGAACCGTTGTCCTCACAAGATACTTGGCATGAGTACACCGGAGGAGGCATTTTCTGGTAAGAGACCTGACATTTCCCATTTGAGGATTTTTGGTTCACCTGTCTACATGCATGTGACAAAGGATTCTAGGAAGAAGCTGAATCCGACCACAGAGGTTGGAATATTTGTGGGGTACACTGATACACCTCACAACTATCGGGTGTATTTTCCAAACAATCGCAAGACTGTTGTGTGACGGCATATCAAATTTCAGGAGGAGAAAGCCATGCAGTGTTCACTTGAGAGGGAGCCACACTTGCATGCAGATGAGGAGCTAATAGTTCCTAAGGATGAGCTTCAGGATGTGGATCAGCCACAAGAGGAAGTTCATGGAGTGGAAAAAACCACTCATGCAGCACCAACCATCAGAGGGCGCAAGCTCACTACAGAAGCTGAACGACTGGCTCAATATGCAGAGAAGGTTGTAGGACCACCTACAGCACAACACAGACAGAGACAGTCACTGGACCGGTACACTGGATACATGGATCTTGTGAGCAAATGTGTCGTGACAGAGCCATCCTCTTTCGAGGAATATGTGGAGGACCTCGCATGGGTAGATGCCATGGTGGAAGAGTATGATTCGATTGTCAGAAACAGTGCATGGGAGATTGTCCCGCGACCGGAGGGGAAATCAGTGGTGGGTTCGAGATGGATCTACAAAGTGAAGCAGGCAACTGACGGGAGTGTGGAGAAGTACAAGGCAAAATTTGTTGCCCGAGGCTTCTCAAAGATATAGGGGATCGATTATGAGGAGACCTTTGGACCTGTCGCAAGGTACTCTTCCATACGGACGATCCTAGCTCTCTCAGTGCAGATGGGGTGGCACATCCATCAGATGGATGTGAAGGCTACATTCCTCAACGGAGTCATTGTCGAAAGAGGAGGTGTACATAGAGCAGTCTTAAGGTTTCGAGATATTCAGTGAGTCGCATGTGTGCGTACTCAAGAGAGCACCGTATGGGTTGAAACAAGCACCCGTGCTTCATACACACTGACAGACAATGATTTCACCGACTCGATTCTCCAAGAGGAGGTGGATCCTAACCCATATCGATTGTGGTGAGGTTGTCAGCCGATCATTTTACCGTATGTAGATGATCTGATTTTGACGGGTGATGAGTTGTTGATACTTTCATGCAAGGAGGATCTTGCTAGAGAGTTTGAGATGAAGGACTTGGGCCTCCTTCATTATTTCCCGGGATTGGAAATTTGGCAGCGCAGTGATGGACTATTTGTTTCTCAGGGTAAGTATGCCCGGGAGATACTGGAGAAGTTCAACATGCATGGCTGAAAGCCTGTTGATACTCCTCTTCCTGGAGGTTGGAGGAAGGAGGATGCTACTTCGGCGGAGGTAGTGGATGCCACTGTTTATCGACAGTTGGTGGGGTCGCTTATGTATCTGGTCAATACACGACCCGATATATGCTATGCTGTTAACTAGCTTTCGCAAGCTATGGTTAAGCCTACCAAGCTCTTCTGGAAGGCAGGAAAGCATGTATTGCGTTATCTTAGAGGCACATCGGGATATGGCTTGTGGTACAGACAGGAGGATGAGGTGAAGCTTTGTGGCTTCACGGATGCAGATTGGGTGGGGAGCCCAACAGACCGAAAGAGCACATCTGGAGGGATCTTCAGGATCGGGTCGATAGCAGTTTCTTGGTATAGCAGGAAGCAGAGATCCGTGGCACTCAGTTCAGCAGAGGCTGAGTATATGGCAGCAAGCTTGGCTGCATGCGAGGCCATATGGATGAGGAAGATTCTGGTCGGGTTGTTCGGGTCACACTTGGAGCCTACTGTGATTTATTGTGATAACTAGAGTTGCATTAAAATCTTGGCTAATCCAGTATTTCATGATAGATCCAAACACATCGACATCAGGTACCATCATATCAGAGATTGTGTGCAGCGGAGAATCATGTTACTTTCATATGTTCCCACGGAGGATCAGGATGCTGACATCTTGACGAAGGCGCTCACCAGGAGCAAATTCGAATTCCACAGAGGCAGGATAGGGGTTGCAGATAATCCATATCTTGTTGAGAGGGAGTGTTGAAAATGTAACAAGATGATGGAGCTTAGTGAAATGAAGTCGCCTTCACTAAGTGGGCCCGCAGGCTATTTTTGGCGCAAAGTCTATTTTTAGACTATGTCTATTTTTAGACATATGGATCATGGTCTATGAGTTGCAGGATGCTATTTATGGATGATTTTTCGAGTTGGTAAAAATATATGGACCTCTATTTTTAGACATTGGGCGGTTTCTATTTTTAGACTGTCAAGCTAAAAATAGAACAGTCAAATATTATTAACCCTTAATAATATTTAGACTATAAACATTATCTTATCCTCTTGGAGCACTTCAGTTTGATGCTTGGATGTGGCACATGCAGCTGACAGAAGGAAATACACTTTTTCTAAGGGTTAGTTGAGCTATTTCATGGTTGACTTCAGTTAGAACTCATGTGGTAGAGTTTGGTGGAGTTGATGAGACAGTTGGTGGAGTTGTGTTCGGTTTAACTTAGTTGAACTAGTTTTATTTAGTCTAACTGACAAATACACTAGTGATGAGTGGTGTGAATTAATTATTAATTAATTCACTAATTATTAACTCATAAATCAACTAAATAACACATCAGTTAACTGCAATGCATGGACAGTTCAGTGGAGACTAGTGTTAGAGGTGGGTGAAAGGGTGAGTCTACTATCAGCTGTGACTATTGGTTGTGCATGAGATTTGCACACACATTGATGGAGATTGCTAATGAGGATTGCGCAGTTGGAGCTAGTGGGATTCGAACTTGGATCTCATCATTAATCAAATTGGATTGTGCAGTAGAGGCAGGAAGACTTGTGGAGGAGATTTGAACCTGTGACTTGTTCACTTTCCATACTAGTTTGTGTGTAACTTTGGAGATAGTGTTGAGAGCTGTGAGAGCTTTGTGCTATGTATTGTTACATGTTCTCTATCATTATAATATACAGATAGTTGGGGGTTTTCATCTATTGCTTTCCCCATTACATCCTGTGTTGATATGTGTGCTTGATTATGTTTTAATGAGCGCATGCAACTGCTTTCTATTTCCGCATATTGATGATCGATTGTAGAAGAGGTTATGTATTATGCATGAAGCTTAAATAGTGTGTAATCAGGATAATCTCGGTGAATAATTCAGCTATTATTCAAATTTCTACATAAAATTCAATTCTTTCTTTCATGAACATCAGAAAAATTTTCAAAAACCATTATACATTATATTTCTCCTCATGAAGGTAAGGCACATATCTTAGTAGAGACATAAATTTGTCAACGTATTCATCGATAGTTAATTTCCCCAAAGGCAAGCCATGAAATTATTTGGCATTATCCTCATTTTGTTTGTTAGAAATAATTTTTAGAATTATTTCTAGTTCATGAATTAATATTTCATTGTCGGTTATTATATGCACCATTTCAGTTTGTAGTTGTTGTACATTCTCCAACAGTATTCTGGTTTTTTGTTGTTGCTTTTCCAAAAAATGATTTTCTTGATACTGTCGGTCTGCTTCCAGCTTCACCCACATTCCAAGATCATCCCCTACATAAGATGGTTTTGGTTTGCTTGGTGGTATATACCCTCTTTGCATTTTTTCTCTTGCTCTGAGTTCAATAATAGTTTGCTCACTTTTAGTTCCCATGAAGCCACAGTGTCGGAACGTGGCTCTGATACCACTTGTCACATGCTCTACTATCACCACACAACAAAATTATAATATATATATATAATTCCATTAATAACAAACGTAAAATATTTTTTTTGTGTAATAGTGGAACATCAATAAATATTGACACCTATAGTATTAACATTATATCAAGTATATAAATACATGCTAAATTACGGTGAAAGGTATTCGTTATTGTTTTAATGTTATGTCTATGTTACCGGTTGACTAACAAACAATGCACAACTTTAATGTTCATGTCATGCCAACCTATCATCAAGGTTACTCATTCTCATGAGGCTTAAACCTTTGATCAAATTCCCAGGGTTTGTGGACCCTGATGGAACCTTCGTGATGCTGTCTTTTCTGACATTTTTCTATCCCTGCCTCAACATATGTTCAGTTCTCATTCATTGTTGGTGGGAAACTCAATCGGGTGGCTGATATTAATGGGCGGGGATTTAGGGTAACTAACTCCCACCCTAATGCCATGAAAATCCTCCATTTTCCTCAACCTCTACGACTCGATCTACAACCCTACCCTACGACTGCTGCACTTTTCATCTGGTATACCAGCTCCAGATCTGGCTTTTCCTCCTTCTAGGTTTAACCCTATAGCCAGTCATACTTTTTTTTAAACTCCCATGGTTCTCTCTTCAATATACCTATGTTATGTGATCAGTTTTTTCTTAGGAACACTGAGACGCAACCTTAGTCGTCAGCCCTTCTTACAGTGCCTTGATACTTCTGGATTTAAATGTATGGTCAACATATAGTGGTTGTTCTTCTTCCCTGAGTTGTAGTTAAATCTTGTGTACAATGGCAACCTATTTGGTTTTAACTCTTCTGTTTTGTTCCTTCCATGTTTCAAGGTTCAAGTTTTCTTAATATGACTTGATTTTTCTCTATTAAACCCAGCTCATTAACCAATGGTTACCACGGAGCAACCACCAGTCTCCTGCAAGTGTAGATACCTCCAACTTCTCCAGGTATGTACTTGTCACCTACCACAATTTTGGTTTTTTAAATCCTTAAGGGAATGTACTTGCGAAATTTCCCAATGTTCTTTTGCAGGATTGTTCCTACGGTTGTTATACCCTAATTTCCTCACGCAGCAATATGTACAATTGATTACGAGCTAGGGTTATCTATATGTTTGTGGGGAAGTGCATAGTATTGATTCCACAATACTTTGTTTGATATGGTTCCGTGTTGGAACTTCATCAATTATACTAGAGCGTTATGTTTGAATTTAGTACTTAGGTTACTATAATGTATGACCATAGTATAATATTGCTACATTGAATTCTAAGAATTTTCTTGTTTGCGAGGGTTTGAACTCCCTGTGTATTTCTTTTCCATAGCCAACTACAAAGTCATGATAGTTATCTCGGTATGAGATTTTGGTTTCTATTTCGATTTATAAGCTTCTGTTATTGCTTGTTCTCAGATTGTTAACTCTCAGTGCTATAACTCTATAATGAAAATGGAAGTCTTTCTTTATCGTTGCAAGGAATAAATTATATATTGTGGTTACTAAAAAATGTATATCTTTGCTTGACATCCATTGCTACAGTTATTATGGTGTCATTACCTGTGTTTATCTTCTGCTGCTTTGATTAATGATATTTAACATTATCTGAGCACTAAATTTGTATGTTTTTTCAGTTACAATGCATGCTTACAGAATAATTATCAATATAATATCTATATATCCCAATCAGGATTTGACTGACTTCGGTTTCCAACTGGGGTCCAGTCTAAACCCCTGAGTTTTCTTTATTCATGTTCTATATATATACAACCCTAAATAAGAATTATATTGTTCACATTATTCAAGAAGTAGCACTGACATTCATTAAATAGAACTGATATTCAATAAATAACACTATTATTTAGTAATTAGAATTTTTATTCAATAAATAGAAAATTACTGGTCAAATTCTTTGTAATCACTTCTTATTTAGAGAGGTGAAATATTACTCTACAGATTATTGCACTAGAATTTTCTTTTGTGTTTCTGTATCTTAATCTAAGTATTGTTCTTGCACAAATAGAATTTACAAAATACTCGCTATAGCTAGTATTTTTGAAACTACTGAGACCACATCACCATTTCAATCATATTTACAAAAAAATATCACATACTAGTTTTACTTTCCTAGCAACAACACTTTAAGCAAAATTTAGTCTTTATAGAGTTACTTACCTGTGCCTCAGTCTTAGCCAAAAAATTCGCAGAGTTGTCTGATCCTCCCAACCACAAGAAGGGAAATTACGCCCACTTCTCCCCTTCGAGCTCTTGCTCCAGGAAAATATGTATAGTTCCTTCAAGGGCTAACACCTTTGGCATTGAGACCACAACCTAGCCATTAATTCAATATGTTTTGGAGACCTCCACTGGCCCAAGTCCAACTCAAGATTTTCTTCCAGGTAGCGTCTTGCCAAACCCATAAACTTTTTCTATTAGTCTTCCTTAGACTTAGAAAATAATAACCCCCTCCTCTCTTGATATTCCCCATTTAACCCATGAAGGAAGGTAACTGTCATAATTGTCTAGAGACTAAAATACCGACAATAATATAAATGAGAATGAGGGTTACAAGTTTTGTTTCAAATATAATCCACCATGCAAGGATATTTCATAGCCTAAGAATGTTCAAGACTTACTACGATTTATTGCCAAGAGTTGAATCTAGAAAATAGCTAAATAAATTTACACTTTTAAACTTTGTTGTACTTTTAAGGGTTTTCCCCGATTTACTGAAGGAGTTGGTAAAGAAACATGAGACATGTTAATAAAATTAACCTATGGTTTTCCTTAAAAATTCTAGAATCAAATTTAAGATATGATGGAAAAGTACGAATTTTATTCATATATTTATTTATTTGTGTTTACTTAAATCCTAACTTCTATTTTTTCTATACATGCTTAAATATGGAATGATTATGCTTTGGGATATATTATGAAACAAATTAATATTGGAAACTATTGTTTTAAGTGTTCTGTGAATATTTCGAATCATTTATTAAAACTTAAAAAGTTCATTAAAATTATTCATAATATGTGTAAATCATATTGGTTGAAAGCTTATATTAAAATATTAACGAATCATTTTATTTAATATAAACTAATCATTTGATTTCAATTTAACATTTTGAAGACCCACTCTACTCGTGTGGATTCCATCGGGCAAATGTAAGAGATTAATTGATGATTAGTTCGTCACCCGATATGAAAAATGGCTCTAATCCCTAGGTTGGTTATTTCTACACTTTCGGTGGGTATCTAGGTATTTTTACGTCCGAAATTCATTTCTTCATCCTTAAGAGAAGGTTTATTTAGACTTTGTTCTGGTTAATGGATTTATTTCAAGCTATATTCATAGACCTGAAATGTATTTTAGAACATAAGGTCTTATTTATAGGTTGAGGAGGATTTACAATAGTTTACTATGAGATCCATATAGCATAATCACATGAAAGAAATTTTAGAATTTTGTATAAATGGTTTACCGAAATTTACCATGGGAATTAGATGAAGAAATAATTTTTTCGAGAAAGAGCATAAGGTATGAGTTTTCATCCAATTATTCTCCTTGTAATGTTTTGGAAAGTCATTTCCAAATAAAGGGGTGTAAAAAATGTGTATTACATATAATATTGAAGTAAACAAGGAATATTTATGGCTTTATTTACTTGTGGTTATCTAATTATCCAAAGGATTAATTCAAAATTGTTTATTTAGGAATTGGGTTCAATGGATTGGCCCTATACAAATGGACCAACAACTAATTACTATTTTTGTAATTGTCAAATATCACCGAGATAAAATATTAAAGTTTCAAAGTTATTAGGATTACTTATTAAACAAATAGTTATGGAAAACAGTTATGGAAACATTTGTATAAAACCCTTAATTTTCTCATTTGAGAGGGTGGCCGGAGTGACAAATTTGGAAGTGATAACAAACTTATGATTCAGGAGGGTCTGATTGCACCTGTTGCACAGACCGATTAGTAATGTTTTTATAACCTTTTTTTATGTAATTTGAAGATCATATATTTTTTTCATTTTTCCTTTTCATTTTCATTCTATTTTATGTGCACATACATTGATGCAATCTGTAATTTATACAAGGGCTTGATTTTTTGTTTACATTGCAGAAAGTTACCTAATTATTGATCCTTTCAGATTTAATATTATCGGAGGAATTAGAGTTAGGAATTATGTGTTCTATATTGTTTTATTGACTAAAAACACTTGTTGTTCATCAGTTTTACTACAGTATTTCATGCAGAGATACATATTCCAACAATGTATGCTCATGTTTTCATTTTTATTTCTTGTAATTCATGTGCTTGAATCTAGATATATGTGGGCGATATGGTAGTTGACTTGATTAGCACCTTTTTGTCACAACAATTAAATAATTTGTTTCTTTTCAGGTGTTCATACTATTGGAAAACAAAAATTCTTAATTATTTCCTTTTGAGGGAGAATAGAATGTAATAATACGTGATATTATTTTATATTATTCTTTTTCATCATAACGAGCAGCCGGTAAATGGAATACAAGTACAACTAACATATCTTTTCTTTTTCTTTTTCTATTGTCATATTCATATTTAATTTGTGTTATGTCATTTCTCATTTCATACTTAAGGTTTTAATCATGATTATTGATCTTTTAATTACCATAAGTTCAATTTCTCAAAGTTTAACCTCTATTCCTTTAAACGACACACTTCCATATTTATAAACTAGACTTATTTATTTTCTTAACTAGAAAATTAATTTAATTCACTATATTTTACAATGAATATTCAATTTTAATTATCACAAGGGATTACCCCCTGTGGTGAAAGGGAGGCTAGCCCTTGTCACCTAGAGTGGGAGGATCTAGGATCCTTTGTAATGTGGTCTTAGATTGTCCTCAGTTATCAGGATAATTTGAGCAGCAACATATTTTGGCTCCATTGTTGGGGAAAAAATTGTTTAAGTTTAATTTTCTTGGTAACTAAAGTAATCAGTTAATATTGTGACTGGTTGGTGGATGAGGTTACAATTGTATGCACCTTATAGGCTATCAAAGTAATATCTCTTATTTATTTGTTCACCTAGTGACTCCTTAATTTAGTTTTATTCTTGATTTTGTTTCAATGGTGGTTTCATGCATTTCTTCATGTTTTTCTCCTTTGAATATTTCTCATATTGCAGTTTCTCCACATGAATTACCAAACATAGAGATATGGGATTATTATCTGCCCCGTTTTTGAAATGAGGATGGCGATGATCCAGTGCAACACCTCAGATACTTTCATGAATGCATGCCAAATATGGTAGTACACCATGAAAACATTCTACTGAATCTCTTCATGATGTCCTTGGAAGGTGATGCTCAGAAGTGGTACAAAAGTGTCCCTCCTGGTACAATTTCCTCTCTTAAATATTTTCGCACAAGTTTTGATGACTACCATAGATGTATGAATCTTATAGGATTGCCTCAATTTGACTATTGCGAATGTTATAATTATAATAATCTTGCAAATCAATAGATTACAACAATGAAGAAACCCAAATGGATTATGAATATGAAGTAGAAGGAAACATTAATGAATCTAACTTTGAAAACCTTGAAAATTCATATTTTATCATATATGTTAATGAACATGATGTGTTATCAAATCTTGAAGATGATGAAGAAGGAACTTCTCTTTATCTAACATAATGTAATACAACACATTTATGTTTAAAATAATCTTCATATTCTATAACTCCTAATGGTTCTAATATATATTTGATTTCATGTTTAGAAGAGGATAGTAATGATAATAATAATGGAGAGGTTACATATTAAATGCTTGATTATACTCCTAACTAGTTATAAATTTTGTCACATATTCTTGAATTCCCTCAAAAACTAATACACAAATATATTCTTCCACCTATTGATCCTATTCCTAAACCTTTTTTTAATCCAACATGGAAGCTATTGCATGAATTGATATTTGAATCTTTTGACTCAGCCTTACCGAATTTTCATGTTGACTTTTCCCAACCCCCTATTTATGATCAATATGATGATGAATTGAATCGTGAGTTTAGTTCTTGTTTTTAACATACTTTAGAGATTTTTAATATTTTTTAGAATGAGGGCTATGATAAATTAATTGAATCAACATTTTCAGAGCCTACTTATGATAACTATGAGTGAGAAAAATGAATTTAACAATGTAAACTTTAAAACGGGAACTATAAACTGATAATGGGAACTCTAGCCAAAAAACCCCCAAAAAACATGAAAAACAACCCAAAAACGAAAAACGTGTATCTTTTGGGCAAGGGTCCCCTAGGTCAAGTCTTGATTCAATCTTTTTCATTTTATTAAATCGCAGCGTGCAAGTCAAGGGGATTTGGGGTGGCTCAAAGATCCTTAATTTTGTAATGAGTAAAAGGCTAAAACATGGGGCTCAAACCACAGTTTGAGTCCATGGTTTTTGCGCATCTAAGTCATATAAAAAGGCATGTGTGAGTAAACTGAAGGATCATATCATATCATATATCATCTTATCTTTTGAGAACATGATTTTGGGCAAGTTTCTTTGATTAGTTCGAGTAGATATAGGCTCCTACGGCTGTGTGTGTGGAGACCTAGGTCCTGGGCTGCGTGCGAGGACTCTGCGGATAGGTGCACAAGAGAAAGAAGTTGTATTCTCGAAGATCTACTTAATAAAGAGAAGTTTTTGGAAAAACATTTGGTTTGATTGCATGATTCTTGTTCTGATGCATTACTTCTTTATGACATAATTATTTCTTATAGATCTATTATATGATTGTTGTTAATTGATGTGCATTTATCTGGGTTAATCATATAATAATAGATATTTGTGTTTGCACGATAAATTCATCTGTGTTAAGGGTTTTGTTGAAGTTAGATATGAATAATATTAAGAGCCCTAGTGTAGCAAAATAGTGATTAGATCAGATCAAGAAGGGTTATATTCACATCATATTCCTCCCTCGGGGTGCAGAAACCTAGTTCAAGCACCCCCCCATTTCTACTTCAAGTGAGACTTTGGTCTACGCATGCATATCACTTCCGAAAGGGCCAATAGTTGGAGGATTTTTTTGGTTGCGCAAATATGCTTTGAACCTAGGTCTGGACTCCTCGAGCAAAAAAATGGTCCTTCTGGGACCCGGGATCTATTTGAGGGAAATTTGATGTGGCATCCGACTAAGAGTGAATTGCAGGATTGGTTGGATAGAAAGGTGCACGAGTTCAGAATCCAAGGGAACTGAAACTGTGATTATCTACTAAAGATTGGGAATAAAGATACATTTATACAAAGCAACAAGAAATATTATTTTCTTCCTTTGCAACAAAACTATACGAGTGGTTGCCTTGGTTCACTGAGACATAGACCTGTTGGAAGGATGATGTGATTACCAGGTGGACTCCTAAGTTGGTTCATCAATTGGAAAAAGCCGACAATAAGATTACTTGCACAATAGACTATTGGATAGACAACATTCTGGGAGGATTTTTCACTGAGTTTTCCATTGATACCTTTGTGTCCTACACTGAAGCTGAAAGAAGGTTTTTCAAGGGTCCATGAGGTAAATTTTTTCACTTTTTGAAGTTATGGATTAAAAATCTCTTATGTGAAAAAGGAACTTTGTGCAGCCACACTGAGTGAATGTTTAGGAGAGGTAAACCTAGCTCTATGTGAAGTAGAAAAATTTATAGAGATGATCCATAAGGATGTTTTATGTATAGTCCCCTATAAGGTAGGTCTGACAACGACGAAAAATTTGAGGTGATCATTCCAGGTGATTCAACGCATGCAGAAGATAGTAACATGGTTATGCTTCAGATCCCATCCAACCCACTCCCATGTCCACGTCACACTCCACTCCGCATCCATCTCCACCTCCACCACTAGTATTCGATATGGATAAATTTATTAAGATGAAAAATTTTAAGGGTGTCGGGAATGAAGACACTGAGCAATTCTAGTTTGTCGCAGAGGTTGTTTGGAAGGCTTAACAAATTAGTGATGATGATGTCAAAAAATCATATCTTGCTACTGCATTCCAACAACATGCATTGTGATGGTACATGAGGTATGTAGCGTCTAATCCTAATACGACGATAGATGACCTAAATAAAGCATTCAATGAGAAGTTATGGAAGATAAATTCATATGTGTAATGTGTTATCAAATTGAAGGATATCCACCAAGAAATACAGGAAACCATATGGGAGGCAGATTAGCTGTTAAATTTTTTTCAGGGACAGAGGCTTCACCATTAGTCATTATCAATATAAGGAATGGTTCATTGCAATATTTGTTCCACATCTGCGCCTACTTTTATCTCAACAAAATATTATAACTCAGGATGAAGCAAATCACGTTGAAACTGGAAGCCTCTCTAGTTCAGGAAAAAAAAGATCAAGGTTCACTATATCCAGAGCCAATTGGCTACTGTGCACTTAGAACTTAAAAATTTGAGGAAGGAGAACGGGAAAGACGTGCACGCAGGGGTATGGCGCGTGTGTTGCAAAGATGATGGACACTATAGGGAACAATGCCCAATATATGGCGAATTTAGGGCAATTGGAGGACCAAATCCGAACAAGCCTAATACAGGGGCAAGAGGGCCAAGTTCAAGCCATACAATATGGTGTGTGTTATGTCAAGTAACAAGAATACACCCTACAAAATATTGTCCCAGGTTGGATAAATATATTCAGTCTCCCAAGAAGTTATATTGCACATTTTGTCGATTTGTAGGCCATGATGATAAGAATTTTCATATTTTTGACCTAATTATTAAAAAATATGCTTCTTATAGAATACAATCATAAGTTAGAGGTCTAGATTCACCTCGTCACCCTTTGGGCGAGGGGGATTTCAAGGCCGAGGTCATGGAAGAGCCCATATTATATGTTATAATTGTGGAGAAGTTTACCACTTTGCGTGTGTCTACCAGAACCTAATGTACCCATATTGTAGGTATTTTCGACAGTTCGACCACATAATTGAGGATTTCCCTATGTCTTTTACAAAATTTAAAGAAAGAAAGACTCAAACGCCTACACAAAATGTTCAGATGATGAGAGCAGAGCCGCACAATGAAGAACCTAGTGTTAATATTGTGACTAGAAGTGGTGTAAAAAATGGAATAGATAAAGCCAAAGGGAAACAACCTGTTGCAGACGTCTGGGTTTGGAAATCCCCTAAGAAGAAGGAAGGATTTAACTTACAGTGGGAGAAGGATAGTTTTACTAAAGCTAAAAATAATTTTGTGGAACCTGGTGCATCGACATCAAAAGCAAAAACTAGGCCTATTGTGAATGTTCCAGATTAGACTAATCCAACTAAGATGGAAGTAATCCTGTAGGCTTATATCAAGATTTTGCACAATAAAAAGGTGGTTGAAAACCTTCAAACCTTAATTGGTAACCATTCCTAGAAATATCAACTTCAGATGGAACAAAGGGTTGTCGGTAAAATCAACAAGAATAAAATAAGAATTGGACGAGAGATGCGCTTAACCGCTCAGATTGGAGACTTTGAGATGGATCGAGTTATTATAGATATGGGATTCGAGGAAAATGTCTTACCTAAACATACATGGCAGAAAATGGGAGAACCTAAGGTGGAATGGTATTCAATTCAATTATTTATTAACATTGGAGGAATCAGATTGGGTGAGTCCCATGGTAGTTCAAGAAAAGAAAACAAAAGGTGAAATTAGGATCTTTGTTGACCTGTGAAAATTGAATGATGCATGTGTACATGATACTTTTTCGACACCATTCTCAGGTGAATTATTAGAAAATTATGGAGGGTAGGAAGCCTATTCATTTAATGATGTTCTTTCGAGATATAACTAGATAAGGATCACACCTGAAGACTGGAGCAAGAATACCTTTGCAACGGAATGGGGTTCATTCCAATATATTGTAATGCCATTGAGGTTGAAGAACGCGTCAGCATTATTTCCACGCTTAGTTTTTGAGGCTTTAAAATATTACATCCATAAGTTCCTAGAAGTGTATTTCGATGATTAGACTATTTTTGGACAATTGAAGAAACATGTCTCCATCCTGCTCTTAACGCTCAATTCTTGGCGAAAGTATCAAATTATCCTAAATTTGATGAAGTGTGTATTCTACATCCCTTTTGGTATCTTGCTGGGACATATTTTTTTTAAAAAGGGACAGATGGTCGATCCATCCAAAAAAAATTCATTATTAATTTGGATCCTCTAAGAGTGTGAAGCAGCTGGGCTCAATATTGGGACATACTGGATCTTATCGAAAGTTTATTCAAGATTATGCGTAGATCACTGAACCGATGGAGAAGTTTTTGAAGAAGAAAACCACTTTCTATTAGGACTAAGATTGTCAAAAGAGTCTTGACATAAGGAAAATATGGTGATTGCGCCCATCTTGGTATTCCCAGATTGGTTGAATGAATTCCATGTACACAATGATGCTTCATGTATTAGGTTAGGAGTTGTATTAGCGCAGTCAGGTCTTGGAAATATTGATCATATCATCGCATTTTCAAGTCAGAAGCTATAAAATGTTGAGCATAATTCTTCAAGCGCAAAAATAGAAGGGCTAGACATGGTGTATACACTACAAAAGTTTCATCATTATCTGCTTAGAGGTTATTTCTAGATGTTCACAGATCATTCTACCTTGAAATACTTGGTGAACAAACCTGTGTTGGGTAGAATATCTGTAAATGGCTCCTTTTGTTCCAAGAATATGATTTTGAGGTGATTGTGAAGCCTGGAAGGTTGAATGCAGGATCAAAACACTTTTTGCGCATTGAAAATGGTGAAGAACCAACTAATTTGGATGATGGGTTACGAGATGCACATTTGTTCGCTATTAAAATATTTGATGATAATTTTTCCGATATAATCCATTTTCTAACCACCAAGAGACTTATGCTTTCATAATATATGGTCAAGAAGAAGAAAGAATTGGTCCTACATACAACAGATTTCACTTTGATTGCAAGTCAATTATACAAGATGGGAGGTGATGAAGTTTTGAGGCGATATGTTCATGAGTTTGAGAGATCGAGCATATTGTAGAAGCACACGGAGGCAGTGTAGGTGGCCATTACGTCAGTCAACCAACCACACAGAAGATATAAAGGGTTAGTTTATGGTGGCCACTTTTCATAGTGATTCTAAGGAATACTGTCGCACTTGTGATGAATGTCAGAGGATTGGAAGACCCTCGTGTAGAGACGAGATTCCACTACAACCACATGTAACTTTACAGGCCTTCGAAAAATGGGCAATTTATTTTGTAGGGTCAATTAACCCCCAAAGGAAGAATACTGGGGCGCAATACATTATCATTTCTATCGATTACTTGACTAGGTGGGTGAAAGTTCAACCTGTGAAGGATTGTAGTGAAGAGACAGTTGTGCACTTTATTTTTGAGAATATTTTGACGAGAATTGGATGCTCCAAAATCTTGATGCATGACCAGGGTATGCATTTCCTAAATGATACCATTCATGTGCTAACATAATAATTCAGGATACATCATCAAAAGAGTACGCCCTACCATTCCTGGGTGAATGGAAGTGTCACAACTTTCAACAAGATTATGGATAATGGACTCTTGAAGATATACAATGCTAATCGTAATGACTGGGATGTGCACATATATGTTTTTCTATGGGCATATAGGACTACGTGCAAGAAGCTAACAGGACAAATACCTTTCAGGATGGTCTATGGACAGGAGGTCATTATGCCTATGGAATGCATTGTCCCTAGTCTACGTATTGCAACCATAACCAACATGGTTTACCAATATATTATGGAAGAGCATCTATCGCATCTTGTTGCGTTGGAGGAATATAGATTCATTGCTCATTTTCACCAGCATGTGTAGGAGGCACGCAAAAAGGCTTGGCATGATCACCATATCAGTTAGAAAAATTTCAAGAATGATGATTTGGTTTTTCTTTATGATAGTGAGTTTGCTCGCTTTCCAGGGAAGTTTAAGATGCACTAGCTTGGACCCTATATTATCAAGGAAATAATAGAGGGGGGGTGTGGTGCTATTTTCTAAGCTAACTAGTTAATTACTTCCCGGATACATTAATGGTAGTCGCCTAACACCTTACAGGGATGACCCCATCCATGTGTGCATTAAATTAATATATGGTCGGAAGAATGTCTTAGCGCTTTAGATAGTTGCGAGAGGGCACAAGACATTAAAGATGTTAGAGGTTATAAAAATTATTTCCAAGGTTTGGTGCGATGAAGCTTGAGATGGCACAGGTATTTTTTAAGCCAGCGCAGAAGCCATGCTAGGAGGTTGTTGTAGTCGCAAAAAGGCCAGAAAATAGCCCTTGGAACAAGACATATTGAAGGGACAACTTTCTTAACATTTGGAGGAGCAAGTAAATTGCATCTAAGGATGAGATTACGCCCATTTTGGAGCCGTTTGAGAATTAATGAAGCTTGATTGTAATATCCCAAAATGGGGATGCAACAATACATGAAAACAAAACTGGAGTAGCAGTGATAAATCAACTCATAAAATGTAAGAAGAGCACATAGCCATCATATTAATGTTACAACAGCAAATAGATACAAGATCTTGAGGAAACAATCACTCAAGTTAGGAAATACTAGCCTCAAGAAAGCATGTACATGAAATATGAAGTAGACTGATACACAGAAAATGTCCAAGGCTATGACAACACAGTTTTATTAGGGACAACTGATGATGGAGTATGTAAATAAATGGATATGGAAATATAAATCTCATAAAATGTTGGGAGAAAATATCTAAACTCCCAAATACAATTCCAATACAATCCGAAAAGGATTTCTTGAAATATGGAAAATGGCGAAAATGCCGGAGTTGCAGTCCTAAGACAGAATAATAGCTGCAACTCAAGATATGGACGAAGATGGATATAGGTACAACATGTGATGAATGAATCTCATCCAATGGATCCTTCAGGTGAAAGTCTGATCCAATCACTAAATATCTCACCCTCCAATCAATCACTGCAACCCCTCACTGCAAATGGTCACAGAAATAACGCAGTCAAGGAGAGGGAATGTGCTATAGGAGATAGAAAATGTATTGGCCAAGAGCCAAGATCTGAAATCTACTCCAAAGGCTTCCTCACTGATCTCCCAAAGGAAGGAATGCTTCCTCCTCTAAAAAATAAGCTCTAGAAGTGGTGTTGTGAACCCTCCACTGCAACACCTTGCAACTCAACCCAACTCTAAACAGAAACTATGCTATAGCTGAAGGGGGTAGGTTGGCCTCAAGCCTAGATGTGGAGAAATATAATACAAGCTACCTCAAGAGGCCTCTCAATAAAGGATAATGAATTCCTAAACAGGAATGCCTTGTGCTAAGCAACACAACAATCCTAACTAAATAGTTGAAGAAAGCACAATAATCACACAGACCATAAAATAAATAATCCATAACATGTGTTTCTATGGCTGCCTTGCCCTCTTTTTATACAAATGGAAGACCTCTCACCTTGGGTCCCACTCATTAGGGTTTCATCCACTAAGGAATATTCCTCCCACTATCTCTGCATTGTTTCCAAAGATGATCTCCACCTCTTATCCTAGCGTTGTTGACTTGGTCAAACTTGACCTTGTCCACATGCAAATGTCCCTTTTCGCACATGAGGGTGTGAAATCTAGCTCCTATGATGATCCCTTTTCACATTATGAGGTATTTATTCCTATTTCTGAAATGTATGGGCCTCCTTACCCATTTATTCATCTCCTAAGTGTAAACAAAAAAATCAATATTCCAATTAGTTGCATGCTAATTTTGGAATATTACAGTCCTCCCCTCCTAAATGTTGTTTGTCGTCAAGAAACTGCAACGATAGAACTAAAGAGCCTCCCCTTCTCCCCATTTAGCATCATCAAATGATAAAATCCTCCAAGGATCAATATGTTGTCTCATCAATACATCTCCAAGTTTCCCCTCCCAAGTATGCAAGCTAGGTTTTGGTGAGCATCCCAAATAGCTATCATCATGTAAAAGTAAAACATCCATGGAGAAAAAAATGAGCTGTCTAAAGGCCTTATTGAGGCATGAGGTCTGATATACATTTGGATATACCATCCCCATATGAATCTCCCATCCCTAAGTTATCATCCATACAAAATGAGTTACCTCTCCACATGGCAACTCCTGAAAATCCCCCTCCACCTTTAGCTTCTGAAATGTAGGTGGGATGAATAACTGAACATGGTAGACAAAATAGTCCACCCCACACTGTCCTCCTCTCCACTTATGTTAAGTGTAGATTATTTTCTGATCTTGGGCTGCAATAAAGTTGCCCTCAAGTGGCAAGATGAAGACTAGATATCCAAATATCTCTTCTCCAACATTGTGAATCAAGCTGGCCCAAACCATCCCATATATGATGAATAGGACATGATCATCATATGGCATCCAAATGATAAATATACTGTAGGTTTCATATAGTGCTAGAAGGTAACAACAATTTCCCAAGTGGTCACAGCGCAATTTCCCTAATTGCTGCTTCAGAAAATAACATGGCAAGTTGTTTCTTGACAAATAGCTAGTTGTATATGTCATCACATCTACTAGTGAATAGTAAATGTCTTGGTGAATCAACTGAGCATACATAAGATAATAATAAAACACTTTCCCAAGGCCACATAAAATATGGTTGTCTCCATCATATAATTTGGCCCAAATTGACCATGGAGCCCAAAGAGAAGCTTGCCCTCTTGTGGAGCAATGCACTAAATAGAAATGGTAAGAGTATGAAAATACTGTGTTAGATAATCAATAAATGCAAAAAAAAAAATCTTACCATGCATTGGAAGTAAGATGATATATGGATCCATGAATAAGTCCTCCATAGTGGTATTCCATACTCCCATGAAGAGGAATGAACCACGTGTTGCATGAAGATCACCCTTGTTATTCTTGGAAATGCAAGTTAAGAAGATCATATCTCTGTAATAGATGTTTCCATCCACTACTCCATCACCCTCACCTCCTCCTTTTCCACCAAGTGCATCAAATGTGAAGTGATCCTGGGGACACTCCATCAATAAACCCAATCTCCCAAGTGACAGCGCTGTTGGCCTATGAAAATAGGCTCCTTCCAACTCATGGATCCATTCTTTGACATGCTCATTGTCAAAGACGTATCCCACAATGTTGATATATATAGGAAATTCCTTCCAAAGTGGAAGTACCTCCTGATCATCCAAGGCTAAGGAGTAGCCCCTTTGCACCATGATAGGGCCATCTTCTACTCGTACAACATCATGCAAAGTATGAGAGAAATTCTTCCCATGCTCTCCCAAGAACAACCCAAGAAAAAATAGTTTTTGTTGCCTCCTCATACCTCCATCATAAAAATCATGTGATGAAAACATAATGATTGATATGAAGAATTTCATATCAACACAATACATCCATACTCCTTGCTGCCCTATGATGAAAGTATCCTGCCAGACTTCTTCCACCCACATACCCTTTGGAAGAGGATATGTCACATGATGGCCAAACTCTTTCAAGAGTAGCCAATGCAGCGAAGCCTCTTGCTGCCCAGTGTCATAGATTTTCAAGTAGCTTTCCAGCCTCTTGTTGACCATCCACACCCATTCATCCAAATGTGGGTTCCTCCCATCATGCTCAACCTTGAAACTCTTCCAATGAAGACTACCATCTTCCCAAATCAGATTTCTGATTTTGCATTTCATGGGATGTTGAGATGCAACTCCTTGGAGATCTCCTAGAGAATATCTCAGACCAATGATCATCTTGAATCCATAAGGATCCAAGTGTGTTGGAGGCAAAACCTCCTCACTGTTGCTTGATGACAATGCTGTTAATATCTCCAATGATGTAGTGGCCGTCTCATACTCCAACTCAAAGATGAACATATAGTTTTGTATAGGAGTGTTTTGGGAAAGGTTCATCTTATCCTCCAAAATTTCGCACCCCAACCTCAAGTGTTGTGTGCAACTCAAAAAAGGCACATGAGGATGATGGTTCATCCCTCCCTTGAACAATTCAATATTGCACAACACAGTGCAATTCTGTTGCTCCACATTAGCAGTATGCAATGGTGTACATCCCTCCATAAGATTTTCAGAAATAATAGGAATTGGAAACTTAGGCATAACTTGGTGAAATTTTGGAACATCTTGTATGACTGCAAGAGTTCCTTCCTCCAATGTGTTGGCTCCCCCAACTGCTGATTTTGATGGCTTCTCCTCCATGGTTGTGACAGTGCTAGTACAAGTCACCTCAAGTGGTAGTGAGGGCTTTTCCTCCTCTGATTTCTCTTTGCCAAATATTCTAATAATCCTTTGAGTAAACTCAACAAAAGTAGTCACTCTTGCATGGCTCAAATGGTTGAACCACCAAATGTTTGCTTCACCCTCAAGGTGCAGCACTGCAATTTATATAGCCTCTCTCTCTACTACTGGATGTGGTAGGAAGAATGCATCAAGTTTCTTTATCCAAGCCCTTGCTATAGATGACCCATCAAAAGTACACAATAGAAACCTATTTCCCTTGATTCTCCCTGTATTGCAATGTCTCCTTTCTTCCTCCAACTGAATAAACTATGGGAAATCTAGAGTCTCCTTGAAGGCTCTAGGTTGAGATTTTACTCAACAAGGTATTCACTTAGAATCTTATGATCCAAGTGTCCTTCATCTTTCTGCAATTTGTCTTGTTTCTCAAAAGAAAAGGGTATAGTCCCACTGCTTCTTTCTTCTCTTATTTTCTTGACCTCCTTGTTGAGGTCCTTTCTAGATCTGAAAAGAGATGAGATAAAACTAATTCTCTCCATCATTCTAATCTTCCTCTTTTTCTTCTTATATTTCTGATAGAATAATGGCTAAGATACACAGGCTGAGCCAAAATTATGCTCTGATACCACTGTAATATCCCAAAATGGGGATGCAACAATACATGAACACAAAACTAGAGTAGTAGTGATAAATCAACTCATAAAATGTAAGAAGAGCACATAGCCACCATATTAATGTTACAACAACAAATAGATACAAGATCTTGATGAAAAAATCACTCAAGTTAGGCAATACTAGCCTCAAGAAAGCATGTACATGAAATATGAAGTAGATTGCTACACAAAAAATGCCCAAGGCTATGACAGTGAAATTTTATTAGAGAAAACTACTGCTAGAGTATGTAAATACATGTATATGGAAATATACAACTCATACAATGTTGGGAGAAAATATCTAAACCCCCAAAGACAATTCCAAGACAATCCGGAAAGGATTTCCTGAAATATGGAAAATGGAAAAAATGTCGGAGTTGCAATCCTAGGACTAATAGCAGTTGCAACTCAAGATCTGGATTAATATGGATGTAGATAGAACATGTGATGAATGAATATCATTCAATGGATCCTTCAGGTGAAAGGCTGATCCAATCACTGAAGATCTCACCCTCCAATCAATCACTGCAACCCCTCACTGCAAATGGTCACAGAAATAACACAGTAAATGAGAGGGACTATTCTGTAGGAGATACAAAATTTATAGGCCAAGTGCCAAGATCTGAAATCTTCTCCAAAGGCTTCCTCACTGATCTCCCAAAGGAAGGAATGCTTCCTCCTCTGAAAAATAAGCTCCAAAAGTGGTGTTGTGAACCCTCCACTGCAATACCCTGCAACACAACCCAAATCTAAACAAAAACTGCATTGTAGCTAAAGGAGGTAGCTTGGACTCAAGCCTAGGTGTGGAGAAATATAGTACAAGATCACTCAAGAGGCCTCTCAAGAAAGGAGAAGGAATTCCTAAACAGGAATGCCCTGTGCTAAGCAGCACAACAATCTCAACTAAACAATTGAAGAAAGAACAATAGTCACACAGACCATAAAATCAATAATCCATAACATGTCTTTCTATGGCTGCCTTGCCCTCCTTTTATACAAATGGAAGCCCTATCACCTTGGGTCCCACTCATTAGGGTTTCCTCCACCAAAGAATATTCCTCCCACTATCTCTGTGCTGTCTCCAAAGATGATCTCCACCTCTTATCCCAACGCTATTGACTTGGTCAAAATTGACCTCATCCACATGCAAATGTCCCTTTTCACACATGAGGGTGTGAAATCCAGCTCCTATGATGATCCATTTTCACATTATGATGGATTTTATTCCTATTTCTGAGATGTATGGGCCTCCTTACCCATTTATTCATCTCCTAAGTGTAAGCAACAAAAATCAATATTCCAATTATCTGCATGCTAATTTTGGAATATTACATTCATCAACGGACATAAGGTCGTTTAGGCCGCGACATCACTACAAATATGACATGGAGGTATGCATAAGTTCCCTTTTCTTTTTGAGTTATTTGATCAAATTTTTCCCTCTACACTCGCTCCCTTTGCCAATTCTTATGTCTGCATTGTAGGAACCACTTGAAGAGATGCTCCGCCAACCAGGTTTAGGCCATTTAATTCGAGGGACCATAACCGCAACTAAGCATACCCTACTGTGTCACAAGCACTTGGTGTCAGAGGTACACAGAAGAAAAATAAAGGTCAAACATTGGGTACCAAGAAGTATACATGCAAGCTGACCCAAAAGTCAAAACCGACTGTTCGCACTAATAGGTACAAGCGGCCGATGGAAGAAGAACCAAAGGTAACTGTGTTGGAGGAAGGATTTGTAGAGGAAGTGGAGCCAATATCACAGTTGTCTCTGTACATGGCCCCACTGAAGCTGACCTTGGACATTTCCAAGTACCTTTATAAAGTCAAGGCTATAATATATATGCCTCTGCTCCCTGAATATGTTCCTTTTTAGGGTGACCTATTGTAGAAGGTCCCTTCTTTCAAGATGGAGGATTAGGATTTGGTATACCACACAAATTTTCCTGAGCTCACGTCATTGTAATACTTGGAATAGGTCCCTTATGAAGAAGTCAACATAATTAAAGTGGAATCAATGCAATGGGCCTTGTGACTGCAAAAGTTCAGGCTCCTAAATATTTTGATTGTTCCCCATTTTGGTTGCAGCAAAATTAATGATATTTTTTTATTCCAGCTACTGGCACTGGTGCGTGAAAATTGCGTATGGCTGGGAATTTGGATCCCTATTGACCACATGCCCATCCACTGCATAACTAGCCTACCATACTAAGGAGAGAACCCTGAAGAAGCCTTTGGAGGGAAGTGCTAGGAGAAGAAGGTCATGGATGATGTGAAGAAATCATATGGAGTGGTTAGAAATACGCGGGGGTTTTTTGTCAGTACTATCAACGATGACTCTGTCTGCTTTTCCAGATAGATCTTGGCCTGCAATATGATGCAAAATTTTCACACCAAAGAAGTTCCAGCACCGGTCATTGTGTTAGTAGCGCAATACTTCAAAGGTGTTCAATAAAACTAGGCTAAGTACCTATGCCAATAATTCTTGGAGAATGTTTGGGAGGCACAAGAATAAGGGAAATTATTCCAGTACGTGTGGATTTTTTTTCTCATCATGATAGTGGGATGGAAGTCGTTGTCGCAATCACAAATCCCTGAGATTTAACCTGTTTATGCGAAGTGGCGCGTTATCATTTGCTATGGGTGAAAAAGAATCCAACATGAGTAACTGAAAACAATTTTTTTTGGGTTTTAGTCCAAATGGAGCATCACCAAGTTTCTCAGCTAAAGTAGTGCCTCTTTCCCACATTGTATGACCACTATAAACACATCGTAGACTTCAAAGAATCATTTCACAATGTGCACATTTGCACAAAGGCATATATGTCCAAGGTGTGGTATGACCTGTCTTACCTTGTCACAAAGGATGACCTCGTCCAAGTCACCTCCAACAGGAATCCTTCCTAGTTGAAAACATCAAAATATATTGATGCCACCTCTTTTTCCTAGCCCAAGCCATTAGTGTCAAAGTCAAGGACCAAGAAATGAAAAAAGAAATATATGTAGGAGCCCACGACAAGGACGAAGATGTAGGAACAACCAAAGGAAATTATGGATTTTCCCAGTGACAAGGAGTTGAAGGAAATTGATGGAGACAATGCAGATGCCCCTTGAACACAGACAAAAACCCTTCAAGGTACCAAGAGAGGACCCTAGTCCCCAATTGGATCCCTCAGGAAGAGGAAAGCCTCCAAGAAGACCTAGATTGAAACCCTCATGTTAAAAAAATACGACTATGATGAAATTGGGAACACTGTCAAGACAGTCACTGAAGAAGCTTGGAGTACCATTGAACAACAATACAAGACTATCCTTAATGACATTTAGTAAGGCCTCCAGTAATTTTGGGTTCAGGAAAGCGAGGTTTAGGCAAACATGAACCAAGCGAGTGCAGTTCAAGCAAGTGTGTTTTCTATCAGCACTTCGGTCGCAGAATCCACCACAGAAAGAAAATTAATAAAAATTCCTAGCGGAGCACTTCATTCA
Organism: Pinus albicaulis; assembly: GCA_034641835.2. Taxonomy (NCBI): domain Eukaryota; kingdom Viridiplantae; phylum Streptophyta; class Pinopsida; order Pinales; family Pinaceae; genus Pinus; species Pinus albicaulis. The sequence goes on along the minus strand of CM076579.1, from coordinate 1,023,618,409 downwards.
TCACACTGAGTGTAGTGAGCCACAACCCAATCCTGGTCAGACATTGGAGTCAACTTGGATGAGCTCCCCACTTCCCACCTACACATGATGCATAGCATAATTACAGTTGAGTTGCAATATCGAGAATACCAGGCTTCATGTGGCAGAATGGAGGTAGAAAAATTGACCGAGCAATTACATCAAGACTAGTAGCAAGCCAAACAGGTGCAACATGCCGCAGAGGGTCATCACAAGAAGCTTGAATAAATTATCACCTGGGTCTGCGATTAGATTCCAGGATTTCAGGTAACATCCAATGCTACACCTTCCACAAAGATCGAGACCCTCGCATCCACACTAAAGGATTATAATACAGAGATTGAGATAGTGTGCACTAAATTGGAGAAGAAGATTGTTGATCTACAGACTAAGTTATAGGTAGAAACTCCACTAGAGGTCCGGGCACAGTGAGTTGCCCTTGTTCAACAAGCAACATCCAGAATTACCGCAGTTGTGGAAAATTTTAGCAACCTGTTCAAAGATGCCATGGGGATACAGTCATCCATCCAGGAACATCTAGTGCTTGAGAAATTATGGGCATACCTGAGGGATAAAAAAAACAGTTCAATTAAATTCAGGTCATTGTGCGGACTCTATTTCCCACACAGAGATTCATCAAGTTACTAGAAGGCTAAAACATTGAAGGTGAGATTAATGTGATGTGATGCAAGGAGCATCTCGTGGTAAGAAGGACCCAACCTTGAGCCGAGAAATCACTTCAAATATCACATACCATTGAGGGTGCACTCAAGGGACTCCGCCAAACTCAACACAACATCAGGTTGGCAGTGAAGGGGCATACCACAAAAAAATTAGTCAACGAAGTGTAGAACGATACAACACAGAGTGCGGATTCCATCCAGCCTCTGTACGAACCCATCCATGCACTCAAGGTAAAAATAAAAAAATCCATAGCAGAGTGACTCAAGGACGAGAAATTTTGTTGGGGGCCTATTGGGCTAGGGTCTCCTAGGTCAAGTCTTGAGTCAATCTTGTTCATTTTGTTAAAGTGCAGCACGCAGGTTAAGGGGCTTTGGGGAAGGGTCAAATCTCCTTCGTTTTGTAATGGGTAAAAGGGTAAAACATTAGGCTCAAATCACAATTTGAGTCCATGGTTTTTTCATGTCTAAGTCATATAAAAATTCATGTATGAGTCAAGTCAAGGATCGTATCATATCATAAATAATCTTGTCTTTTTTTAATGTGATTTTCGGCAAGTTTATGTGATTAGTTCAAGTAGATATAGGCTCCTAAAGTTGTGTGCATGGAGACCTAAGTCCTGCACTGTGTATGAGGACTTTGCGGATGTGTGCACAAGATAAATAAGTTGTATTCTCGAAAATATACTTCATAAAGAGAAGTTTTTGTCAAAATCTCTGGTTTAATTGTGCGATTCCTATTCTTATGTGTTACTTTTTTATGATATAATGATTTTTTTATAGATATGTTGTATGATTGTTGTTAATTGATGTTCATTTTCCTGGGTTAATCATATAATAATAGATATTTTTGTTTGTGCAATAATTTCATTTGTGTTAAGGGTTTTGTTGAAGTTATATCTGAATGAGATTAAGAGCCGTAACACAACACTGTAGGGATTATATTAGATCAGAAAAGGTCAGATCCACATCATATTCCTCCCTTGGGGTTTTGAAACCTAGTTCGAGCTGCCCCCCCCCCCCCCCCCCATTGCTTCTTCAGGTGAGACTTTTGCCTCCACAAGCAGATCATTGCCAAAAATGGCAGTAGTTGGAGGGTTTTTCTGGTTACGCGAATACACTCTTAACATGGGTATGGACCCCTCAGGCCAACAATATTCTAGAATGAGGTTTTTTTTAAGGGTTAATTTGCTATATTTTTTAAAAATGGTAGTAAAACCAATTTTCATGTGCCAAATAAATGGAAAAAAGACACTAATGTTGGTGCTAGGATACCATTTTTATTTTTCGGGTACAATTTAAACATATTTTTATTAATAACGTTAAATATAAAATAATGGGATTTTAAACACATTTAAATTCCAATCATTTTTATCCATGTCATTTAACATATAATATAATGACACTAAAAACCCCTAAATTCTAATTTTTTTCAACCATAATGTTAAAGATAAAAGATAGTTCATAAATTTTCACCCATAGAATTAAAAAACATTAACTTTTCAACATATTTCAACCATGATATTATGAAAAATTATATGACTAAAATAACCCAATGAAACATAAATTATTTCTCGTAGTTATTGTTGCATTGTGAATGTTTTAGACAAATGAACTCCTCATAATTAAAACATATAATCCAACAAACATAAAAATGACTCATAACTTCATGTAAGATTATATGGAAGTTAAAATATCACTTTCATTACTCAATGAAAACATCATTTATATAAATTTTCTACCACAATTATTCAAAATCACTCATATTTTCTTGCACACCATCAAAATTCACATTTTTAGATGAGTGACTAGATGCAGATGAAGATGTTCCATATTCTTCTCTTTCATCAACTAGTGCCTCATCTGAGTCAATATGCATGCCCACCACTTGAGGTTTCAAAAGTATTCTAGATATACGACTGGGTTCAGTAGACTGTCATCTCAACATTGTTTCTTCTAGTAGTTACCTCTTTAGAATCTCTATTGTCCTGGAGCGAATAGTTCATCTCTTTGTTAAATTGAAGTCATAAACAAGTATGTCAACTTCCTCCAATTTTAAGAGGGATGTGCCGTGACAATTTATATTTGTACCCTTTATTTTTCTCTTTCTGTCAAATTTTTTATCAACTACCATCTCTAGCTTGCACACACCATTGAATGTGTGTGCATTTGTGGCATACCAATGTACTTCAACACCTATAAAATCTTCATTTTCTATAATGACCTTTATAACCTTGGCAACCCAGAATTGATAGCCATGTGGATCTTCATGTGCTAACACTACGATCATGCAACCCTCCTTAATATCCTGTACTGAAACCCTGTAAATGTCTTACATGGCTTCACGTTGTGCACAAGATCTTCTGGAACAAATATACATTTCTCTTTCTTCCTGTGTAGAATTAATAATACTTTGTGATTGTTGTTGTTCAACAATGTCTGTTTCCTCCTATTCATTTCACATATTTTGTGGCCAAATAAATGGAGTCTTCAAAAGAATATCTTCATTTGTTGGTCTTGAAAAGATATCACTTCGATCATTGAAAAAGGACTCCCACCAAACTGAATCAACAACATCAAAGTACTCCTATGTATATCTAATTGATTTTTTAATTTCTTCCAGGCATTCAAAATAATCTATATCTCTCTTCTGCCTTCGTGCATTATGAATTTCACTAACTTATTGTAATAACAATATATTTGACGCAAATATTGGATGATCTAGAATGAACTTCAAAAATTTCAAACTTAATGGCAGTGCCCATTCTACAGTAGTTGAGTACTTCTTGCCCCATATAAGTGTTTTTCCATCAAATTTTTTATATGAAATTGATGTTGGAAGCTAATTTCATTAAGTTGTTCAATGCATTTTGCCTCACCATGCAATCCTAGAATAAACCTTTGCATGTCAACAATTTCTTTTAACACATGAAAAATAGGCTCTGGAATATATGATTTCTTAATACATTCAATTAATGATGGCAAGATCCCAACATCCTTCCTCCTCAATGTTATTGAAAAAATATTTAACATCTAATCAATATGGTCATGAGTGTGCCCAACAAGAATGAAACCAACCTTTACCTTATGAAAAATTCTCAATTCAACAAGCATGTTTAGATATCCAAAAAAAATTTGATTTTTGTTTTCATGATAAGTGATGTCTACTTGTAGATACAAAATTTCAGGAAGATTAGCACACCAGTGAGAAATCACCTCATGAATTAAGGTTATTGTCAGATTTCCATCATTATGAATATTTGGAACTATGAACTCTTGGTGACATTTTCCCATTGAAGGCCATACAACCGACCAAGTGAAACTAGATATAATTCCCCCCTGCAAATTTTTGGGTGTGCGAACAAAATGTGGTAGAAGTGTTTTCGTCTTGTCTATACCATCAATTATCAAACCTAAATATTTATTTGGATTATCATAACACTTCTTTCGATGCTTGTACAAATTTTTCCTTTCACTTGTTTGTTGTTCGCGATTCTCTTGAAGTTCTTTGACAATGGAATCTACACATAACATAAAATAAACCTATTAATAAATACATTTTCATAGTTGATCACTATACAACTTAAAAGAATAATGTTATGAATGCTTACCTCTTTCTTCTCCTTCACATTTATCCCTATTTTATTTTAGAGAAGCACATGTACTGCAAATCCCCATCCTTGTCTTCTTAGGAATACGAACATTGTTGAATTATCTCCTCCATATCTGTACTAAATATTGATATGTAATAAAACGACCATTTCCTTTAACACCTTTTGCATATTCCTTGTATAAGTTGTATATTTCTCGTTTTGAGAAATTATCTGGAATATGTATTGAATCTCTATTTGGAAAATTCTCTCCATGTTTTGAAAATGACTTTTGCATCCATGACATTGTAGTGTTTTCTAGTGGCCCAAACTCTCGTTTGTGAGGAACTTTTGACTAATATGTAGGATCCTTTTCCAAATTATCTTGGATTCTTGATAGACAAAAATTACCAATTGAATGAAACATTTTGAAATCCTTTCTATAGAGAAATAAAGACCCAATATGATAATCATAACATGCCAGTGTATATTGCATGCACCCCACTAAATATGAATTCTACATGCTTTTATTCATTAACAAATAGTTCTTCCTTTTCTCCAAAGAAAACTTGAAATCCATGTGTTTCAAGCAATCCTTTTTACAACATTCACTTGAAATGAGATCACTGATAGAACTTCTTCTCATGACATATTATACACTACCCCTTTTATAACTAGAACATCTTGGATTGATACGAAAAGGTATACTCCTACTCCTAGATACAATATTTTCTGGAAACATATCCATCATTTCATCATTCTCTGAACAAGCATTTTCATCATCAATAGGAGGAATACTATTCTTACTATGATCATTTTTAACATACTTAGGAAATTCACCACCATCATTGTTTGAAAAATATTCATTACCATCTTCAACGGCAGGAATATTTTCAATACCATCATCTGTGGTTTTGAAATAATGACTTGGAGTATATTTTTCACCATCTTGACTTTGCCCATCACCACTACTAATCTCACAGTCCATAGGATTAGGACTAAGTGTAAATTGTGACTCTCGATTTATTGGAAATTATTCATCATTCCCTTCGTCACTACTACTCACATAGTCCATGGGATTAGGAATAAGTGGAAATTATGACTCTCTATTTATTGGAATTTCTTCATCCTTCACTTTGTCACTGTTACTCTCATAGTCCATAGGATTAGGACTAAGTGAAAATTGTGACTCTCGATTTATTGGACATTATTCATCCTAGCCTTCGTCACTATTGTTGTCATAGTCCATAGGATTAGGACTAAGTGGAAAATGTGACTCTTTATTTACTGAAAATTATTCATCCCGCCATTCATCACTATTTCTGTCATAGTTCTTAGGATTAGGACTAAGTGGAAAATGTGACTCTCTATTCAATGAAAATTATTCATCATGTCATACATCACTATTGCTATCAAAGTCCTTAGGATTAGGACTACGAGGAAATTGCGAGTCTCTATTTTTTGGAAATCCTTCATCCTGGCCTTTGTCACTGATGCTCTCATAGTCCATAGGAATAGGACTAAGTGGAAAATTTGAATCTCTATTTATTTGAAATTCTTCATCCTTCCCTTCATCATTGTTGCTCTCATAGTCCTTAGGATTAGGACTAAGTGGAAAATTTGACTTTATATTCATAGTGAAAGAATTTTTGTTATATTCATCAATATGAATAGAGTTGTTATGCAACAAATATGTTGATGCTTCATAAAAATAAACCTGAGTATCAGAAAAATCCGTAAAATTAAAATAGAAGATGTTGAATGATGCAAATGCACTCTCTCCCAATGAAAATATATAATTGAAAGAATGAAATTTCTCCTCCAAAATTTTCCTCTAAAAATTTTCGCTGAAATTTTTCCCTCCAATATTTTCATTTGTCATATGCCTCTAAAAATTTTACTTTTCCTATTTATTTAAAAAATTTCTACTCAAATATTCTCTTGTCTATTGACACTAATTTCGATTCAAGTTTCCTACACAAATTTCTTTTAATAATTTTTTCCAAATTAAAATAAATCTTACTTAAATTATATAACATTTACTTGATTATATGATATATATTTTTAATGTTTATTATAGTTTTTACCCCACATGTAACACAAATTAGTGTATCATCAAAATATGAACTATATATTGATTTATTTATAATTTTTCTTTTAATACCACATTTACCCCGTGGTAAATCAATTTCATAATTTTCGCTATATAAGAACTTTCATTGTCACTATTCGTCACATCACATCAATAATTTTCGAGGTTTTTCTTAAAAGCTTAGAGTGATTTTCTGGAACAACAAATTTGTTAATGCAAAACATTCAACAGGAGATTTTCGCATTTGAAAGGTTATTTTTTCTTCTACTTCGACCAATCAATGAGGAATTTGAGGAAAATAATTTATTGGATGCAAAGAAATATTTTTTTTCTAAATATTTTTTCACGGGTAACAACTTAATTTATTATTTTGAAAATCAGAAAATTTCTAAAATAAATTAGACTCAAGTTCAAATCCCATTGAGTATATGTTTTAAACCCTCATAAGTTTACTAGTAGTTACCTTTCCACTCTGAAAGTAAGGCTAGTACTTCTTATGGCTGCTTTCCCTCTACAGCTTGAACTGTTAAAGGCACATTACGGCTTAAGAAATACCACCTTACTGCTACAGCTGGGCCTAGTCATATATTAGCTAATTGACGCACGATAGACTAAGGCTTAAGGGGCACTTTATGGCTTTCACTGTGGTCAGCCCCTATAGCCCAAGCGGGCCCGCCCAGTGCCCCCCCCCCTCCTGCTGGGGGCACCGGGAGGCGTGCCCACCCAAGCCAAGGCAGGTAGGTCGTGGGTGTGCACTCGCCTGAGCCCAATGAAAGCATTGGGCTCAAATGGACGCTGTGGGTGTCCCCGCCCACAACACAGTGGCTCTGTTTGCTATGTTGTGGGTGGGAACACCCACGAGTGGGTGCCCAACAAAGGCATGAATTGGCCCCCGTGCCTTGAAAGGGGGGCAATTCTGCCAATTCTCATAATCGACCCCCTGCTAGAAAGGGGGGCGGTTCTCTAAATCACCCTCCTTCATGCCCTGGTGGGCGCGAACACTGGTCCCCTCGCAACACGGGGGTCAGGGAGGATGTAAAAAAAATAAAATTAAGGAATTGGTTTTCTATTTTAGTATTTTAGATGAACCTAAAAGCACAATAGACTTGGGGGGAAATGAACATGTTTTTGGTGTTTTTTAGTTTTAAAATTTTTTTCGTTTTGTTTTTTTACGTAATATATTTGGGTTTCTTGTGTGTAATATAACTAATTAGGTTTTATCTAATTGGAATATTAATTTTTGTTTTTGTTAATAAGCTAAATGAATAAGAGGGTAGAGTGACCCATAAATCCATTTAGTAGGAATAAACCACTTCTTAGTGTGAATGTGGATCACTTCATATGGATGGTATCAAGATGAATAAGCCACTTCTTAGTGTGAATGTGGGTTAGTGCATGTGCATGGGGTCAAGATGACCAAATCAACATTGTAGTCATGGAGGTAGTGGAGATAGTGGAGGTAAGCATATTCATTATGGGGGTTAGTGGCCAGGTGTGCAACATTTTTATTATGTGGGGCCAAGGGTGTGAGGGCTCACAAGCATAAAAGGAAAGGGATGGTAGCCATATAAGGCATTCTGATTATTGATATTGTATTGTTGTTTACAACTTTCTGCACGCTTCAACTGTTTAGCTAAGTCTATTGTGCTATTTAGTACACGGGTGTTTCCGAGTGGAAATCCCACCCTTATCCTCAGAGGACTTCGAGTGCCCACTCAGGAAAGATAATTTCTGAGAAGTAGTTCAACATCTGGCATCAAGCCATCATTTTGTCCCTCCATGTAGTAGTAGTCATCTACAGGAATTGCACATTCCAGCAGTAGGGTTTGAGAGGAGAAAGGAAGTTCCAAGCATTTCAACTTGGAATCTTGTGTGGGGATCAACCCTTCACTTGTCATTATATTTTAGCATCTTGAGAGCAGTATTTTATTATCTGGAATCAGGCCAAGATTTTTCCCCTCTTTGGTAGCACAGTCATCTTCAGAATTTTTCAGTCCAACAATGGAAGCTTCAGAGGTGGAAGGAAGTTCCAAGCATTCCAGCTTGGAATCCCGTGAGGGGACTATCCCTTCACCCCATTGAGTGTATTTCAGCATTCTAGAGAAATATCCCATCATCCAGCATCAGGCCACAATACTTTCCCTCTTAGCAGTGTAGTCTCCTTTAGAAATCGCACAATCCAGTAGTGGTAGCTTTAGAGGAGGAGGAAGGATCCTAGTTTCCTAACTTTGAATCCAGTGAGAGGATCATCCCTTCACCCGTAGAGCTGACTGGGAGAAGTTGAAAATTTTTTATCATTATTTCAGCCATCTCCCAGCAGTTACCCAGTGCATAATTTAGCCAACATGATTGTGTTTTGAAACCCTAGAGAGCTGTATTTTCAAAGTCAAAACCAGGCCAAACCATTTCTGGGTTTTCTTGGTTTTTCGGGTAGAGTCCATGGATAAAATCCTGGATCTTTCTAATAACTCTAGAGACCTATCACACATGGCTCTTATTCCCAGCAATAGTAGTTTCTAGTAGCACTATGTAGAGAGAGAATTCCAACAACAATAGCAACAACCACATTTCCATTGCTAGGATTTAGAGCTATTTAACCCACTTCTTGTTGGCTTGAGTGCATCTTCTTTGGAGCACTGTGTAATTTATTTTGTTGTTGATTTTAATGATATGACCCAACTATTTATTCTCATGGTTATGCTGTTTTAGTGCAATTTCCAGTTGCAACATATTTCTAGCATTTTCCATATTTTAGTGCTATACTCCTGTTTTTCTTTATTTGGAATGTTGTAGATGTTCTATATTCCTCTCTCTTCCATTTTTGGATATTAAAGTGGTATAATAGCATAATATTGGCTCGACTTGTGGGAAACCCTTCATTCTATGACAAGACCAGGATATAGGAAAGTCTCCAATGGTGGGAGAAATTGATGAGAAAGAGTTTCCATAAATCCTTCTCAAAACTATGCAGGATCTCGCTAGAGAGATCAAAGAGATGAGAATAGAAAGGCAAAGGGGAACCCCATGAGGGTTACAGTATGGAGAGAAGTCGAGTACTTCACATCAGTGATATGAGAAACTAGTGGTGCAACAAGTCTCACAACACCCTACTATGCCCACCTTCTTAGTGATAGGAAATGGAGCTAGAGGACATCAGGAGCAGGAGACTCTTAGTGACTATCTTGCAGAGTACGGATCTCAGACCAAGATTTTTAGAGATAATATAACTTTCCCAACATTGTTCTAGATCAAAGACTACCAAAGACCCCACAAAAACAATAGAGGAGGAGGGTACATGCAGGGTAATAAGCGTACCTTGGGTAGATTATTTCTTCTTACATTCGATGGGTCATCCAAGACTACAAAAAAGGATTGGGTCAAGAAATTAGATATTTATTTCCAGCTGCACTAACTAGAGGAAGCATAGTCTATCAAGATAGTAGCACTGCACCTTGAAGGTGAAGCACATGACTGGTGGTTCTATGGATTTGGTCATGCAGGAGTGACTGCATATGTAGAGTTCACTCGAAGATTGGTGGAGAGGTTTGATAGAAGAAACTCAGAGGCACAATACATTGAGGCATTCTCTAACAGTGAAGGAGAAGAGGAAGTGTATGAGGAGAAGAAGCGAGATGCCAGCGTTGGTCCATCAGGAGGAGATCAACTACTACCACCACTAGAAACAAAAGGATCATTTGCACCAATTGAAGGAACTCTTGCATCTTTTCAAAGTGTTCCCAAGCATCATCCGATCCAAGGAATGCATACATATCCACCCCAGATAGTCTTGACACATCATATGGAGATTTTTGGGGACATGCCACCAGGGAAGCCACATGACCAGGGGTTGGAGCACATGGATGATTTGGAGCAGGGGAAAATCACTACGCAGAGGATCCTTGACAAGATCAAGGAGGAGATGAGCAACTATTCTGGGTTGACATTGTTGAGTTGCACACAACACTTTGTATTGGAGTGTGGTGCTTCAGAGGAGGGAATAGGCACAATTCTTGTATAGAGAGACCATCCCATAGCTTTCGATGACCAGCATCTACTGCCGCATGAGTTGATGTATTCAATATACGACAAAGAGATGATGGCCATTATGCATGCATTGGCCAAATTTTGATAGTATTTGGTGGGAAACATATTTCGGGTGAAGACCAACCACAATCATCTCTGACATTTTCTTGAGCATGAGTAGCTACAGGAGAGGCAACAAAGGTGGATCAACATAATTCAGGCCTATGATTTTGATATTGAGTATGTCTAAGGAGAGGACAAGGTGGTAGCAGATGCATTATCACGAAGGCCATCAATGCTACCCTTAATGATCAGTGATGCAGTCGGGAGGGCCCAGTTGCTAGTAGAGTATTCTAAGGACCACTTGATTTGTGAAGTGTTGGATAGAAGGATAAGATGATCGGAGTTGTGGAGGGTGCAACATCCGCATGTTGGGATTAGATGGCGAGAGATTCTGAGTTGGTACCCCCTGGAGCACGCTAGGAAGCTCGATATATCCATGGCCAAATTTCATCCGAGTCCATGGATTATCAAAGGGACACGAGGGCCAAATTACTGTTGGAATCCAAGCAGTATTTCCCATCACATCATAGAGTTGGTAGGTGATGGTAGTATTTGTGTGATGAGTTGTGCGTTTGAGTGCACACGCATTTTCAGACCTCTATCAGAATCCTGGACATCCCTAGCGACAGGATGGTTTGTCAGAAGGGTACACCCTTTTCAAGAGCGATCTCATCATATCAATCGTGCATGGAGTCATAGGGTGATTAGCCTACTTGGCTAGGAGCTGATCAGAGGAGGTGGCATTGGCAGGGCACCAGAAGGTGCCTTGACACAGACAAGGCACAAGATGGTACAAAGTGGCACAGCAGTAGCAGGAGGTATCCAGTGGTGTGTAGGGGTAGGTTGCAACATACATTGGCATGTTGAGGAGTGCAAAGACACTTGGTGGTATGCAGTGACCCATGATGCAGTGCAGCAGGCGCTTGGAGCGTTGCCTCCAAGGATACTTATGGACAGACCATTATATGGAGATAATGCTCTCTCATTGATGCATTAGGGCTTAGAGCTACCGAGGTTTGACATAGCAACATTACTCTTGATTGCATGTAAGTATTTGAACCACTTAGGTGTACCTGGGAAGATGAGGATGTGTAGATCACATTCTGGTGGATTCACTAGCAGAGTGGTGGATGCATGGGTACATGTGGGCTACCCTATGGTACTTGATGGCTTTGGTATCAAGTGGTGCATAGATTTGTGCCACGAAGTATAGATCTATGCATAGGAATGTTATTTCGTAATCAGAGTGGTACAACATAAGAATGGTGGCACTCTCATGAGACTGGCATGGGATCCGAGCATCACTAGATTTCACGATTCATCTACCCTTAGGGGTGATCGGGTCCTTACAGGGGAAGATCATTTAGATATTTCAGTGGGCTTTAGTGATTCTTTGTTGGCATGGGGAACTTCACCAGCATGGAGTGATAATCAGAAGGGGGAGTTTAGGAGGAGCTCTTGCAAGGAAGGACTTATTCCCACAGGAATTAGATTCTATCTTCAGGCTCCCACCCTTGGAGTACATGAGATGGATGACTTAGTAGAGAAGTTGTACGTAAATATAGATATTACTTCATATGATTATGATTATCTATCTACTGGTGGTACACAGAGGGCTTATGGTACTTTTATCCAATTGGATAACAAGTGGAGAAAGGTGTGCCTCACATTGATTAGGATGGCTTGGGATCCTGGTATTGATAGATCTCTTCAAATGTTATGAAACCAGCTCCAAAAATAGAAGAGAAGAGAGATCAAAACCTTATAAATCAACCACTTCGAGGGGGAAACCTCCAATACATAAAATAAATGAAAAATTCTTGGATGATACAAATTACCAAAACCTCCTTCTATATATAGGAGTCCATGAGGTCACAATATAATCCAAGCCAACATAACAATAATAATGTAACGACACAATAATAACAATATGGGGGTTACAGGGGTACAACAATAACAAGAAGGGGGCTATACTAACCACAATAAGGGACTACACTAGTATTATAGGGACCTAACATGCCCCTCTCCTTAAAAAAAGTGTTTTCCTGAACGCTTGAGTAGCTCTGGATGCTTCTATATAAAATTCTCATCCTCCCATGTAGAATATTCAATGGGTAAGTTCTTCCACTTGATGAGATACTCTGAACTTGATCGATTCCGTGGCTATCGAGTTCTTGTTTCCGTGACCGCTTTAGGTTCTAAAATGATTTTTCCTTCCTCATCAAGTTCTGGAAATATTGTTTGAACTTGAATATTTTCACCTATAACCTTCCTTAAGCATGAAACATGGAAAATTGGATGCACTCGTGAAGAAGCAAGAAGCTCCAATTTGTATGCCATAGTACCAATCTTTTGCAACAACTTGTAAGGACCATAGTACTTTGGCGATAATTTATTATCCTTCTTAGCTTGCTTGAGGGACATTTTTTTGTATGGTTGTAGCCGTAAAAATACCCAGTCTCCTACATCAAAACTTCTCTCGCTGCGATGTTGATCTATCTATTGTTTCATTCGATTTTGTGCCAAATTCAGGTTATCCTTTAAGAGTTGGAGAACTTCTTGTTGATGCTCGATGTGATCTTCCACTGCTTGAACCTTTGAATTTTCTCTTAAAGATGATGTGATGGACAGTGGATGATATCCATAAAGTGCCATAAATGGGGACATTTTTGCTGCAGTATGGAAGGAAGTGTTATACCACCATTTAGCGAGAGGTAACCACTTGACCCATTGTGCTTGCTTATCAGATACAAAACAACGAATATATCCTTCCAAACATTTATTCACTATCTCTGTTTGACCATCGGATTGAGGATGATAAGATGAGCTATGAGCTAGTTGAGAACCCAAACAAGAAAATAATTCCGTCCAAAAATTTCCTGTAAAAATGGGATCTCTGTCACTTACAATAATCTTCGGGTTTCCATGTAGCTTTTGAATTGTTTCCATAAATGCAGTAGCAACTGCACTTGCTTTAAATGGATGAGATAATGCACAAAAGTGTGCATACTTGGTAATTCTATCAACTACCACTATGATGACACTCCTTCCTTCAGACTTAGATAAACCTGTGATAAAATCCATTGAAATCTCCTCCCAACGTTGACTTGGAATGGATAAAGGTTGTAGAAGACCCAAGGTCTTAATTGTCTCAACTTTATTTTGCTGGCAAACCAAAAATTCCACCACAAACTTTTGAATATAAGATTTACACATCCAAAAAAATTATTTATTCACCCCGTGATAAGTTTTTAAAAATCCTAAGTGTCCTTCTAGAGGAGAAGTGTGCAATTCCAAAAGAATCTTTTGTTTTAGTTGAGAATTCTTTCAAAGATATAAGCGATCTTTGTACCATAAGGAATCATTTTTCCAACTAAATGTATCATATGTACTAGGATCTTGCTGCAACTTTTGAATGAGTGTCCACACTTCTTCGTCCTTCTTCCATTCATCCCTTGCTTTAGTTATCTGATCTAGTTGGATAATAGAAATGGCACAAATAAATGCTTCCACATCTTCATTCTTTCTTCAGAGTGCATCTGCAACAAAATTTAGATTCTCTTTTTTGTAGATTATTTCAAAGTCATAACCCAACATCTTTGTGACCCATTTTTTCTACTCTTCTGAAGATAGTCTTTGTTCCAAAAAGTGTTTAAGACTATCATGATCCATTTTTACCTTGAAGTGTCTTCCCATTAGGTAAGGTCGCCATTTCTTTAGTGCATGTAGTTTTGTTAACATTTCCTTCTCATAAATAGCTTTCTGTAAATATTTTCCATTAATTGAATGACTTTCAAAATCAATGGGTCTTCCTTCTTGCATTAAAACAACACCATTTCCATTTCTTGAGGCATCACATTCCACAATAAAGGTTTTTGTGATGTCTGGCATAGCTAAGACCGGTGCTAGGCACATTGCCTCTTTAAGATGTTCAAAGGCCTTAGTTTCTTTGGGAGTCCATGAAAATGCATCTTTCTTCAATAATGTTGTTAGAGGTGCTACTATTCTCCCATAATTCTTAACAAAATTTTTATAATACCCTCTTAATCTGAGAAATCCTCACAACTGCTTTATGGTTGTGGGGACTTTCCATTCCTTAATGGCTTTAATTTTGTTAGGGTATACCTTAACACCCTCGTGAGATACAATATGACCCAGATATTCCAGCTCTTGTACTCCAAAGAAACATTTGGATTTTTTTTCATATAATTGTTTCTCCTATAATATTTTGAGCACCCTGTCTGTTAAACACACACATGGTGTATGAGGAAAGATAAATGCACACATAGAAAGATAGGCATTCGTTGCTTCTCTAGTACACATAGATGTACATTTATATTGCATTAATGTGACTCTTGGATTCATCTTCCAAGGTCACTTGGAATCCTTTGTGACTTTTCGCCTTCAACACCTACCCATAGAGGATTAGGTGTTCAACATTCCCCCCCTTAATTCGAAGGGGTATGTGTGAGTCCAAGAAGAGAGTTGTAATAAAAATATACAAAGTATGCATGGAAGCACTTAGGTTGAATCAACTCTCTGAAATGTTGGTATAAAGAGGTGGTTTAAGGATGACCACCAACACTAGAAGGAAATAGTTATTGCAGTTCCCAGAACTCTTCCAAAATTGGCAAGAAGCTAAGGGCTTCTGCTGGAGTAATTGTCCCTCATATTTGAAAAGGGAGAGCTTCAACCTAAAAGAAGGGAAGTCTACAACCTGTGATGGTTTAAGGATGACCACCAACAATGGAATGTTGATGAAATTCTTGGAACTCAACCAAAACTAGCAAGAAGCTGAAGTCTTTTGCTAGAGGAAGTGTTATGAAAGAGGAAGAATATCAACCTCACAAGGATGGTTTAAGGTTGTCCATTAACCAAAGGCATGCTCATGGGCATCCATGTCTCTGGCTACAACTCTGCATCTGGAATGATGAATTGTGGTTCAGGCTCGCTTGAACTGTTGTGTCTTTGGCTACAACTTTGAATCTAGAATGAGAGATTGTGGTTGAGGCTTGCTTGATGTGGCGTTGAATCTTGTAGATGACCACCATTTTCCCCCTCTGTCAGGTACAAGGTGAGATGATGGTGAAAACTCAACTGCAGGTTTGTTCAATATTCTAGAACAAGTTCTGAGATGTGACTTAAACATCTTCTTGGATGTTGATGCCCATTGCCAAGAAGCGATCCATCCAATATGAATATTTGTTCTTGCAGGAGGCTTGTTTCTGAAGCATATGTGTGAAGAATGAGTGTGTCGAACACAGTGCTTTCATTTGTGAAGATTGAAACAGTGATCTTTCATATGGCCAACTCGATCATAGTGTTGGGATTTTACAATTTGTTGTTGTTGCTGTGGAAGTGGAGCAAGATTTGGAACAGTTGCAGGTGTACTATCACTAGAACATTTGGCGCAATTTCCAACGGCCAAATCGTCACTTTTCCGACACACAGTCGTCACAAGAGTGACAGTTCGAGGCCGGCAAAAACGTGGTTTCTCGTGCGGTCGCAATTCCGACGCCTATACAAAGTGTCGCACTACCAACACTTCCCGTCGCTTCCAAACACTCGTCGCTCTTCCGACGCCTCCCAAACCGACGTTTGTAAAATGTCGCCATTCCGACGAAATTTGGTCCGACGTTTTGAACGTCGCGGTTCCGACGTCTTTATACTGTCGCATTTCCGACGCCATACAAAAGTGTCACAAGACCGACGTATTGCAAAAGTGTCACAAGACCGACGCTTTCTAGAAGCGTCACAATATCGACGCCAGGAATAACTGTCGCAATTCCGACGAAATGTGGTCCGAAATTTTGGACGTTTCTAGAGCTGTTGCAATATCGACGGACGTCACAAGACCGACGAAAATGGAAATCGTTCAAAACGTCAAAAGAGCGACGCTTACAAGGCGTCGGTATGCCGACGGCGGTTTCAATTTAAAAAAAAAATATAAAACTTTAAAACAGGACAGTAAATCTCCAATGTTTTTTATCACAATAAGAAATCAATGATCAGTGATCACGTCAAATTTTCCTCGTAGCGTGACGGGTCTAATAAATTTTATTGTAAAGGTTGCTGGCCAGTGACAACTGGCGCAACATTGAAGGAAATGCATTAAAGAAAATTAATTAGGTTGCGAACTCCAAGCCAACTGGCAACAACCCTGATAATTTTCCTTACCAACTTCCAAGTTGTGACTCGAGCTTCAGACTCCAAAGCTAAGAATTTTCTTTTCATCGTGTTGGAGAAGAGAACTGCAACCTGCAGCAAAGGAGCAATTCCTCAGTCTCACTGCTCAGGACTCGTATTCATTCCTTGCTAACACGGTATGTGGAAATTTTGATAACTTTATTCACCCTCGTTTTTACTAAATTTATTCTTTTGAAAAGGGCCTGGTTCCATTTCAGAAATTTTCAACTTTCGACTTCTAGAATTTGTACATATGATTTTTGGAATGAGGTTTTGTTATTAATGAGGAGATAGTGTCTTGGTTCTATCTGTATAAAATAATTGCCTCGTATTTTTCTTCATGTTCAGGGTTTTTGATTTTATCAAAACCTATCTCTCTTTTAAGCATGCCTGCAAATTAATATATTCCAAGAATGTACACAATTCCAGGCTTCATGTACAACGTATTGTATCAACTATATTTTAACAAGTGAGCTGCATGCCCATATAGTGTTACAGATTACAGGGCTTCATTTGGAGAATAAATGATAAGCCTGGGAGCACTAAATCCAAGTAATTCCCCTCATCCCTTAAAAGACACCTCTAAATATAACTAGAAATTTCAAATTGTTAGTAAAGGAAAAGTACAAAGACATAAAAGATATGTGTTGAGCCAAAAACCTGTGCATTCACAACAAAACTAGGATGGATAAAACTTAAAAACAATTATGGACTTTGACAAAAAATCGTCTTATGCATACAAAATGAAAGAAGCATTGGCATACTACTATGTTTACAAATTTAAGGACAAGCAGAGTGAGTCTCCGGGCAACACAGTTTCATGTGGAGACCCTAGATCCTTGTACCCACAATATCTAGTGACTTAAAAAATGATTGCCAAAACAATACCTTTTCTATGCATGTAAGAACACCACCTGTATAATGAGGGAGATGTAATATTGTCCAAGAAGCAGATTTATACAGAGTGGTCCAAGATTGTGTATTTATGGAAGATATAACTGATTTTGGCATGAAACATGTATCCAAGATTTCAATGTGGCCTTATTTTAGAGCCCATTGATGATTTACTATGAAACCTAAACTTTCAAAACAAACACATTGAAATCACAGGATCTCCATCACGAATATCATAAATATTAACCGTCTTTTGGGCACTGGCAGTAGATACCATAAGAGGCCCACATGGCCTGTACCACCAATGTTGATTCTCTGGCACAACATTTGCAAAGCCAAAATTTCTCCCCGAGACATCCCTCTCTGCCAAAACTGGAGAGATGGTACTGGACGTTGAATTGAAGGCCTCTGATTCAGTATGGAATGCCATAATTTCTTTATTATAAAAGTCCCATGAACAGAAACCTGAGTCCAATGTACAACCTGCAGATGCTGCCACAACATATTTACCAGAGCGACCATCTGAGCCAGCTGCTCTGATCAACCAGCAATCACCCCACATGTTTGGGGTAAGCCCATATGGAGCTTTGTATTCAACCTTCTCTTGGAGATTGGAAAATAACAATACTGAGTATTACTCATACATCAACTGCCCTTTATGTTAAGGGAAAATTTAAAGAGTGCATAAACATTCTTGAAATGCCAATCATAATTTCTAGAAAATTTCAACAGTCTTTGAAATGAACTACATCCTATTTAAACTACATCAAATATTTAGGCAAATCATTTTTTTAAACAGAAATTGGTGAATTTTATTTCATATATAGAAATTTAAACCATGAGAATAATCTAACCCCTAGGCTTTTCCCTATTTCTAGGATACGCCCAAATTGTATAAATTATAACACCCATAAACCCCAAAATTAAGTACAATAATTAAAACCTCCACACCTCTGAATTTGCTATATCGTGAAAAGAGCAACATCCATCATCATGGGAAAGCAAAACCGATTCTCCTTCTGATACAAACCAGCCTACAGTAGATGTCTTATGGCTGAGTTGATTCAATCGATCACAGGAAACCTCTTCAGTTTCTTCAATATTGCCAAAATGCTCTCGCTTGTTTTCCTGATCATCATCAAAGTCCATATTTTCATCACATTGAATTAGTTGGGGTTCATTACGATCAGGTCCAGTGCCTATTGCAGAGCTCCGGACATCCAATCCAATATTGGAACTACCATACCCATTCCCATTAGAGATTGTAAATCCTGTTTCTGGCTTTAATTCGGTAAGTTCAAGAGCACTAGAACTGGATTCAGTTGATTTAGACTTGGTATAGTTGTCCTCCAATTTGTATTCCGATACAACACTATACTTGTGCTTCAACGCAGACAGAAATTCTGCAGCAGTGGGATCTTCATCTATGGGGATTATGGATCTGCCCTCAAAAGCATCCCGAATATCTGATTCATTTTCATTCAACTGATCATGCAAATCCACCCTCGTCTTCAGCACAGCAAGCTGAACTGAAGGCCGGTTTTTCAGAAATTTATGGTGGGGGTAAAGCCCGTCTTCCAGATCTTGACTATTTAAGTGTTTAATTGGCTTTTTCAGAGACCTGACCATAGAATCAAATGAATCCTGCGAATCCTGCGAAATAATAAACAATAGTAAGGCCATTATTTATTGGTTTGAAATAACAAACAACATGCAACAAACCCGCATAATTAGTAAATTATTTAAAGAAAATGTTGGCAATATGTTTCCTGTATCCTATTATATGATTGTCCTTGATGGCAAGCTCTGTATTTAATGGAGAATCGATATAAATAAGGACGAGCTCATACTCGAACATAACATCTGTATCAATATTCTTCTGTATCTTCTTGATCTTCATCCAACTGATCGACATCTATATCAACATCTGATTCAGAAATGGTGTTGAAATGATCGACCATGTCATCATCATCATCAATTATGTCATTTTCAATAATATCCTCATCGACATCATCATCAATAATTGTTGCCTCATCTCCTATGCCCGGTTCATCTTCTAAGATATCTTCTTCATCTGTCCATGCATCTTCCTGCTCATCTGCCACTGCATCATCTTCTTCTTGATCAATATCATCTTCTTCCTCTACAATATACTCTACTGGCCTTCCTCTTGGATCATATCTAATAGCAAATGACCATTCCTTCTCACCTGGAACCTCTGAGTAAAAGACTTGTTCGCATTGGCTTGGAAAAACATAGCGATCTTTTCCTGCTTCAAATTGCGATGTTTTAACCATTGGAAATCCATTTTCATGTTGAATAATTGTTCTATCATCATCACGTACATTCATTCGTAGCCTATACCATTTGACATCGAACAAAACTATTTTGAAGGAATTAAAGTCACACTCAACTATATCATCTAAGAACCCATAATATCTATTTTCAGATTCTCGAGGATGTCTGTCACTCCTGGAGGAAACATTAGTGACCTGGAATACTGCAGTTATCCCACTATCAGAAGTTTTCCTGTTATCATCCAACTGTTTAACGCGAAATCGACGACCATTGCACCACATAGCCTTGTGGTGTTTCAACTGCAATATGCCAAACATGAAAAAGATGCATTCTCAATTAATAATTAAACATATAATTTACACAACATGAAAATTAACTAAAAAATCAAACTTCTTGTCACATTATAAATAGGTGAATTAATTGCTTACCTTTCTATCTTTCAAACCATATGCTAAATCAATTTCCCTGTCCGTAACGTTCCCATCTCCACTACGATACGCTTCTCTAATCAATTCAGACAGTAGTTGCCATGATAACCTACCGTCGTTACGTGCTTTACATGTTTCAATCCATTCACTCATCCACTCAAGATTGTTTGCAATGTATAAAAGTAGCGCCTCATAATCTTGAGCACCTGAATAAAAAAACAATAATTCACCAATATTAATAAATATTACTTATAACCATGGTAAATTATATTAATTAATAAACTATGAAAGAATAAAACCTGAATGAATATAATAATCATATACATGATGTAAAAAAATGAAACATTATATGTATTATACATAATAAATCTTTTACCTCTCACTTTCTTCATTCTACCTTTTCCCAACAGGTGCTCCTCTTCAAATTTTTTGATGGAGTTCACATCCCAAATGCAATCCACCGCCTTCATGACTGGCGCAGCTAATTTAGGAAGATAATGACTAATATACACCATGGATTGATATACCACAAATCCCTCCACCATAGAACCCTCAGGTCGTGCTCTTTGTTTAACCAAAGCCTTCAAGGATTTCAGGTGCCTCTCGACCATCCACATTGACCTTGTGTGTACTGGTCCACACATTTCAATCTCCTCAACTTGGTGTATCTAGTAGTGTTCTTGTGCATTGAAAAATGTTGGAGGTAGATACTTTTGCATTTCACACATTAGCCAAGGAATTTCTCTCTTCCAATACTTTATTTCATCTTGATGGATTTCTTTCAATGACAACCATCTGCAAATCATTACGCAAGGTTATTTCAATGAAACATAATATATATTTCATTACAAGTCAATTAATACATCATTTCATCAAGTACAAAAATAAATTGTAACAATTAGATTTTGCGTATAAATCAAAACTACTTACCTCATGTATTTACTAAGACCATATATAACTTGTTTGACATTGTTGTCGAAGTCGTTTGGGAGAGATACATGTAGAACATACTATAACAATAAAAAATGAATCGTTATTGGTTTCCAAATTAAACAGAAAAAAGGAAAATTTAAAATATGTATTCAAGCAATAACAAACAAAAATGTATACCAAAAAATTACCTTAATAAAGGTATGCCAATCATGTGTTTTCACCCCACTGAAGTCACCTTTCTTCGTTAAGATATTATTTATGTTTGAAGCAAAACCTGTTGGAAACTTAATTCTTCTAACGACCTCTTTTACATCATTGCTTTGTTGTTCTGTTAATAACCATGGAATATTATTATAATTTCGACCTCCATTGTTATTTGATCCGTCGATCACACTTTTCATTGCATGATTTGATTTCTCAATGTCAGCACAAATTTTGTCAATTTTATCTCTCTCATGTGCACCATCTATGGTTCGCCATAACATTTCCGTCACATTCTTCCCGACATGCATTGTATCAAACAAATGAGCTATTTTTAGGTCCTCATAGTAGGGCAACCTCGCGAATTGAGAAGGATAACATTTCATTCCAGGTGGAAGTACAATATTAGTACCTTCACGGCGACGATGACCTTGATATAAAAGAATAAAATAAATCAGAACAATATTAATTATAAAATACAATAAAATAAATTCATTAGTTAAAACAAAAATTCCAAACATTACATAAACAAATAATATAGATATATATATATATATATATATATACACACACACATTACGTACCAGCTGCTCGACGATTATTAATTCTATTATATTCCAACATCCACAACTGAAGTGTCATTCTTCGTGGTTTTAATCTAGTTTCTTCTTTATCATTGAAAAGATGTTTTTCAGTAGTACGATACTTATGGTTCCTGGGGAGGAAGTGCCTAAACTCATCAAACACCATCTTTTTTAAGTCTGCTGAATGAAGATACTTCATCTTAGGGCCACAAACTGGACATGCAAATCTACCCTTTGTTTGAAGACCTGCAATAGATGGATCAATAAAAATTAATATACTATGAGATCATTTTTAAAACATGCAATATGGTATATCTAATTTAGATAATTATGTATCATATTAAAGTGCAACGAAATATTACATACCACAAACATGTGTTAGTCCCGGGGCATCATGAATTGTCCAAACAAGCATTCCACGACATTGAAATCTCTTCTTCTTGATTGGTTTAGTGATGTCATACATAGTGATGCCATGCCATAACTCTATTAGCTCATCGATAAGAGGCTCAATATATACATTCATATCTTTGACCTGGTACTTACCTAATTGTTCAAAATTACGGAACATAATAATTACTCCCATGATATATGTATATATAAGTAAATAAATAAAATATATATTTATTCAAACAACGAGAGAAATGAAAATGTTACATTCAAATAAATAATGTATCAAATACCTGGAATAATCATAGTCAACATTATGTGCTCCCTCTTTATTGACATCCAAGGAGGAATGTTATTGTTGATAACGAAAATAGGCCACACCGAGTAAGTAGATCTAAGCTCTCCGAATGGATTAACACCATCGGCTGCCAATGAAAGCCTGACATGTCGAGGTTCATTTTTAAAATCTACATATTTTTCCTCGATTTCTCTAAATACAGAACCATCTGCAGGCATTCGAAGAACACCATCTCCACTTCTATTCTTTGCATGGAAATCCATAAACTGTGCTATGCTGTTACACCTGAACATTCGCTGTAAACGTGGAAGTATGGGAATATGACGAAGAACCTTTTGAGGCACCTTTTTGGTTAGTTGATCTGTTCGATATCTACTGGTACCACATTTCGGACATTCTGTTTTCAACGCATGTTCTCCATAATATATAATATGATCTTTAGGACATGCATCTATAGCGTTATATTCCATTCCAAAGTGTTTCATAATAGCACGTAGATCTCGATATGTTCGAGGTAAAGTATTTGGCGATGGTAACAAATATTCACCCAACAATCTACAACAGAAACAAAAAATAGTGTCTTGTAAAGATTATTAATCATATATATATATATATAATAGTTATTAAAACCGGAACCGGTGACCGGATCGGTGGAGCTAATGAACCGGGTTTCGAGAGAGAGGGTCTGACAGTTCCTAGCTGAGTGTGAAATAAGGTTGTTGCTGATTGTTTTGAGAACATAAATTGTCATCAAGTACACTTGATGAGTTGCATGCTGCCAGGGATTTTATGCTAGCCAGCCTTGTATTTATCAGTCATCATGTGTCTTGTTGCTACTATAAGGTGTTGAGTATGAGTTATTAGAGAAGTTTGTTGCTAGTATAATAGAGGAATTTGCAGTTCATGGAGGAGACACTGAGGAATTTGCAACTCATGGAGGAGCACCTAACTGGCCGGTTAAGTATGGAACTGACCAGTTTATGCATAAACTGGCTGGTTCCTTACTTAACCGGCCGGTTAGGTCTGGTTAACCGGCCAAAACAGGTGAGAATAGGCTATTGACCGGGTTGCAAGACCGGTTCCAACTGGCCGCTGTCCTGACTGGCCGGTTTTGATAACTATGATATATATATATATAAGTTATTATTTTACACATTTATTACAATTAAAAAAAAGGGAAAATAATCAACATTTACATATATGTGATCATATATACATATTGCATATCTTAGGAGTTGTGTCATACATCTGTTCGACAAATTATTCATAACCTTTAAGTTCACCAGCAACAATAGCAGAGAGCTGGTGAACTTAAAGGTTATGAATAATTTGTCGAACAGATGTATGACACAACTCCTAGGGTATGCAATATGTATATATGATCACATATATGTAAATGTTGATTATTTTCCTTTTTTTTTAATTGTAATAAATGTGTAAAATAATAACTTATATATAAGTTATTATTTTACACATTTATTACAATTAAAAAAAAGGGAAAATAATCAAAATTTACATATATGTGATCATATATACATATTGCATACCTTAGGAGTTGTGTCATACATCTGTTCGACAAATTATTCATAACCTTTAAGTTCACCAGCAACAATGCAGCAGAGAGAAGAGTTGCATTTGAGTGTTCAAAAAGTCGTTCACTTGACCTTTCAATCAGAGGTACATCATAAATACCGTCACTGCTATCTCCACCATCATCATCTGACTCACCATACAAGTCTTGGAGCATTTGATTTGTCTCATCATTAATGTGAACTGTCTCATTACTGTCATCGTGATCTACCTCCATGGGATCATTAAAATTACCTTCATCATTCACTTCATGTTCTTCACCTTGTACAACATCATTTCCAATACTAATATTTGTTGCAATATTCTCTTGTACTGGTGCAACATCATCTAATCTACTACTATTTTGCTGTGGAAGTTGGTTGATCATCTACAAAAAGTTGGGGGGCAACTGTGCCTTTATGAAAATTACAAACATTAATAATTAAACATTAGTGCGCATATAAAAAATATTAAAAATTTAAAATAATATAAAATTTTACGATATAATCAAAATGAAGATAGATAATTAATTACCATGGGACGATAGTCATTCGATCCACCATCAATGTGCCCATATTTCCCACAATGCACTGTTGTTGTTGCTATTAAAACTCTAACATTATTTCTCATACAACATTTTTTACAAGGGCAATAAACTCTGCCATCACCCCTTTCACCCTTTTGAATTTTTTTTCCAGCTCCAATGTTTTCTTCCATTGATGAAAATTATCCTATAAAGAAAAAAATAAATCTCTCTCAATGGTGTAGAAAACCCAAGACTTGTTGAACTCAATGGGAGCTCAATATATAAGCAAAAAGAAAATAAAAGTGGGCATTTTACAAATTGTGAGCTTTTTACAAAATGTGGGCTTTTTACAAAATTGTGGGCTTTTTACAAATTGTGGGCTTTTTTTTATTCTTAATGCATTTTCTGTAGAATACTAAACAGATTTTTCCAAAATTTCAGATGCAAACTGTAGTCTCTACTACTTTTGGAAAATTGGAGGTTTATAAAAGATAAACTGCGGACAGAATTGTACCACTATGATAAGAAGCTGTCAGAAGCATTCCTTCTGCTTCACAAACATGGAACTACCTTAAGAATGCTTATGGTTGATATAAATATTAGAGCATGGTAGTTAAATGTAGTAGCTATGCTAAAATACTGAATAACAGCTTGAGAGTGCTCTTCAGATACTGTATGAATGCACCAAATTAAGGCTGTACCATTACTAAAGATAAATGGCCAAAAAATAGTCAATTTTGATATCGTGAAGTTATGTCTTTCTCGGTAGAAAACTGGGGATAGGATGGAAAATATGAGAGAACTAAGTTCCAAGGACTAAAAAACCAAGGCCAACATAGTTCTGCCTTGAATCAGAGACAAAACAAAGCTGCCCGAAAAAGTGTTTGAGAGCACCCATTGAAGCTCCTATATATAGGAGAGTCAACATTTTCCTATTGAACAAGTTTGTATAGTCAAAGCCACAACAAGATCAGATAGCCACGATCCTAAATGAGAACCAGAGCCAAAGCTAAGACAGATCCACGTTTAGCAGAACAAGACAACCATAGCAAAGGATTTGACCACAAAACCAGATCATGAAAGATAGCAAGATTCTTGCTTCCACTGTGGAAATGTAGAAACTATACAAGGGCTTTGCTTCCAGCAGATTTCATTGTGACATTAATTGCTATGGTGTTGTAAGCGCTCATTAGTAGAATCTTAAAGCCATTCCGGAATTCTTTTAACCTGGAGAGGGTTTTCTGTGGTTATAAATCCTCATGTTCAAATTCCATTGCCGATTGGTTGTGTTTGATATTATGTTTTTACTGTCCGCAGTTGAATTTTCGCACAGAAAATTATCAGTCTAAAGCGGAGCAATTTTGCGATGTTTCTTTTGCTTCCTATTGTGAAGTATTTCGCTCAGAACTCTACTCATTGTAACAGAGGTCTTGGGCATAGAACAGGGGACTTGGGTTTTTTGGAATCAAACTTCAGGTTAAGATGCTCATCTGAAGAATGGCACAGTGGGCCTTAGCATGGAGTTGGGAGTACCAATTTGAAGTGCAGGTAAGGCATTGTACAATAGACCAGTTAGATTTCTGGACCCTAATACAAAAGTTTCTTCTTCTTTCAAAACGTGTTTCTCTTTTTCTGTAACCAATGTGGGTCCTGTTCTTGTTTCAATTGGGGATGGATGAGCATTTGTTATTGCTCCAGATGATCACACTCTGGGTAGCCCCGGAGGCTATTTGGGGGTGATGAGTCCAATAGGTCTCAATGAACTGTTGCCCTCACTGGGGAATACTATTGCAGTGGAATTTGATACTATTTTGGATGTTGAATTCCACGATCCTAATGGAAACCAATACCTTCAGCTCCAGTACCTGTTCACAAAAGAGGGTGCCATAGTCATTCATGCGTGCAGAGAGGGTGAATTGCAGGCATTGCAATAGGAGGTGTTGTTGTTGTTGTTGAATTTTAAATTCAACTGCAGCAACGCTACAGGAATTTCCGTGGAGAAAACACATGAAATCGCGTTGATTTTGAAGCTTACGTCAGCAAGCAAAATCCGGACCCGAAATTTTACAGGGTGGATTTAATTTGAATTTCGCGTCACACATTGGGCCTACGTCAGTGTTCTATTTTGGAACGCGAAAAGCTTTTTTCAAAAGGAGTTTTATTTACTTTTTGAAATCCGTAAAGGTTCATAAAGTTTTTAAAAGACCTTCGGTAAATTTTTTTTACTAAGGATAATATATATTATAAATATTTTTAATATTTATAATATATATAAATAATGTTTTATTTTTAAATGAAATGTTCTGGAAAGTTTAAAGGCCCGAAAGCCAAAACAAAAAAGAGGGCCGTGGCTGTAATTTTTATTTTACAGTGTAATTTTTTTTTAAAAAAGAGAACAGTTTCATTGCACAGCAATGCGGAAAGGAAGAAAGAACAGCGGTGCCACAAATTCAATTTGCCATCAATGCCAATTGTAAGTGGTGCTGACAGAAGTTAATGGAGACCATTAATGTTTTTCCAAGCGGTGAATTTTGTGGTTGAATGTCAGTTAATGGCATTAATTGAATCTGGGATATTTTGTTAATATACAGAGGCAGAGAGCTGTAATTTTTTTTAATTATTACACACAGCAGAGTATTTTTTTCAAATAGAGACAGAAAAACAGAGTGTTTTATATTTTACACAGCAGTGTGAAATATTTTGTAACAGCAGTGAATGATAGAGTGATATTTCTGAACTGTGTTTGCAGCAGTCAGATTTTGTTTTGTAATCCCTCTTTTGAGGAAGAATCTGTAACAGCAGTTTTTTTTTAATAGAAATTTTTTTATGTGAAACTCTGTCACTGTTGAATGAAATTTTAAATGTTTTCTCTGTGTTAAGCAAGGCAGTTTTATTATTTTGGAATTCAGCAAAATTCCAACATGGTATCAGAGCCAATCCAGGCTATTTGAAGGTCAAATAAGCTGAAGGAAACGAATTCTTTGTTGCAGCAGCTTCTCCAGCAATGTGAAGACTCAGCCATAAAGGATTTAAGGTATTTCTCTATATAGTTTTGTGTTACCGTTGCAGTACAGTTGGTTAGTTTTAAGCACACAGTCAAGTGTTTTTATCATAGTTAAGAGTGCAGAATGGCTGGAGCCAGCACAGGTATGGGTATGGGAAATATCCATCTCCCAATGTTTAATGGGAAAAATTATGACTACTGGTCAATAACTATGAAGGCATTATTTGTCTCCCAAGACTTATGGGAATTAGTTGAGTATGGCTTTGAAGAGCCAGCAAATGAAGTGGAGTTTCTTCTTTTAACTCAGGCAGAAAGAGAGATTCTGAAGAGCAATAGGAAGAAAGATGCCAAGGCTCTTTTCTTCTTATATCAAGCTGTGCATGAGAGTGTGTTTCCAAGGATAGCAGCAGCCAAGAAATCCAGTGAAGCATGGGAAACTCTCAAGACAACTTATCAGGGTATGGAGAAAGTGAAGACAACAAAACTTCAGTTGTTGAGGAGAGACTTTGAGACTCTCTGTATGAAGGAGTCAGATAACATTGACTCATTCTTCACTCATGTGATTGGAATGGTCACACAAATAAGATCTCATGGAGAGACTCTTGAAGATAAAAGGATTGTGGAAAAACTCCTGAGAAGTTTACCCTCAAGATTCGATGTGATTGTCACCACCATAGAGGAGACTAGGGATCTCACAAAGTTTTCAGTGGATGAACTACATGCATCACTGATGACCCATGAACAGAGACTGGGTAGGAGTGAAAACTCATCTCTTGAGCAAGCCTTTAAGACCCAGATGTCTTTCAGAAGAGGAAGAGGGCAAAGCAGAGGAAACAAGAGAGGAAGAGGCAGAAGCCAAAACAGAGGTGGAAGGAACAGTCCAGCAAATGCTCAAGGAAGGGGCAACAATCCAAATCAGCATCAAGGCCAAGGCAGCAGCCAACAGAATGGTCAGCAGGATGCACAAGGACAAAGGTATGACAAATCCAATGTCCAATGTTACCATTGTAAAAAATATGGTCATTATGCTAATCAATGTAGAAAGAAGAAGCAGAATGATATGAGAAGTGAAACTAGTGCCAATTTCACAAAAGAAAATAGTAGTCAAAGTAATTTGTTTTTAGTTTTTAATATGGCTGAATAAAAGAGTGAAGACTTATGGTTTCTAGACTCCGGTTGTAGTAACCATATGACAGGAAACTTAGCAATGTTTTCTATGTTAGATGAAAGTGTGCAGTCACAAGTCACACTAGGAACTGATAGCAAAGTTTCCGTTATGGGAAAAGGAGATGTAAATGTTTTAACAAGATTAGGTGCAAAGAAAACCATAGCAGATGTTTATTATGTTCCAGGAATGAAGTGTAACCTCTTAAGTGTTGGACAGCTTGTCCATAAGGGGTATAATGTTTTCTTTGATAATGATGTTTGTACCATCATGGATAAACCACCCAGCAAACAGTGTATTGCTGAAGTGAAGATGACAAGGAACAAGATGTTCCCTCTCAGAATGAGAGCAGACTTGAAGAATGGTGAAGAGAAAGCAGCAGTTGCACAGGAGACTTTCCAAAGCGAACCAAAGGATGATAATTGGTTATGGCACTTGAGATTTGGTCATCTCAACTTTGGAGGTCTTAATCTGTTGAACAGAAAAGGGATGGTAAGTGGTTTACCATTGATAGAGAAACCGAACAGCCTTTGTGAAGGTTGTATTCTTGGGAAACAACACAGAGAAAGTTTTCCTTCCGGGAAAAGCATAAGGGCAAAAGCACCCTTAGAACTTGTCCACTCAGATGTATGTGGACCGATGCAAACTCCATCGCTTCCTAGTAGCCACTATATCTTAACATTCATAGATGATTTTACAAGAAAAACTTGGGTTTACTTTTTGAAAAAGAAAAGTGAAGTGTTTGAAAAATTTTGCAATTTCAAAGCACTTGTTGAGAATCAGAGTGGGCTGCATATCAAAGTCTTAAGGACTGATAGAGGAGGTGAGTATATATCTAAATATTTTCTACGGTTTTATAGAGAAAATGGTATTCAAAAGTAGTTTACAACTAGATATACTCCGCAGCAAAATGGAGTAGCCGAAAGGAAGAACCGAACCATAATGGACATGGCGAGGAGTATGCTTAAGGCAAAGCATTTGCCTAATGATTATTGGGCTGAAGCTGTACATTGTGCAGCGTATATTTTGAATAGGTGCCCTACAAAAGCTGTTATGAACAAAGTGCCGGAAGAGGCATGGAGTGGCACAAAGAAAAGTGTCACACATATGAAGGTTTTCGGATGTGTGGCTTATGCACATATTTCGGATCAGCTAAGGAAGAATTGTAACAACAGTTTTTTTATACATGGAATATAAATTTTTCTGAGTTGAAACTCTGTCTGTGAATGAAATTTTAAAATTTTTTTCTCTGTGTTAAGAAGGGGAGTTTTATTCTCCAATTTTGTTCTGGAATTTGTAAAATTCCAACAGTTGTTGCATTGGCCACTATATTGTTTGTCTGGTTCTGTTACAAGCACAGAGTATTGAAAAGGACAGACAAATTTAGTTCAGATATTGTGAAATTGCCTCGGAAATTCACCTACAAAGAGCTCAGCAATGCTACGAAAGACTTTTTTGAATGTGATTGATAATCGATAATTGCAAGCAAGGGTAATCCCCTTGTGAAACCCAAATTTCTGAGCATTTTCTAAAACCTGATGACGGAGACATTGTAATGAACAAGCGCCTAGGTCCATATTACATCCAAATCTACCAAGCACCAAGATCTATAAAAAAAAATCCACAGTATCTGCGAACTAAGAAGAAGAGGCAGAAAATGTGTTCTGCTTACCTGTTCGAATAGTGGTTGGGGTTTACCACGTAAAAAATTTGACAGAGCCCATGTACAATTTCGTATCATTGAAATTCTGGCAGTATCATTCAACTGGGCAAGCACCTGCCTCGGAGCTCCATGACTGAGGGAAAGATCCCTAAATGTTGCAGAGTCTCCAACAATATTTCCCAAAGCCCAAACATCCTTACACGAACACCAGTTGAACTCAAAGTTGCCTAAACAGCCTTACACGAACACCAGTTGAACTCAAAGTTGGGTAGTAGTTTTTTAAATCAAATTCCAAAATTACAGACGTATAAAGATAGTTGGGAAGAATAATTTTATGCCTCTAAAATGAACGTGCTACCTGTTCTCGAACATTATCATTCCCAGAGGCAAGAAGTTCCACAAACATAGGCAGTGCCCCGTAATCAATCACAACCTTTGTATTCTCCAAAAAAACCCAAATAGGGTCAACCCTACTACAGGAGGAAGGGCCTGCAGTAAGAACTTACCATTTTGCAAGAACTGAGGGTGAATGCTGCTCTGCAAGAGCTGAGGGCGAATGTTGAGAGCGAATGCTGTTCTTCAAGAGCTGAGGGCGAATGCGCGCGTGATATCAGACATTAATGTAGTTTTTTTAAAAATCATTTTTATGTAGCCCGCATTTGAATTTTCTGTTTTCCTTATTTTATTGGGCTGCACTGGATAAAATTTAATATGAATAGTGAGTTAATTGTAAGATCAATGGGCCAAGGCCATACATCAACATTCACCATAGTGGGGAATTATAAAAGCATGGATATTCATGCAAGTATAGTTATTAATGTAAGATCTAGCATCAACTGAAATTCACGTGTAAAAGTACATGAAAAATGTACAATCATCCATTGGAGAGGTAATCTATAATTATCCAGTAAGACTCTTGGCTATGCCTTGAGACTAAACTAATTCTCAATATTTTTGAATAATCATCCATTGTAATTTAGTAGGAAAACCATAGTAAATCATTGTCCAATGGCCATGCAAAAATCGGGTGAAGTTGGTGGTGTTTAACGTCATGGGATGGGGGAGGGGAAGCCACCGGCCCACCCGCAAGAGTGCTGTCATTCAGTTCTTAATGTCGACTGATCGGCGTTTAATGCCATTTACTCGCTCGAATAAACCGTAGTCCCGCTCCTCGATACACATTCGCATGCCGCGACATTACTCAGCCTCCAGTTCATATTTATGGTGGTTTATTGCAGTCGGTTCACAGTTGCAAGGTAGACTGGGTTGTTATTATGGAACGTCCCTCTGGTCTGAACAGAATTCACCCGCCTGTGAATCTGTGGTGCGCTCTAGGAGCAGGGCTTTCTAATGTTCGCACTATAACTGGTAAGAGGAGCTGTCTCAATTGTTGTTTGGATTTTGGAGAAAATCTCCACTTCTGCCACGCTGGTTCCTGCAAGCTTGCTTCTATCGCCCTGTTTCCCCTCTCGCCTCAGTCTTCTGTCCATCTTTTGCCTCCCTGCCCTGCTGTCTCGAGTGCGACTATGTCGCGCCTCAGGCAGAGAATGCGCTGCCGAAGAGGCTCCACGAGGCGCCAAATTCGACGCTCTCCCTCCACCTCTGGCACCTCCTCTGCGTCTATCTCCCACTCTGACAGTCAACCTAGAGGGCGCCTTCTCCGCTCGGGCCATCGCTTTGCTTCCCCCACTCCTTCCGCTCCTCCTGCTCAAACCCACACCGCGCATTTTTCCTTTAACAACACTCTCAATCAACCCAGGGTGACTGCCTCAATTACGGTCGTCTTTCGTGAAGAGCCTCAGGAAATTGTTCCCAGTTCTCGCCCGACGGAATGCAGCCTCTCGACGGCTCAGGATTCGGTGCAGTTTGTTGGGCTGAAGCACCCTGATAGTGCGAACGTGCAGGGTCAGATGGGCAAGGCCACATAGGACCAGGCGAACAAGGAAGCGGTGGGTCAACCTACTGAGAGGCAGGACGCAGTGCAAGTGAGCGAGGCACAGATTACTCCTCCTCCTACCGGGAAGGTGATCCATTCTGTTGCTGACCTGTATAATTCTGACGGGGAACCAGATGAACTCTGGTGCAAAGTTGTCTACGAACCTGATCCTGATGAATAGTTCCTCCTCTTCACTCTGGTTTTTTGCCCTATTTCTGCCCATTCTCACGGGCCTGTTCATGTGTTTCCTGCTGTCTCTAAAAATGCATCTGTTTTTTTTGCTTCGATATGGTCTCCAGTACTACAATTCTCTGGTTCCCCTGCGCGGGATTTTTCAAATGAACTGTTTCAGACTGGTTTCCCTCTTGTAGGGCAGTCTTCAAACTATGGTTTTTTGTTTCAAATGCCACAGCACTCGGCAATGATCAGGCTTTGGCCCGCTGTACTGTACTCTTTTTGTTAATATAATTACTTTTACTTAGAAAAAAAAAACTTTCATACATGAGAAAATAGATACTGACAAATGGTACATCATGGCCTGATTAATTTCGCTCAGCAATTTCAAATGGTATAACATTTAGTCAACAGTAATCATCAATTTCTGCACACAGAGACTAATTTCTCTGGAAGCCTCAGATTTCTTTGGTTTGTTATTCTTATAACTACATAGACATAATTAATAGAGAGATTGAGGACAGAAAAAAATCTAGGGCTTAGTCTCCACTACTCAACATGTTTTGTGAGAAATAATACATACATTGATTTCTCTGAGTGCCTTAGCATTCTTTGGCTCATTTTTTTAATCACAACAATAATAAAAAAATGCACTGAGGATTTTTTCTTAGTTCGATTATGCAATTTTTATAAGACAGATTATGCAATATTAATAATAAACATAAATTTATTGCAATTTAGGGAAAGCTCGTTCATGTTTTTTTCTTTATATTGGAAGGTTTACTTGATTTTTGAAGTAATTTTTAGTAGATCATAGTGTTGGAATATTTAAAATTCCATAACAACAATGGAGAATAAAACTCCCCTCTTCAATACAGAGAAAATATAAAAAAAAATTCTTCACTGGAAACAGAGTTTTCACTGTAAAAACTATTTCATTAAACTTCAAAACTTTGGTTACAAAATCTCCTCTGACTGAGGGAATAAAAAAACTTTGACTGCTTCAAAACACAGTTCAACACAAAACTCACACTCTAAAATTTCACTCTAACTCACACTCTAAAATTTCACTCTATCTGTGCATTTACAACTCACTGCTTTGAATTGTGCATATGATGTATATATGTAAAACATATATATATATGGACCTGTACGCACGACATTTTAAAAACAAACATTAAAGAACTTTGACCAGCGGACGTCAACCAAAAATTAAACTCTCCTTCAATCAATTTCGGGTGCCAAAAAAATTTGCTGACGTCATCAAAAATGTGACGCGAAATTTCTATTCAATCTGCTTTATGAATTTTTCACGTCCGATTTTGGGCACTCGTGTGGACGACTGAGTGTGATGCGAAATTTCTATTAAATCCGCCTCAGTGAGATTTCAAATCCGGAAATTTCAATTTCAGGTGCCAAAAAAATTTGCTGACGTCATCAAAAATGTGACGCGAAATTTCTATTCAATCTGCTTTATAAATTTTCCGTGTCCGATTTTGGGCACTCGTACGGACGGCTGAGTGTGATGCAAAATTTCTATTAAATCCGCCTCAGTGAGATTTCAAATCCGGAAATTTCAGTTTTGGGACCACTGTCCTTCAATTTTTTAAACTCTGATCAATCAAAAATGGCAAGCGGCTCTCTGAAACGTTTTTGTTATACTGCGATCTTGACTGATCGCTGGAAATGGAAGGCGGCTGCCTGTACATCAGCTGTAAGTAATTTCAACACATAGCATAAGATGTGTTGAAATAAGTTGTATGACAATTGTTATGGCATATATAAGATGTGTATTATAGCTTATATTTCAATTTTTCTAGCATGCATGTGCGGTCCATATAGTGACTACAATTACCAATATATTTCAGTGAAGATGTTAAGATGATCTCTCATTAAGTCCTAATTACTTAAAGCATCATTAATTAGCTTTCCAAATGAATAAAATATGTTAACAAATTAGTAAAAACTAGGAAAACAAATCATGCTTTAAAAAATATGGCACAATGAGTCACACTCTTAGATTTATTTAATTACTCATCAAGTGTCGCTACAACATATATATGATCACCATTACCATAGAAATGGGACATGTGACCATCATTTTGGTTTTGCCAATGACATTCCACATCATGAGCATCATGTTTAGGGTTGAAATGGGACATGTGACCATCATTTTGGTTTCGCCAATGACATTCCACATCATGAGCATTGTTTAGGGTTGATTGTGTTGATTTTTTTTAAACAAATCATTTATACATTTTATGGAAATTATAGACAATTTATAATCACATTAGAAGATCATGATGTATGGATATTCCTTATCATTTCTTAGATACTCAAAACTTATCAACACCTAATAGATTGATATACACATCATATAGAATTTACCCCTAGAATGCCACATGTATCCTAAAACAAATTAGTTGTATGGCAATTGTTATGGTGCATATATAATGTGTATTATAGTTTATCTTATAATTTTGTTGAAGTAGCATACAAAAATTTACATAGTGATATGAGAATCACTCTCTAGAGTATACATCGATTTTGTACACATGGCTTTTCAGTTGATTTTTAAGATATATCATTGGTGATGCTCACATGATTATATAATGAACCATTAAGTTGAACTATGAAATTATTCCTCACAACACACACATATTGATGAATTAATAATTTTTCTCATATAATTTTTTTAATCTATTTTGAAAATAAAATAAAAATTATATATAATTATTTCTAAGAAGAACAAGAGAGAGTTACTTACCATATCTTCGTAAAACATATAATAGCGACGTTTGGAGGAAGCCGTCTAACGACGCTTTGGGGCATAGTGTCGCAATTGCGACACTTTTTCTAAGTGTCGGTATTGCGACACATTTCTCTAAATGTCGGTATAGCGACGGTTTCCCAAGATCAATGACCCAAAGTGAACCCGATAACTTACCTTTTACCTTTTCGGTAAGCGTCACTCTTCTGACGTTTTGAACGATTTCCATTTTCGTCGGTCTTGTGACACTTTTGCAATAGTATCGCACTGAACCCGATAACTTACCTTTTCCCCGCACCTTTCCTTTTCATTGTGGCCGTTCGCTCGTTGAATCCAGATCCGACGGCGCTAATACATTTCCGCGCTCATAAAGTAATCGTTTGATGTTTTGGAAAAGCCGCGCGAAATGGGTGGTTTTTCCAAACCACCCGCGCTTACGTGTCGCCACCACGTTGTATCGCGTTCGAAAAGCTAGTTTCCGCTTACCACCATTTACCCTCACGAATACCACTGGCGATATTCCCTAAACCTCACCCGTTTAACCCGAGTTTAATGTCATTTAACTATGGTTATACCATCGAAGGATAACATTAAAATTATTATTTGCATTCAAATTTTCACCTTTTCGCTTTAAACCTGTAAAAACATTAAAGAACCGTTTTCCTCAAAATCACGCCGTTTGAACCCTGAGAAACTTTGCAGAGCCATTTTCAACCTACCAGTACCATTTTTCGACGCCCATTGCCCTGAATTTCCATTACAAAGTACTACATTGTCCTCTGCGAAGCCATTTTCAAAAAATTGAAGACTGAGCACCTCTTCAACGTCTTCAACCGAATTCTGCTGGTTCTCCAGGTACTTTTATTCGAAGTTGCCCTCTGAGATTTCAAAATTCCTGTCGATTTCAAATAATTACCAAAGTTACTGCAAAAAAGTGTCCATTTTTCATGGAAAACTCTGTCAAAATTTCCCTGGAATCCCTAATTGACCTTTCTCGCAGTTTTTTCCATACCCTGGTCCGTTTTGCTGTTGAAATTGATTTTAAATACACGTCCTGAGCTTTAAATTCCTTGCATTTCCTAAAAACCCTGCTCAGAAACCCCATTTTCAGTAGAAATTCGCCAAGAAACCCCTGTTTCTCGTAAAGGAACTTAGCAAACTGTTTAAGCTTGCTTCGTTCATTATTAAAAATGACCAAGAAGCAGGTAACCCCCAAGAATGGAGGCCCAAAATCTGAAAAGAAGTCTTCTGCAAAGTTTCCTCAGCTTATGTCCTTCAAAATCGACAAACCAACTCCTGCACTCACGGCTGATTCTACAGAAGTGGTCAGACCAGTCCAGCCTCCAGTCATTTCTCCAGAGAAGAGCCCTTTAGTTTATCAGGACTGTCTAATAATAGACCCTAATGTAGAATTTAACGCGCTTGATGTCTATAATTGGTGCTATGGCAAATCAGTGGAAAAGGGTGACAAAGATATTCCAATTTGGGAATCCAATCTGCCTAGATATATTGTCCCTCTCACTCATTTTGTTCCTGACTTTATCAGATTATGCGAAGCCTATTATATGCCAGAAAAAAGATGTATTGTAAACAAAGAAAAAGAAACCCTGTTTTACATCACTGAAGAGTCGATAAATTCCATGCTGCAAATGAATCATGACCCCGATTCTGCTTCCCTAACAAGAGAAGATTTAACCCAACTATATCTTGACTTGGATTTCAATGCTAGATTCAAAATATACCAGACTTTTTGTCCAAATCAAGTTGATATTCCTAAGTTAGATCCTCCTTTCGACACCGTTGATTTCCCAGATGAAACTAGACAGATTTTCTCAATGCTCTCCTTCATACTAGGATACGCCAGTGATGAATTCACTGATGTGGCTATCCTAGGTTTTCTGTCAACTCTAAACCCTGGTCAATCACCATCCATTCAGTGCAATTTTGCTAGATGTATTGCTGATAATATGCATTATCAGTTATCCAAATTATCAGAAGAAGGAGTTTTCAGATACTCCTCTTATCTACTACACCTCTTCCTATATTATCAAACATATAAGTTTCCAATTGAATGTCAGAAAGTGGATGCAGAAGGAAAAGTTCTATCAGTAGTATTTTGGTCATCTATTCTAAGGAAATGGAACAAAGAGTATAGTTTTACAGATTTCAATGACTCATTTATAGCCCCTGCTATGTATCTCTTGGAAAAACAGCAGATCCCTAGGATCAATGATGAGACAAGAAGAATTCTGCAGTTATCAGAGAGCTACAAAATTGGAGATTGGTATTTATATCAAAATCATACAGAAATCAGAGTGTATGGCTCATCCCTGGCCCCATATAAGCTACCCAAATTTGTAACTACAAGAATATTTGCTTTAGAATATCTGAGACAACTATTGAATGTAGATGAAATCCACTTCATAGCTTTCAAGAAAAAGACCCAATTTAAGCTGAAAAATCAAATTGGGCCATTCATTGTGAATAACAGAGAAGCTGCAAATGAGATAAATGTCAAACTTAAAGAGTATAAGTTCCCATGTAGTTTTACATGGAAGTATGACCCACAAGGTATTTTGAGTGCAATAAGGGTAAAATGTAAGTTGCCTGTTTACTTGCATGATCCTAAGCCCCATATTTAAAGATATGTAAATAAAATTGAATGGGAGCCAAACACCCTATCTGATGATGATTCACAGGTAGTACAGGTAATACAGGTAGACAGTGGCAAAGGCAAACAGATTGAACAGACAGTACATGTGGCTTCTACAAGCAAAGATAATTATAATGTACATAAAAGAGACAGAGAAGGAGATAGTTTCATAGCTGAGACTATTGAGGACATAAAATTCAGAACTCCTTATAGTAAAAGAAGCAAGTCAACAGAAGAAGAAAAGGATAAGGTTGTAAATATTGATATAAATGATGAAGCAACAAGAATAGTCACTCAAACATTAGAAGAGCTTCAAAATGTAAAAATTGGAACACAACAAAAAGATACAGTCATGAAGAAAAACCAGGCTACTGTCGATTTGCCTCCTTCTTCTCACGAAACTGACAATACAGAGTCAGAGATTCAGATCAGATTCAGACAGATTAAAGAGAAGAATGAAGAGCTCAAGAATCAAGCTCATTCTAGATTTCTTAAAGAAAAGCCTGGAAACAAAGACAGGATTCTTTCAACATTTGATTATTCATCCAATAAATTGGTAATGTCATTATTGAAGCCTACAGTGGCTGAGCCAAAATCAGTGGCAGATTATTCCAAAACAGATCTTGAACTGGATGCAGATGCCATTCATGAATTAGATCAAATTGAATTTCATAGGAGCACTACTGAAATGCTATATTCCAAAATTGTCAGTAAAACTATGAAATCAATTAGGCTTGAGAAAACAGTGCTCAACCTCCAAAATCAAATGAGGTTGGACAAAACCTCACTGTATGCTAATAATTTAAGAATAAAAGCACTAGAAGATATAGTGATTGAAGCAGGGGGTGACCCAGCCAACATTGATGGGGCAAAAGTCTTAATTAAACAGAAAAATGAGGATATAGCTGCTCTTAGAAAATAGTTGAAGTTGCCTCAGAGTGAAAACTCTCAAGCAAAAGAAATTCTACAGCAAAAAACAGAGAATGATGATTTAAAGGAGCTTGTACATCAAATGTCAGGTCAGATAAAAACAATGGAAAGTCAAATGGAAGCTCTAATGAAAGAGAATGAAGAACTAAGAAAAGCACAACCAATGGTCATTCCTACAATGATCCCCACTGTAAACACTGCTATACCATCTACTTTGGCAGAACACTTGGCACCGAACGGAGTACTGCCAACTGCAGTGCCAATTACTTCTCTAATCTTTGCCTCTTCTTCTTCATCCTCACAGAGGACCACACCACAAGACCAAGATAAAGAGATTCTTAGTTTGAGAGGCACTATTAAAAATTTGGAAAAATCCAAAAATGATGCCTTGATTACTTCTAGAGGACATGAGCAAAGGGTTGATCGACTACAAGAACATGTAAATATTCTGCAAGCACAAGTAAATCTTACAGATCAAGTGGCCTTTATAAAAAGTCATTTATGGACCAAAATTATTGATGGCATTCATTCTCAATGGCCTTCAATTCGGATAATTTATGAACAGAGGGAGTTACTTCAAGTTGCTAGTGCAGAGATTGACAAGACTAAGAGGGAAATTGACAAAAAACCAGCCCAAGAAATCCAACTCATAGATTTTTTAAACAGTAAGACCAGGGAAGAGTTGGAAGAATTGAAAATTGTTGATAGAACAGAAACCATTCTTCAAATCAAAAAGGTCCTGAACAAAAGAAACATAATGAGTACTCTAGAGGACCGGTGTAAAGACATGAATTTATCCATCTCAAGATTTTTAGCCAAATACAAAACATTGTCAGAAGCAGGTTTGCCTGATATTCACGCATTGAATGAAAATTTAATGCCTCAGAAAGAGTATGATCTAAAAATCAGAAATCATGCAAAAGAGCAAGCCAGACAACAACTGCCTCAAGGATCACCAACAAGCAGAATACTTCTTCAGTATTTTGAAAATCTGTTCTTTTTAGATAATGAGATCAGGCATATGTTCACTATAAAGCCTAACTTTTCCAAGTATACAGAGGCAGATGAAAGTTACAGAAAATTTAAGACTATGAAGATCCCCTCTGCAGAAAAGTGGCAAGAATTCACAGATTTGCTGTGAATTTAATGGATAAAAAACAGGAAATTCTTTCCTATTTTTGATTAAAACATCATCTCAATTCCTGAGATATTTTGTAAACATTTTTTTGTATAAATACTTAACAATTCAAAGTATTCAGTGTGAATAAAATTTCTCAAGACAACTATAGTTCGTGCTCTCTACTTGGCATTTTAATGTTTTCTACTTTGTTCGTGCTCTCTACTTGGCATTTTAATGTTTTCTACTTTGTTCGTGCTCTCTACTTGGCCATTGGCCTGTGGGTGATATGGAGTTGTAATTTTGTGCTGAATGTGGTAGTTTTGCAATGTTTCAGCTAATTTATTACCTACAAATTGTGGTCCTCCATCCGTGATTATGTCCCTTGGGAGACCATAGCGCACAAATATTTGGAAAAGAAACTGTACTACAGAGTCCTCTGTAGCTTTTGAAACTGCCTCTGCTTCGACCCACTTAGTGACATATTCGGTTGCAACTAGGATGTATGTTTTTTGGTTTGAGGGAGGACTAATAGGGCCAACAAAATCAAGTGCCCGGCATTCAAATGGTTCAATCACTAGTTGAGGGTTCAAAGGCATTTCATTAGACTGCCCAGGGCGTCCTGCCCTTTGGCAGCTATCACAGGCCTGCACGAATTTTTTGGCATCCTTAAAGATGGTAGGCCAGTAATAGCCTGTTCGTAAAACCTTATGGGTAGTTCTATGGTTCCCAGTTAGATCCCCTTCTTCAATCTTCTTATCTGTAGCTTAAGGATTCTTAAGTGCCCTTTTGCTCAGATTCCATTCACTCCATCAAATCAAGCCTATACATAGCCTTAGAAGGTCACCTATCTTGCCCTTAGCACATTTGCATCTCTGAGCCTTATTTCTTAGTTCTACTTGCCTAGAGAGTTGACTCCATTGCCCAATATTCTGGTAGATCCTTCTCGTTAACCTTGAAATCTCTTTATTCCCACCAATCTTTTAAAATCAAACCCAAATACACAATCATAGCTAGCCTAATATCTGTTACTAAAACAAAGCTAATTCATACGGAGAGATCCCTCTCTAGAGTTCAAGAAGGCTAGATCTTGAATTCCCAAAGCGGTTCTTGGTTACCCTTGGTGTTCTTAACTACAAAAATCCCTATCCCACAACTTGAGAATTACTAGGGTGATAACATGCCTTGAGGGTATTATGATCCTTGAAGGAAACTCCCACAGCTAGAAGAGTTGACAGAGAAAATTGGATCGAGTACAAAGGTGTGGCAGGTGGGTTTTACCCTCTACCAATTGTTATGGTGCATATATGATGTGTATTACAGTTTATCTTATAATTTTGTTGAAGTAGCATATATACAACAATTTACATAGTGATATGAGAACCACTCTCTAGAGTATACATCGATTTTGTACACATGGCTTTTCAGTTGCTTTTTAAGATATATCATTGCTGACGATCACATGATTATATAATGAACCATTAAGTTGAACTATATAATTATTCCTCACAACACATACACACAAAGCGTCGCTATTGCGTCGGATGCCTCCAAACGTCGCAATTGCAACTTAGACATTGTGTTACAATTGCGACGTTTGGACGCATCTGTCGCAATAGCGACCCCGTGGAGAATAGGGTCGCCATTGCGACGTCTTCCTTCAGACGTCTCCACTGCGACACTTTGTCTAAGTGTCGGTATTACGACCAATCTCTCTAATCGTCGGTATAGCGACGGCTTCGGGTGAGATTGAAAAAAATTGCGACAGGGTTTAGGTGTCGGTATTGCGACAGGTTTCTATAGACGTCGGTATAGCGACGGTTGCGGGCCGGATGGAAAAAATTTGGGAAAATTTCCGACATTTGGTCAAAAGCGTCGGAAGCAAGTGTCGGAATTTCCGCCAAATGTAGTAGTTTAGCGACGCTTTGGGCCATGGTGTCGCAATTGCGACGTCTTCCTTCAAACGTCGCAATTGCGACAGATTTTAAACGTCGGTATTGTGACAGCATTCTATAGATGTCGCTATAGCGACGGTTCCGGGCGGGATGGAAAAAATTTGGGAAAATTTCCGACATTTGGTCAAAAGTGTCGGAACCAAGTGTCGGAATTTCCGCCAAATGTACTAGTGTATCATAAAGAAATCCGGCACTCTGAAATATTATGGGCTTGGAGTAGTCTGGAATATGAAAGGACAACTCCTTGTCATATCCAAGACCAGTTCTTCTTGTTGTGGACAAGCTCTTCCCAAGGTCTGATGATGGGATTGGGAAGTGCAAACTGAGCTGCTGCATCTGCATGTAAATCTGCTCTTGTACAAGGAACTGAATGTGAATCGACTGCAAATTTATATTCTTGCTTCTAATGGGAATCCTTCTCAATTTTCTGAATAGAAACAGGTTCAAAATGATGACTCTTTTGTTGAAGATCATCTTGCTGAAGCTGAGACTCCAACTGCAAAAACTCAATCTTGTCTTATGCATCTTGCAAGCAAGTTTGAATATTTAAAAGAGAATTCTTGCTCATTTTTACCATATCATGAACAATGGAATGAATAAGGCTATGCAAAAACTCTAATGCATCATTGATTTTAGCCATTTTTCTCAACAACTCAGGCTCAAGAAATAAAGGGTGTCAGCTCCAACCGATAATGCACTCGTTTACAATGTGATTCAAATTAATTTCAAAAGAATACAAGTGACTTCAAAGACCCTTTTCTTTCATGAACTTCCAATTATATAATTCCCAAAGAAAAAACTCTTCTACTCAAATTATGGAGGACCTCAAGGTGT
This sequence comes from Pinus albicaulis, assembly GCA_034641835.2. NCBI lineage: Eukaryota > Viridiplantae > Streptophyta > Pinopsida > Pinales > Pinaceae > Pinus > Pinus albicaulis. The sequence continues at coordinate 1,023,575,435 of CM076579.1, read as the reverse complement.
AAACTTGGCCATGTAATCAACAATCAACAATGACTCACATCATAGAAGTGTTCAACAGTTTCTCAACAATTCAAAGTTATACTTCAAACAATGACTGCAACTATGAATTAAGAAGCAATTCAATGTCACTGCAAATAATTTGTAACTGTGCAGCAAAAACCATTGTGAAATAATCCTTTAAGGCAAATGATTTCTCTCTTCTTCAAAGCATTGTTTTACACCAACAACTCTAATTCAACAGCAATATATTCAAAAGCTTGGATGCTTCGCTATCGATGAGCAGATGGTCATGAGCTTGATATATTACCTCACAATAAAGAGGAAGGCAAATTCCAAAAAATCTTTGTGGCAAAACTATAAGTGAATTTTTGATGCCACTGTTGTTTTGAAAATAATGACCAATTTTCAACATTTGCCTTCACATTGTCAATGTCTTTGAGAGAGTCACCCTTCTATACATGCCACAAATCTTGGTCATTTTTTATAACATACAATGCAAACTTCATTTTCCATTATGTATACAATCCATCTATCCATTTACCATCTCCTCTCTGTCTTCTTCTTCTGCTATTTTTTTTTTTTTTTTTTTATGGAAAAAAAATAGGGAAAAATAGAGGTATTATCTGGAGAAGGTGTTAACTGGGGGGGTTTTATTTGGGGGAGGTTTTAACTGGGGGGGGATTTATTTGGGGGAGGTTTTAACAGGAAAAAAAAATTTAAAAATAAATCATTTACTGGGGAAGGTATTTACTGTAAAAAAATAAAAAATGAAAAATGAAAAGGTTGAAAATAAAAATAAAAACAGGGAAACACGTGGGAGGGGAAGGAGAGGGCCATGAGGGCTGAGGGGGAGGGGGTAAGTGCAGAGGGCTGAGTGGGGAGATGTGATGGGGAGGGTGGGGGGAGGAAAAGGCAGATGTGAGTTTGCGCAGGGTTGGGAGTGGGATGGGAGGGCCGAGGGCCGTGGGAAAGGGGGCGGGGGTAGGAGTAGGGGCGGGTATGGTGAGAGGAGGGGGAGAGTGAGTGTGGGGAGGGAGTGAGGGTGTAAGGGTGGAGCAGGTTATGGAAAGCGATAGGGGAGAGGAGCGATGATAGGAGGGGGCGGGTGAGCGGGAGGGGAGAGGAGCGTGAGGGGGCGGGTTGGGGAGAGCGAGAGGGGAGAGGAGCATGAGGGGGCAGGTTGGGGTGAGGGATGTGAGGGACGAGGGCTGCATGAGAGGGCAGGGAGTGAGGAAGGCCGAGAGGGGAGGAGTCAGCGAGCGGAGGGGGAGTGGAAGGGAAAAGGGGAGGGAAAAGGGGGGCGTAGCAGGGAGGGGAGAGGAGATAGACCGAGGGGGTCTGGAGAGGAGAGGTAAGGGAAGGTCGTGACCAGAGGGTGAGGGGGAAGGTAGGCATGAGGTAGCAGAGGGTAATGGGGAGTGGGGAGGGGAAGGCGATGGTGAGCGGAGAGGGAGACTATGTTTGCAGGTGGGGAGCATGGGCTACAACAATATTTATATTTATATTTATATTTTTTAATTTTTTTTTAAGGAGAAGGGAGGAGTAGGTGTGTGATAATGTGAAAAAATAGTATAATTTGCAGAATTTGCAGAGAAACTCAGAATTTTTTTCAGAGACCTACTTTAAACAGTGGCAGACAATATTTTCCAGCAGCTCTCTAATGTGTAGAAATAAAAGTAGTCAGAAATTGTAGGAATAATTTCAGAATGCAGAATGGAGGGAGCAGTAAAAACTAAATGTAGTAGGGAGCAGTGAGAGAAAACCTGTAGACTTCTGAATGAACCCAACAGAATAATTTTCTGAATGCTGCAAAAATTGATTCCTGAATGCTGTAGAAAATTTCCAAATGCTACAAAAATGACCAGAATTTTGTAGATTTACACAGGCCACAAAAACAAATGGCTCACATAAGGTTGAGATGGTTATGAACATATCAGCTCTGATACCATGTTAAACACACACATGGTGTATGAGGAAATATAAACACACACATATAAAGATAGGCATTCATTGCTTCTCTATTACACATAGATGTACATTTATATTACATTAATGTGACTCTTACATTCATCTTCCAAGGTCACTTGAATTTTTTTTTGAATTTTCGCCTTCCACACCTACCCATAGAGGATTAGATGATCAACACTGTCAACATGTTGAACATGATCCTTCCAAGACCTACTATAGATTAGTATATCATCAAAAAATACTAGCATAAATTTTCTAAGGAAGGGTTTGAAAATGGAATTCATCAACCCTTGAAATGTAGAAGGTGAATTGGTAAGGCCAAAAAGCATGAAAAAAAGTTCATAATGACCCTCATGAGCTCGAAATGTTGTTTTCAGAATATCTTCAGTATTCATTCTAATTTGATGATATCGTGAACGAAGATCCAATTTGGTAAAATAAATTGCTCCATGTAATTCATCCAATAATTCATCAATCACAGGAATGGGAAATTTATATTTAATGGTGAGCTTATTGAGCTCCCTATAATCCAGACACATGCGCCATGATCCATCCTTCTTGTGCACCAATAATACTGGAGCAGAGAAATAACTTTGACTAGGTTGAATTATACCAGCCTCTAACATTTCTGCAATCATACGTTCAATTTCACTCTTTCGGACATAAGGATATCTATAAGGCTTGATGTTTGGAGGAACACTTCTTGGAATCAAATGAATAGCATGATCATGATCATGAATAGGTGGGAGTCCTTTGGGAGTTTTGAACACCTTGGAATGATTGTCCAGGACTTTTTGGAGATTTGCAGAAATAGATGATTTTGATGTTGTAACTTCTAGTGAGCATAATTGTGAAATTACGCCTCATTGTTCTTTCTTCGAAAGATTTGTCATGAAATTAGATCTTATCATCTTTCCAGAATTCCCAGTGATACCCCGTAATTCAACTTCCTTTCCTTCTGAAAAAAAATTTCAAGAAAATTTCTTGAAAATTAAAATCTATCGTCCCCAAAGATTGTAACTATTGTACTCCTAGTAAAACATCAACACCTCCCATGGGAATGGAAAGCATTGGAATATTCAATACATATTCCCCATGGTTAGCTTGATATTATGGCATTTTCCAGAGAAATTTATAGTTCCTCCATTTGAAACCACACTTGACATTCTGGTGTTGGGTATAGGAAACAATTCAATTCCTTGGCTACCATACAATGAATAAAATTATGGGTACTACCCATATCAATAAACACTATTACCTTTTTCTTCTTGATATGTCCTTCTATCTTGATAGTTTGAGGAGTGGTAATTCCTGCCAATGCATTACATGATATGGTCAGACTCATTTCTTCCTCTTCTAAGGTTGGTTCCTGGTGTATATCCTCTTCTTTTGAAGATTCTTGTTCATTTTCTTCTTCCTCTTCACAATCTATGTAAAATAATTTCTTCTCGGCACACTTATGACCTTTAGTGTATTTGCTATCACAATTGTAGCAAAGCCATTTTTCTCTTTTTTCTTCCAATTTTTGTGGTGTCAACCTTGTAGATTGTGGAAGTCTAGGAGTAGCAACACTTCAATCTTTATATATGTGAGTGGTAGGCTTCCTTGTTGCCATAATTTTACATTCAACTTTTATTTCCAACCTGAATGCCTTTTCCAATGAATCAAGTTCCCAAATGTGAAATTCATGTTGGATGTTATCCTTTCAAGTACCTATGAAGACATCAATCCTGTGTTCCTCTGGAATATCAGTTACCCTTATATTAAATTTTTGGAAGTCCTCAATGTGCTCCACCACTGAACTCTTTTTTTTGAGATTTATCAATTGGCTAAAGAAGGTGTTGATTTTTGCATCCTCATAATGTGCTATCGTTTCCTCCGTAAAAATTGACCAAGTGACAATTGTTTTACGGGAGCAAAGCCATCGATACCATAAAAATGTATTTTTTTCTAAATGTAAAGTTGCAATGCGTATCTTTTGTGTGTTTTTCACATTATTGAGATCAAAATGTTGCTCCATCTGTAGTATCCATGTTACGGGATCCTTGCCATCAAACTTCCTCATATCCATCTTTGGAACATGGTGGTTCTTCCATCCAAAATTAGAGTTTATGAAATCACGATTAACGTTTATTTTGTTCTCATCATGAGTTTCCTCTACTATATTTTCGCCATTAGGAAGCATTTCTTGTATCAAATTTTCCAAACCTTCAATGTCTACTTTTAGATCATTCTTCATGTTTTCCATGTTGTCTTTCATTTTTTCATTGATATTAGCTTCCATGTCATCCATCTTAGCTTCCACGCCCACTTCCGTGCCATACATATTAGCTTCCAAACCATTCATCTTAGCTTCCATTCCTTTCTTCAAACTATCCATATTAGTTTCCACACCTTTCTTCAAACTATCCATATTCGTTTCCACGCCTTTCTTCAAAAATTTCATTTCATTTTTTGTTTCTCTTTGCGATAGTAAAATTTGGTGAACTTGCTCTTGTAATTTTGATATCTCATGTTGTGTTTCTTCATCTTCATGAGTCATAGTAGAGCCTTCTGAAGGCTTAATGGGTGTTGAATTATTTTTAGGGGGGAATTTTAGAACCCAATACTAATATCTATTCTTCAATATGCCCTTGGAATAAATTCAAACTATTTTTTTTCAAACGAGACTTATGTAATTTGAAAAAAATACACACCTTTTTATTTCTTTTGAGGAGATCTATATTGAAACTGAATTATCTCTGTGATTTCGGATCTTCAATATCTAAAATTCGGCCCTAAAGTTGCCCTCTGAATATTCTTTCGAATGCCACATGTTTGACCTGATTTGGATTCTTCAAGAAAAAGCTATGCCCAATCTCCCACGATGACCTAATTATGGACTGGTTCAGTAGAGTGAACTTGTATGACTTGCCATGTGTCACTGTTTCCTCCTTCAGCTCTGAAATTGATATACAAAAACTACAGTCCGTGTTATTACAGCCACATTTTACAAAATCCCAATCTAATGCTCAGAGAGAGATTTATGATTTTTTTTCCACGGTCACCTCTTTGAGATGAATTTCGGGAGCTTGATACAATCCTAACTTCCACAGATCATATCTCCAAAAGTATTGCGAACCAAGTTGTGAAATCTTTACAGGATGTTCCTTAGGATTTATTCTTTTCACTGTCAAAATTTCAGCTTTTGAAACTTCGTATACAAAACGTTATAGCGAAAATTCCACAATGACATATTTTAATTGAAATTTGGGAGCCTGAAAAACCATAAATTCCCCAGATCATATATCCAAAAATATTACGAACCAAGATCTAAAATTTTACTGGAGGTTCCTCAGGATTTTGGCTTGGTGCTGTAAACATTTCAGCTTCTGAAACTTCGTAGAAAAAAATTTATTATGAAAATTCAACGATGAATTGTTTGGAGTAGCGAAACCCTAAAATCCAAAGCTTTGATACCAAATGTTCTGAAACCAACTCCAAAAATAGAAGAGAAGAGAGATAAATGCCATAGAAATTATCCACTTCGAGGGGGAAACCTCCAATACATTAAATAAATGAACAATTCTTGGATGATAAAAATGAACAAAACCTCCTTCTATATATAGGATTCCATGGGCCCACAATATAATCCTAGTCGATCTAATAATAACAATGTAAGGGAAAAATAATAACAATATTGTGGTTACAGGGGTACAAAAATAACAATAAGGGGGCTACACTAATAACAATAAGAGAATAAACTAGTAATATAGGGACCTAACATCAGATCATGTTGATGCCAAGACCATGGATGATATAGTGGCACATCTGGGACCCTGGAAAATTTTGTAGTGATCGTGGGGGAGTGCCAGTAGAAAGGATGCTTTAGGACAAGAAATTTTTGGTGCGGAGGTCAGTAATATTCCTAATTATGTTTTAGCTAATTGGAATATTAGTTTTTGTTTTTGTTAATAATATAGATGAATAAGAGGGTAGAGGGACCCATAAATCCCTTTAGTATGAATTAATCAATTCTTAATGTGAATGTGGATCAATGCATCTGGATGGGGTCAAGATGAATAAACCATTTCTTAGTGTGGATGTGGGTCAATGCATGTGGATGGGGTCAAGATGACCAAATCAACAATGCATTCATGGAGGTAGTGGAGATAGTGGAGGAAAGTGTTGGAAATATTGTCATTGATGGCAAAAGAAGTGGAAAAGGAATTGGCAAGGAACAGAGAAAACAAATGTAGCAGAAAAGAACAGAGAAAGAGTGCATCTACAATTTGAGCTACAGAAAGCAGTATGTGCAGTTAGAAGCAGAACTGTGAAAGGGTAGAACTCTTAAAAATGCAATGGAAGGTTGATATATATATAGCAGAATTGAAGACAGAATGACATGGGGAGATTGTTGGCAATAGGTATCTTGAATGTGTTGATGAAGTTGTCATTTATCACAAAGGAAGTGGCAAAGAAGGAGCATATGAACAGCAACAAGGAAAAACGGTAACAAGGAAACGTAGTAGAGAACAAAGGTTAGTAGAGAAGAACAGAGGAAGAGTGCATTTACAGAGAGACAGAGTACTGCGGAGGCACTCCTCTGTACGGAAAGATCATCGGGCTTGTGCTACCGCAGTTAACAACAGCCGTCGATCTATGGTCAGCGCCCGATGGGCAGGTCAATAGCAGGGGCACCACTTTGGTTAATCATTGGACTATTTGTACCCCCACAGTACCATTGATCTTCCACAAGTCTAATCAGAGAAATACAAAAGCGCGTCGGAACCTGGAGTAGAAGGACGGAACCACGAAAAGTGAACAGTAAAGGGGGTTTGTGGTTTTTATCGCACTGCTCTCAATGGGCAAGCGGTATTTAAGAGGTTGGGTTTGATTCCATAGAATTCTTGACACATGGCAAGGTGGAACCCCACAAAACCTCTTTTCACTGTGTGCCATCGCGCGTTATAGTTGGACCCAGGACGCCCAACGATATCGTTGAGCGCCATTGATCTGGGAAGGGGTCATCGGACGGTCATCATTTGTTGAAGGTGTGCACAATTTACTTATGGTACTGTGTGCGTATTTTATTCTCTGATTGTGGGCCCGGGGTCAAAGGTTTATCATATTGTTTGAAAGCGTTAATATGCGAAAGGTTAACCTTGATCTTAAAGTTAAGTTCAAAAGTATTAAATTAATTATTTAATTACCAAGATCAATAGAACAATGAGAGTTATGGAGACCCCGATGGGTTATCCATTTTGACTCCGTCCAGGAATACCATTAGCAAGTGAATGGTTTTGACCCAAGGTTTCAATAAAGGAGAAAACTATATAAGGTGATGAGGATTATGAATAACGGTGTGCATGCAAAAGGGTTGATAATAAACGAATCTCTTTTAGAGATATCTGGATGAATAAACTCTGATATATCTGAATCTATGGTGCACTGGTGAATATGATGATTGATCAAGATCTCTAGTTCAGATGATGATTAATTCATGTTTTAATCGAATGACGAAATCATGAAGAACGTATGCATGAGTAAGGGTTGTGAATGAATACTTCACTCTAAAGTGTATTTGTATGGAATGGGTGACAACTTGCTGAATTAAGAATGCACCTCTGAAGAAAATAAATAAATCTAGTTGCCTGCAAGGTATATTGTGTGGAAGTGGATTTAATGTGGTCTGCAGTAGATCTGAGGGTCGAAGCCTTCAGTGAGGGGGTTGTAGCTCCCTTCCAGTGGTAGCTGGTAAAAAAGAACAGGGGGTAGTAGCTCCCTTCCAAGAGAGGCTGGTAAATGAGAGAAGGTTGTAGCCTTCTGCAGATGGGTGTCTACGTGCTGGTATAAGTCTACACCAACATAAAATTGTAAGAAGTATTCTTTATAATAAATATTCAAGACTGAGATTACAGCAGCGGTGGTTTTTCTCCCGAATTGGGTTTCCACCTTAAATCCTGGTGTTCATATGTGTTTCTTATGTTTGATGGTTTGTTCTGTTATTTCTGTTCATGCTTACTGCTTATCTGATGAATGAATGATGCAATGATCTGAGTAAAGACATAATAATATCCCTGGACATACAAGTTGGATGCAGTAATGTAACATATGGTTTTCAAAGAAAGAAAAAAAAAAACTGTACAGTCAGCTCTAAATACTGATTCACCCCCCTCAGTATTTTTCCAAGAATTGGTATCAGAGCAGGTCCTTTTGAAAAAGCTTAGCCACTAGAAGGAAGATCAAGCAAGATGAGAAATCAAGATGGAACAACATCTATCAGGCCTCTGCTCTTTAACAAAAACAATTTAATATTCTGGAAAACAAGGATGAGATCCTATCTTCAATCTCTGGGAGTAGAGGTATGGGAAATTTTTGAAGGAGGATATCAATATCCAGATGCAGTACCAACAGATCCAACGGAAAGAAATAATTATGAAACAAATGCAAAGGCGGTCAATGCTCTATTGGTAAGTCTAACTGAATCAAAATTTGTCAAAGTCATGCAGTTGAATACAACAAAGGCAATATGGGACAAAATTATTCTAAGTTATAAAGGTGATGCAAAGGTAAAAAGTGCTAAACTCCAAACTCTCAGAATTCAATATGAGAATCTAAAAATGGATAATGAGGAGAGAATTGCCAATTTATTTTTACGTCTTGATGATATTGTAAATCGTATGAGAAATCTGGGAGAAACAATAACTAAATCTACTTTGGTTGAGAAAGTCTTAAGATCACTAACGAAAAAATTTGAGTCAAAAGTCTCTGCTCTTGAAGAAAAGTAGGAACTTCAAAATCTTAATGTGGTGCAACTTCATGGCATACTAAATGCATATGAAATGAGAAGAGGAGGACCATCTGAAGTCAAAGAAGCAGTCTTTAGAACTTCTACAAAAGGGAAGGAAGTACAAAAAACAGAAGGATCAGGATATATCTCAGAAGAATATGAGATAAACTTTGTAAAGAAACTTCAACTTGGAACATGACAGTTCAGAGGTAAGCTTCCTTTCAAATGTTTTGATTGTGGAAGAGTTGGTCATTATGATGCTAAGTGTCCTTATAAAGAAACACATAAAAAGGGGAAGGAAGTAGCAAGAAGGAATAAGAATTGTTTTAGCACTAGAAAGAGTTACTATACTCATGAAGACAGTGATGGGTTATCTGATAGTGAGGAAGAATGTGAACAAGATCATAGACTTCTCATGGCATTTGAAAAAGAATATAGAGAAGAAAAGGATACTTTTGTGGATGCTCTAGAGGACAGTGATTTTCTTGATGAAAACAATAAACTCAAAATCTGCTTAGAAGAGAGTAAAATAACCATAGAAACTCTGAAAAATCAGCTTGAAGAAAAGGAGAAACACAATGAGAAATTAGAGTGTGAAGTAGTAAGTCTAAGAAAAGAACTTGAGAAAGTAAATACTCTGAATCTTAGATTTGCTAAAGGATCTGAAACCTTAGATAAGATTATCAAGGTACAACGGTCTCCTCTTATAAAGACAGGTCTTGGATATATCGGACATCTTCTCAGGCTTCAACACCAAATTATCTAAAAGCATTTACAGCTGGTTTACAACATGTTGCCACTCAGCAAGGGAATAAATAATCTTTACAAGTAAAGCATGATCATTTCAATTCAAAGAAAACTAACAAGAATGTCTTTCAAAGAAACACCAATCAACAGGTAAATTCATGTAGAAGATTTTATGGTTGCAGAAATTTCTTCTTTAATGGACAATGTTTCTCATGTCACAATTTTGGTCATAAAGCTGTTCAATGTGTTGCATATAAAACCATCATGACAAGAGAAGCAAGAAAGAAAATAATTGATATTGAAATAAAGAAGAATACTTATAACAACTTTTCTCCTCTTCAAAATGAAGTTGAATGTTCTTATTGCAATAACTTTGGCCATGAAGAATCTGAATGTAGTAGCAGAGTTCAGCCAAAGGAACATGTTCCTTCAAGCTCCAAAGTATGGAAAAAGAAGGAATTACAGGTTGAAAATTGTGGCATAGCGTTATTTGCAGAAGATGAAGAAAACCAATGGTACATTGACAGTGGATGCTCAAGACACATGATAGGTGATAAAGACAAACTTCTTGCATATAGTGCTCTAGAAAAGGAAAAGAAGGTTACATTTGGAAATGATACTCCTGCGATCATTAAGGGAAAAGGGTCTATTTTTCTAAAAGAAAAGGTGAAAGCTAATGAAGTCATGTATGTGGATGGATTAAAGCATAACTTGTTAAGTGTAAGTCAAATGTGTGATCAAGGAACCGAAGTTGTCTTTAGTTCAAAAGAATGTGTGGTACGTGATCTTGATACAGGTAAAACAATTATAAAAGGAAAAAGAACTCCAAGCAACCTGTATGTATTAAAGAACTGCAAAGAACAATGTTATTTGAGTAAATCTTCAGAAAATTGGCTATGGAATAGAAGGTTGGGGCATCTGAGCTTCTCTCAAATCAACAAATCAAGCAGACTTAAAGCTGTTCGTGATCTTCCCAATATTACTCTACCTGAAAATATCATATGCAAATCTTGCCAATTCGGCAAGCAAACCAGAGTACAATTTAATGCCAAGGAAGGATCATCAAGTAAGCCTCTTGAACTCATTCATACCGACATATGTGGACCTATGAGGAAAAATTCACCACGTGGTGAAGAATACTATATCTTATTCATTGATGATTTCTCTAGAATGTGTTGGATTGGGCTGCTTAAACACAAAGATGAAGCATTTGAGAAATTTCAGATCTTCAAAGCACTAGTTGAGAATGAATTAGATCTGAAAATCAAGTGTCTCAGATTTGATCGACGAGGAGAATATACATCAGATGAATTCCTTGAATTGTGTGAACAACATGGCATAAAAAGACAGTTTTCTGTAGCTGGCACTCCACAACAAAATGGTGTTGCAGAAATAATGAATAGAACAGTTCAACAAATGGCTAGAGCTATGCTTGATGATTCCGGAACACCTAACACATTTTGGGGAGAAGCAGCACATATAGCAATAAAAATTCTCAACAAGGCACATGTTCGTGTAAATAGTGATAAAACTCCATATGAACTCTAGTATGGTAAACCTCCCACTGTAAAAAATTTTAGAATTTTTGGAAGCAAATGCTTTATCAAGAATAATGATGAAAAACTTGGCAAGTTTGAACCCAGAGCGGATGAAGGAATATTTCTTGGTTACTCCTCTAGGAGTAGGGCATATAAATTTTACAATAAAAAACTTCTGAAGATTGTTGAATGTATTGATGTTGTTATTGATGAGTCTCCTGCAGTTCCAAAAGAAGAAAATAAAACTACAGATGAAGATGATGATGACACATATCCTTGTACATCAAATAAGGATGATATAGACAGTGAACCCAATGAAGAACCCGGAGATGATTTATCTGAAAAAGCTCCATATATATATGTTCAAAATAATCATCCAGAATCTCAAATTTTGGGAGAAAATGGATCAGGTGTACAAACAAGAAGGACTCTTGTGGGATCTTCTAGCAATCTGGCATTTCTGTCCACTACTGAAACACACAATGTTAGTGAAGCCTGCAAAGATGATTGTTGGATTCAAGCCATGAATGAAGAGCTTGATCAAATTGAGAAGAATCACACTTGGGAATTAGTACCAAGACCTCATGACAAAAATGTCATTGGAACTAAATGGATATTCAAAAACAAGTTAAATGAGAATGGGGATGTTATAAGAAATAAAGCTAGACTTGTTTGCAAAGGGTATGCTCAACAAGAAGGTATAGAATTTGAAGAAACTTTTGCTCCTGTAGCCAGAATTGAAGCCATAAGAATGTTTCTTGCATTTTCAAGCTTCCAACAAATCAAAGTTTATCAAATGGATGTTAAATCTGCTTTTCTCAATGGTGATCTAGAAGAAGAAGTTTATATAGAACAACCAGAAGGTTTCATTTTGGGAAATGATGAAAAACTTGTTTGTAGACTTAAAAAGGCTCTATATGGTCTCAAACAAGCTCCAAGGGCATGGTACTATCGTCTTGACAAATATCTTCATCAACAAGGATTTTCAAAAGGGTCTGCTGATAGCAACTTATACACAGAAAATGAAAATGACAAACTATTGATTGTAGTTGTATATGTTGATGATATCATTTTTGGAAGTAATGAAGAGTCTATGAGTCAGAAATTTGCTTCTGATATGAAGCAAGAATTTGAAATGTCTTTACTTGGGGAACTAACATTCTTTCTTAGATTGCAAGTGCAACAAGTAATAGATGGCATTTTCTTATCACAAGCAAAATACCTCAAGAAAATCCTGAAGAAGTATGGCATGGAAGATTGCAAACCTGTAAGTACACCAATGATAACCGGATGTAATCTCAGTTCTAGTGATGATTCCCCCACGGTGAATCAACCAGAATACAGATCTATGATAGTAAGTCTACTTTATCTCACTGGGACAAGACCAGACATTATGCATGTAGTTGGGATTGTTGGACGATTTCAAGCCAATCCAAAAGAGTCTCACCTTCAGGCTGTGAAAAGAATATTCAAATATCTACAAGGAACTCAAGATTTTGGGCTATGGTATCCAAAGAATGCTGATATTACTCTTCATGCATACACCGATGCAGATTGGGCTGGAAGTGTTGATGGTCGGAAAAGCACTAGTGGTGGTGCATTCTATATGGGGCCCCGGTTAGTATCGTGGTTCAGCAAGAAGCAAAGCTCCATTGCCTTATCTACAGCAAAAGCAGAATATGTGGCTGCAGCATCATGTTGCACTCAACTTCTCTGGATGATGCAAACCCTACAAGACTTTCAAATAAAATGTTCACCTCCTATCTCCATTATGTGTGATAATACAAGTGCCATTAGTATCTCAAAGAATCTTGTTATTCATTCCAAGACCAAGCACATTCCCATCAAATATCACTTCTTATGTGAACAAGTGCTTGAACAAAAAGTGAAATTGGAGTATGTTTCCTCCAAAGAACAAGTTGCTGATATATTTACCAAACCTCTACCCAGGGAAGCGTTCGAATATCTCAGATAGAAACTGGGAGTAGTCTCTACCATGCAGAAGATCAGATCTACTTAAATACAGAAGATTAAATCAGTTATGAAGTGCAGTTGGGCATCTCTGAAGGCACAGGCTAAGGGGGAGCATTGCTCATATGAAAAGGATGCACAGGTCAAGGGGGAGCATTGGTCAGGATGCATTGTTGGCATTCTAATTATTTGTTGCAGTCTGTTCTCATGCTTGAAAATTTCTGGTCTTGAAGAATTCTAATTTTTTTTATTTCATTAAATATTTTATTTAAAGATGCAGCATGATCTCAGGGGGAGCACAGTTTTGCTAGTCCAAAGGATCTTGATCAACCCTTTGCCATTGATGTCAAAGGTGGAGGAAAAACAAATCAAAGGGGTGTGAGTATTGCCATCAATGCCAAAAGGGGAGATTGTTGGAAATATTGTCATTGATGGCAAAAGAAGTGGCAAAGGAATTGGCAAGGAACAGAGAAAAGAAATGTAGCAGAAAAGAACAGAGAAAGAGTGAATCTATAGTTTGAGCTACAGAAAGTAGTATGTGCAGTTAGAAGCAGAACTGTGATAGGGTAGAACTCTGAAACATGCAATGGAAGGTTGATATATATATAGCATAATTGAAGACAGAATGACATGGGGAGATTTTTGGCAATAGGTATCTTGAATGTGTTGATGAAGTTGTCATTTATGACAAAGGAAGTGGCAAAGAAGGAGCATCTGAACAGCAACAAGGAAAAATAGAAACAAGGCAACGTAGTAGAGAAAAAAGGTTAGCATAGAAGAACAGAGGAAGAGTGCATTTACAGAGAGACAGAGTACTGCGGAGGCACTCCTCTGTACGGAAAGATCATCAGGCTTGTGCTACCACAGTTAACAACAGCCATTGATCTATGGTCAACGCTCGATGGGCAGGTCAACAGTGGGGGCACCACTTTGGTTAATCATCGGACTGTTTGTACCCCCGCATTACCATTGATCTTCCACAAATCTAATCGGACAAATACAAAAGCGCGTAGGAACCTGGAGTAGAAGGACGAAACCAGGAAAAGTGAACAGTAAAGGGGGTTTGTGGTTTTTATTGCACCGCTCTCAACGGGCAAGCGGTATTTAAGAGGTTGGCTTCAATTCCATAGAATGCTCGACACATGGCAAGGTGGACCTCCGCAAAACCACTTTTCACTGTGCGCCATCGCGCGTTATAGTTCGACCCAGGATGCCCAGCGATATCGTTGAGCGCTGTTGATCTGGGAAGGGGTCAGCGGACGGTCATCATTTGTTGAAGGTGCGCGAAATTTACTTATGGTACCGTGCGCGTATTTGATTGACTGATTATGGGGCCGGGGTCAAAGGTTTATCATATTGTTTGAAAGCGTTAATATGCGAAAGGTTAACCTTAATCTTAAAGTTAAGTTCAAAAGTATTAAATTAATTATTTAATTACCAAGATCAATATAACAATGAGAGTTATGGAGACCCCACTGGGTTATCTATTTTGAATCCGTCCAAGAATACCATTAGCAAGTGAATGGTTTTGACCCAAGGTTTTAATAAAGGAGAAAACTATATAAGGTGATGAGGATTATGAAGAACGGTGTGCATGCGAAAGGGTTGATAATAAACGAATCTCTTTTAGAGATATCTGGATGAATAAAATCTGATATATCTGAATCTATGGTGCACTGGTGAATATGATGATTGATCAAGATCTCTAGTTCAGATGATGATTAATTCCTGTTTTAATCGACTAAAGAAATCATGAAGAACGTATGCATCAATAAGGGTTGTGAATGAATACTTCACTCTGAAGTATATCTATATGGAATGGGTAACAAATTGCTAAATTAAGAATGCACCTCTAAAGGAAATAAATAAATCTGGTTGCCTGCAAGGTATATTGTGTGGAAGTGGATGTAATGTGGTCTGCAGTAGATCTGAGGGTCGAAGCCTTCAGTGAGGGGGTTGTAGCTCCCTTCCAGTGGTAGCTGGTAAACAAGAAAAGGGGGTAGTAGCTCCCTTCTAGGAGAGGCTGGTAAACGATAGAAGGTTGTAGCCTTCGGTAGATGGGTGTCTGCGTGCTAGTATAAGTCTGCACCAGCATAAAATTGTAAGAAGTATTCTTTATAATAAATATTGAAGACTGAGATTACAACAACAATGGTTTTTCTCCCAAATTGGGTTTCCACCTTAAATCTTGGTGTTCATATGTGTTGCTTATGTTTGATGGTTTGTTCTATTATTTTTGTTCATGCTTACTGCTTATCTGATGAATGAATGATGCAATGATCTGAGTAAAGACATAATAAGATCCCTGGACATACAAGTTTGATGCAGTAATGTAACATATGGTTTTAAAAAAAAGAAAAAAAAAACCGTACAGTCAGCTCTAAATACTGATTCACCCCCCTCTCAGTGTTTTTCCAACAGAAAGCACAATCATTATGGAAATTAGTGGCCAAGTGTGCAACATCATTATTATGTGGGGCTAGGGTGTGAGTGCTCACAAGCATAAAAGGAAAGGGATGGAAGCCATATAAGGCATTCTGAATATTGATGTTGTATTTTTTTTTATGACTTTATGCATGCTTCAGCTGTTTAGCTAAGTCTGGTGTGTTGTTTAGCACATGGGTGTTTATGAGCGGAAATCCCACCCTTATCCTTGGGGGACTTTGAGTGCCCACTCAGGAAAGATAATTTCAGAGCAGCAGTTCAACATCCAGCATCAAGCCATCATTTTTTCCCTCCATGCAGTAGTAGTCACCTACAGGAATTACGCATTCCAGTAGTAGGGTTTGAGAGGAGGAAGGAAGTTCCAAGAATCTCATCAGGGAATCATGTGTGTGGATCATCCCTTCACCTGTGAGTATATTTCAGCATCTTGAGATCAATATTGTTTTATCTGGCATTAGGCCAAGAGTTTTCCCCTCTTTCACAACACATTCATCTTCAACATTTTGTAGTCCAAAACTGGAAGCCTCAGAGGTGGAAGAAAGTTCCAATAATTCCAGCTTGGAATCCTAAGAGAGGATCAACCATTCATCTCATTGAGTGTATTTCAGTATTCCAGAGAAGTATCTCATCATCTGGCATTATTCCATACTACTTCCCCTCTTAGTAACGTAGTCTCCTTCAGAAATTGGGCAATCTAGTAGTGGCAGATTTAGAGGATGAGGAAGGATCCAAGTTTCCTAGCTTGGAATCCAGTGAGGGGATCAAACCTTCATCCATAGAGCTAATTGGGAGAAGTTTCAATAGATTTATCATTATTTCAGCCATCTCCCAACAATTACCCAACAACAATGTGTAAGTTAGCTAACAAGAGTGTGCTTTGCAACCCTAGAGGGCCAAATTTCCAAAGTCAAAACCAAGCCAAACCATTTCTTGGCTTTTATGGTTTTCTCGAATAGAGTCTGTGGTTAAAATATCAGATTTTTCTAAGCACTCTAGAATCCTCTCGCACATGGTTTGTCTTCCCAAAAATAGTAGTTTCCAGCAACACTGCGTAGAGAGAACCTTCTAGTAGCAATAAAAACAACCACATTTCTAGTGCTAGGATTTAGAGCTATTTAAGCCACTTATTTTTGTCTTGAGTGCATCTTCTTTGGAGCACTGTGTACTTTATTTTTCTGTTTATTATAATGATATGACCCTGCTATTTCTACTCATGGTTATGATGTCTTATTGTAATGTCCAGTTGCAACATATTTCCAGCATTTTACAGATTTTAGTGCTATACCTCTGTTTTTCTTTATTTGGAATGATGCACATGTTCTATATTCATGTCTTTTCCATTTTGGGATATTACATTGTGATTTTGTTTATATGTAAATATATATGTTTGTAGGAAATTGGCATCAAGGAATATTTTTTTAAATCTTTCAGGACCAAAGTCAATTATTGCATCATCTAGAGTTGGAGGTGGGCCATAAAAAAATGCTATTGAACAAAATCAACCTAAGTTAATTACAACAAATGTAGTAGATGCCTTCCCAAAAAAAATAATTTGTTTCATACTGGAATAAATAAAAAGAATTGAATTGTAAAAAATATGCATGGTATGTGAAAGATAGAGAAGACAAAAGTCTACAATTGTATGTATATGTTAGTAAGAATGTTGATGTTGCAATGTATGAGCTAGTGAAAAAAGTACTAGACCTATATATTAGGTTGAATTCTGAAAATGTTTATATAATTTCAAAATTTCCCAAGTCACATCATAAGATTAGATATCTTTTTACATTGGTGATGTATAACACAGGGGAAGATTCTTGAAGGATATGCAAACAAATCGTACATTATATTTCACAGAGGATTGTATCATTATATTTTTAATAACTTAGTTATTATTGACATATTAAATTTTGTTTGACATGATTTTTCTGAGGGTATTTCAATTATTTTAGAGGGAATCTATTTTATAGAGAGAGATATTATGAATGTTATCAGCATTTTCCATGAATGTGGAGAATAATATAAGGGAAAGAAGAAAAAAAATACGTCATGATGCTACAAGACTATATAAAAAGGAGGAATCTAGTAAAGCTAGACATGTTACTTTTGAAGAGGAGGGAGTTGAAGTTGAAGCTAGAGATGAATAATATGTTTCCATTACTAAGGATCATATTATAACTGATGTTAGAAAGGAGAAGAGCCATAAAATATCAAAACAAAAATGACCAAGAATCTCTCCCTTCTAGTTGATGATGAGGAGATTTCTTCTGTTGAAGAAAATATGATAACTAATAGGAGCAAGAAACTAAAATTTTCTCATTCTGAAAATATCATGGACAGCAGTAAAGGTCCTAGTGAAAACTCAAAATAAAGAAGGGAAATCATTACACTATGAGATTATTTAAAGGATGACGTTATTAAAACAAACAAAAAATTGACATTCGACATCATTTGATGAAGACAAATTTAATTAAGGGCAGTCGGTCATTTCGACTTAATGTCACTCAAATCTACAAGTCAAATCAAGGACAATTCAAATATCAAATTATAAAGCCACACTATTTGCATGTTCACAATTTGAAAACATTGATGAGGTACAACCCTTATTTACATGTGGTGGATTATGTTCTTCTTGTTGATCCAATTCAGTTTCCAAAAAAAGAAACATTTGACATGTCAAAATGTTTTTAATACAATTATCATATACTTGGGGGGAACCATTCTGTATAAGCTCAAAGGAAATTAATGGAGGAATGTCCCAATAACCTGTGTTTTGAAACAATGAAATGTATTATTTATGTTGGTTTAATAGATACATAAGAAAAGTTATTGGAATGGGATCCTAATACAGATAATGAGTATAGGATTTCTATTAATTTCATCCAAAGGGTTAGATTTATTCATAATGAATTTGAAGAAAAATTTGGTGGGGATAAGACAAAGGTTGATCTAGCCTTTCATAAGGAATTTTGTATGGAAATAGGTTATCAAATTGAGTAAAAAATAAATTCAAAAGGTGAAAAAGTAAACTTTGAAATATTCAGAGGTATGGATAACATTTTCCATTTGGAATTTAGAACTAGAGAGATATGGGAATTGATTAATGAAATTTTTGAGATGTGGAAGGATGTTGGCATAAAAACATTGTAGGTCAAAAAGTCTTAACCATTAATATGTACCAATAGTAAATTAGGTACTAAAATGAAGCTCCTTCCAGAAGATATGACTATCACACCTTGGAGAGCAATGCAAGGATTGAAGGATGAAAAACTTGTCAAAACAATATTATCTCGTTTAAAGTAAGGACAATTATCATTGGACGAAATGTCTGAGGAATTTCTAAAGTAAGTTTGTTATTTTTACTTATTTTTGGATTATAAGTTTCTGTTAAATATAATATATTTTTGTTGGTAGTATTTGTTATACATATCAGTATATTAACATTTTTTACCTTATTTATTCAGTCACAAAGTTTATATGAGAATACAAGAAAAAATGGTTAAATTGTTGAATGAATATATTTGGGATGATGTTGTACCCAACTACCTAGATTCAAGTTCTACATCAGTGCTAAAATATTTGTATCTTGCATTTAAAAAGGTATGTTGATTTATACATTAAATTCCATTCATATGTAAATATTTTTTTTGTAACTTATCCATATGTTTGTTTATTTCATTAAAGACGAAGAAGGATGCAAATAGAGCACTGGTTAGTTTCAAAATATTTATTGAAAAAATTAAAATGGAAAGGATGAGAAAGAAACGCCTTGGTGAATTTGAACATGATCCCAGTCTTAGTCATTTAATTTAGAAAGGGCTCTGTTATCACTCTAGTAATTCTCTAGTTGTGAGATTTTTGGTTTTTAGTTGAGAAAACTAGAGGTAACCACATATCAACTTTTAAACTCTAAGATTTAGCATTCTTAGGGTTCAGAGAGGGCTCTCTCTATAAGATTTAACTTTGTTTGTTTTATAAAATATTAGGCTAGTTATGATTATGCAATTGGTTTTGGTTTTGATTGGTTTGGTGGGAAAAATCATTGAAAGTGATGGATAGTGGGAAATATATTTGTCCATTCGGCTGAGTCAAAAATCAAGCATACAGAGCTGGGATTAAGGTCAAAAAGTCAAATGTTTTTAGGGCAAGATAGATAACCCTTGGAGATCTTGGAAAGTTGTTTTGTGAGATGGTATGATCGGGATAAAGAGCAATGTAGGTTGCTTTGATCCAGAAAAGGGAAGTAGTAGGTAGAGGTCAAACGATAGAGGGAGAAATTAAGGGTTCCCTACAATGGAAATCAGATGAAAACATCAGAATGACAAATAGTTAAGACATGGTGCTTTTAACAAATCCTGAAGTAATCCTCCTATTCATTCATTCAAATTTAGAACACATAATGGATTGCATGTAACGAAGAAAGATAACAATGAAAAATTTAGAAAATACTTCACTCCAAATAGCTCATCACATGAATCCGGAAATATGATGCTAGTTGATATGATCCAAGTCTACTACTCGAAATTTGAACACAAAAAGCCTTCAAGTCCACGAAAATGACTATAGAAATCTTCAACAATTTATTCCACAAGAATACTTCTAAAGATGAAGTATTTATACATATTTGTTTACAAAATATCCTAGAATGCTTCTAGGAATTATCTAAGGGAAATAAAATATCTTTACAACAATAATAGAGACAACTTCTTAACAAATCAACAAGATGTCCTATCTATCCAAAATAAATAGAAACTAATTTAGGATAAGAAACAAATGGCTGCCTTGTTGTCTTCCTTGCTGGCTTTAGATATTTTGTGCTTGTTTTGAAATCTAATCTGCTTATCTGATACACTTTCACTGAGTCTCTTTAACTTTTGATACTCTTTAAACTCTGTAAAAGATCTTTACTACTATAAAAATCTGTTTGACTGCAAATTTCAACAAACTGTTTTCACTATTACCTTTTTGCCTTTTTACTTTTTACAATAATTCTGTCAATGACTCCCAAACTTCATTACTTGGAATTTGTATTTTCTTCAGTTTTTTGAAATTTTCATCTGCTTCCGTGTACCTGGAGAAAGTTGTCTTGATGAAAAACAAGTGTTTTATTTCATGCTGTAAATAGAATAAGTCCTCAAAACTTTTAAGTAGGACTTTTCCTGTTGGAATGCCTTGTCAACCACGTGATTTTTCAACTTGTTCCTTGGCATATTAACTAATATTTTTATTATAATCTTCCTGAAGCATCAACTTGTCATTGATGACCAAAATATTAGGAAAAATCCTTTGCCTCAAGTTCTCAAATTTAACCATAAATCTGGTTATGGAAATGTTCATGTTCTCACACTTTTCCTCCAACTACTTCATCAGGTTCTTTTTAGTTATAACCTTCTTTATCTCAATGATACTTTCAGTTCTATCAGTGATTTCAAGTTCTTCCAACTCTTGCGTATTCTTTTTGTTGAGGAACTTTATCAATTCTAGAGCTTGTTCTGGTTTATTATCCAATTCCTCTTTAGTTTTTTGGATTTCTTCTAATGATGCTTTTAATAAGTCTCTTTGTTCAAAAATCACTTGGATGGAGGGCCATACCTCATTGATGGCTTCTATGATATTGTTCCATAAATAATTTTTCACATAGGAAATTTTTCTTTCAAGGTCAATTCCTTTTGCAATTTCTTCAATTCTTCATTTAATCTGATGGAATTTTGTTCATGTGTTTTCGCATTTATCTGAGCCAATTTGTTTGAATTCTCAAGATTTTTCTACCATCTGTTTTAATCTGCTGATTTCATTTGTCTTAAGAGACATTTCTTCCATGGCCTTTACCAGTTTGTTGGCTTCATCTGTATGGTGCACTACTATTGTAGATGATTCTATAGTTGAGGTGGTGGATGAAGTTATTGGCACTGCAATAGCCACTGATTCATTGGGTGCCAACTTTTCAGCTAAAGTTGAAGGCACAGCTGTAGTGATTACAGGAATAATTGTACGAATTTCTCATACTTTTGATGTTTCTTTCTCTGGACAAGTTGGTCCATCTGAATCTACATTTCCTCGATTTGGGTTGTCAACTGAAAAATCAAATTCATCATGTCATCTTTTTCTTTCTATCCTTCTATTATTTCTTTTGTTTGAGGATGTTCACTTTGAGGAAGTTTAAGTTGTTTCCTCAAAGCTACAATATCTTCATTCTTCTTCTTCATTAATAACTCTGCTGCTTTAATATTAACAGGGTCATATCCCACCTGCAAAATTTGTTCTTCTAAGGATTTTATCCTTAAATCCTTAGCATACAAGGATTTCGTATCCATTTTCATTTGATATTTCATATTTGAAATGGTATTCTGGAGTTTCTGAGCACTCATCGATTTAGTTGTAACAATAGAGTACAACATTTCTGAAGTCTGTCTATGAAATTCAATCTGATCAAGGGCATGAATCTTTTCTGTTTGTACTTCCAAATCAAATTTCTTATAGTCTTCTCTTGGTTTTGAGGATTTGATAGTGGGTTGCAATACTGACATAATTAGCATTTGATTTGAATAATCAAATGCAATTAGAAGTCTGTTTTGCACACTTGGTGTCTACTTGAGATATTGAGAACAAATATTGTTTTTGATCTCTTCATTCTTCAACTTGATATGTTTATATTTTTCTTTGATGTCAAGGTCTTTCTCCTCAGCTACTTGTGAGGAAGAGGCTTCCATGCTCTGTTGTCTTTCTATCAACTGCACATCTTCATTGTTAACTTATTCTTCATTCTGATTCTTAGTAACTGGTTCATTGATGATCACAGTGGCAACATCTGTTTCTGGCAAATCAGTGTTGGTATCTATAAGATATGTTTCTTCCACATTAATTGTTACCTTCCCTTTACCTCCTGAATTTAAATTAGGCCTTTTGTTGTATATTAACTTGAATTTATTTTCAGTTGTAGTTTCAGCAACATAGGCTTCTTCTTCCTTACTCTCTTGGTGGATTTTTCTAGCTTATTTGCAGTATCTAAAGTGTGATTGGTATCTCTTTTCTTTACTGCATGTGTTAAGGTATTCTGTAATATCCCAAAATGCGATTGCTCAGCTATGCATGCTAAAATAACGTATTTTTCAGAAATGTGTGCAATGAAATGTAAATTTAGCTCATGGATCCCTTAGATATGTTGTTATAATGACTAGATCCGAAAGGAAATCAGAAAAAGATCACTATTTCATAGTTAAACAGGCCTCTCATGCCAAAACTAGCTCAAAATCGTATAAAAATAGAGATTGCAACCATGTATGAAAGCTGGAATACCATGACACTGTTATTTTATTTCCTCTGCAACAGAAGTAAGTTGTAAAATGGATCTAGATTAAGTATGTGGACAAAAGGTTAGATCTATAGCAGATCCATGCAGTATACAAGCTCTTTTATCAATCCCCCTTGGGGTTTCCAACAATACAACATGTACAAAATGTAGATATAATTTTTAAGACTATAGATATATGGAAATATTCAGATCTAGAAATTGGATCTGATATGATATAACAAGAAAAATGATCTCCTCCAACAGATCTCCAAAGTGAAGGGCAGATCCCCAACACTCAGCAAATCATCTCTCCAAATGGTGCACTGAATTACCTTGCAGCGGCTTCTTCAGAAATAACGCAGATCTAGACTCTCTCTGCACTGTAGGGGATAAAATGATGTTGGTCTATAGCCAAGATATGGAAATATAGATCACAACCTTCAATACTGTCCTCCCAATGGATTATAAGTCTCCTCCACTAAAAATAAGTATTGAGATGGCCTAGATCTGAAGATCTAGCCTCCACTTGCTGCAACTTTCTGAAATAGTAAAACCCTTAACAGGATATGTGCTATCAAAGTAAGATGAAGCTTGGCCTCAAGCCATATAGTGGACAATATGGTGCAAGGCTCCTCTAAGAGCTACTCAATGGACGAGAAAGAATTCCTAAACAGGAAGTCCTTGTGCTAAACAACACCCTATCTCAGCTAAGCAGCTAAAGACAAAAGTATGTCTAAACAGACCATACAATTAGAAAATAATAATCATTAGCTAACCCCGTATGGCTTCCCTCCTCCTCCTTATAAACAATGTGAGCCTTCTCACCTTTGATCCCACTCATTAGGTTCTCCATCTTCATGCAATGAATCTCCCTCCAAAACTGCACTGTCCCTTCATCAATACCACTCCTCCATAATAGTGTTGATGGAGTTGGTCAATCTTGACTGGATCTCCATGCAATATCTTCTTCCACACACAAGGTGGCTTTATTACAACTATCTAAATAGATCCATATTCCCACTGGGTTATCTTCATTAATGTTTCACATCCTCCACATTTTCTTATTTAACTTGGTCAAACCTTGACTTTGTCCATATGCATTAGGCTCTGGTTCACACATGAAGGTGGTTTATCCAGCTATGTATATGATCCCTTTCCTATTTTAGAGGGATTTTATTGCTAATAAGGAGATTTATGCCCCCCCCCCCCACCCCCCCCCCCCCCCCACCCATTTTATTCCTCTATCTAGTAGAAAAACAAAATTTTAATATTCCCTTAGCTACATGCTGAGTTACGAATATTATAGTCCTCCCCTCCCAAATGTTGCTTGTCCTCAAGCAACTACAAGGATAGAATTGAAGAGCCTCCCCTCTTCTTCCTGTAGTATCTTCAAGGATAAGTTTCTCCATGGAACAAGATGCTTTCTCAACAATATGTCCTCAAGTTGTTCCTTCCATGTGTAAAAGTATGCCTTTGGTGAAAATCCCAAATGGCCCTCAACATGAAAAAGTGGTGCATACATGGAAACAACAATATGTGGTCTAGAGGCCTTCTTGAGGCATGGAATAAAAAATACATTGGAAATAATTATGCCTATGTGAAGCCTCCATACCCAAGTTATCATCCATAAAAAGTGAGTTGCCCACCAACATGGCAACTCATGAAACAACTCCTCCACCTTAAGCTTTTGCAAAGAAGGTGGGATGCATGGTTGAATGTGTGGGACTAAAATTTCCATTCCACACTGCTTCTCTCCCCAATTATGATATGTATGGGTCTGTTTCTGTTCTTGGGCTGAAATATCATGGTCCCCAAGAATGACCCAAGTCACCCCATCAATCAAAACATCCATGAAATGCTCCTCCCAAAAACTCAAGATCTCCAAATGGTTCCTCCCACATGAAGACAAGAGGTGTAGTGTAGCAATCATGGTTTTCCCATTGTTTCTCCTGAAACATGTAACATCTGAAGTATGGAGAATCATACCCCCAATTGGCACCTCTAACTCTTGTTCCACTCTCCCAACAAGGCTTCCTATAAACATAAGGACATCATCAATATATGGAAGCATAAACAAATGAAAGGAAGTTGTCATATGACAACCAAAAGGTGGACTATCATTCCACATGTGGAACCAGCGTAGTGCATCCCTTTCCTGCCTCAAAATAAAGTGTAACAAGTGTCCTTTCAGCCACTTTTTTTCTGCCACAATCATCCTACAAGATGGAATCATGAAAGTACAACTCGGTGCCAATGATGCACACCAAAAATCTTGTGCCATCCTCCACAACCCACAAATAAAATGGCCAACACTAATGCTACAAATGGCCTCAAGTACATAACAATAAAAAATACAAGAAGGAAAGACCCTCCTTGGTACAGTATTCAGCTCATAAAAAAATAAAGGAGTACAAATCATGAATCCTAAATATACATCCTCTATCATGTACTTTGGTCATTGAGATGAAATGGCTCAATTGAAAGTTCTCCCTCACTTTAAATGAGTAGGGAAGTGGTTGTGACAACCTCTCCATCATCATCTAGGCTATGAATATCCCCATATGCTGATATACATCATGTTGGATGTCCTCACAAGGGAACTCCTCCATCAAGGAATGATATGCATCAAAGTGCATGGAGATTTTTCTTCTTATGCTTGAAAATCCAAGTCAAGAAGATCATATCATGGTAATAGATGTCTCCATCCACTACTCCATCACTCTTATCTCCTACATGCCCATCAAGTGCACCATATATGAAGTGATCCTGGGAACACTCCATCAAAATACCCAAGCCCCCAAGTGACAGTGTTGTTGGCCTATGTAGATAGGCTCCTGCGAACTCATAGCTTCCTCCTTCGAAAATCCTCACAAGGTCACCATCAAACATAATGCTGTTATATGTGAGAGATCCTCTCCAAAGTGGAAACACCTCCTCATTCTCCAAGGTTAAAAATTAGCCCCTTTGCACCATGATAGTGCCACCTCCTACTCTTGCAACATCATGCAAAGTATGGGATAAGATCAGCCCATACTTTCTCAATAACAACCAAAGCAAAAATAGCTCTAGTTGCCTCCCCAGACCATCACCATATAGATCATGGAGAAACAACATGGTAATTGATATGAAAGGGATCACATCACTCCAATATACCAAAACTCCTTGTTTCCATATGATGTGAGTGCCATGCCAAGTTCCATCCACCATCCTACTCTTTGAAATAGAATGTGTCATATGATGACCAAATTATTTCAAGAGTAACCAATGCAGTCTTGCATCCTGCTATCTAGTGTCATATATTTTCAAGTGGTTTCTAAACCTATTGCTCATCAACATCACCCATCCAACCCATGGTGAGTGTCTATCATCAAGTCTATAAGTGGCATTCCTCCAATGGATAATACCATCCTCCCAAATCAGAATTTAGTCTTTGCATTTCATTGGATATTGAAATGCAATCTCCTCAATGACCAAGTTAATCCCATAAGGATCCAAATAGGTGGTAGGAAAAAATATATGATCATGATGTGTAGGGCTCATCAAGGAGTATCCAACACAAACATGAGAGATGTTATCCATCCTAAGATTTCCCCCATCATCTATCTATTCTGTCTTTTACATACACATGGGAAGGTCATTGGAATATTTCAACAATGGTTGGGCCCCCAACTCATCACTGCTA
Organism: Pinus albicaulis; assembly: GCA_034641835.2. Lineage (NCBI taxonomy): Eukaryota > Viridiplantae > Streptophyta > Pinopsida > Pinales > Pinaceae > Pinus > Pinus albicaulis. The sequence continues at coordinate 1,023,549,021 of CM076579.1, read as the reverse complement.
CTAAATGAAAATGTTTTTGATCTCCATGATGGTGCAACTACTACCTCAATATTAGATACAATGCTGAACACATAGTTTTGCAATGTATTGTTCAAGACAATACTCATCCCATCCTCCAAGAAAATACATTCCAACCTCAAGGGTTGTGTGCAGCTCATCAATGATACATTAGGATGACTGTTTATCTCTTCCTTGAATGAATCAAGGCTGCTCAGTGCAATGAAAGTTTGCTGTTCCAAATCAGCAATATATTTTGACCCTTGTTCATGCAATGGTACATTCCCATCTTCCTCCATTTTTTGTATTGAAATAACAGGGAATGAAAACATGTGCATACCTTGGTACAACTTGTGAACATCTTGTACTACTACAAGGGTTCCTCCTTCTGGTGTGATGGCTTCTCCAACTACTAATGGTGATGGCTACTCTTCTATGGCTTCATCAGCGCTGATACAAGTCTCTTCTTCTTCATTCATCTCCAGAATGGTGCATGGGGTTCGAGATATCAAGGGATCAAGATTATCTTGCAAAGGTGTAAGTGGCCTTCCTCCTGAAACAGGTGCTCCTGTAGAAAATGGTGGTGAAGGCTTCTTTCTTTCTGATTTATTCTTATCGAACTTATTAATCAACCTTTGAACAAAATCTGCATATGCAGTCACTTTTTCATGACTCAAATGGTTGAACCACCAATTGTGTGTTTCACCTTGAAGGTGCAACTTTTCAATCTCAACAACTTCTTTCTCTACTACTAGATGTAGAAAAAATAATGTATCCAACTTCCTCCCCCAAGCCTTTGTTGTGCACGAGGATGACCCATCAAAGGTAGACAATAGAAATCTATTTCCCTTCATTCTTCCATTGCTACATGGCCTCCTTCCTTCTTTGAGTTGGATGAACTCTGGAAGAGTTAGATTCTTCTTGATAGCTCCAAGTTGAGACTTATATTATGCAATATATTCACTTAAAATCTCATGAACTAAGTATTCTACACTTCTATGCCTCTCATATTTCAAAGGAAAGGCCATAGTATGTTTCTTTGGAGCTTTATGTAATACCAAATCTTCTTTTTGCTGATAGGAAGTACATGGCCATTCCTCATCTTCAAACCCTAACTTGGATTAAATTATTCTTTGATTGACCTCCTTGGTGAGGTCCTTCTTAGATCTGAAAATATATGAGAGTAAAATCATTCTTTCCATCATTCTAATATTTGTCTTGAAACTCACAGGCTGAGCCAAAGACCTCGCTTTGATACCACTGTAATATCCCAAAATGGGATTGCTTAGCTATGCATGCTAAAATAACGTAGTTTTTAGAAATGTGTGCAATGAAATGTAAATGCAGCTCGTGGATCCCTTATATCTAATGTTATAATGACTATATTTGAAAGGAAATCAGAAACAAATCACTATTGCATAGTTAAACAGGCCTCCCATGCCAAAACTAGCTCAAAATCATGTAAAAATAGAGACTGCAACCATGTATGAAAGATGGAATACCATGACAGTGGTATTTTATTTCCTCTACAAAAATAGTAGGTTGCACATCAGATCTAGAGAAAGTATGTGGAAAAAAGGTTAGATCTACAGTAGATCCATGCACTATACAGACTCTTTTATCCATCCCCCTTGCGGTTTTTAGCAATACACCATGTACAAAATCTAGGTTTGAGTTTTAAGACTGTAGATCTATGGAAATATTTAGATCTAGAAATTGAATCTGATATGATATAACAAGAAAAAGGATCTCCTCCAATATATCTCCAAAGTGAAGGGTAGATCCCCAACACTCAGCAAATCACCTCTCCAAATGGTGCACTGAATCACCCTGCAGCAACTTCTTCAGAAATAACGTAGATCTAGACTCTCTCTGTGCTGTAGGGGATAAAATGATGTTGGAATATAGTCAAGATATGGAAATATAGCTCAAAACCTTCAATAATTTCCTCCCAATGGATTAGAAGTCTCCTCCATCGAAAATAAGTATTGAGATGGCCTAGATATGAAGATCTAGCCTCCACTTGCTGTAGCTTTCTAAAACAGTCAAACCTTCAATAGGATCTGCACTATCAAAGGAATATGAAGCTTGGCCTCAAGCCAGATAGTGGAAAATATGGCGCAAGGCTCCTCTAAGAGCTACTCAATGGAAGAGAAGGAATTCCTAAATAGGAATTCCTTGTGCTAAACAACACCCTATCTCAGTTAAGCAGCTAGAGATAGAAGTATGTCTAAATAGACCATACAATCAGAAAATTATAATCATTAGATAACCCCATATGGCTGCCCTCATCCTCCTTATAAACAATGTGAGCCTTCTCACCTTTGATCCCACTCATTAGGGTTTCCATCTTCATGCAATGAATCTCCCTCCAAAACTGCGTTGTCCCTTCATCAATATCACTCCTCCATAACAGCGCTGATGGACTTGGTCAATCTTGACTGGATCTCCATGCAATGTCTTCTTCCACACACAAGGTAGATTTATTAAAACTATCTAAATATATCAATATTCCCACTCGGTTATCTTCATTAATGTTTCACATCCTCCAAATTTTCCTAGTTGACTTGGTCAAACCTTGACTTTGTCCATATGCATTAGGCTCTGGTTCACACATGAAGGTGGTTTATCCAGTTATGTATATGATCCATTTCCCATTTAAGAGGGATTTTATTGCTAATAAAGAGATTTATGCCCCCCCGCCCCCCCACCCATTGTATTCCTCTATTTAATAGAAAAACAAAATTTTAATATTCCCTTAGATGCATGCTAAGTTAGGAATATTACATATTCTCTATCCACTCAGTCTGATTTTCATACTTTTCTATCTCTGGCTTTGTTTCATGAATGAAGGGTCTTAATTTTCACTTAACCCTTAGTTTACTTAGGATCCCATGTGGATCATAATTCCAAGGAAAACTTTCTTCAAATCTAAATTCCAATAATGTCTTTGCTACTTCTTTCTCTGCATCACTATGATTGCAGATGAATGACCCTATCTGATTCTTTAATTTGAACTAATTTTTCTTCTTTGCTGCCATAAAATTTATAGAATCAGAGTATAGTATTTTCCTGATATATTACAAGGAAAATATCCTCATTGAAACATGTTTGGGTAACTTGTAAGGTAACAAATTTGACCCAAAAACTTTGATCTCAGTATGTTTTTCATATAGGTACCAATAACCAACTTTATTATGCTCTGATAACTGTAATATTTTCTTCATTTCTTCATTTATCCTTGGCTTCTCTGTTTGTGTTAACATTTTGATCACTGGATGTATGACAAATTCTGAAAATTCTGCATAAGTGAAATTTGCACACTCTTTCCTGAGCAAAGTAGTCCAAAAAATGACAGAAACAGGATTTCCCTCTATGTCAAGCTTTTGAAGAGTAACTGGAAAATTATCTGATTGGAAATATAAAAACATGTGGAAGAGGAAGGATGTGTATCTGAACACTCCTTCAATTGGCATATTGGTCAATTGAAGATGAATATTGTCTGCAATGTAACCAGCATAATAAAAAATTATAGATGGGGGTTGTCCTAGGGTAAATTTAGATAAGAAAACCAAGATAGATTCATATGTGTGTTCATCAGTGAAACACCCTAGGATGAAGGAAAGCATGGAAATCACATGTCTTGAACATTCTGGGAATCTGGAAGTGGAATATGGAGGATTTATTTGAGGGATTTCTACATGCAAAGGCATAAATGTTTGAAAAATCATGAATCTCTTGGGAAAATCAAGACCAATATAAAATTTTGTAAGGGCCTCTATAGATAGCGGTACTTCTTTAGGATCAGCCTGTAATTGTAGCATTTGGTCAATATATTCAACAGTAATGATGAGAAGCACTTCTTTGTTGGTATTTATTATAACTCTCTGTTCAGGCACATAGTACTTTTGACAAAACCTAATGAATTCTTGGCATGGATGAGTTAATGGAACAACATATTTTGTAGAATGGGATTCCCAAATATGGACCTCTTCTTGATTATCTAAAGACTTCTCATAGCTCTAGTTATGAATATCTAGCAGATTAAACTCAACAATTGGGTCTGCTATCTTGTAATCAGTATCAGCTAATGGAATATTCTCAATATCTATGAGTGGGGGCTGTAAAGGATTTACAACAATAAAAACCTTACAAGTCATGTCTGGAGTTGATTTAGGAACTTCAAAATCTTCGGGATTGCTAGAGCTCTGCTTTTTAGGAATTTTGGCTACTTTGCAAGATTAAACAGTTTGTAGAGGTATTATTTTGGTAGAGTTTTTTTGGATGAAGATGGTCAAAATATGGGCTTCTGACTGTCAAAATATGATTTACAAGCTTTTGATGGTTTAGAAACAAGAAACAAGAGTTTCCTGAGTTCTTTTACTGATAAATTGTGTTGAAAATCACTTAGAGATTGGGCACAAAGGCTTAGGGATACCTTCATAGGATTTCTGGCTTAATTTGGAGTTTAAACAGTTTATAAAACCATAAAAAATCACGAATTCCCTTAAAAATAGTATATTCAGTAAAGCATGGTTTTTGGCAAAAATTTGACAGGGTTTGGCCTGTTTTTTGGGCTTTTGACAGGTTTCTTATGGATGATTTTCAAGTTTATAAATGAAATCTATCTTTTAATAAGGCTTCTTCAATTTGAAACAGGTTTAATTTAGAAGAAAAACATGTTATTTGCAGGTACATGGTTTGAAATGGTTTATGGGGTCTTTGTATCAGGTTGAATAACTTATGTCTGATAATTGAAGCAATGCAGAGCTCCTAGGCGGTCTTCAGTGGCTACAGGATTGAAATCTGCAGTGTTTTTGGCTCGTAAACGATGTAAAACAGTTTGTTTTAACAATCGGGGGCTTATAAAGAGTTTATGCATAGTAGGAATCGAAATGAACACATTTTCTTATGTTTATTAGGAATATTTAGGGCCTAACAGTTCCAACATTTAATGCAGGTCAATTCAGGCGGGAATGGTGGTTTCGGGCTTCAACTGATCAAAACAAGAGTGGTTATCGCACAGCATTTGGGTGGTAAGAAGTTTTGGAGCAAACCCATGCGATCCAATGACAAGGGGGCACGTGGAGGAGAGAGGAAATGGGAATACCACCCATTTCGCGTGGAAATGAGATGGGGAATTCCACTCTAATTTATTTGCAGTATCAATTTTTCACGGTTGGATCCTGGGATTGGACTGCGAATGGTCCAAACCAATCAGGGAAATTGCGTCGGGATTTTTAGTGGGGCCGGGGTCGATTAATGTGGCGGGGATGTTTAAAATTTTTATAAATATACATTTAATCAAAGTTTTAAAACCCTCGTTTATGTTATATGATTTAGATTGGATAAGAGTTATATGTTAATTGAAACATTTGCCAATGTTTTAATCATATATATGGGAGCGGATTTCTTATTATATAGTTTCTTAACCTTTCATAATTGTTTTTAAAAACTATAGGGGGATGGATATTTATATTAAAGATAGGTTTAAACCAATGGGACAGGGTAGGGTTTTAATATTGTGCACATCGATTATTTAAAACATTGGTTTAAAGTAAAATAGAGGGTTTGAGGGTTATTTTGATATAAAGGGATTTAATAATATATGGGAGGGTGTAACTTTAGGAAATTAATATATATAGTTAGTGGTTAGTATGAAATAAAGGATGAAGTGTAGGGGATATGAAAAGCACATTTTTAACTCTAACTAAAGTGTAAATAACATAGTTTTCCTGTGTTGTATTACTTCACACTTTAACTTAGGATAAAATGTATTTTTTGAGGATTTTATGAATGTTTTTTGGAAGGAATGGAATTAGTTATTTAGGATTTTTCTTTTACTAAGTAAAAATGGGTTTTTACTTAGGAAAAGGGGATTATGATTTAAATCAAGGACAAATGTTGATGAATGTGGGTCTATTGTGGGAATTCAATATTTTTAACCTACCAGTCATTGAGCCTTGGGTCTTGTTCCAACATAAGTGAGAGAAATGCTCTGAACCTCTTTAACTAATAGTTTATAATACTAAATATTTGTAGGGGAGGGGAAATTAGTGATTTTTTTGTCTAATGATGATTTATTACATGCTTGTACAACTGCTTTCTACCTACCCATCTTGATTTCTAACATTTTTTCTTCATTTTCATGGGTGCATTTAGACTTACAACCTTAAATTAGTTCTTCTTTTAAAGCATAAATCTATCTAAGTCTAACCATATTCCATTCAAGGGCTCAGATTAAATTGATGAGATTCTCATTTATTCTCTATCTAAACTACTAATTTTTCAAGTTTATATTGTTTGAAATATCTTTATTCCCTATCTAAAACATGAAATTAAAAGCATGAAAAGTTAAGTTTAAACTATTTAACCAATCATGGATTATGGCATTTATTGACAATATGCACATAATCAATATTCTTGCAGCAAAGTAAATAGTTGTGGCATTTTGACTTGCTCACTTTTAGGTCTTATTTTCAATTTTTTTTTTTTTTGGTGTCCATTCTTTGTCTAAGTCCTTTGATCATTCATTTATGACCTTTTACCCTCTTTTCATTTTTTATTATTTTTCATTTTTTCAAAATATGGGAAAACAAATTGTAGAAAGCAAGGTATGTACATATTTACACAACTATCATACTCAATTCAAAAATTATGAATCCTATTATTTTAGGACCCTAACAGTGGCTCCACTTGGGGATGGCATTTCCTGGTGAAATGTCAAGAAATTTTAGATCAGTAGCCTTTGGAATTTAACTGTGATGACCTTGTAAGTATCTTCTGATATCTGCAATTATTCATACTTATGATATTTACCTCTCAAATATTAGGGCCTTCTCTTTGGGCTTCAACTTTGTTAGAGAAACATCCAATCCAATCTAAAATCTACAATGTATATTTACAATGATCAAAGTGAATAAAAACTAACTATTTGTTAACTCAGGAGAGTAGTAGTGCTTCAACATTCTGCCATTTACTACTCCTTCTAACATCTCTGGCCTATCTATTTCTTTTAGGAAGAAATCATTATTACCTCTGTAACCATATACGACATAAGGCCCTTTCCATAGAAAATCATTTTTTCCATGTTTGCCTTTGTATTCCCTTCTTGAATCCCATTTTAGCACTTTATCTCCAATGTAGAAAGAATCTTCTTTACTCTTTTTATCAAAAAAATTCTTGATTTTATCCTGGATGACTTGAGACTTGATATAAACTTCTTCTCTTGTTTTTTGCAAGTGAATAGTTTGATTGATCCTTCTTTGAATGTAATTTGTTTCAACTTGTAACTCTTGGATGATTTTCATCACTGGTACACCTAGGGAGGATGGAAAAACAACATCCATTCCATAGACAAGTTGGTAAGGGGAGGTACCAATGGATTTTTTGGTAGTAAGTCTATCTTCCCATAAGGCATTGACTAACTTCTTATTCCAAGTCTTTTTATTGTCTTCAAGTAACTTTTGATGATGTTTAAAAGGCTATTGTTTGAGGATTTAGCTATACCATTACCCTGAGGGTAATATGCAGTAGAATGGCCTAGGTTAATATGGTATTTGTGGCAAAAGTCAATCATTTTCTTGAATTTGAATTTTGCTGCATTGTCAGTAATTATTTTTTGGGGACATCCAAATCTTGAAAGAATGCTACTTTCTAGGAAAGAGATAATGACAGTATCTGTGGCTTGCCTAGAGGGTATGGCTTCAACCCACTTGGTAAAACAGTCAGTGGCTGTCAGAATCCACTTATGTTGGGCTGATGATGGGGGGTGAATTTCTTCAATGAAGTCAAGACCCCATTTTTGAAATGGCATTTCAGTAGAGATGGGTTTTAAGGGTAGGGGTAACAACTTTTTCTTACCCTCAAAGATTTGGCACTTATGACAGGAGGTCACATATCTTTTTACATCAGCAAACAAGGTATGCCAGTAAAAACCAGCTCTCAGAATCTTGTCTGCAGTAGTTTTCTAGTAAAGATATTCTCAACAATCACCTGCATGAAATTATTCTAGTATTTTTTTAGCTTCTTCTTTTAACAAAAAATTTAATAAAATCCCACTATGATCTCTCCAAAAAAGTACATTGTCTAGAATAAAAAATCTTACTACCTTAAGCTTTAGGAATCTTGCTTTTTTTCTTGATAAACCAAGAGGAGATTGTAAGTTTAGTAATAGAAATATAATATCTGCATACCATGGTGAGTCTAAAAAGGTTGCATTGATCTCTGGAGTCGCCATCTCTTCCTGATCATCTACTTGGGCAATAAAATTTATGTCTAAGGCATTACAATTTGATTCATCCATTTTTTTGGCTAAACGTTGACCTTTTATCAACTTGGTGGGTTTTTTCTCTATGTCATATTCTAAGATAGTGGCAATCCACATACCTCTTCTTCCATCAGGAACATCCTGAGTAAGAATGTCTTCACTACAACATTTGGGACATAGGCAATAATGTGAGAATATGGAATGTAAAATCTGAAGCATTTAATGGCCTTTATTTGGTCAGTTTATATTTTCTCCTAAGTCATGGTATTAGATAGGGTTTGAGTCATTTTTATGTTTTATAGGGTCTAAGCCATAGGTTACAAGTCTTATTTCATCACCAAATAAAGTTAATAAACTTTGCTTTACTCTTTAGAAGTCTCATACCACATTTTGAAAACCATATTTTAAGTCTTTTTCAAAAAAAATTTGAATAAGCTATGAAACCACGTTTTCGTAGCGCGCCCAGTGTAAAAAACTGCTTTTGTGCTACGAAAATGCTGGTCTTTTTGTAGCACAAAATCCCGAAATCACATTACTAGCGCTACGAAATCGGGGATTCAATTTTTTTCGGTTTAGCTATCACATCTGTCAGTTTAGGTTAAATTTTCATGATTATGGTGTTAGTCCACGAATCCTCCCTCATGCATGCAACCATCCAAAGCAGTTATGAAATCATTATGGGATTCATTCGAGGTCATTTGTCATTGGTACTTTGAAAATTTGAAAAGGGGTTGGTTATCATTGATTTTATCTCATGCAAAGAAAGCACTGCATGCATATCTATTGTTGAAATTGAATCTCATGATGAGAAACCAGAGCTCTCATTAATTTTTCAAGCGAGCCAGAGTTTTCAATCAAGCGAGGTAGAATCCAATTGATGTTATGTCAATAGTTTCGATACTTTCTAATCCGGTGAGTCTGAAAATAATTGTTGACTGAAACAAGGTTTCTAATCAAGCGAGGAAGAGTTTTACATCAAGAGAGGCTGAACTAAATTTTCAAGCGAGCCAGTTCATCCAAAAAGGAGGTTTATTACAGATTTGATGAAGACACAAGGTTTTCTGGAAGAAGTTGACAGAAGAAAAAAGAAATCACATGTTTGGTCATTGTCTGAGAACAGAACCTGAGGGTTTAGAAGCTTTCACAAGAGATAAATCTGTTGAAGAAGCCTTCAAGAAGGTAGGGTGCTAGAGGTTCTACGAAAAGCTTCAAGGAGGGCATAATCAGGTTACCAAAGAGTTTTCCATGAACTTCACAGGGTCAAACACAAAGTTTGGTTTCCTCAATTTACCAATTTCTCCTAAAGTTATATCAGAAGCCACAGAAATTCCAAAGGGGGAAGATAGATGGTTCAAGAAATTTAGGTTTGAAATGCAACCCTGCAAAATCTTTTTGAAACTAGAGTTTATGGATATTGATTTGAACAAATTTGTGCCAAGAAGTTATGTCAAGGATGCATTTTCCAATCTGATTTACAACATCCAAAGGTACTTCACCTGCGAAAGGAGATACCACAAGGTGTACACTTATCACTTTAAACTCTTATTGCATTTCACAGGAATAATATCTCTAGACTTACCTTTATTTCTATTTCGAAGTCTGGCCAAGATGGCAGACAAAGTTCAGATGAAAAATCAGGCATGTGAAACCTCATTATTTCATCATGGTCTAGTCAAATCAATATTTTTGCATGAGCTTCGGAAAGTGAATAGAGAATGGTCTGCATTTCTCTTCTTGAGTGGAATATGAGTTGAAGGAACAGGTGCTAGCCCTTAAGTCAAAGAAACATCTTCATCAAAGACTATTCAACCTGCAGAAACAAAATCAAGAAGGTTTGTCAAGCTTAAGCCCAAGAAACAGGTTAAGGAACCAATGATAAACACATCACTGAATATTGAAAGGACTCATCAATCTGCACATAAGAAGAGAACTCATGTCAAAGAGACAATTTAGAAACAGACAACTAGTAAAACAACTCAGAAGAAGTTGACTAAGAGTCAAAGGTCAAAGGAGAAGGGTAAGGCTGTGGTCACAAATGAAAACTTGGAATTAAGAGGTGACTTGAATGATATATTACAAGCTATTGACATAGAAGAGTCTCCCCTGGTTCAAATAGATTTCATCAAACTGGATACAGGTGGCAAATCAAAGAAATTGAAAACATCCAAAAAATTAAATTTTGAGGATGAAGTGTCAGAGTTTGTCTTTAAGCCTAGAAAACCCTTGACTAGGCAGTCTAAGAAATTTCAACAGCCAAACATGGAGATATACCAAACAGGAGGTGAGGATGTAAATTTTTTTGAAGAACCCATAAATATATCATCTCAAATACTTGAAGAAGACAGAAAAAGATTTTTTAATACTCAGAGAGAAAATAGTATTTATGAGGATGTTAATGAAAAAATCATACTTGTAAACATTGAAATTGATAAATTGAAGAAGAAAGTGAGAATGCATGTTGTAGAAAGGTCAAAATTTGAGAGGATGAAAGGTCTGTGGGAGCTAGAAAAGGTTTCAAACATTGATTCAATCAGCAGTCAGGATCGATTCTTCATATGGACCGTCCCTGCACTCAAGGAAGAAAAGTTTATAAGGATGGTTAATACCAAACTAAGAGCTAATAATATAAGGCTTAAAAGGCAGGTTGAAGATCTTGAGATACAACTAGCTAAGCCTGAAGATCAACCACAACAAAAATGAGTGTAAACATTAAGTGACATCTCCTAACACATTTTTTTAGGTTATGTGGAAAGATTTGATTTTTGAAAGCAGCTCAGAGTTGATTTTTGTTGGTTAGGAGAGCTTATATATAACTGAAAGGATGGCAGTAAAGGTTGGAAACTTAATTTTTTGGGAAAAAGTTGTGAAAAGATAGACACAGCAGTTTCGTAGCACACTACGAAATTGCTATAGGTGTCATGCATAGAAGTTTCGTAGCGCACTACAAAACTGCTGTAGGATGCATTTTGAACAATTTTGAAAATTTTCAAAGGGAGAAAGGGTTTGTTTTTTAAACCTTGGTGCTGTTGAAGAATTTATAAAGATCACAAGTGAAGATCCAATGGCAAAACATAGAAAATTGAAGGTTTCAAATGAAGTTTTCAAAGGTGAAGTTCTGCGCTACGAAAATAGCAGACAGTTTTGTAGCGCAGCAATGTTAACAGTTTTGACACTCCTTCAAAGGTTTGGTTTGGGCACAGCTGGAAGTGTGAAGTCACATGAGTTTAATAAGACTTTTCCACATGTTTTGAGCATAAGTTGGTCAGCAGATGATTTGAAGAAACATAAATAAAGCATTATAGCTATTTTGCAAGGAGCATGTTCCTATCTTTCAGGGAAGATAAGAGGCAAGTTAGTACAGTCAAACAGCAAGGAGATGGAAATCATCAAGGTCGAAGTTTTGGAGGAGCAGTTGTCAGATAGAAGATTTAATATTTGGATAAGGTTGTTAAGTTATAATAAGAGTTTTAATCCTAGTTTAATTAGGACTCTAGAACAGAGAGTTTAACTGTCAGATGTAATTAAAAGTTTGTTTTAGCATTTGATAAGTGTAAAGCTAGCAAGTTCGAATTTTTCTCAAAGAATTGGAAAGAATCCAAGAATTTAATGTTGACTTTATAAAATAAAAGAATTTGAATTGCATAGGGTTGGAAATTTTCATTAACAAGCACACTGTTTTGTTCTAGAAAAGACTATGTTTTTATGATTAATATAGAGATATTGGTTTCATCACTTAGGATTCAGAAAGGGTTATTGATGTTTGATATTCTCAAAGTTTTCCTCTTTCAATTACTTACAGTGGCATGAATGTATGTTACTTAGAATTCACTAAAGGTTCTCTAACTTCCTTCTTATATTCATGAGCTGTGTTTATTTTCTGTCCTACTGTTCTATTGATGCATCTAAACCCTGAAATGCCCTAACTTCCATATGAAGCTGATATTCATGTTTTGTGAAAACACATTTGACTCCATAAGCCCAATAGATGTTTGTTGATTAGTAGTACAAACAATTATCAATTTTTATCCATTTTACTCATATACTTAGCCATCTAATCCTTATTTGAAAATCATAAACCTATTGAGAGATCCCTCTTAGGTTGAGGAGGCTAAGCCTCAACTAAAAGTCTGGTTTGAAATAGCTACACTGAGGTAGCCTGACCAACAACCTATCAGGACCTATTTTTGTGATAAGAGCCCCATATCATATGAAGTTTATAAAGGATCCTTTTATGGAAGGAGTCGTACCTCCTTACAATCCTCCTCTCACTAACCTATGGGGACCATTGTTAGTTCAGGTTACACTAGGCCAAGATATGTCTTCGGCTGTACCAACATCCATTTCAAAACTTGTGCCCATGGGGTCGATGCCATTGGTAACCAACTCTGGTCCACCACCATCTTCCTTGCTGGTTGTCAGTTCTATGCCAATGATTAGCGACCCCAGTATCCAGGCTATACCCGGTCCCAACAATTCGATCACAAGAACTATTAGCAGACCTTCGAACCCTTCGGGATCTACTCCTACTGTGACTGTGTTGGAACCCAAGGTTTCTACTCCCGCTAGTGGGGATACTTCGGTTCCTTTTAGAAACCCTTTCGATTGGAACCCTTTGCTGAGTTCAAACCCCTTGGCTACCATTCCATGGGGCAGTGTCACCAATACATATATGTCGGGGGGCACTTCGGTACCCCTACAGTCATTAGGAAAAAAAAGACAACCTATTGTTAACGTTGTTCCTTTGAGTGGTCAAACTTATAGTGTAGGGTCTATGGCGATGCTTAACTATGTGAATAGTAGTATGCCTTTGGCTAACTCTGTCACGTCCATATGGGCAAACCAACCCCAAAGTCAATTTGGGTAAGGGGGTAAATTTTACACTGGGGGAAACCAACATTTCACCCCCAAGTACAACATAACCTATGGAGAGAAACCATACACCCCTACAACCCCACTCACAGGGAAATTTTATCAACAAAGTCCTATTTATCCCATTGGTAACACATTGATGGGCGGACCCTACAGTCTGAATGGTCAGCTAATACTTCCTTGGCTAGATCTAGGGGAAAACACGAAATTGCCATTATTGGCATCTCTAGACATCCCTGACCTCTACAAATTGACCAATGATCCCATCAACCACAACCCACTCCAGCCTCTAGTACTGCACAAGATTCCATCTGACATCCTTAAATTCGATGGGAAACAAGGGGATGATCCAGCTATACATGTCACCACCTTTCATCTATGGTCTGTTTCTAACTCCATGGTGGATGATAGTATCCAAATTAGAATTTTCCCCCACACTCTCAAAGGAAATGATGCCAAATGGTACATTAAGTTACCACGTGGGGCCGTCAACACTTTTGGCACCTTATCTATGGAATTTCTTAAGAACTTCCAACTACCTATTCAATACAAAACTGGCACAGAACTCTTAACCTCGCTACGCAAAGACACCACCACCCACATTTCTGATCACATTCATGAATGGAGACGTAAGCAGAGACTCGTAAAAGAGCTAATCCTGGATCATATCTTATCCAACTGGTTTTTTAAGTCACTCTTACCACCCCTGGATAAGGCTTTTTTCTTGTCTGGTGCAGTCATGGAAGACCAATCCATTCGTTGTGCACAGCATTTAGATCTTATCTATTCACAATCTGGCACATTGTATGACATACTCCCCCATGCCCCTAGCAATCCGAATCCTCCCACTACTCAATTACCCCGAGAACATGCCGATGGCATCGTTGGTGAAACCTCCAACGTAGCCATAAAATAACTTAGTAGGAAAAAATCCTAGCCATCTTCGACTGCCACCGTCCCTAACCAATCAAATACTCTTCCTACCGCTGAGGTAAACCCTATGCAGTCTACATAAAAACCTAGTGGCAAGAACAAGAAGAATAAGAAAAAGACATATCCTTCTGAAGATCAGTCCAGTACTCAAAATAATCCCAATCAGAAAAACACTGCTAAGAATGAAAAAGGAAAGGAGAAACCCATGATATTTCCTTGCAGAATTTGTACGGAGAAACACTTGGCATACAAGTGTCCTCAGCTGCAGGAATGTATAGATTTTATCACAAACAAGGACTCTGGGAGGACACCTAACATCCTTCATAATCCCTTCCCTAATCCATAGTAGCAACAACAACACATGGTTGCAAACCCACCACAACCCCCACAAAAGGGAAACGATGGTACTCATCCTTCTGGTGAAGGATCATCCGCCATTTATGGTGTAGAAAGTGTTTAACTCCAAACTCAAGTTAAAATCTATGGAAATATAGTCATTGTGGCTCAGGAACCTGGTAAAAGTTAGAATCTGCTGCCACCCAACGATTTTCATATCGAAAGTCCTACTGTTGACCCCGAAATCTGTCTCTCCAATGGGACACTTCGACACATGACTCATAACACCTTTGCATGTGCTGCCCAAAACTACAATATTGTAGAAGATTTAGCGCAAGCATCGTCAGCCATGTCTGCACTCGAAGTATTTCAAACATGCCCAGCGCAAAGGAAAGCTCTGCTTTCAATCATTAGTGGAATCAAACCCCATGATTCTATGCTAGCCATCTTCGACATGGACAAATATAAACCTCGCCTCTAACACCACCTTTCTTTCCAGGTAAAAGTTGTGTCTAAAGGGATACCAATACATAGCATTGTCATAGACGAAGGTGCTTCGACCTGTGTTATGTCAACTGCGTGCTAACTCGCTTTGGGTTCTCCCACTTTGTCACTGTCGTCGAATTCCCTTAAATATTTCGATGGCCACACTTTCCTCCCAAAAGGCTACCTTACTAGCTTTCCCATTTCTCTTAGTGGGAAAATGATAACAGTGGACATAGAAGTCATAGATCATCACCTCAACTATACTCTATTTTTGGGTCGTAGTTGGTCTTACGCAATGAGTACCATTTTTTCTTTGGTTTTTTGACTCATCCTCTTTCCATTGGATTGGAAAATAGTCATTGTGGATTAGTTATCCTTTGGGACCCCCGATTATTCCACGTTACCAAGTAGCACTGTACCCCTATAAGGAGGCATTCCTTACTCATATGTCAGCGTCTGTACCAGTCTTCTGAAGGCATCTTCCCGGATGGGTTGTTTTCCTCTCCTGCTGCCTGAGGTTCCACACACGATTGCAATGATATCCACCTTTACGGATGGCTCTATTGATCCATGGATCCTACTGGCGCCTTTAGAAATTGATTTCTACAGAGATTGCGTGTCACTATCACCGACCGAGTTGGCTTATCAAGCCATCCAAGCCACATCTGAACCCTCCACTACTTTGGTTTTGACCAATGGTACCATCCTCTCACCCATCACAGTTCCTTCTAAGCGTATGCTCGATGAAGTCCTTCCTATGGACGAAGCTATTCGAGAGGTCATGTCTCTAGAGGAACAACCTTGTGGAGCATTTCACCATCATGCTTCGATGTTCAATTCAGACACGACCACTTCTCAAATCCCATATTTTGACCCACCTGAGATCGTTCCCTCCACTTACATGGCTGTTCAAACTATCTACACGGAAGGGAAGATGTGAAATATTTCCAAGAATATGCTCATCAATATCTCGGTCAAAATGGGTATCGTGGATAATACACATATTGGAGCCGATTGTAGTCCTGAGGAAATTGCACGTTTCATATCCCTTTTTAAGGAGTTCCACAATGTCTTTACTTGGTCTAACGAGAAAATTATCGGCATAGATCCATCTATTAACAAAAAAGAGATCAAGAAATTTTGAGCATTCTTTTTATGGTATTTTTCTCATTCGTTAATTTAAAAAACCTCGAGTTCTCTTCTTCGGGCTCATTAAACTTACACGAAGAAGAAACAGGCATTATTTTTATGGTATTTTTCTCGCTCGTTAATCTGAAAAACCTCAAGTTCTCTTATTCGGGCTCATTAAACTTACGCGAAGAAGAAATGTGTTTTATTTTAAGTAACTTTTTCTAGCTTGTAAAACTGAAAAAACCACGAGTTACCTTCATTGGGCTCGTTAAACTACTACGACGAAGAAATATGGCCATTCTTTTCCATCTTTTTCTATCTCGTTAAAAAATCGAAAAAGTAACCAAGTTTTTCTCCATTGGGCTCGTTAAAAATTCACGGAGAGAATCAATTTTTCTTTGTCGGACTCGTTAAAATTTCACGAAGAATATTGAGTTTACTCCATCTCCTCGTACTCATAAAAGAATGAGGCAGATGTCCATTGAACATAGGTTTCTCACTTTATCCGGATTCAATGGACTAACTCACAGAAAATTAATTGTTTCAGGCTTACTATTCTCCCTTTGTCATGCTCGGTTATGAAACATGTCGAAGGTACCCCCCAGAGTTGTCTTTTACGATGTTTTTCAGACTCTTTAAATATGAAAAGATCACCGAGTTTACCTGTTTGGACTCATTAAACTTAATCAGTCAGGAAAAATTTGGACAAAGTGGATACTTATTCTGTTATATTTTAAAGGTCGATTTGGCAGAACAAAATCTTAAACATGGCATTTCCCAGAAAAATCACTCGCAATTAGCTAAACCCTACCATCTATGAGTTTATCCTTCATATGCCAATGATCCTGCATTGGTGAATCCTGACACTCTTTGGTGTTCATTAAGCCTAATATTCTTGGTATCCTGTTACAGTGCCTTATATTTTTCAAAAGGATCACGCTATCTACTACTCCTTGTATCAGCCAAGCCATCATATACCAGAAATTGTTTGTCATCAGTTACTCCCATTTTCTCTCGATTATTTCCAAAACAAAATCATGTTTTCCCATTTCGTGTCGATTGATGTAGGATGCCTCAGTGCCTACCTTTCGATAAGTCTCTTCCTATCAAATTCAACATCTTGTCTATGAAGTTGATCCATAAACACATCAGTACTGAGGTACTTGCAGAAATCAGTGGTATGTCACCTTGTATTTGGTTGGAGGTTCTCATTATTGGCTCCTAATTGAATGATTCTATGAGTGTTCGACACCAACTCCTTTTATTCACACTCGCTAGATTGTATTGTGCATCTTGGGAACCATCATCCTTATCGGTGGCCACCCTCACGTCTGTTAATAGTTGTTGTTATTGAATGGTAATAAAATTATTTCCCACCTGTTCGACTACAACTCCTTCATTCACATGTGTGGAAATATGCTATTTAGTGAAGCGGCGACAAAGACCTTGGGTTGAGGCTTACATCATTTCAACTATGTTTCCTCTCCCAAGCTGCAAAATTGTTTTTGGATATAACTTATTAGTTTGATCCCGTCATGACAGAAGCTTCCACATTGTGCTTATCGGTGGGCACACTATCCATATCTCTGTTTTAGAGAAATCATTTTGATATAGATACTAAGCATGGGAATTCCCGACTCAAGACAGATACTATATTTTCTGACATACGTTGTTGTTTCAGGATTTCCTCAGTCCTCCAAATTCCTCTCATTCTACTACACTTGTTATAAATTATTTCGGCCATCATCTTCACCTCTGACTTCACACTTTAGGGGGCATCTATTATAGGACAAATGACCTCTCATCAGCTCAGAGGATAAGGTAACATGGAAGGAAGAAAATGACCTAGAGAAGACCCATTTTTTCCAAGGTAATGCACCCCAGGAATAGATAGCCAGAGTTATAATGCACCTTATCCATGTAAAGGGAGCGTTAATGCCTATGGTAATGCTTTGTCTTGCCCAAGGGGTAGCGTTATCTATGTTTGAATGTGAAAAGGGAAATATCTTATGGAAAATTGACTGGAATATCCATCTTTTCCTCAGAAAGAGTCAATTCAAAATTAGAAACTAATGGAACAAACCTTTTAATAGAAATTTCCAAACACAATTGAACTAATATTGAAGGAAAAATAAAATAAAATCAAGGACACATATAAATCTTTCCCAATGTGAACTGATTGAAAGAGTTGTCAAGGTTTGTCCTTTCCATTTCCTATAAATTGGAGGTGTGGGCTCTTGGTCTAAGGTCGAAGGTTTGATTATATGTGGAGGAGAATTTCATTGTTGTAGTGTGAGGCTTAAATATCAGTGAGGGTCATTGAGGATTCTCTGCCTTGAGCATCATCACACTCAGAGATAGAGAAAGAGAGAGAGGAATTGGAAGGCTAAGGAGGGCTTGGTGCAACTGACGGTTGTAATCCTCCTTTTTATAAATCTATAGAACTGTATCTGTTTTTTTCCATTTGGTGCATCACTGTCACATTTGTTGTTCATTTTTCTATGTAGCATGATATGCATGGCTTAGATCTACATATTTTAATGTTAGTTATATACTATTTTAATTGTTAGAAAGCTATACTATTGTAAATATTACACGAGTGCTTTGATTAGTTGCAGGATTTGGATTTGGAGCCAGTGAGGAAGGAATCCTACCCTGCCTCTTAGCGCTCTCCATAGGATATACCATCCACAAAGAGGTAATCATTCCAAATCTTGCTTTTTCAATTATATATTAGTATGAACATGTATGCAGTACCTTTGGAACTTTACAGCTAATCTTACAGTCTGCCTGGGGCACCGGAAAGCCTTGAGAGGGATACCTAATAAACCACCATCCAAGCATATTACCCTATAGCAATGAGTCTCCAAGGAGAGTTATTGTAAGCAAGCCTAAAGACGATAAATTGAGAATATTGGTAAAGGCATATCAGAGAGGGCATAGGTATGTTTTTTCCCCACAGATTGTGGGAGGGGCCCTGCCTTCTTCACTAGAAAACAAGGTACATAAAGGAAAACAAAATATGGCAGAGTAAGATGTACATGAGGAAACCATTCATGAGGAGGAAAACCTCCATGAGACAGAAACATATTTTGACCTTGTTGACCTAGATGAGAAGCATGATTATGAGGCCTCCAGTGTGAGTATCAAGGATAAGGTTTCCAAAATCAGGGAGCTTCAAAACAACTTAGAGAGATCTAAGTTTGTGATTTCATATTATGAACAAGAAAATCAACAACTCAAAACCAAGCAAGAAATCATGGAGATTCAACTTCTCAAGGAAAAAAGAGAAGAAAACTAGGAAAAGGCTTTTCTTGATGAGGCTTATGAGGGGTATGGTGAATAAAATGAGGCAGAATAAAAAGTGCCAAGAAAGAGACCTAGGAGTAGAGGGCTAAAAAGAGCTCTAGAACTAGAGAGGCAAAAGGAGGCTGAACTTGCCAATGAGCTCACTTTGAATGAAATTTTTTCCATCATTTTAAATGATAACCAAGAGAATTTGCTTGATAGGAACAAACATCATCTTGAGAAGCTACTATCGAAGGCAAAGAAGGACAATGACATACTGAGGAAGAGGGAAAAACACTACTTCAAGAGAAATCAAATTGCAATGTCAAAGCTCCAAAATACCAAATAAAGACTTGAAACCCTAACCAAGAAAAATGAAGGGGACAAGATTTATATTATTATTGAGGCATCACTCACTTCCTAACACACCTCATCAACCTCCTAGAGAAGAAAATTTGAGGAAATTTGAGCAATTTTGGAAATTTGTGGATATTGTTGCACTTTTGGCAGTTTTACACAGACCTCCAATGGCCAAAATGAAAGTACCATTGGATTCAGAAGGCCAATTACAGTTATGAAAACAAATTTAAAAAACTTTTTTTGGTCAAAGGAGTAGTCAAAAAGTCAAAAAACAGTCAAATAATCACATTTCCGCCCTGTTTTAGAGGCTGGCGCCGCACTTTTGACCAGTCTGAAGAGAATCAGCTTTTTGAGAGTCAAATCAACACCATTGTGAAAACCAAGCATAGATTTGGAAACTAGACTAGACAGGCTTTCCAATGAGCTATCCTGAGCTCAATGTGGACACTTGGAACCCCCTCGAAAGTAGATCTGAAGTTGGCACTGCACTTTTGAACTTGGCACTGCGCTTTTGACAAATTTTCTGGGTTTGCTGATATTTCCAAATTTTCTCAGTTTTTCTCAATTTCACTTGGAAAATAGTGTGTTTACCAATGTAATTCACGTTTTAAATGAAATTTTAGTGTTTTTACACTTTCCTAGGGTAAATAAATTAGATGAAAACTTTGATGAAGATGTAATGAATTGATTTCCAAAAAGTGAGGGATGAGTCAGTTTGACCTCCCTACACTCTAGGTACTAGTTCAGTTTTTGGTGGAACTACTCCTCCACTCAAGGATTCGACCCCTGAGGTTGGTAGAAGTTGTTTTTTGGTCTATACATTGTAATTTTTTACTCATTTTAGAGGTTAGACGTTGTGGCATCGATCAGAGACTAGTGTAATAAGTATTTGACAGGAAATTAATGAAAGAGTTGCAACTATTTCTTTGGGATACCTGTGGTATGGAAATTTAGCATAGTTTATTCTTATGTTACATGTCTATGAATGTTTTTTCTTCATGATCCATTTCATCTCTTTTATATGCTGATTTTCAAGTTGATAAGAAAAATACATCTCTCATGCTCTCTTTTGGAAAAATCTTCATAGTTTGTTCATTTTCTTTAGTTTAGAAAGAATACATGCTTTGCCTTTCTCTTTCTAGAATCTCGTCAGTCTGATCCATCTCACCCTGAAAGACTAAAGTTTTAGCCTTCCCACCTACCTTTCCCCATTGAATAATTGCAACCCTAATCTTATTTTCCCTAACCTAGCCTCTTTGACCTAATTCACCCATCTAGAAAACCAATTCAAACAACCAAACCCCTGTACTCATACCTAGCCTAAAACCCTAATTCATCCAGCCCTCTTGGCTGCAAATTTTTGGACAGAGCCCTCTCTAGTTTGGTAGGGTTAACTACCAAGCTAAAATATTGGTTTGTGGTTACCTATGTTTGGACTCTTTCTCATCCTTAGAGATCCAGTGGAGTGATAACAATGTCGAAGGCTACCCACTTTTCATTTTCCCTGTTCTTCCTGTAAATATGTGGCACGACCTGGTCTTTGACTCTGTCAATGAAAAAGGGCTTTGTACACACTTTATTCTACCTTTAATTCTTTAGAGGATCTGTATCGGCTGGCACATTTAGGACTCTCTTAGCATGGTCCTTGTTGACATACTCATCTAGGACTGTCGGGATCTTGGCCCTCTAGATAACGAAGTTTGACATTCCATCCAACCTATCCTGATCTCTCAGTCCATGAAACACCATCTTTGCTCAAATCTAACAGAAAAGATACTCATATCCCTCTTTCTTCTGCAACACTCAACATAAATATTGGATCTGGGTTTCTTGGCTAGTAGAAACCCTCTATAGTAGTTCCTCTCTTCAAAAATTGATTTCCCTCCCAAAAATCCTCAACCAAAAAAAACTAAACAGTTCTCTATGATCACCGTCTTGATCGAATCTCATATTTTTTTGGCACAAATGTGTTGAGAAATTGTCCTCCTCCTTCTCTTTTCACCTTTGTTAGGCATGATTCTTCATCGACAGATGTAATATTCCCAATTGGGAAATGCAACAATAATAAACAGTTATGTAGAGAAATAACACAGATCATCTAATTAAGAGAAAGAGGCCAATATGGAGGCTCTTTATTTACATTTACATCAGCAAAATATATGCATAAGAAAGCCCATGAGATGTACAAAAGGAAATATAAGACTTTTATGGGATAAAATCCTCAAAAAGAGGTTCTACAACCATGTATTAATACTGAAAAGAGCTTGATATTGTTATTTTACTGGCTGCAACTGCTGTATATTACACTTTAGATCTAGAGCATATATGTGTATAAAAATTTAGATCTATATCAAATCTGTACACTAGATAGGCTCTTCTTCAAATCCCCTTTGGGGTTTTCAGCAAAACATGAAGTACAAGGAGTAGATCTGAGATATAATTCTACTGATCTACATAAATATTTAGAAATACATGAACATTCAGATCTAATTTGATATATGCAATATAATTATCCCCTCCAATTGGATCTCAAATCTGAAGGGCAGATCCCCAACACATGAAAAACACTCCTCCAAAAGAAGTGCCAAAAGACCCTATAATAGTACCCACACAAATAACACAGTTTTGGAAGCAAGACTGCATTGTAGGCTTTAAAACAAGTTTGACCTTAAGCCAAGATATGAAAATGTAGCTCCAATCATCCAATACTCTTTTACCAATGGGATAGAAGACTTCCCCACTGAAAAGGAGCACTAGAATGGCCTATATATGAGTAGATCTAGCCTCAACTTACTGCAGCTTACAAAGACAACCAAACCCTCAACAGGATTTGCATCATAGTTGGAAGAAAAAGCTTGGCCTTCAGCCTGATAGTGGACAAGAAATGAAAACTCTTCCAAGAGGCCTCTCAAGGAAAGAGGTGGGATTCTCGATCAGGAACACCCAGTGCTAAATAGAATTATTCTCAGCTAAATAGCCAGAGAATGAGAAATTTATAAACAAACAATATCTTCAGAAATAATATAATCATCAACAAACTTCTCATGCTGCCATCCTCTTCCTTTTATAAGTTGAGAGCTTGCAAAAACCTAAAGCATCTCAATGAAATATCTCCTTTCACATGAGCCCCCTCCAACTAAAACTGCATTGTGCCTCATTGAGGGCCACTCCTCCAAGGTAGCGCTATTGATTTGGTCATGGTTGACCTAGTCAAAATATCCAGCCCCTTTCACACCTAAGGGTGCTTATTTAAATAGCCCAGATTTAGCCTTGTTCACATGTGGCATTGATTTATTTACTGTTTAGGAGTTTTATTGATCCTCCTTTACACATTTATTCATCAAACAGGAAAATAAAACAAAATTGAATATTCCCATTAGCTTGGGACTAATTGGGAATATTACAACAGAACCTCTACCATACCAGCAACCTATGAATATCCAAAGCTCTGCTTCCATACTATGGCATATATGTACAACACCCTAAAAACTAGAATTCGTCCCTTTGGCTGGCCTCTCCATGAGTGGACTAGTTCAACGCATCCTCAACGCAGTGACTGCATAATGCAGGCTACTCTTGCATCATTCTGGAAGGCTCCACGTTGCCTCTGTGTCACTTTGGAAGGCTCTGCGCTACCTCTATGTCACTCAGTTGGGACTGCGTTATCCCTTGCGTGGACTCTGCTAGGACTGTGTCCTCCTAGTGCTGCACTACTCTCTTTAGAACTCTGCTTCTTCAGCTGCCTTCTCTGCAGCAATCCTCTTCAGCCACTCTACTAGTGGATCAGCTTGATTTGCAATTCTTTGATACCATGTGAAAGTTTCAAAATAGAAACCCCACTATAGTATCTATATCTACTTCACCTACTCAGTTATTAACATTAGCAAGTTATTTAACTTAAATTTTCAGAAAAATATTAAAGAACACACTAAATGCACCCTAAAAATCTACATATTATTTACTAAATAATGCACACATGTGACAATATTACACATGATTTTCAGAAAAATTCCCCTGGAAAATCCCAACGCGGGAAAACCGGTGCAACAACTCTAGAGGGTTTATATTATTATGCAAAATTTGAATACAACAATCTAGGCACCAGAAATGGTTGGGCCTACATAGAAATTACATGGCAATAAGTACCTTTCACCTAGATATAGAAGATATGGTTGTATCACACCCTCAAACGAGATTTACATATCACGAGCCCCTTCTTGCCTAGTTGAACACTCAGCACTACCTCTGTAGCCTCTGCATCAGCCCTTAACTGGCCAACGTCCCCACTGCATCACCCTGACAGGTGTTGTGATTCATCTGCACTGCCTTGGCTGGGACTGCATCACCTTAACTGGTGTTGCACTACCCTTGGGCTATGTTGGTTGGGTTTGCATCACCCTTGCTCGACTTACACAGCCTCTACGCAGTCTGCGTCGAGCTGGCTAAACTACGTCCTCTTGGATGGCTCTGCACTCATTGGTAATCACTTCCCCTCCATCTTGTTGTATTCTCAGCCTTGGATCAAATCATCCCTTACATATATTTTCCCCTAACTGCACTACAACTCGTTTCAAATTTCTTAGAAAAACGCTGCCCCAAAAATTCGACTTAGCTTTAGTGCTCTGCCAATGTGTGTGTCTCTCAAAATAACCCCAAGCCTTTCTCTTATACTTTTCTCATTGAGACATCAATGTCCATGATCTAATCTCTTATCAATGGCTCAAATTAAAGTACTTTTTGATCCACGTCACTTAGAACATTTCATCACATGTGTTTAATTAGTTCACTTTAATTTTTCTTATTCCCTAAGTTAGACTTAGTGTCCTCATTAAAGAAATTAATTATTTTAATATCTCACACATGAGATGAAATTTCTCCATACTCCTTTTGGGTTTTGGAGGTCTTGTGTGTATTAGCCTTTCCAAAAAATATCAGGGCTAGAGCACACTCGATGCCACCTCAAAATCTCAACAGAAACCAAAATATGTAGAGGCTTGGATACTTGATATGAACAAATTCTTTGAGTTGCATGAGTACACAGAAAATATGAAGGCCAAAATTTCTATCTTTAGCTTGAAAGGTAAGTAGACATTTGGTGGGAATATGTGAAGCGGGTCAAATACATCAGGACAGAGGATTTCAGTTAGCATGAGTTCAATAGAATTTTCAGGAAGAAGTACTTGTTAGAAAGTTACTACAACAGTAAGGCCAAGGAATTTAATGATGTAAATATGGGATCAATGACTTACGAAGAGTACATGACTAAGTTTCTGGAGATATTGAATTATGCGTTGTATCTTAAATATGAGAAGGCTAAAGTCCAATGATTTTTCAATGGTTTCCCATTAACATTTAGAGATAGGATTAAGTATGATGAGCCTTGGTCACTTGAGGAAGTTATTGGGAAATTGAAGCATTTCTTTGAACAGTCAAAATATAAGAATGAATCTCAAGAAAGGATGGAAAGGGAAGGATAAATTTAATAGTATATGGCAGTAAAAAGGAGCAAGGCCTCAAAATGCAGAGGAGAAAGAAAATGTGGCACCTTGAAAGAAGTTTAATGCAGCTAGATAGGGACATGGATCACAAAAACAACATAGAGATGATGGTACTAGATGGATGGATTGATGGACATGTGGTAAGGAACACCTTAGGAGAGATTGTCCACAGAATCGGGGTGGTATGCCTCAAATATATAGTGCAAAAGAGGCCTATACTATTTGGGATGTTGGGAAAATCATTCCTCGTATTTATGTAGTCGTGGACAACATGCAGGAAGATTAATAGGAATCTATCATTAAGATGGATGGTAAGATTTGTGATTAAGTTATTTCTATTTTGATTGACCCTCGATATAATTATGGTTATGTTAGCCCTAACTTGGTCGATAAGTGTGGTTCGATTAAAGAAATACATGCATAATATTGGTTAGTGTAGTTGGATATAGGTACTGTTAGTGTCTATTAGTCACCAATGATCAAATGTACTCTTCAAGATTAGTTTATAGGGTCCTATGTCAAATTTTATAGTTTCAAATAATTTTTCAAATAAAATTTGTTCATTGGTTATTGTCTAGGTCATGCTACACCCTCTACTTTCTCATGGTTATCATCACTCATCATGGCCATGTCATAATTCAGGTATATTAGGTCATGAAACAGTTAATATGTAATCATTTAGGTAATGGTCTAGGATTTCACATGATTTTTCATTATAATGCTAGTCATAAATAAATAGCAAAAAAGAGTCATGTCCATCACTTGGGTCACCATTATTGGGAGTTAGCAGCTTAGGAACAAAAGAAATAAAGGTAAAGGTAACATTTCCATTTCAAAATATCATGCTATAGTCACGTCATGTCATTTCTCAAAGTGACGCATGATGTCATGCCATCATCATAAGAAAAAAATGATTTTCAACCAATAAAAGACCAACCAAGCACTTCAATTGCTCATTTCACCTTCATTGAGAACATATACACCATCAAGATTCCTTATATACATGAGGGCATCGAAACTCATATTCAAACCACTTGCTAACCTCCAACACTGCACTTTTTCCTGCTATGTTGCGCTTATAGCTTCCTTCGTTGCGCTTCTGCACCCATGCTACGCTTTTGAAATTGGAGGGAAAGAAAGAATCACATGGATTATTTTCAACATTTCAGAGGTTATAGCATCTATTTTGAAAGTAGTTACACCTTTTTTACCTCTCTTATGCATCATTCTCCTTGAAAAACACAGTGAAAATCCCTCTCCTAGGGTTTCATTGCGCTTTCAGTTTATATGAGTTTTTTCTACATTGTAGTGGTAAAAAAGATAGGTTTCCTACCATATTACCCTATTTCGTACCTTACAAACCTCCCCCAATAATTTCCCATACTCCTTCCTCTTATTTCCATCACTTTCCCTACAAACCCTAGCCTATGCTGCAGTTTTTGCTAGGACTGTGTTTTGGGTATTTTCCCACCTCTACTTCACTCTTTTCATAAAATTTCACTTTCCTACACTCCCTAAGACTGATCCCCATCACCTAAAATTTCCCCTATAATTATCTCAACCCCTAACCCCTTCATCCCCTTCCCTCAATAAAGCAGTCCTATTTTCCCCTATTTTTCACCCTACCCTCCCTCCCTACCTACCTAGGGTTTTATCATGAAAAAAGAAAACTTGGATAGTGACAAGAAAAAATAGAAAAAAAGGTGGAAAAATTTCTTGGTTTGATCCAACTCATACCCAATAAATCATGGCCTCAACTTTCATCAAAAAATCCTTTGCAGATGTCGGTTGCCTTAGTTTTTGTGAAAGGATTCAAGAGGAAGGTTTCCATGCCAAATTGATAAGTCTATCTACCACAAGTTTTAGGAGGGATAAGGCCAGCATAATAGGGGTTGACTTCACCATATCAGAATATTCCATAGCCTTAACCACATGTATCCCTAACCATGGAGAAATATGTATTAAAGGGATGGATTTGGACATTGAGAATTACAAGGTTTTCCTAAAGGCATACTAGAAAAATGCTCCTACACACATTTTTCCCTTAAGAAAATTGCTTGACAGTTATGCTCCTCTAATGAAGATGATCATGATGTAATTTACCTATCAAGGGAGTTTTTCAAGACTATATCAGTATCACATCAGGCTATTAATGCATTTCACAACAATTAAACTTGTCAATCTACCTCATTACCTATGCAGAAGTATTGTCAAGATGACAGAGAAGGTACAAAGTAAAGGGAAAGATCACCAAGCTGACCTATTTCATCATGGCTTGGTCAAATTCATTGTTTTGCATCAACTTGCATAGATCAACCTACCTTCGGAGGCATTCATGCAATCGACCTGTCTTTTGCCTACTACTAGTCAACCTAGTAGTCAAATTACTCCAGTGGCACCATCAAGGCCACAAGAGGTTGGCTCTTCAAGAAAAACAATAGAGGTTGCAAAGAAAACTAAGGCAGAGATCAAAAAGACCTATAATAAAGGGCAAAGACTAATGTTTTCCCTTGAAATCTCTATAAGGGTGTGTACACCTATAACTCTGACTAGGTCACAAACTAGACAAATGGCTAAGAAAACTACAGTTGAGCATTTTCATGAAGAAAAGGAGCAGTCACCTAGGCATGTATTTGACTCACCCTTGCAGAAAAATGAGGATGAGCAAGTGCCCTTTGAGGTTTACATGGAAAACCTAGTATAAAATCAGTAAAAAAAGTCAGCAGAGCAAATAATCCAAGAGAAAGAAGTAGAAATAAGAGAGCTTAAGCTCAATATTTCAATGGTAAATTTCATGATTGCATTTTTACGACAGGAGAATAGGAAGCTTAAGGTAAACAAACTTTTGTCAAGAAAACCTAGGATAGATTTGGTGGTAGAGGATGATAAAGGTAAGGAAGTGATTTATGTTGATCAACTTGAGGATAAATATGTGTAGATGAATCCAAGGAGGCCAAGGACAAGAGGAATAGCAAGACAAAAATAGAAGGGAAGTGAGCCATCTTCTCCTTTAGGTGAAGATGATTTTGATGACATGACTGCAGCTGAGATTGAATAAGACAAGGAATTTTGGCTTGATAGGGTTAATAAATACTTGGAGATGCTTTTGAAGAATTCCAACAGAAATTCCAAGCTACAAAGACACATGACAAGGCTCTACTTCACCAGGAACTAGATTTGCAGAATCAGGGTTAGGAATTTGAAAAGGAAGCTAAAGAAAAACCTAGAGAAGCTAACGAAGAGACACAACCCATGCCTGCTTACTGATGTATCACTGATTGCATAATCCATCATTCAAAATGCAAAAGAAATGATTTGGAAACAAATTTTTGAAATTTTGGGTAAAATTTGAAGTTCTTGGATTTTTGGAATTTAATGATGCATAGAAGTGCAATGAGCTCATGCTGCGATTATTATCATAGGCTTTAAATGATGTTAAAACTACATGTTTCGGTAGATATTGATGAGTTCATCTTAGATATGTACCTCCTTTTCCATGTCAGCTCACCATTTGGGAGAAAAAGGTCAAAAAATAGGTCAAAAAACATGTTTCTGCCTCCTTTTTAGCCCCCTCTGCACTTCTTTAGTAGATGTGGGAAATTGAGTTTTTAGGTACCATGGAAGAAGATATTTGTAGGCTTGTAGGTTCAGGAGGATATTATACATCTACGACTATATTCAACATCTTTCAGTTCATCAAAATCAACAAGGGAAGCCCCTCAAAATTTCCTTCCAACCAGCATGTCGCGCTTCTGTCAGGAACGCTGCACTTATGGTACAAATGTAATTTTGAGTTTTGTATGTCAAGGTTGAGTTTTCATGGTGTAATTTTACCTTTTATGCATTTACATGATGTAATTAATTGTAATAGATCTTGTGAATGACAATTTTATGTAAACTTGTTGGTCATTAATGCCTGTAAATTCAGTCAAAGGCTAAATGGAGAGTTAGTTCCTAACTTCCCTAGTTTTAGGTATGGTTAGAGAGATTAGTGTGATCAATTCCTATCATGATGGATTCGACTCCTAAGAGAGAGGAATGTGGTTTTTGGTCTATATGTAGCTGGTTTGAATTCATATTCAAGGTTGGATATCTATTAATCAAAGTCTTGGAGCTTGTGTACAATATATGTTTTGTAGAAATACAGGACAGGTACAACTATTATTTTGGGATTCATGTGGTATGCCCTTAGTAGAAATTTTTTTCTTCTGCTTCATCATTATATTGAATTTTTAGTTTTGATTAATCAATTAGCATGCTTTCAATGATTATCTCATGAGTTGTTAAATAGACTTCATAAGTTACATGCTATGATTTTTATGAGATTCTCATTTTATGTCTCTTTTATTCTGATAAATGAACTCATAAACCCTATGCTCATTTTGATCTCTCTCTATTTCTACCCTATTCCAAAATTAAAAATCAAAATTGTTATTGAACATCCCTAACTTGCCCCATTATATTCCCACAATTGAATCATTAGAAACCCTGATCTAGCTCCCAATACCTTTGAGTCTGATCCAACAAACTCTAAAAATAAAACCCTCACTCAGTTTCATAACTATCCTAATATCAATATTTCTCTCCAGCCACTTTTTTGGCTATGAGATTACAAAGAGAACCTCTCTGATATGGTAGGGATAGCTACCAAGTCGAAAGTGGTCTAAGGTTACCTCCTTCGGTCTCCTTTCTTAGCCTTGAGACAGTGTGGAGGATAAAATTTTTGGTGTCATTTTCGGGGAAATGAAATACAAATATTCCTTGGGATTTTTCTTACAAGATCCTTGAGATCTAGGCATGTGGGTGACAGGTCCTAGCTTTCAAGCAAGGATGATCTAGTTTTTCAAAGCCAAAGTGAAGATTTCGAACTAGCTCCTAAGAAGTTCACGAGATCTAATTCTAATATGAATCCTCCATCAGCAGTTGAAGACCCTAAAAGGATATTACAGATGAAAAGGTCGCAACCTGAGAAAGTTGAAACAAGCACATATTCATTGGTAAGATCTATATCCCTGCCTGCATATTTTACTACACTCAAAGACATACCCTTTGATATCAATTTCGAGCTTTATTTGTTTAAGTCTAAATCGTAATATTCTCTTTCTAAAATAGTCTTTGATCTCATTAAATTTTGAATTAAGCTTGCTATCAGTAGAGTCTTCATCTACTGAATTTGATAGGAAAGTTTGGTCTCAGTTTCATAATATTCAGAAATTGGTGAATCACTTATGGTTTACCTCTGAAAAAGCTTATATTTAATATCAGAAAGACATTTTTCTATATTGATATATCTACACCTACACCTCCATCATCATCCATTTCTCATGCATTAATTCCTCCAAAATCATCTCATTCATTAACACCTATCATTGTTATCCCCACACCACCTTCCGCAACATTCATGGCTAGATTTTCCCCTTTAGTGTTGCCTCCTACACTCACTGATTTTCCTCAAGGATATGGTCAAAGACTCCCTCTGTTTTATGGTACAACAGAGGTCTCATCTTAGCAACATGTATTCAAAGTAGCATATGTCATTGATCTTGAAGAGATAAATAATGACGATGCCAAGATGCATGTGATAGCCCAAAGTTTTTCAGGAAATGTTAAGAAATGGTTTCTTACTCTAACATCACATTCAGTATCTAAACCACAGTAGTTGATAGATATTTTCTTAACTAAGTTGGAGGAAAATAAGAATCCCCTTCAAATTCTAGCGAAATATAATGCTTTGAAGAGGAATCGAAATGAATCTGTACAAGACTTTAGTACTAGATTCAACAAGGTGTACAAATCCATTCCAAATGACATCAAACCTCCTCCTAGATTGGAATTGCTTCATTATCCTGATGACTTTGATCCTGACATGGCCTATCAGTTGAGGGAGAGGAGTCCTACAAATCTTGAAGATATGAAAAGTAATACCGTGGGTGTTGAATAAAACTTGCTGATTAAGAAATCAAAGGTAAAAATAGAAAAAATGGTCACAATAAAAGAGGAGCCATCTATTTAATCTGATGGTAAGCTGGAAAATTAGATCAGAACCATGGATAATATGATATATAGAATGGAAATATCATATATAAAAACATAAAATCAAATCAGGAATAAAAATTTCAGAGGATAACAACAACAAGCATCAACCTCAATTCAGATCGAGAAAAAGCAAAGAGGTCAGGACCAAAAGGCACAATAGAAGATTCATACTCCACTCTAGAAGAATGATTCACAGGTTGAAGAAGAAGATATTTTAGAAGAGAAACATATTTTTGACAAAGACCAACAACCTATTTTCTTAACCGAAGTGAAGAATATACTCAAGAACCTGATGCTAATCAATCTAATGATCAACAATTTTTTCTTTCAAATGATGATCTGATAGGAGTAGAGACATAATATTATCAAATAGGTTTCCAAAATTACTTTATCGCAATGCAAAGGAAATCTATTTCGAGGAACATAAATGTGCATATCACTTCAAATTAGAAGAGGCCAACTTCTCAAAAGGATACTCAGCCCAAAGAACCGACCTCTACAAATCAGCACAAAGAAAAGGAGCCTGCTGCCACTAATTAAAGAAAGAAAAATGGGGCATCCACCAAAAATTCAAAGAATGATAAGGAAACACAAAATGTAGGACAAAGAAAGGAGATTCCTGCCAAAGAACATCCTGAAAGGAAGGATACCACATCCAAAGAGGTAGAAACTTGTCCCAATCTATTTAGTCTATAGAATGAGATTTCCAAATTGAAAGTTTCCATTCTGTTGACAGAGTTAGTAAAGAATTATCAGTATAAGTTTCATGTAGCTAAAATTCTCAAAGTCAAACAAACATATGATATGGTGAATGTTAGCGATGACCATCCTGAATTGTTGTTTGGCCTAGTCGTAGATGAAAACTTACTAGATAGTGAAGTCCCACCTTTCTACCTTAGTCTTAGACTCCATGATTTCATCATTCACAATACTATGTTAGAATTTGGGGCCTCTCACAATCTCATGCCCAAAGCTATAACGGACAAGTTAGGATGGGATATTCCCTGCCCATATCATGACCTTTACTCCTTTGACTCGGGAAGGGTTAGGTGTCTTGGTCTCATTAAAGATTTGGTATAATATCTTGATCAAATTCCTGCAAATAATGTTTTAATCAATGTGGTTGTAGTTGATATTCCTCCAAATTATGGGATGTTTCTCTCGCGATCATGTGGAGAAAAGCTAAAAGGCACTTTTAATCTTTATTTCTCCTATGCCACTATACTGGTGTTCGGTCAGAACATAAAATTGTATCGGGAAACCAAGATGAAATATATGATTAGCAACAAGGAGAAGCTAAATAATCACCTAATACACATTTTACATACAAACTTAGAATATTTTATATTGTTTAATGATGATATTCTAGTTGAATTAGAATTTCAGATAGAAGAAAATGTATAAATTACAGAAGTTTCAAGTAGTGTTCAAGAAGTATCCAATGCAGAAAAAAGGGAACAAAAACTGAATGATTTGGATCCAATTACATTAGCGGAAGGGACAATCGAATCAATGAAAGAAACAGAGCATGTTGAGACAACATATCATCTCCAAACAGATACTAAATATCGACCATCCAAATTTGACCTTCTGGATGAAGAAAATGGTCTATGGACCATGGATTTTAATGGTGCCTTAGGTAAGGATGGAGTTGTAATTGGAAAGTTTGATTCATGGTCTTATGAGTCAGACCCACAAAATTCCTCCTAATGTCAGGTTATGTTCATACAAACTTGCTTTTGAGTGTTCTAATAATGAAGAAGAATATGAAGTTTTGATTATCGAGCTTAAGATTCTTAAGAAGCTAGGGGCTAAAAAGATATAAATTTATGACGACTCCGAATTAATAATCAAACAAGTGAAAGGGGAATAC
The DNA here is from genome assembly GCA_034641835.2 of Pinus albicaulis. Classification (NCBI taxonomy): domain Eukaryota; kingdom Viridiplantae; phylum Streptophyta; class Pinopsida; order Pinales; family Pinaceae; genus Pinus; species Pinus albicaulis. The sequence goes on along the minus strand of CM076579.1, from coordinate 1,023,515,945 downwards.
CAAGCCAAAAATTCAAGGATATGCGAATATCACAATTTTGTGTTAGATGTTTTGAAATTTTTTTCTGATTATACTTTATCTGTGATTCCAACAAGTTCGAATTGCATAGTCGATTCTTGTGCCACTGTAGTAAGCATATTTAAAATTTTGATACATTCCAATAAGAAGTTTTAAATCAATTTCAAACATCTCCCTACCGTTCCGGATAAACTTCGATATTGGAAAGTTTTTCACAATGACAAGAAAAACAATAATTTTCTATAAATGGAGGAGGAATTCTCCACTTCTCAAATTGATGATATATTTTATGGAGATAATTAGGAAATTCATGCGACAGAAACGGAGGTATTAAAACTGAAAGAAAATTCCATTCCATGAGGTATTATACCTTTGGAAGAACTCCTTGATCAAGATGATGGCGCATGAAATCCAATAATGGTCCCCATTGAAGAAAGAGTTGAAGACATAAATATTGGTACAACCGAGTAGCCAAAGATGGTGAATTTATCAAATTCCTTAACTCCGGAAATAATAGGTATATATGAAGCACTTATGGCGGCATTTTCTAATGTGTTTGCATGGGATTATTCAGCTTTGAAAGTTTACGATAAAAGTATAATTCAACGCACTATTCCAATCAAGTCTGATTAGAAACCTTTTCACCAAAAACTTAGAAGGATTAATCTGAATTTGCTTCCTTCTATTGAGAAAGAGGTAAACAAATTGTATAAGTTTGGTATCACTTTTCCTCTTCGCTTTTCTAATTGGATTTCAAATATTGTCTGAGTTAGAAAAAATATAGGTCAAATTTGTTTGTGAATTGGTTTCTCTAATATGAACAAAGTGTCCTTGAAGGACAACTATCCTCTCCCAAAGATGTATCACATCTTGCTAACAGTATTTGGTTCTGTTAGAGTCCTGTAATTTACAGTATCACAAGGTGACTGTGTATTTCCTCTTTGAAAATTTTTCATATTGTACATAGATTTCAATATTGAAAAGTCTTTCCCAAAAGAAAGATAAAAATAAAGAAAAGAAGAAGAAAAGAGGGAATTTAAAAAAAAAAGGAAAAAGAAAGCCCCACACAAAAAATAAATATTTCGAAAAGTGTTGCAAATAAAAATTCCACTACTATTGAGAAGGGTTTGTGCAATCATACAATTTAAGCATGATTGTACAATTTTTATTTTTCTGCTGAGAGGTTAGAAAATAAAGATCTACCAAACCATTTAATATTGGCTTATCAGTAGATAGGTATAAAATTACATTGATTCAATAGCTTAATCTGAACCAATAGGAGAAATAAGGGATAGGTGATAGGTTAGAAATCCAAAAGAAAAATAATTTCAGGGTCTGTAAGTCTAAATGCACCTACAAAGAAGAAAAGTGGTTAGAGTTGTAGATTGGGTAGGTAGATATGTCAGAAAATGAAAGGGAAACAATGTAAGGGTCACTTTGTAAATAAGTAGTCTGAACAATAGCTTGAGTATTCTTCTATGATAACAGAGGAAGAAATCAAACGAAGAAAGAAATGAAAGTGAAAGCAAGAAAGTTGTACTCTAAAGGTCCAAAATGGGTATGTTTATAAAAATTTGGGAACTTATGATATAAATTTACCCCTAGGTCCTGACTCCATATACTCATTTTCTACCCCGCAAGTTTTAACCTATTCCTTCTTAACTCATCGCCAAAGCATAAAAATCCACCGATGCGATTTAGTGGGACCTATCTGACCTTTATACATTACCAAATCCGCATGAAAACCTTCATATTCCACATTTTCCTTACCTTTTACCTTTTCATGGTTTCCAGTATTTAGCGCATCACATTCCACACTTCGCACATTTTTAAACTTACCTTTTAAGTGTCCGCAAGATAAAATTTTTAACTTGCGATATAACCATCGCATAGCGCGCATCGCAAGTTCTGGAGGATAGGTGCAAAGGTGATATGTGAAGCGGGTGGGACCAGAGGGCATATCACAAATCACAAAGTCTAAAGTTTACATCCCGAGGCACATAACAAAACTTGCGATTTGTGGGCTAGAGGTGGACCCACCTGTGCCTTGCCACGCCATTGCCACGTATCGCAAATCGCAAAATTTAAGTGTCAACCTCTGCCGCTCACAAATTAAAACTCCCAACCTATGATTGCGATATAGGTTGGGTCCCCACCTATTTTTCATATGAAATATGTGCTAAAACCTCCCTCAACTCCTCGCCATATTTGTTCATCTCTGCATATCATATGACCCATAATGCCTTTTGGCCTCCTCGCATCCGCCGAATGTTAATAGAAAGGGGGGGTGCGAAATGGGCAGTATCCCATACCGCCTTTTCAGCTACGTGTCATGCCCATGTCTATTTCGCACCCTACTCTCCAATACCATTTACCGCTCTCATCCCCTCCAAAAATCCCTTTGTGCCATCCATCAAATCGTTGCTCCTTTTTACCATTTCTTGTACCATTCGCACCATGTTTTCTCTCGCCTGTTCGCTTCACTCAATCACATCCCCTCCCATCAAAAAAGTCGTTGCACCATAAAAGGTCAGGCCATTATCCAACTGACCCGCACCACCTCCATGGAACCAAGTCACTGTTTTAAAGCCAAATATTGCCATAACTATAGAGTTACTTGGTTGGGTGTTATCAAATTGATACATGTGTTAAAATTTGTAGGTATTATGAGAGAATGTGAAAACTATGCAAACTATGAAAACTGTTGCCAAAGATCCATCTGTTTATCAAATAAGAGTTGTCAACTCTCTATAGACCAGATTATATTGCTCCTTTATACTGTTCAATCCCGGTCACAATCCACTTTTGTTATTTCCCTTCCCTAGTGCTGATCCATAGCAATTTCCCTTTCTCTGTTCCCCCCTCTATCATCCCATTCTCCATCATAGGATGTGAAAAAATAATCATTGAATATATGCCTCCAAAACTAGATCAAAAACCTTTTAATCCTATGATCTACCCACAAGTAGACCTAGATCAATTGACTCTAGCAGACAGAGACTATAAAATCCATGAGACAGAGCCGGACTACGATTATTTCGATGTCTATTGTTGGCTTGAGGACAAATTCCTCGAAGGAGCCAATGACATTAGCCTATGGGAGACCCAGCGACCTCTTTACATATTTCCAAAAACCCATAGTTGCCCAAAGTTCATTAGGAAGTGCTGAATCTATTATGACATTAACCAAAGGACCATAGTCACCCTAACAGGAGAAATCATGTTCTCCATCAATGCCCAATCCATCCAGCAGATGATGCAGGCCCCCACTCCTGAAAAAGCGGTCCATTTCTCGTATGAAGCCCTCAGAGAATGTTATCAAAAACTTGACCCTGCCAGTAGATCCAAAACTTTGCAACTGTCCATGGCCTCTGATACCCCAATGCCTACAAAGAACCCTCCTTATCCCTCATCTATCTTTTTTGATAGGACCAAGCACATTGTGTTTTATTAATATTATTTATTAGGTTATCACACTTATCAGTGGGTAGATGAAGCTGTGATAGGTTTTTTTTCCACTCTTTCCCCAGATGCTAAACCCACAGTCCTGTTCAACTATGCTCAGTTTCTTACAGAGGCCATTCATGAACAATTTTTAAAGTTTAATACAGAGGATGTCTTCAAATATTCCTCTGTATTGGTATGTATATTTTCCCATTTCCAGTCCAGAAGGTTTCAATTTTGGATGAACAAGGTAAATGAATATGATGAACCTCAATCTGTCATTTTCTAGACCACCCTGCTATTAAAATATTTGAAAGATTATACATACAAGGATTTTGTAGATTTGTTTATGCACCTAGTCATCAGCACACTCAAAAATGCAGTAGAGCCCATGATAAATGAAGAAATTAGGAAAACCATGCAGCTAACAGAGAAAGTGAAGATAACATATTGGTATTTATACCAAAATTACACTAAGATTCGAGTCTATGGAAATGAGCTAGCCCTTTACAAATTTCCAAAGTTCCTCTCCGTGAGGGTCCTTGCACTAGAATACATAAGGAAAATGATACATGAAGATGAGCTCCACCTTGTTTCTACAAAGAAGAAGGCTCAGTTCAAGATCAAGACACAAATTGGGCCTTTCATCTGTAACAGTAGAGAAACAACAGAGGAGGCATAAGAGATACTGAAAAAGTGTAATATCCCAAAATGGGGATGCAGCAGTGCATAAGCACAATAATGGAGTAGCAATGAGAAATTATCTCATTAAATGTGTTGAGAAACACATGGCCATCAAATTAATGTGACAACAACAAAAAGGAGCTCCTTTACATCATTCTAAGTGGGGAAAAAGCAACATTTAGACCATAAAAATGTTATTCCTAGATAATTGAGTTATAAAAGAGAGAAATAACACTGGGATCCCTTAGAATATGTAATATGGGACTCACACCCAGAAATATTCAAAAAAAAATCTCCTTTTCTTGTTTAAACAGATCTCCCGGTGTCGATATGGCTCAAAAAGGCCCAAACCCCATAACTTATGTAATGCAAAAATTAATGAAGCATTCATAGCGTGATTTTTAGAGGGTTTATGCTAAAATGGAATGGAAATAATTTATTTGGAGTTTATTTACTCAAATCATGAAGAAAAATAGGGATCTAACCCCTTTTACGTATTCTGGAAATGACCCGACAAGGGTTTCATGAAAGCACAATGTACAAAATGTTAGTTCTACAGATCTAGATCTGAAAAACACAGTATAACTAAATATTTGCATACATATAGTTTAATAATAGAATATTTGAAGGAGGATCCTTCTTACAAGGTTTCCGGGAGAAGGTTTGGCCCTTTCCTTAAGAAACAAGCTCAAGATTGAGGGGACCGACCCTCACCCTGAAACTCCACAAGAAATGACACAGTTTCTACAAGGGACTACACTGTAGCTGATGGAAGTCCTTTGGCCAAGTGCCAAGATATGAAAATATTCTCCTGCGCCTTCCTTAATGATCTCCCAAGGGAAAGGAGTCTCCCTCCTTTTAAAAATGAGTGCAGGAAGTGGTGTTGTGAACCCTCACTGCAACACCCTGTAACACAATGTTATATTGCTGTAGAAATAACGCTGTAGCTGAAGGAGGATGCTTGGCCTCAAGCCTGGATGTGAGGAAAATAAGTACAATCTCCTTCAATGTGCCTCTCAAGAAAGGATAACGATTCCTAAATAGGAAATCCTTGTATTAAGTAGCCCAACAACTCTGCTAAACAGCAAGAGGATGCAGAAAAGTCTAAGTAGACAAATCAAATATCATTCCAAAGATATCTTCATTTGGCTGGCTTGCCCTCCTTTTATGCATGTGTGAGCCTTCTTGCCTTGGGCCCCACTCAATTAGAGTTTCCTCCACCAAGTAATCTTCCTCCCACTATCTTTGTGATGTCTCACAAGATTCTCTCCACCTCCTATCCCAGCGTTGTTGAATTGGTCAAACTTGACCTTTTCCACATGCAAAAGTTCCTATTCACACATGAAGGTGTGAAATCTAGCCTTTGTGTTGATCCCTTTTCACATTATGAGGTATTTTATTTAGATTTTTATTATGTATGGGCCTCCATACCCATTTATTAATCTCCTAAGTGAAATCAACAAAATTTAATATTCCAATTTGCTGCATGCAAATTTTGGAATATTACAAAAAGATGGGCTTCAGCCATAGGTTCACTTAGTTTTATGACCCTGCTGGGATTATCTCCAGGAAAAGGGTGGAAAACAGATCCACACCCTATGTTCACACACATAGACCTTCAATTGAGCAGTATTCCATTCAAACAAAATGGGTGCCCAACACCCTCCAATAAGAGGAAGAAAAAGTGTTCTCCTCCAGGCGTCCAAACCCCAACACCACAAGAAAGGAAGAATGCAAATGGAAAATAAGACAAAGGGAAAGAGCAAGAGAAATAGGTAGGGAGAAAAAGTACAAGAGAGGATCAGTCACCTTCGGTGACTGATACCTCTGTTGGGGTTCCCATGTTTTGGCCAGATTGGCAAGACCAAAAGATGAGACAACATCAGAACCACTTTTGGGCCCTAGGATCTAGCCCTCCTGGACCCGGAGAGGGATCTCTCCAAATAGATCAAAGAATGATATGTCTTTGAAGCTCAAAATGAGATGTTAGGCTAGTTATGAAGCACAAAGGGGGTTTTAAAATGATTTGGTTGAAGGGTTGCTGGGTTGGTTAGGAGATCACAGACTGGGAAAGCAATGGGAAGAAAGGAACAGAACAGCAGGAGGCTTCAGCAAAGAGGATAGGCCAAGACCGTGCCATCCATTGGGCCATGGAGTCATGAAAGGAAATTACTTGCATCCACTAGCCAAGGCTTTCAAAGGGAAAGTCATCTAATACCAAAGGATCTTTTAGATTAGATGGTGGGGTGGAACATTAAGGAAGGAACGTGAAAGAAGGAGAACCACCCAATTTCTGTCTATAGATCAGGTCAGAGGTCATTTAACTCCAGACCTGCTTGGACATACTCTAAGGCAACTCTCAAAAGGGGACATAGGGGTTGCTTATAGATCAGACCAGAGGTCATTTAACTCCAGGTCTGCTTTAGCAACTCCAAGGGACAAACAGAGATAATTTTAACAAGAGGGATCTTAGAAGGGCCAGTTGGTCGCACAAGGATCCTAGTGGACAGGGCTAACACTCATCCCCAGTGTTCCCAAACCTTCCAGCTTAAACCCAGCAAGAACATCTAAGCACTGATTCAACCAATTCATACATCAGAGAGTAGGCAATAACATCCACTACACTGGTTAAATTGACTGAAATCACTTCTCAGATAACACATTTAGCAGAAAAAATTGAAGGCAAGGAGAGCAAATAGCATAGGGCACCTAACAAGGGTGAATCCTATACCATTATTCTAATGCAAGCCTATAAGAACAATGAAACAATGTGAAAGTGTAATAAACAAAGTAAGGAAAACATCAGCAATAGTAATAGACTAGGATCCTGTGAAATGTGCTTTGATTAATTGATGCAAAACCAGTCATGTACACTATAGCTCAATGGCTAATACAATCCAGAATTTCTCCTCCCAGCCTATTTCATACAACTACTCTGCTACTCCCTCCCATGACTATTCTAACAGTCAAAACGAATCCCTCTAACAGCAATATGCCCAACAACTGAACAACAACAACCTTTTCATTTCGTTCTCAGGGATTACATATAGGAGAAGGGGAAGAAGCGGAAGTAGATAGAAAATTAAATGAGACTCATTAAGACAAGAAGGCGTAAGTTCACACCCATGCCACTTAATGGCTGCGTATTGCATGTACCTCAGAACTGTCTGGGAGTTCTGGCTGTGTCGAGATTGACCTCGGATATTTCTTGGGAGTCCTTTTCCGGTGCTTGGAGTTCATGGCCGCCACCGAAATAAATGAAATGGTGAAATATCCTGGCACGTTTCTCCATTCCTCCATCGTGCCCGACAATCTTTAATGAAGCTCTGTCCGTGTAGCTCAAGGCCATATGGGCTCGAGGAGGCAGTGGAGACTCGTAGGGGACGGCAGTGCAGGTACATCTAGAGAGAATGGACTCTGCCATAGGTAGCGCAATAGTGACTTGGTCAGCGCCATTAGTATTCAAATCGTTTCTCTTAATCTCTTGAAAGCGAAGCAACATTGATTATGTCAATAACAAAGTTAACCCCTTTGAATCCTTTCTTCGTCGTATCCGTCGTTTACGTCGAAATAATTTCCAATCGTGATGTCCGCACAATTAGAATGAACTCGTTTAAAGTCTTGTGCTGGTATGAGGAAATGTCATGGAGGCGGCGGCATTGGTGGCAGTATTATGGGAGAAATGTTGGGAATACCCAAAGTATGAGACATGATTAACAATGTAAAAGCCCAACCATTAATTTTGGGCGAAAAACAAAGGAAATCGCCAACAAACAAGGGAGCGGAGCCTTGGATGTGGGACCCGGCAGAGGCGGAGGGCGATTGAACTCGAGCCGTCAGATCTGGGAGGAAACAAACGGTCATGATGAAATCGGGCAATCGCAATCGGAGGGGACCAGGGGTGACACAGTTCAAAAGTTCCGATTGCGATGGAGGAAGGGGATGCGATTAGCACCAGGCCATCGATCGTTGGTCAGACGGACGAATGAGATCAAATCGAAAGACGTCGGGGAGGGCTTGAGATTGCGATCGGAGGTCAGGTGCGATTGGGCGCTGGCCGTTGGATCTGGGACACAGATCAACGGTTCCCATTCAATCGGCGGGAAATGAAGAGGGGCGACGGGCGATGATGCGATCAGTGTTGAGCCGTTGGATCTGCGAGGGGAATGGACGGCTATGATGTAATCGGGAAATCGCAATCAGAGGGGAACAGGGGTGACACACATTGAAAGTTTCAATTGCGATTGGGCGGAGAGAGCGTTGACCGTTGGATCGTCGGGGAAACAAACAAACGAGATTGAATCGGAGGACAGTGGAAAGGGCTTGCGATTAGCGATCGGAGGGGGTTTTGCGATTGAACGCTGGCCGTCTAATCTGGCGGGGAGATCAACGATGGAGAAGTGGATCGGGGGATCGCAATCGGGAGTCGGAGAAAAAGGTTTGCGATTGATCGGAGGGTGCACTCGAAACATTGCAATTGCGATTGAGCTGGGGTTGCGATTAGCGCTCCGCTATCGGATCTCCGCGGAAGATCAACGGTGCGGAACGCACCGCGAGACTTAACGTTATAAAAAAATCGCATCGGGGTTTTAGAGTTTTACAAAGGGATTTGCCTCCCGCCGATTCTTCCGATTGCGATTAGCGCTTGGGACTTAAGCGCTTGGTCCCAGCGCCGGGGCATGTGTGGGAAGTGGTTTGAAAGGGGCTGGAGGAAAGGGGCTAGGCCTTATAATAAGGTCGGAAAGTGGGTTTTGGCCCATTTCAATGTAATTTGAGGGCTGGGGAAGGGTAACGATAGAGGAATAAGGGAGGATAATGGCCATAAAAGGGGTAAGGGTATAATTTAAAGGGGATTTTGGGAGGATTTGAGGGGTAAGAAGGGGAATAGAAGGGGAGAGAAAGGGGATAGAAAACCAAGGCTTTGGGGAATGAAATAAGAGGGAAAAGGGGGCCTTTGTGCATCTCTTCACATGACAGAGAGGCTTTAAAAGGGGAATCAGCAGAGGGGATTTCATCAAAGGATAAAAGACACATGGAGGCTTCAAGGAGACTGTATTTTCAGAGGAAATGCATTCCTTGAAAGCTCAAAAACATTTAGTCCCCTGTTTTCTTGTCAAAAATTTATAAGCGGCTAACAAATCCTAGTAAAGAATTAAGTTTCAAGATATATGAAGAGGGCCCAAGTTCATATGGATATTGATCAAGGAGGAGAATCAAGGCAGCAAACAATAGTTCATATTGCAGACACCCATCAGTCATCTCCAGTGGGTGGTCAAAAAATGGCCTCCCCTACATCTACAGCCACAATGTCCCTAAAACATCAGGCCTTGCAGACATCTACTTCTAGACCTTCCATAGAAGGCCAAGAAAAATCAGTTTATGACATAATTAAGGAAATAAAATTGAGGAATGAGGTGCTATTGTGAAACCAACTCCAAAAAGAGAAGAAGAGAGATATCAACGCCTTATAGATAAGCCAGTTTGAGGGGGAAACCTCCAATACATTACATGAATGAATAATTATTGAATGATTCAAATTACCAAACCTCCTTTCTATATATAGGAGTCCATGGGGCCACAATGTAATCCTAGCCGACCTAACAATAATAATTTAAGGGCACAATAATAACAATATGGGGGTTATAGGGGTACAATAATAACAATAAGGGGGCTACACTAACAACAATAAGGGACTATGCTAGTAATATAGGAACCTAACATGCCCCTTTCCTTCAAAAAAGTGTTGTCCTCAACGCTTGAGTAGCTCTGGGTGCTTCTGTATAAAATTATGATCCTCCCATGTAGAATCTTCAGTGGGTAAGTTCTTCCACTTGATGAGATACTCTGAAATTGATCAATTCCGTAGCTGTTGAGTTCTTGTTTCTGTGACCGCTTCAGGTTCCAATATGATATTTCCTTCCTCATCAAGTTCTGGCAATATTGTTTGAACTGGAATATTTTCACCTATAACCTTCTTTAAGCATGAAACATGGAAAACTAGATGCACTTGTGAAGAAGTAGTAAACTCCAATTTGTATACCATAGTACCAATCTTTTGCAACACCTTCTAAGGAACATATTAATTTGGCGATAATTTATTATCCTTCTTAGTTTGCTTGAGGGGAATTTGTTTGTATGGTTGTAGCCATAAAAATAACCAGTCTCCTACATCAAAAATTCTCTCGGTTCGATGTCTATCTGCCTGTTGTTTCATTCAATTTTGTGCAAAATTTAGGTTATCCTTTAAGAGTTGGAGAACTTCTTGTTGATCTCGATGTGATCTTCCCGCAAAATCTTCACATGCTCGATGATCTTCCACCGTTGAACCTTAGAATTTTCTCTTAAAGATGATGTGATGGACGATGGATGACATCCATCAAGTGCCATAAATGGGGTCACTTTTGCTGCAGTATGGAAGGAAGTGTTATACCACCATTCAGCGAGAGGTAACCACTTGAACCATTGTGTTTGTTTATCAGATACAAAACAAAGAAGATAGCCTTCCAAACATTTATTCACTATCTCAGTTTGGCCATCGGATTGAGGATGATGAGATGAGCTATGAGCTAATTGAGTACCCAAACAAGAAAATAACTCCGTCCAAAATTTTCCTGTAAAAATGGGATCTTTTTCGCTGACAATAACCTTTGGGTTTCCATCTAGATTTTGAATTGTGTCCATAAATGTAGTAGCAACTGTACTTGCTTTAAATGGATGAGATAATACACAAAAGTGTGCATACTTGGTAAGTCTATCAACTACCACCATGATGACACTCTTTTCCTTCGGACTTAGGTAAACCTGTGATAAAATCCATTGAAATCTCCTCCCAACATTGAATTGCAATGGATAAAGGTTGTAGAATACCTGGGGTCTTAATTGTCTCAACTTTATTCTGGTGGAAAACCAAACATTCCGCCACAAAATTTTGAATATCAGATTTAAGGCCATCCCAAAAAAGTTCTTTCTTCACCCTGTGGTAAGTTTTTAAAAATCTTGAGTGTCCTCCTAAAGGAGAAGTGTGAAATTCCAAAAGAATCTTTTGTTTTAGTTGGGAATTATTACAAAGATATAAGTGATCTTTGTACCATAAGAAATCATTTTTCCAACTAAATGTATCAGATGTAATGGGATCTTGCTGCAACTTTTGAATGAGTGTCCACACTTCTTCATCATTCTTCCATTCCTCCGTTGCTTCGGTTATCGAATCTAGTTGGATAATATAAATGGCACAAAGCCATGCTTCCACCTCCTTATCCTTTCTTGAGAGTCCATCTGCAACAACATTTAGCTTCCTTTTTTTGTAGATGATTTCAAAGTCATAACCCAACATCTTTGTGACCCATTTTTTCTACTTTACTCTTTCTAAAGATAGTCTTTGATCTGTAAAAGTGTTTATGGCTAATGGGATTAGTTTTAACCCTAAAGGTTCTCCCCATTAGGTAGGTTCTCCATTTCTTTAGTGCATGCAGTATTGCTAACATTTCCTTCTCATAAATAGGTTTCTGTAAATACTTTCCTTTGATTGGACGACTTTCAAAGGAAATAGGTCTTCCTTCTTGCATTGAAACAACACCAATTCCATTTCCAGAGGTATCACATTCTGGCGTAGCTAATACTGGTGCTAGGAACATTGACTCTTTAAGATGTTCAAAGGCCTTAGTTGCTTCAGGGGTCCATGAAAATGCATCTTTTTTCAATAATTTTGTTGTAGGTGTTACACCATTTTTTGGTCATCTAACCTATTATCATTAGATGGACCCAAGTACACCATGTAAGACCAATTTTACCCTAAGTAAAATTTCTTGCACTATGAAAAATAACTTAATAAACCACATTTATTAGGTTGTTTATAGTGTAAACAAGAAACCCCAAAAGGAAATATTAAACAAATCTATATTTGTTTGATTTTCCTCATGGAATAATTAATTAAACAATAATTTAATTATTATTCCTCATCATGTTTAACCCAAAACAAAGAAATTAATTAGATAAATCTCTATTTATCTTATTATTTTATAGGAATAATTATTTAAACCTTATTTAAATAATATTCCTTATTAAATTTGACTAAATCATTTATGTATAATTGAATAAATCACTATTTATTTAATTATTACTCAACGACATCCTTAAAATAATAAATAAATCATTTATTTATTTATTATTTACAAATAAAGGGATTTGACAGTCTAAATACCTTTCCCTCAACAAATATAATAAAATATTCCATAAAGGTGGATCTAGATTTGGTTAACATTATTTTAATCATACACCGAAGTCAAAAGAATGACTATATTTTATTATAAAATGAGGAGGGTTTTCCTACCATTCCTCACCTTTTGTTGCTTTATTAGATCACTGCGGATACGCCATAGTCATTTTCATTATTCTTCTTCATGAGCTCCCTTTGAGTTATCTTTGTCTGGGTTTTTTACACCCACGAGCAAAGAGAGAGAGATTCTAGATCTGAAGTGCTGAGGACTTCCAAGAACCCATCCCATTGAGGAGAATTGGATACGCCTTCTTTTTTTCCTCCCAGGTGCCCTTAATACAAAAATTCTTTCAAAAAACATTGTTCTTGTCTTGTCTATTGGATGTATGGAGCAAACCCTTAATTTTACTGCTTAATGTCTTTCTATGCATAGATATGGTTTTTTGCAGCTCTTGTCTTGATCAAATAACTGCAGATTTGAAGATATTGGCAGCCACTTTTGATGTTAGGGCTATTAGTTATGCGTAGCTAAAGTGGTCTTTTTTCGTACACTTCGACAAATGATTCATACTAACAAATGGCGACTCCACACAAGTTTTAAATTACGATCGCTGTCATTTTTCATATTCCTCCATATCCAGCTACTTCAGACCCTAGGGTTTTTTTTTAGCTGTTTTTTTTTCCTATTTTTGTGTTATTTTTCTCACATAAAACCCTAAAACATTAAAATTTCTAACTCCCGCGTGTTTCTGGCCCTATTGCGCAGGTGACCGACATCAGCCGCAACTGAGACGGCAACTTTTCTAAAAATCTGCCGCCGAGACACCCGGAGCTTCAGGTCGCACTTTTCAGCCCATAACCTATGACCTGGACCTCCAGGTCGCACTTTTCAGCCCATTTCCTGTGACCTGCACTGAAAACAGGTCAGAACCTGCGACTGGCCAATTTTTCAGTTGTTTTTCTGCAATTTTTCTGGGTTTTGCTGAAGCTTCTGTCAGGGATTTCCAGCCTCTGTCTCCACCCGTTTAGACCTGTTTCTGATCTGGTTTGCTCATCTAAGTGGGAACCTAGCCGCCTAGGGCTCCAGTACCCTCCACTTTTTTTGGAAGAGTTTTTAGCTGTTTCAGCTGTCTGTTTTTTCAGAGTTTCAGCCTTCCCTTTTTCTGATCTAATCCCTCATTCTCAGATCCCTTTAAATCATCCCTTCTTCCTTTCAAATCACCTCTTTTAGTTTTGTTTGGACCTCCCTTTAGGACCTCCTCCCTGTCCTTTCTGCTTTTTGCTGATTTCCTCCTTTTTTCCAGCCACCTTGCCTCTGACTCTTGGCTTTGATCTGCACCTCTTTTTAGAAACTTTATCCTTTAGATCCCTGTCCCTTTCGACCCTAGATCTATTGGCCTCTTTTTAGTGTGTTTTGACTAGATTTTTTCCCTCTTTTAGATTAGTTTTGAGAGACCCGCCTTTTTGGGTTAAACCGATGCATTAGTAGCTGTTAATTTTCTGTTATTTCAGCATTATATATTGTTCTCTGCAGATTTATTTTCAGTTACGCAACACACTTTTTATCTTGCTCTCAAAACGAAAAGGGTTTAAAAATTAAAATTAACGCATGCCACACACTCACCCTAAGCGAAGAAGAGCCTGGTTTACACCGCCAGGCAAAGACATTAAAATCAATTGACACTGCACCTATCTGCCCTTGTTTCGACATTGTAATCACTTGATTCTGCACCTCCTTGCCCTTGTGGTCATTCTTCTTCCCCTTGTGCCATGTTTTTGTTGTCATCATTGTGCCCCCACGGCACACTTCCCGGAGACTTCTTGGCCTTCACCCTCAGTTTCCGGTCGATCGACCTGCTCCGTCCCACCGTCGTCGAGCCAGTCCTCCTTCGAGTCCGCACTCCGACTCCTCTTCTAATTCCTTGGGTTCTCCTTTTCTTTCTGGTTCTCTCCCTATCACCTTCACTATGTCTGTTCCAGGGCCTAATGCTAGCGGAGCCCCTGGATCTAATGCCAGAACTACTACTAGCGGAACCGCCACAGGAACTACATCGTCCACACCCTTGCTACCGTACATCGTAGGCCTCAGCCTCCCCGATTTCAATCACTTGATGAATGACCCTATCCACCACGATGTTGGTTGGCCTACTATGCCAAACAAGCTCCCCTCCGACATCCCTAAGTTCGAAGGCCTTGCTGGAGAAGATCCAACCAACCATGTCCGATCTTTCCACATGTGGTGTTCCTCCAACTCCATTACCGATGATTCCATCTGTCTTCGGTTGTTCCAATGCACGCTTACCAGCGAAGCTTCTAAATGGTATGTTGACCAAGCCACCTCTTCCCATACCACCTTTGCGACCATTGCCCAAGCCTTTTTATCTTACTTCCAGCTCCCTCTCCGATACGATACTGGTACGGAGCTTTTGACCTCTTTCAAGCAAACCTCTTTGACCCACCTTTCCACTCATGTCCAGGAATGGCGACGAAGACGAAGCTTATGTCAAGCTCCCCCCTTCAAAGATCGGGTCTATATGGACTGGTTCCTTCACTCTCTCTTAGCTCCCATTAGCAAATATGTCACCTCCCATTTCCCTTAAACCGAAGAAGCTGCACTCCAAATAGCCTTGAAATATGACCTGATCTATGCTCAGTCTGGTTATGTTTATATCTTCCTCCCTGACCTCCCCAAGCTCGGTGGCACTAACGCTCCGATGGCATCTCATTCCACCGACGGTATCGTTGGAGCCCTTTCTCATCCGTATGCTCAACCTCCTATGGGCTATGGTCTCCCTCAGGGAGGGGCCATCACCTCTAGCACTCTTCCCCCTCCCGGTAGCATGTATCCAGGATACGGCATGCCTCCTCCTTTTGCCCAACCTCCTGCTTACCTCAATGTTTCCCAACCTAACCATTACCTTTATCCATAGCCTGGTGCGCTAGCTCCTCCAGCATATGTGCTTCCATCTCCCTTGCCTCCTCCAAACCCGCAACAACACCTACAGCCCCCTCCAGGGCAAGTATTTGCACAGCAGGGCGCGACTAATCCCCCTTCTTCTCAAAGAAGGTGGAGAGGCAATCCAAACCAGTCTGCCCCTGGTACTCGGGGACCCAATCCTCAAGGTATTGACCCTAACACTGCTAACCAGCAACAGGGCACTCAGCCCAAGCCGAACAAGCCTCTTCACACAAATAAGACTTGTTCGTGTTGCGGTGTTTATGGGCATTACACCCACGATTGTACCCTCTTACCACAGATGCGGTAGATGTGGGAGTCTCAAGCTACGTTGTGCGGACAACATGCCTCCCCTCATGCTCCCCCTAATGTGGCCACTACTCAACCAGCTGTGTTTACTGATCCTTTCCCTCAGCAAGGATTCGTGGCTACCCAACTGCCTGACAGCTAGGTCGCCACTCAACCTTCCCCTTCTGGTTCCTCCAATTACTAGATCCTTATGATGAACGCTGCTCCTTCCCCAACCGTCGACCTTCACCTTCAAACTCGGTCTCGCCAGTACCCCAAGCCTCCCGCTCAGTCTGCCCCCGAGTCCCCTTCTTCAGGTTCTACAGAGCCTCTTTCGACATCCAATGGCCCCTTACATATCCCTCAACCCAAAGTTGAGGTTCATACCAAAATTACTAAGGGACCATTACATCGAAATGCTGCTTCTGGTCGAGCTGCTCATTTTTATAGCATAGTAGATGATTTGGCGCAATCTCCTGCTCCCATTTCCACGTTGGAACTCCTCCAGTCGTGCCCTTCCCAAAAGAAGGCTCTGCTATCTGCCGTGGGCACTGTAGATCCTGCTGATGACAAAATGATTGTTTTCGACGCCCATCAAGCTGAACATCCTCCTCTCCTTGCTTCCGTCGCCTTCCAAATCCCAGTCAAAATCCGGAATGCCAATGTTTCTCGGTGTATAATTGATGAGGGGGCATCCACCTATGTGATGTCCGCTTCGGTTTGGAAGCAACTCGGATCTCCTGACTTGGCCCCTTCCATGATCACCCTTTGAGCATGGGATAGCCATGCCTCCCAGCCCATCGGCCTTTTCCGTAATTGTCCTATCACCCTTGCCGGTAAGACTGTTTGCGTTGACGTCGAAGTCATCAACGCCCCTCTAGATTACAAAATTATATTGGGGCGAAGCTACACCTATGCCATGTCTGCTGTCCCCTATGCGGTTTTTCGCAAGATGTGTTTTCCTCACAATGGAAAGATAGTCACCATCGACTAGTTGACTTATCATGAGCCAAAGTCTCAGACCTCCCCTGAGACGACCATCTCTTCTGTAGCTAATAAGCAAACCGTCGATTCCTTGACCAGTGTCTCCCCTGGCGTCTACAAAGATTCCTCCCTGCTTGGAACTTTTCCTGGTCTCTGATCCCAGCTTATCGAATGTTTGCATGATACAATTGTCTCGGGCTACCTTTAAGCGACCCGCTTCGGCTAGCCAGCAACCTCAGACTCAACCTCGCCCACCACAACCTGCTTCGCGCCCTTCATCTCCGCCAGCCGGACCTCCTCCTTCTGGCCCTTCTCCTACAACTGGTATCCCTGAACCCCTTTATCCCCCTGGATCGGTTCCCCCAGGCCTTAACCATCTCGGAGCCATCCCTCCTGGTCATTAGCCCGCTGGTCAGTTACCGTTCCTAGCTCTCCCTCCCGGAGTCTATTCGGTCCCCATCATGGCCACCCTCTCTCTCCCTAACCTGACCCTGGGTATACCCGTCTGGTACCTTGACCCTCCAGCCGCTACCCCTCCTGGTCACCCCAAACCCTATCTTGCTTTGACACCGGTTCAACCGGTCCCCCTTGCTTCCTCTATTGCTACCATGCCCCCTGCACCTCCCCAGGACCATACCCCTGTGGTGACAGCCCCAGGAAAGAAAGGCAAAGCTCGCAAGGGGGCATCCAAAGACAAGGCCACCCCGACTGACCCTGCTCCTCCCCCACCCGCAAAGCCTTGTGCCTTGTGTGATGTCATCGGTCACGCCACCCATACTTGTCTTGAGTTGCCCTGCATTCAACCCATGGTTAAATTCACGTTCCCTGAGTCTACGGTCTCCGACCCTTCTCTTCCATCCTCGTCCGTAACCAAGAACCCAGAAACTATTCACACTAGCAAACCCTGTGCTTTGTGCGGTATCCATGGCCATTACTCCCACCATTGTCCTCACCTGACGCATTACCGCGCCTCTTTAGAAGTATTCCGAGAGTATGAGGTTGAATAAAATCAATCCGCCTCTCCCATACTCGCGCAATATGCCTCGGGTCAGCTTGAGGATCCCCGCGCTCCCATCGACATTCCCCCCCCTAATGTCCAGATGACGGAGTCTACTATGACCATTATTTACCTATCATCCTCTGTACGACCCTTGGAGCACATTCCCCTCGAATCCTCCCCTGTTGTGTCACCTGACCCCCCCTTCAGCGACCACCCTTGACCCCCTCTTTTCTGCCCATACACGAAATCACTCCACCCGTATCTCTGTTGACCTCTGCAGCCCGAGTCCCCGCCATGCCTCTTACAGCCCTCATATATCACCCTCTAGTTTGTATATGAGTCATAGCCATCCTTCTCATCACACTCCCTCCCACAGTTGCCGCTCGATGTCTTCTGTACACTCACGCTGCCGTCATTGCATCTCCTCCCCCCATTTGTTGTCTTGTAACACCATTCCGCAGGACCTCCCATCCCCACCCTATATCGGTTACGCCGATGGTGCAAATCGTTACTCTCGGAATCTAGCCTCGGCAGGTTGGGCCATTTTCACCCCCTTGCATGCCCTTGTTCTCTGAAATGGGGTCTGCATTGGTACTGACACCAACAATCAGGCCGAATATGATGCAGTGCATGGTCTCTTAGCCGATGCCCTCTTTCATCGCATCCTCCATCTGCATGTTCATTTGGATTCCCTACTTCTTGTCATGCAACTAAATGGTGTTTATCGTGTGCATAACCCTGTGCTGTTTAGACGATATTTACGATTGAAACTCTTGATACATGAATTTGAAACCATAACTTTCAACCATGTACCTCAAGAACAAAATCACTATCTAGATAGTATTGCAAACCATGTTCTAGATTTGCATTTATCACACGCATTTCATACAAGACAATAACATTCATAATCATTAAAAACGATGCATATCCATAATATGTGTCGCAAAACATGTGTTTAGAGTCCATCTACTCTGATACATATGACATGCCCATAGCATGTTACAAAAACTCAAAACTGGGGGCACCACCTACCCCTACATACACACTAGGGAGCACCACATGCCCCATACCTTCTCACTATCTGGTGGATCCCGAGCCAATGGCTCTGCTCCTGCAGCCCGTAGATCACGTATGCCTTGACCGGCCATCGCCATGCACCGCATGACACCTCGCCATTCCGAGGCTAGACCAATGCATGGCTCCACGTACTGGTCGTCTAAGTCTTGCCACCCGCGCTCTGAAACTCTGGTCAGCAACCTCTCGTATCTACGGCGGATGTCCTCCAGAAGGGCGGCCACATCCTCATTGCGCGTTTCTCTCGACCCACTCGGCCCTGCAGCTCTAGAGGCTGTCGGGCGTCCCATATATCCGGTCGGTTTTACCGGCGCTATATCTGCATAACAAAAGTACATGAATCAATACCATATCTACTATTCAATAACTTTAACATGCCCATACAATAATAGTAATCTTTCACTTACCATCGGGCCCCCATACTCGACCAGGCGGAAGTGGCAGGTCCGGATCTCCACAATAACTCATCCCACTATAGGGATAGTCATCAATGTATAACGACATCTGATCCTAATGGGCAAAGAACTTAGGTCGAAACACTCGTCCGACCGCCCCTCCTCCTCCTCTGCACAGTAGCCGCCCCCACCTGTGCATCCTGGGCTCTCTCGGGCCCCCATCTAGGAGCTATATACGAGGTCGTAAGGTCGGGATCTTCTCAAAGAAGAAAGCACACAATAAAGTCCCATACGAGCAATCGTGGTTCACTTGCCGCTTGCAGAGCGACAACTGTCGTTTTAGCGACACCAACATCATTTGGGCCCACCCATAGTAGGTCCCACTCAACACACTCTCCAAAATCATCATCTGCCCCCCAGTGATGTGATGGAGCGCCTGGTTGCCCAGGATACGCAGCACCGCTGCGGCCACTGCACGGGTCTCTAATCTCTCTAAATCCCCGATCGGTATTCGAGTCCCCTTGACTTGGAGACCCAGTTGACAATGTCACTCCACAAACTCCATGATATGCCGCCCCCGCGGTAATACTAGCTGCGTGTTTCCCACCATCCCCAGTGGCGAGAGACCCGTCAGGAAATACACATTCTGGACTGTCAGTTCGATCCTGTGCCCCTGCACTACAAAGAAATCATGCTTTGGATCCCAGTAGCTGATAATCCGGGCCAACAAAGGCTCTCCCGCTCTCATCAAAGGGTTCTTCAAAAAATTTAGAACCCCAAACCTGACCAACACACGACGGACACCCTAATCTGCCTGGATCTCTACCCGTAATGTACCCAGGTCTCTCTCTCTCTAGTTAACCCGTATATCTGCCATATCTGCACAGAAACATCATCTTTGTCAGCATACAGATAGGGAATACCATAGCCAAACACAAAAACCCAACTCTCAGCCATAAATCAGCACTAAAACCCCCTCATCTTCCAGGTCGCACTTTTCTGCCCAATTCTGGGACAGGTCGCAGTTTTTGCCCTGAAACCTACTTCCCAGGTGCGACCCGGCCGTAGAGATGAAGGAGGGTCTCTTACTGAGATTTTGGGCCCTAAACTGAAATTTCAATCCATCAAAATGAAAGAGTAAGGTTAGGCCTCTTACCTGCAACTGACGGATCTTGATTCCAACGGTCGGTTTGTCCGCTACGCTCGCTGCAAAATTTAGGGCCTTCTCTCCTCTCTACATTCACCACAACAACACTAGCAAATGAGTGGATTTGGAGGGAACACTACCTTATTAAAAGAGAACCCTTGTTTCTTCTTTCGCCTGTTGCGACCATACCGTAGCTCCGTTTGACAAACCGTCTGCACCATTGGAAAGCTCTTGCCGAGCCCTCAAATGGGTATCTGTTATTTTTTTGTGATTTTATACTTCACCAAGACACATTTTGTCCAAGATGGTTCACTTCACCTCTCCTTAAAATCGCATTTCTTCACTTACAACACTTGTACTTGGGGCACCACTTTGCCTCCTTACTTGTCTTTGTTCGTGTTGATTTTCGTCGTGAGTTACCATCTTGTACTCATGTTTTCATGGTCCACCATTGGACCTTTACTATGTGACAGCACCATCGAGTCGCCCTTGTTTAGAGCATCCAAGTGGAGTCATCATCGCATTCATGGAGCCTATCACGAGTCCCTTTGTACCCCGCTATAGTCCTCCATCCCTCATTGCTTGGTTTCTCTCTTGTGTCACACATTATGGCCTTCAGTCCCACTGTCCCTTATCCCTGATGATATTTTGTCAGTCGTTGCCATGTCATTCATGCCCTTTATGCTCTAGCAAGGGAAGTCGTCCATTCGCTACTCAGTCCCCTCCATTCCACCATCATCATTGGTATTAGTCTGTCCGCCGCTCTACTATTTTCTCTCGTACCTTAATTGAGGATCTCTCATTGCCTCACCTATGGCGGACCTCCTTCTGTCGACATCAGCTCCTTCATTCCAGAAGACAGGTCTAGAGGGTGGTGTACCTTGGTTCCAGCTTCCACTCTTGTTCGGTGCCTCGGATCAGGCAAAGGGATCTCTCATTTCCCTTTGACTTGATTGTTTCTCCACTCCAGCTCCTTTCTGCGTGATCGAGATCCATATACTTGATGGTTCGGTGATGCAGCAGCAGCTCTTGGTGATTCCCGGGTGTGTGTGAGATGTCTCAGCCCTCATGAGGGGGTGGCCCTGCAGGTAGCCCCCCACATTCCCAGATGACCTCTTCATTGCAGCCCTTGATGTAGCTCCATATATTTGATGATGTCGGCCTTAGCCGCTTGCAGCGCCTCTTTGATTTGCATGTATCAGTCAAATTTTGTGAGCCCTTCCCCGCTTACTCAGATATTATTGTATAAGTCCTGGTTTTTATCCTAGGCACAGCATATATGTGGGATTCCTCATTGTATTCTTATATGGCTCATGTTTATGCCGATTGTACTTTATGGTTCGGTCCCTTGTTTACTGGACACACTATTCTTTTGTACTTTGTCTCGGCGGGCATAGGTATGCCTCCCCCACCGCCTTTAGCACAGGTACCCTCTCATAAAAAGAGACTTGTTGCACCTGTGAGTCTCGTCTCCTCAGGGTCTAGTTCTTCAGCACACTAGTCTACCTTACATTTCTCTCTCTGACTTCCCTCTTGATGTCTGGTGATTGAGTTCTTACAACGTACTTCGGTCATACGATTTTCTCCTAACACTCGCATGCTGGGGGGAAATCTGTTACACCATTTTTTTGGTCATCTAACCTATTATCATTAGATGGACCCAAGTACACCATGTAAGACCAATTTTACCCTAAGTAAAATTGCTTTCACTATGTAAAATAACTTAATAAACCACATTTATTAGGTTGTTTATGGTCTAAACAGGAAACCCCAAAAGGAAATATTAAGCAAATCTATATTTGTTTGATTTTCCTCATGGAATAATTAATTAAACAATAATTTAATTATTATTCCTCATCATGTTTAACCCAAAATAAAGAAATTAATTAGATAAATCTCTATTTATCTTATTATTTTCTAGGAATAATTATTTAAATCTTATTTAAATAATATTCCTTGTTAAATATGACTAAATCACCCACAAATAATTAAATAAATCATTATTTATTTGATTATCCTTCAACCACTTCCTTAAAATGATAAATAAATCATTTATTTATTTATTATTCACAAATAAAGGGATTTGACCCAAGTCAAATACCTTTTCCCTCCAACAAATATAATAAAATATTCATAAAAGGTGGGTCTAAATTTGGTTAATGTTATTTTAATCATGCACCAAGATCTAGAATGACCCAATATTTTGTTATAAATAGGAGGGTTTTTCCTATCATTCTTCACCTTTTGTTGCCTATTAGATCACTATGGATCTATACACTTGGTCACATTCTACATTATTTGCTGTGTGAGCTCCCTTTGAGTTCTATCTTTGTCTGGGTTTTCTACACCAACAAGAGAGAGAGATTCTAGATCTGAAGTGATGAGGACTTCCAAGAACCCATCCCATTGAGGAGAATTGGATACGCCTTCTTGTTTTCCTCCCAGGTGCCCTTAATACAAAAATTATTTCAAAAAACATTGTTCTTGTCTTGTCTATTGGATGTATGGAGCAAACCCTTAATTTTACTGCTTAATGTATTTCTATGCATAGATCTGGTTTTTTGCAGCTCTTGTCTTGATTAACTAACTGCAGATCTGAAGATATTGGCAGCCACTTTTGATGTTAGGGCTATTAGTTATGCGTAGCTAAAGTGGTATTTTTTCATACACTTCGACAAAGGATTCATACTAACAATAGGTGTTGCTATTCTCCCATAATTCTTAACAAAATTTATATAATACCCTTTTAACTCGAGAAATCCTCGCAACTTCTTTATGGTTGTGGGGACTTTCCATTCCCTAATGGCTTTAATTGTGTTAGAGTCTACCTTAACACCCTCGTGAGATAAAATATGACCCAAATATTCCACCTCTTGCGCTCCAAAGAAACATTTGGATGTTTTTTCATATAATTGTTTCTCCTACAATAGTTTGAGCACCCTGTCAACATGTTGAACATGATCCTTCCAATACTTGTTGTAGATTAGTATATCATCAAAAAATACTAGGAAAAATTTTCTAAGGAAGGGTTTGAAAATGGAATTCATCAACCCTTGAAATGTAGAAGGTGCATTGGTAAGGCCAAAAGGCATGACCAAAAATTCATAATGACCCTCATGAGTTCGAAATGTTATTTTCGGAATATCTTTAGTCTTCATTCTAATTTGATGATAACCTGAACAAAGATCCAATTTGGTAAAATAAATTTCTCCATGTAATTCATCCAATAATTCATCAATCACAGGAATGGGAAATTTATCTTTAATGGTGAGCTTATTGAGCTCCCTATAATACGGACACATGCACCATGATCCATCCTTCTTGTGTACCAATACTACAGGAGCAGAGAAAGAACTTTGACTAGGTTGAATTATACCCGCCTCTAACATTTCTGCAATCATACGTTCAATTTCGCTCTTTTGGAAGTAAGGATATCTATAAGGGCTGATGTTTGGAGGAACACTTCCTGGAATCAAATGAATAGCATGATCATGATCACGAATAGGTGGGAGTCCTTTGGGAGTTTCAAACACCTTGGAATGATTGTCCAAGACTTGTTGGAGATCTACAGAAATAGATGATGTTGATGTTGGAACTTCTAGTGAGCATAATTGTGCAATTACGCCTCGCTGTTCTTTCTTTAGAAGCTTTGTCATGACATTAGAGCTTATTATCCTTCCTGGCTTCCCCGCAATACCCCGTAATTCGACTTCATTTCCTTCTGAAAAAAATTTCAAGAAAAGTTCTTGAAAATTAAAAGCTACCGTCCCCAAAGATTGTAACCATTGTACTCCTAGTACAACATCAACATCTCCCATAGGAATGGAAAGCATTGGACTAGTCAATACATATTCCCCCATGGTTAGCTTGATATTATGGCATTTTCCAGAGAAATTTATAGTTCCTCCATTTGCAACCATCACTTAACATTCTGGTGCTGGGTATAGGAAACAATTTAATTCCTTGGCTACCTTACAATGAATAAAATTATGGGTGCTACCTGAATCAATCAACACTATTACCTTTTTCTTCTTGAATTGTCCTTCTATATTGAGATTTTGAGTGGTAATTCCTGCAAGTGCATTACACGATATGGTTAGATTCATTTCTTCCTCTTCTAGGGCTGGTTCCTGGTGTATATCCTCTTCTTGTTCATTTTCTTCTTCCTCTTCACAATCTATGTAAAATAATTTCTTCTCAGCACACTTATGACCTTTAGTGTATTTGCTATCACAACTGTAGCAAAGCACTTTTGCTCTTTTTTCTTCCAATTGTTGTGGTGTCAACCTTGTAGGTTGTGGAAATCTAGGAGTAGCAACACTTCCCTCTTTATAGAAGTGAGTGGTAGGCTTCCTTGTCGCCATAATTTTACACTCAATTTTTCTTGCCAACCTGAATGCCTTCTCCAATGAATCAGGTTCCAAAACGCGAATTTCATGTTGGATGTTATCCTTTAAAGTGCCTATGAAGAGATCAATCCTGTGTTCCTCTGGAATATCAGTTACCCTTATATTCAATTTTTGGAAGTCCTCAATGTGCTGCCCCACTAAAACCTTTTGTTTGAGATTTATCAATTGGCTAAAAAAGGTGTTGCTCTTTGTATCCTCATAATGTGCTATCATTTCCTCCGTAAAAATTGACCAAGTGACAATTTTTTTACGGGAGCAAAGCCATCGATACCATATAAATGTATTTTGTTCTAAATGTAAAGTTGCAATGCGTACCTTTTGTGTGTTTTGCACATTATGGAGATCAAAATATTGCTCCATCTGTAGTATCCATGTTACAGGATTCTTTCCATCAAACTTCCTCATATCCATTTTTGGAATATGGTGGTTCTTCCCGCCAACATTAGATTTTATGAAATCACGATTAACATTTATTTTGTTCTCATCATGAGTTTCCTCTACTATCTTTTCACCATTAGTAAACATTTCTTGTATCAAATTTGTCAAACCTTCCATGTCTGATTTTATATCATTCTTCATGTTTTCCATTTTCTCATCGATCTTAGCTTCCATGTCATCCATCTTAGATTCCATGCCAACTTCCATGCCATCTATGCCATTCTTCAAACCATCTATCTTAGATTCCAAGCCTTTCTTCAAACCATCCATCTTAGTTTCCATGCCTTTCTTCAAAACTTCCATGTCATTTTTTGTTGCTCTTTGCGAGAGAGAAATTTGTTGCACTTGCTCTTGTAATTTTGATATGTCATGTTGCCATTCTTCATCTTCATGTGTCATAGTAGAGATTTATAAAGGCTTAATGGGTGTTGAATTATTTTTAGGGGCCATTTTAGAATCCAATACTGATATCTATTCTACAATATGCCCTTGGAATCAATTCAACTTGATTCTTCAAACAAGACTTATGCAATTTGGGAAAAAAAAATACACACCTTTTACCTTCTTTTGAGGAGCTCGATATTGAAATTGAATTATCTCTATAATTGTGGATCCTCAATATCGAAAATTCAGGCATGTAGTATCCCTCTGAAGCTTATTTCAAATTCCATGGGTCTGATCTGATTTGGATTCTTCAACGCAAAGTTATGTCCAATCTCCCAAAATGACCAAATTTTGGACCGGTTCAGTACAGTGAACTTGTACAACTTGCCACGTGTCACTGTTTCCTCCTTTGGATCTAAAATTGATAGAACAAAAACTATAGTCCGTGTACTTGTGGCCAATTTTTATAGCATTCCAATCTGATGCTCAGCGAGAGAGATATGAATATTTTCCCACGATCACCTTTTTGAGATGAAATTCAGAAGCCTCAAAAATCCCTAACTTCCACAGATCATATCTCAGAAAATATTATGAACCAATATCTGAAATTTTTCAATGATGTTCCTTAGGATTGTGACTTCACACTGTAAAAATTTCAGCTTCTAAACCTTCGTAGAAAAAACATTATTACGAAAATACCGCGATGACCTCTTTAGGTTAAATTCAGGAGCCTGCAAAATGACCTAACTTGAACAGATCATATCTCCGACAATATTTCGAACCAAGCTCCAAAAATTTGCGATGATGTTCCTTATAAATAATCCAATTCGAAAGGGAAACCTCCAATACATTACATGAATGAACAATTCTTGGATGATTCAAATTACAAAACCT
This sequence comes from Pinus albicaulis, assembly GCA_034641835.2. Classification (NCBI taxonomy): domain Eukaryota; kingdom Viridiplantae; phylum Streptophyta; class Pinopsida; order Pinales; family Pinaceae; genus Pinus; species Pinus albicaulis. The sequence continues at coordinate 1,023,489,615 of CM076579.1, read as the reverse complement.
CCTTTCTATATATAGGTGTCCATGGGGCCACAATGTATTCCTAGCCGACCTAACAATAATAGTTTAAGGGAAAAATAATAGCAATATTGGGGTTACAAGAGTACAATAATAACAATAAGGGTGCTACACTAACAAAAATAAGGGACTATACTAGTAATATAGGGACCTAACAGGTACTAAAGACTAACACATACAATCAATTCTGGTAGCAGACCCCAAGTTCACAAAGAAGGCTATTGTTTGCTTTCAACACTGAGAAGGGAAGGATGCAGATGGAATTTCTAGAATCCTTGGTCCCACGACCCCAAGGAGTAGGAGATTACAAGAAGGAATCATTCAAATTTAATTCCAAGGACATCTATCCAATTTACCAAATGGAATTACAAAAGTAGACTGGAGAGATGGTGGCCTCCACCTTTACAAGTACTTCTATGAGCTTGTCAAAGCTGCAGGTATCCTTATCCAATTCTTAATCGCAACTCAGGATAGAAAAAATATCTTCCATGGCTAAACTCAAGGATCAAGTATTTATAAGATTTAATAGTGAAGCTGGGTCATGACCTAGCCAATGTTCAAGCTATGGAGGAGGTTTTGAAAAAGAGGAATGTTGACATAGCATCGCTTAGGAAACAAATCAAGATGCCAACAATAGAATACCCCTTGGCCAAATGCATTGAGGAAGATGAGTGAGAGATGAAAAAGATATTTAAGTTAGTTGTGGAACAATCTGCCCAAATCAAACATATGGAAAGCAAGATGGAGAAGCTATTGAACGAAAAAGAAGAAGCAGCTCGAGTGGCATTCATCCCACTGGAAGTTGTCCCCATTGTTTCGGGAAATGTTACCCTAAAGGTCTTTGGTTGATGAACCTTCATAGATCAGGGGAATTTCATTACAATAAGGAATCACTTAACCAACTTCTATGCATTAAACTAGAATCTACAGGTTTCAGACCTTACCCAGATATCCTTCGGTTGTAGTAGATCCTGTGGGGTGCAAACCCCCTTCAACTCTTTGTGCTTCATAATCTGTAAATCAACAAAGAATGAACACAAAATCCTTGTTGTAAAACATATATATGTTCTATATGTTAGTGAAAAACATGCATAATATTATAAAAACAATATTATATGAACAATTTAAGATCATTATACATGTATAAAATATTATTGACACATAAATATCAAGAACAAGATGGTACTTCTGTTATTAATGGCATGTACAGTAAACAAACATGGAGAGATCACCTGAAATTTGCCATGGCCTTCGAGCATCCCATCCTATGGATCTTTCCAGCCCTAGCCTCTCAAGATTTCTTCCAAGAATCGTGCACAACGGATGCCACATAGGCTGAGTGAACATCTCAAGGAAACAAGGGTTTCCTAAAAATATCTGGGAAGTGCAGGAGGCATGGGAATATATCAGACTTGGATAGGGCTCCAACAGCATATAATATCTATATTTCTCTCTCTCTTCCTCCCTTAGGCCATTCCCTTGAGGGGATTTTATACTCCCTCAAATTAGTTTTTGCAGTTGGGAACAGTTAGGCCACGGGCTGGGGTGGTTAAGTTACTAGAACAACCGTAAACCCCACCTCTAAAATAGGGAAATTATATATTTTTTAACGTTTAAAATGCCATATGAAGTTCTCTATGTACGGACTTGTGTGTATATGTGGAAAAGTCTGGGCAGAGTCACGTACGGGTTTTAAGAAACTATTTTTTGAGAAATATGTCCAAGTCTAAAGGGAAGGGTTGCCCAAGACCAATGTATAAATCATCAAGTATATGATGGTGATAAATGATGCTATAACAGATGCCCCCTAATGTATGAGGTTATAAGGGGTACATGATGGTCGAAATATATTATGTGCATAGAAAGAACCTTGTGAGGACTAGAGAGGACTTCACCAGATTTTAGCCTGCCAAAAAAATAGTGAGAGAGATCAGAATGATAGCTCATGTTTGAGGTGGGCATACCCATGCTCAGTGAAAGAAAAGCATGTTCACATATGAAGTATAGAGTGGATCCAATATGTATACAAGTATTGCTAAAATGTAGAGTACATAGTGAATCATATGATCACTACTCGAAAGTACAAGTCAAAATCAGGTCCAAGTATCACATATAGAAGACTGATCAATGATGCTGTAATAGATATCTGATCATAAAATCCACAACTAAATCTCCTAGTGCCAAATCATAAGTGGTGGAACAAAAGGTACAACACACAACTCAGGAGCTAACATATAAGATGCTGTTGTGATGAAACTGCAACATATAAGGGTGGATTGTGTCACTGGCAGAAACTTGAAGGAGTTGTCAAAGTGAACAAAAACATGCTGATGAAAACCTGAGGTCTTCACCGATCACCATGGCACAATTCTACACAATGGGAATAAATGAGTTGAAGTCGACCATGTGAGAAATCGTTTGATTACCGGTCATTAATGTATATCGTTAACAAATGTGAGACAACCCACCGATAATGATAATGGGTGTCAAGGTGCCCCAGTACAATCAAGAAAGTGAGAATGAATGAGTTGAAGTCGAACACTTGAAAAAATCTACCAATCAGGAGGCAATGACATATCCTCACTGTTGATAAGAAGAGTCTACCACTGATGACTGCAAACCCTAAGGTACTGACAAAAGGACTCTAGACCTTATTCTTAGAGCAATGAGTCAGAGTCGATGGGAAAATATTTGTTGGAAGGAAGGAATTAAGGCATCCCACATCAGTCTAGCGCAAGTGTAACCTGCAGGCCAAGATTTGGAAGGAATCGGACGAAGTAAAGTGAAGTAACCAACTTGAAGTATGTTTCTGGCATGCACAATATGAAGCTAGCGCACGGTAAAAACCCTCTAAACCAACCAATAATGAAAGATGACAAATAGGTGAGATATCCACTGATATGGTCAAATGGAAATCAAGGTACTGCATGAATCCCATGTGTCATAATGTAAGTTGAAGTCGAATACAAGGGAAACCACTCAGTCAAAGACCCATGATGATGATCAAATGCTGAGAACAAGGTCACCTATCAATGATGTAAATAGGGCCGGGGTGGAGCTGTAGGTTTACTCTTAGAACAATATGTCATAGTCGATAAGAGACAAACCCGCTAGCAAGAAGTCAGTGCAGACCTTCTCAAACTAGCACGAGCAAAGGACCAAATATCAGATGTGATAGAACAATATACTGACAAGACCGGGAAGGTTGACTGAAAAATGAGTCAAGAGACACCGCAGAAAGGCCGACTCATGTTAACTTCCCTTGAACAAAAGCATGACTCATGTTGACTATGGAAACAAAGGATAACTTTGTATAATTTTGGCATGCAGGGGGCATGAAAAATCCCTCCATATGATTGGAAGAAATAACCAACTGGGGGAGAACTGATTCATGAAACAAGGTTATGGATTCTCCTAAGTCAAAAAATAAAACCATCCCAAATGGAGAAAAGACTTAGCTTTTTTGTGCTTTGTTCAAGGGCAACATAACTGACACTGTAGCTGCCATCAAGTATGGAAGTAATATCCCGTTCCCGCTCTTTCTCAAAATAATTTTTTTTTTTGTCTTTTTCATATTCCAAGCCCGAAAAAGAATAAAATAATGCTATAGTACAATGGATAGAATGAGTGTCGTGAAACAGATGCAGTAGTTCCTAGGATAGGAACAATCCTATGCTCAATGCAAGGTGGAAAAAATGGTAAGTGACACTTAGAGGAATGTTCCATCTATGGGTAAAGATGTCAAGTCGGAGAAGCTAAGTTATTGCATGGTTAAATTATATAGAAATACATGGTCAAAATATGGCTTAAACATGAGTCCAAATGAAGCTGGCTAAAGGCCAAGATAAAAAAGTACTCAATATGCAATGCAGTGATACAACTCGACAACATAAGGGAGCCTCTAGGGTAAATGGCCAAAACATGATAGCGAAGAAGGAGAATAATGAAGCTTCAATGCATAAGACATGGCAGGACTAAAGAGGACTCCCAAGCCTACATAAATTACATCATGGGTTACAAATGCTAGTGAGGGACTAACTAGGAAGCCCATGTAAAGGAAGGCTCGAGCACCAAGCCATGATTAAAAATTCGGCGAGTAAAATGGGTTAAGTACTCATGAAATGATGGGATCTACCCTATGGAATGTGATCAGAATGGAGGCTAGTACGCAAATATGCAACAGAATAGTGGATTCCCTGACCTATATGCCAGTTCTAAATGATATACCTGCCATGACAGGTTAGTGGTCATGGATCCGAAGAAAAGCTAGGACAATCTTGAATTCAGCAAAATGTACCTGAAAAAAATACTTTGCCCAACGCTTAGAAGCCAAATGGTTATATAGCTTTGGTCGAATTCAAAAAATAAGAACAAGTAAAATTTGTAAAAAAAATTCAAATTCTGGGCATAAATACACAATTTGACTCACATTTGGATCATTTTCACATTGCAGAAGTGGAGAAAGAGCTTTGGGAAAAAAATTCCTCTTCTCAAATCTAGAGCAATCAGCCATCAAATTGCGCCAACTCAATCAAGTAAGCTCTAAAATCATCTTTTTAATCAATTTCGTTCCTGTATAAGGAAAATCTTTGGAAATTTGACTGTATAAAATATATTTTTTATTGAAACCCTCTACGCATACACGGGTTCGTGTGGACGAACCTGTGTATCATATGCGACTGTGTACAAACGAGGTCCACGTATGCATAGAGCGAAAATTTAAAACTTGCATCTAATAAATCATTTAATGTTTTTTCCCAGGATGTCCATTAGTTCGAGATAGTGTGAGCATAGTGCAATTGACAATGAAGTGATGGAGGATCAAACTTCCTTAGATATTCTCCAGAATTGCGGATTGCTCAAATTTTTCAAAATGCCCAATATGAAAAGCAACGTATGTTTGCTTCAAATGTTGGTTGATCATTGGGAGCTAGAAGAATATTGTTTCATAATTGATCAGATGCCACTACACATAGAAGTGTAATATATATATTTCATTACTGGACTCTCTTAGAGATGAGACCTAGTAGACTTGCACGAAAAGGCTATTGGAGGGCTGACCGTAGAGGATTATGTCCAAGTCTATTGCGTAGAGGATGAAAAAAATGTAGGAACACAGATTCCTATCAGAGATCTGAAGGATTTATACATGAAGATCCTTCTCTTTACCATTGGAAGAGTTTCAAGATCAGCTTCTCTACATTAGGCTTCGCGGACACAAATGAGAATAGCAATGGAATGCTTGATTCATCTCTTTGATTAGTGCACAGCCTTGCTGAGCAATATGAAGAAAAAATTGAATTCAATCTGAAAAGCAAAGAAAAAACACTTCGGGTATGGTACAATATTGCTAACATTCTTCTTAGAGAGGGTCCCAGGGCTTCGGCCCAAGGTCATTTCAATTATCAGCAGTCTGAGAGATCCAAGAATAGCCCGATGGGTTGATCTGATGAAGATAATAGGGGTAAGTGAAGTTCCCCGGACCACTTGGGATGATGAGTTCTTCTAATGGTGGGAAGAACAAGTCATCGTAGTGGAATATTATCCCTATTCTAGGATGGAATTTCATGTAGATCCAAATCTAGTCCTGCCACCCAGTACAACATGGGGTGCAATCTGTGAGATTGCATTTTTTATTATGTTATTTTTATGATTTTTTCAAAGTATGAAAATGAAAAAAATGTTTTTGATTGGACTAAATGACTTAAAAAATTATGATGATCATGATGCAGACATGGGACCAGTCAGGCCGGAAGGGTATCCAAGGCATAAGCATCACAGAGGTGAGGCAGATGTTGAAGACCCTAGCAGGACACTCCATGCAGTACAGAGGAACTTGGAGAGTTTGACTTGCAAAGTGCCTATGGCCGACATCGACGACCTATCGAAGGCTATCAGAGACGAGTGGTAGGAGTACCATGAGACTGGGCTCGGTTATTACGCCATGTAGCGACTGCCATTGTGTTCTATAGGAACACAAATGTTGGGCAGGGACCTCAGGAGTAGATTTATAGATATGATTGGATGATTGTAATATTTTTTGATGATAGACATGATTGGTCATAAGCCCTAATTTTGTAGGACATGATGGTCTAGATTTTGTCTATATATATATATATATATATATATATATATATATAGATATATATATACACAATGATTTATATGATGTGATGAATCAAATGTATGATAAATGAATGATGTATTTCATATATATTTTTTTAACATATTGAATGATTAATATGCCAATCAATCACTTGAGTAGCCAATAAGTCTTCCATCCAATTGTTAGCTGGAGGAATATGAATGAATGTTATAAATTGAAATGATCGTTGTAACAAACATACCCTAAAAAACAATCAATTTAAAAATGGGTCTCGAACATGATATGTGTTTTTCAACTGCGAAACCACTAGCTGTGAATCCAAGAAAACTACTAATGAATCAATACCCAAAGATATTGCCTCCGAGAGTAGATTGACCATTCTGCTATGTTGTTCGAAGTAGGACCAATGCAAACACTTCTTGAAACTAACAACTAACCAGATGGATAATGGAGACTGGATCAACCCTACGGTTGACGGTATGCCTTGCTGGAAGAAGAGAAACAAATGCTTCCCCAACGCAAACGAAGAATTAAAAAATTGGCAAAACCGACTGCAGGAAATCTCTACATTGCGTTGTCTATGAATTACTAGGGACTTCCGATATATATCTTATGAGGTACGAGAATTACCCTTCTTTGATGGCTCTGGTAGTATAAATGAATTTTTGCAAACCTTCAAAGCTGAGGTTCCCAGAGAACTAAGGCTATGGGCTCTTAACCTAGCCATGCGCGCAACGCCTACGAAATGGTGGGACGCATATAAGGGGGCATTCCAGGAATGGGAGGAATGTCGGGATATGATGATACTACGGTTTGAGCCTCCGACCAATGTATGCGTCAAGAGATTCTAGGGCCCAGGAAATCTGCGCAAACATTTGTTCGCTTGGATGGAGAAATGGTGTGATCATACTATAGAAGAATGGGTTCACTTGTTTATTCATGCCTTGGGACAAATTCCCATTGCATGGTACCTTGATGTAGAGTTACATCAGCACACCCGCTAGTGGAAAATCTTAAAAGACAAATTCTTGGGGACATTTGGGCTAATGGCAGGATTGGAGGTGCTTGAGGAATCTCTACAGACTAGTGATACCTTTGTGAGTGATGAATCCATCCCTGACGCAGTTAGAGAAGGACCCATCTGGGATACACCGATGCAGGATAATATCGAGTCCCACAAGGCCACCATGGAAAATTACGATGCAAATTCGCGCAAGGTCTCGATCATAGAATCAAGGGGGGAACACACAGTTGCAGGACCTCTGATACATACGATGGATGGTACGAAACCACGAAGCGCTAACATAGATATTGAAGTACAACTCAAGCTACCTACAATTGGGAACTTCTGGGATGATGGGTCAGTAGGAAAGATTGTGGAACTAATCATGGAGTATCAAGACATATGTCGAGAAAAGTTTTTAGGGCCTGAGGAGATCACGGGTGATTTGGGTAGTATGCATGTCACTCTCAACTCAGATGTGTAGCTGGTGAGAAAGCGGCCTTATCATACGCAGAAGGTTAGGGAGCAGATCGACATTACGATCATTAAACCAGTTAGATGGGCGAACTAGGTAAGGCCTACGACTATGAATATGTTATGCTCGATCATGGAACATATGGGCTACTATAGAAAATTTAGTCAGGAATATGCACTGATCACTGCACCATTAAAAAATCTACTTAAACAAGATATTTCACTCAATTAGGATGACGCATACCAAAAGAGCTTTGAGCTACTCAGGAAAAAGATGGTCTTTGTACCTGTTAACACTTCCACCAATTTGGCAATGATATTTCATAAGGATACTTTAGGAATTTTCCTGGACGTGGCCCGTACACAGCTTGGCACCAGAAAAAGTAATCACCCAATCGCATGTGCTAGTCGGGAAATCATGGGTGCGGAGTGCAATTATGCCACCACGAAGAGGGAAGGTATGGCCCTAAAGTATCAACAAAATCTATTAAGAAATCATTGTAAGATGATTACATATCATTCGGTTTTAGAGCACCTAGGGAATAAGCCTATGTTGGGGGGAATATTCTGTAGGTGGCTATTGTTTCAAGAATACGGTGTTTAAATCATCGTCAAGTGAGGCAAGTTGAGTACGGAGCACTTGTCCTGAATTGTGATAGGTGACAGGCCCACTAGCTGGAAGAAAGGATTTCCTGATAGGCAGTTGTTCGCCAATAAGGTCGTGGAGGTGTGCTTCACTGAGATCTCTCCATTCTTGACCACAGGCATGGCACCTGCCGAATATTCGATACGAAAAAAGAAGGAATTGGTTCACCGAGCGGTGGACTTTACCATTATCGCAACTTAGGAAGTACCACGTAGAGATGGCCTAGAGTGAGCAAACCAAGCTCTCTTGGTAGAAGCCCATGGAGGCATAACAGTAGGTCACCACGCAGGAAAGATGGCAACAGAAGAGATCTTGAAGGCTGGGCTATGGCACCACAGAATTTCGGTTGGAAGGAATCACATCAGAATGACGCAGATGCGTTGGGTACGCAGGAGGTTTGCTTCGAACGTAGGGGTGTGCTGGGATTGTAGGGGTCTGCTGAGCGCACCTCAGATGCGAAAAATAGATGTTGAAATAGTAAAATCATGTAAAAAGAAAAAATTATCATTGTATGGGGCAGTTGTAATATTCCTACTTAGCCTAAGCTAAGAGGAATATTCATTTTTTTTTTACTTTCTGTTGCATGAATGAATGAATAAAGGACGACATGTAAAACTCCTGAAAAGACTGAATAAATCAATGGACATGTAAACAAAGATAAATCGGGGCCATGTAAATAAATCACTTGCAGGTGTGAAAGGGGTTTGAGCTGTAAGACTAGGTCAACCTTGACCAAATCTACAATGCTGTCTAGGTTCAATGTATCTCCTAAAGGGACAGCGCAGTTCTAGAAGGAGGCCCCTCATGTGAAAGGAGCTAACTCATCGAGGTGGTTTAGGGTTTGCAAAGGCCTTCATATTATAAAAGGAAGGGAAGGGAAACAAGAGAAGGTTTTTGATTGATTATATTTCTGAGTATCTTGTCTGCTTAGACAAATAATATTCTCTGCTTTTTAGTAGAGAATTGTGCTGCTTAGCACTTGGAATTCCTATGCAGGGATTTCACCTCTTCCTTTGAGGATCCTTGGAAGAGTATTTTATGATTTGATCCACTATAAGGCTTGAGGCCAAGCTCTACTTCCAATTGCAATACAGATCCAGTGAGGGTTTGTCTGCTCTTGCAAGCTGCAGCAAGTGGGATTCTAGATCTGCAGAGATCTAGCTTGTTTTGGGAGCCTTTTCTCATGGAGTGTGTCTTTTAACCTCCTAGAAGAGTGCCTCTCTTGTTTTTACTTCAGATCTGTATCTTGGAAATTGGCCATCTATGTCATTTAAGCTAGAACACAGTTTTCATTGAGGAATTGCGTTATTTTCATATGAGATTCTTCAGGGTGTTTTGATCCCAGTTTTGATGAGAGATCTCTGGTGCTGGGCTTTGCCTTCCACTTTGGTGATCCATGGATTAGCTTGTTGATCCATGTTCTATTTAGATATGATCTATTTTAATGTAAATTTATATTCAGAAATTACTGCAACATTTTAGAGATCTACAACTTAAAACTCAGATCTACTCTTGTTTATGCATGATTTGGTCAAAACCCCAAGGGGATCTTGTAAATAATACTATCTAGTTTCTATATCTGAAATGGATCTGATGTTTTGTCCACATATATGTCCTAGATCTGAGTTGTTATTCAGCTGCTACAGCTCCTTTAAATAATTTTGTTGAGCCATTTCTTCAGTTATATATATGTGTTGTAGCTCTCTTTTTTGAGGATTTCTTGCTCTATTGCCTCATGTATTCTACTGTATATTGAAAGAGCTTCATTATAATTCTGATTTGCTATTTTAAATTCATAATTTAATCATATTTGATGCCCTCATTCTCATACTATCCAAGACTGTGTTATTTCTGAAGCGGTTTGTTTTGCATAGTTGCAGCCCCTCTTGTAGGGTGTTTTTCAGCTAGACTAGGTGGTGGGAGATCTGTTTACCACACCTAGTTTGATTTATTTTTTCTCCCTTTTTGGATATAGACCCTAGATCTACTGATCTAAGGGATCCAAGGGTTTTAAACTCATTTCTATACATCAATATCCTAGGAGTGCATTATTTCAGCAAGCTTGCTGTGTTATTCCAGATTTGGAATATTATAGTGGTATCAGAGATCCTTTCTTGGCACAACCTGTACTTTCCTTGGATCATCACAGATATGTTGCATTCAGAAGAATATGAACCTCTTACTAAGAGGGAGAAGAGGTATCATAATAAAATTCATAAGAATTATGATTATACTATTGATGATCTAGACAAGGGTAAAGCCCCTGAAACTGCAAGTGACAAAGAAGGAGAAGAGTTTGCAAGAAATATTTTGGTGGCCATACAAGATCTTGAAAAAGAGATAAAAGAGATGAGGATAGAAAGAATGAGGGAATATCCTGGAATATTTAATCCAGGGGAAAGCTCTGATATGTCTCATCATTGGACTGGTCAACCAGTGAGCCAGCCACAAGCCCCACAAGCCTCACAATGCTCCACTATGCTTATCTTCTTGGCTGTGGAGAATGAAGGACCACAAGATCAAGCTTCCCTTGAAGATTATTTTGTGGAGTATGATTCTTAGAGTTAGATATTCAAGGACCATTTAAGTTTCCAAGATTTTTGTCACCTCAATGACAGAAGAAGACCAAGGCAGCAGTATAGAGATGGTGGGTTCTTTCATCATCAAGATAGACACCACTCTATGGGCAGATTATTTTTGCCCAAATTTGATGGATCATCCTCCAGTTTTGCCAAGGAATGGGTATAAAATCTAGATATTTACTTTTAGTTGAATAAGGTCCCTGAAACTGAAGCCATCAAGATTGCAGCGCTGCACTTTGAAGGTGAGGCACACAATTGGTGGTTCCATGGGTTGTCTACATTGGGACACATCAATGTGACTACCTATTTTGATTTTAATAAAACACTGGTGGAGAGGTTTGACAGGAAGGATCCTGAAGCACCCTTCATAAGACTTGCAAAGCTGAAGGAGTCAGGAGATGAAGAGACTTATATCTCTGAGTTTCTAAGATTATCATTCATGGTCCCTGATCTATCTATAGCAAGGAGATTCTACATGTTCATCGCTGGCCTGGAGGAACCTTTGCATGGGTTGGTTAAATCTACCAAGCCCATCACTTTTCATGATGCCATTGAGAGGGCTAGAGACCTCCAAGATGCCTTTCCAAAAGAAAAGGCAACTTTCCAAAGCAAGGCCCCTCACTTTTCTAAGGGGAAGGAAGGAAAAGCTACTCCTCCCAAGGAGAGCTCTTTGAAGAAACCTCTTGATATTGATCTCAGGAGGGAATTGAGAAAGAAGAAACTTTGCTTCACTTTCCAAGAGTCATGGGCATTGGGACATAGATGTGCTGCTAGAAAATCACACTACATAGAAGTATTCTCAGATTTTGAGGAGGAAGATGAAGATGATGAACCTAGGAGGGGTCACAGTGCTGATGATGATGAGGAAGATCGAACACCATCTAGAGATGGGAAGGGAGCCTTTTCCCTAATGAGTGGGACTATTGTATCTTTAATAGGACTGCCTAATTACTTGAACCTAAGAATACAAGGTTCAGTTATGAATCAGAGAGTATCTATCCTGATTGATAGTGGGGCAACCCACAACTTTATTGATGCTCATCTTGTGCAAAAAAGAGAAATCCCCACTGATACTTTTGAGGGATTTTCTATCTTGGTCCTAGGAGATAGGACCATGAAATGCATGAAATATGTTCCCTCACTCTCTGTCACTATGGGATCCTACACTCTGGTGGATCACTTCTTTGTAGTTGACATAACAGACACCAACATTATTCTGGGTGTCCAATGGTTGATTACCTTGGAGAAGGTTACCACTGATTGGAAAGCTTTGTAGATGGAGTGGGTGGACTTGAAGAGTGGAAAACCACAAATGATTCAAGGCATGCACACTTATCCTTCACCTAATACTTCCACACAAACAACAGAGATGGATTTTCACAATGGATGCTGAAAGGGAAATTCTTATCTAGTGGCAAGCCACCTAATTCAGATCTTGTGGGGAAAGCCTCACAAAGTGCTACTCCAAATATAGATCTAAGAAGGATTGGAGCAATGAGAGACCAAGTAATAGCACTGGAGGGCTTGGGACAACCCAAGAATGAGGGGGATCTTCTTCCTGTATCACTATCACCCTCTCACTTTTCTGAATCTGCGCTGTGGGAGGAGAAGAACGGGAGGATTATCCTTCCAACAAACAAATTTGGCATGAGAAATGTCAACAACGATATCATAAACATGACAAGTGCTTCCATGGATGTATCAGCAACACTATCATTGTTGAGCAGTGTGGATATTTATTGGAAATCTCAACTGCTTGTAGAGTATTCCAAAGATCTCCACACAGGTATGATACTAGATGGCATGCATCAAGAAGAGGGCTACTTAGTCCAAGGAGGAGTCATCTATTATCATCAAAAGGTCTTCTTGGCTAAAGCTTCCAAGCTCAAGTAGATGATCCTACAAGGAGCACATGAGGCATTCTTCCTCAGCCATATGCATTCAATGAAGATCTATACTCTGATCATGAGGGGTTTTGATTGGGAATGCATGAGAGAGGAATTACATCAACACTTTCAATAGTGCAATAGCTATGGAGAATTGGGGAAGCCAATGGATTCTTTGCAAGAGTCATCTCAACCAGCTCTTCCTTTGCTTGAGAGGAGGGAAATACTCATGCACAACTCCATGTGTATGAATGACTATGATGGTAAAGGATCTGATCATGCCAAGAAAGCTTTACTTTCTGATTCTTTTGCCATGTTTTTGCAAGATATGACTCCTAAAAGGAGTGAGAGATCATGTGGATATCATGGATTTTGGTGGGCCAATAGAGATGTTGAACTTGGCCACTCCCTTATTGTGCAAAGGCAAATTCCTTCTCATGATGGGTGCTTTCCAAAGGCACCAAGATTATCCAACACCTTTAGCCATGTTAAGGTGACTCATGCAATAAATGTGTGGTGGGAAAGCCACTTACCACACCTTGATCTAATGCAGGAAGGTGGTGCACTGTGCTGGAATTACATGTGGGATTTTGACCCACCTCCTCAAGTTCAGATTTCAGTTTGCCTATATGTGTTTTTACTTCCATACTTGGATGATATAGTTGTATTGTTTATGGGGTTGTATGGATAGGGGATGGGCAGTGTATATGTACCACATGGTTTAGAACTTCTACCTGTACTTCATGATACATGTTTTAGAAGTAGCATTACTTCAACCATGTTTATTTCTGTTGAGTTTTTCACTCTCGGTGGGATGGACAATGCCCATATCATGTTAACCTTGGAGGAAAAATTCATGAGGTATTGGCTTGATGAGCACTTGGTTAATGCTGAGGACTTGATCTTTGATGATGACATCAATGAAGGAGGAGAAGTACCACAAATATTACCCTATCAATTGCTTGAGGACAAGCAGTATTTTGGAGGGGAGGACTGTAATAGTCCTACTTAGCCTAAGCTAAGAGGAATATTCATTATTTTTTTACTTTCTGTTGCATGAATAAATGAATAAAGGAGGACATGTAAAACTCCTGAAAAGACTAAATAAATCAATGCCCATGTGAACAAAGATAAATGAGGGCCATGTAAATAAATCACTTGCAGGTGTGAAAGGGGTTTGAGCTATAAGACTGGGTCAACCTTGACCAAATATACAGCGCTGTCTAGGTTCAATGTATCTCCTAAAGGGACAGTGCAGTTCTAGAAGGATGCCCCTCATGTGAAAGGAGCTAACTCATCAAGGTGGTTTAGGGTTTGCAAAGGCCTTCATCTTATAAAAGGAAGGGAAGGGCAGCAAGAGAAGGTTGTTGATTGATTATATTTCTTAGTATCTTTTCGGCTTAGACAAATACTATTCTCTGTTGTTTAGTAGAGAATTGTGATGCTTAGCACTTGGAGTTCCTATGTAGGGATTTCACCTCTTCCTTTGAGGATTCTTGGAGGAGTATTTGCTAATTTGAACCACTATCAGGCTTGATTCCAAGCTCTACTTCCAATTGCAGCACAGATCCAGTGAGGTTTTGTCTTCTTTTGCAAGCTGCAGCAAGTGGGATTCTAGATCTGCAAAGATATAGCTTGTTTTAGGAGCCTCTTCTCATGGAGTGTGTCTTTTAACCTCCTGGAAGAGTGCCTCTCCTTTTTATACTTATGATATGTATCTTGGCAGCTGGCCATATATGTCATTTAAGCTACAACGCAGTTTTCATTGAGGAACTACGTTATTTTCATGTGAGATTCTTCAGGGTGTTTTGATCCTAGTTTTGATGAGAGATCTCTAGTGCTAGGCTTTGCCTTCCACTTTAGTGATCCATGGATTAGATTGCTGATCCATGTTTTGTTTAGATATGATCTATTGTAATGTAAATTTATATTCAGAAATTACTGTAGAATTTTATTGTAGAAATTACTCTTGTTTATGCATGATTTGGTCAAAACCCCAAGGGGATCTTGTAAATAAGACTATCTAGTTTCCATATCTGAAATGGATATGATTTTTTTTCCAAATATCTATCTTAGATCTGAGTTGTAATATTTAGCTACTTCAGGTCCTTTAAATAATGTTTTTGAGCCATTTCTATAGTTATATATGTGTTGTTGCTCTCTTTTCTGAGGATTTCTTGCTCTATTGCCTCATGTATTCTACTGTATATTGAAAGAGCTTCATTATAATTCTTATTTTCTGCTGTACATTCATAATTTAATCATATTTGATTCCCTCCTGCTCATACTTTCCAAGACTGTGTTATTTCTGAAGCAATTTGTTGTGCATAGCTGCAACCCCTCTTGTAAGGTGTTTTTCAGCTAGACTAGGTGGTGGGAGATCTGTTTACCACACCTAGTTTGATTTGTTTTTTCTCCCCTTTTGGATCTAGACCCCAGATCTGATGATATAAGGGGTCCAAGGGCTGTAAAATCATTTCCATACATCAATCTCCTAGGAGTGCGTTATTTTAGCAGGCTTGCTATGCTATTTCGGATTTGGAATATTATAGGCATTTAATGCGGCGATTTTGGGATATTTTTTACCGTTTACTTAATGTAAAGTCCCATGCGAAGTCTACCCTACCATTGGGTGATCAAAAAGAATATAAACTAGGTGAGCTAGATTAGACATGGGTTCCATATTGCTTGAATAGCTTGTACTTAGCTTGGTTGTCCTGAATGAAGTTGTGCTGTAAGAAATTTTGTGCCTATAGCATCTCTTTCATGTCTAATGTTTGTGAGTCCCAGGAGTAGGGCCACGCTTTTTGTTACTCTTGGTTGTTGTTCCTTATAGCATTGGTTTCCTGGGAAGCTCTGGCAGAGTCAGTCCTCCCTGAGATCACCCTAGATATGTGCGAAGGGGCTCACTATGCACACTTATCGGATTCCACATATCTCCAACGGCTCGAGGACAACCAGGTGTTCTTGGTCCACTTTCAGAGAGCATGGCTGCAACTATTAACTCCCGACCATGGTTATCCCCTTCCTTGTATGACAGATACAAGGGAATTGTCGTATTTCAGGTTACTCTACACAATGTTCAGAATAGAGCACACAAGGAGAAAGCCTGGACTTCGCTTCCTTATATGGTGATGGATGAAGAAATCGACAACATCATTACGCTCTAGCCCCCTAATTAGAAAATCGACTTCAAAACTAGCGAAGGGTGTTGGAGGCACCAGCACATCCCAAGTCACCCCCCTTGTCGTCGTCCCAGATATCAGAGGTACACACAAGAGTACTAGGAAAGACACTCGTGTGGCCACCCAAAAGGATGCACAAAAAAGGAATGACGTCGAGGCAGAGATCGAGATGGATTCACAGACCAGCTTGGGCATAGAAGGTCTGGCTACAGGCGGACTTGCCTCCCCCCACAGCACGAAGCGAACAAGCGAGCCTGTCAGAACGCCTTGCAAAAAGCAGCGCTTTGAGCGAGCGGAACGAGACGAAACAGTCACCTTGACTGACAGAGACCTGGAAAAAATCGTTGATGTAGTCACTTTGGCCACGGAGGACAAATGGGTCACCTTAGAAGAGCAGCAGTGGACCGCGGTCGAGACAATTCAGGCTAAGTTGTGAGCACTACAATTAAAGACAAACACATTGCAAATTAGTGCGACCCCGGTACAGCTAACCACTGTTGCCAGCAGCACAACACTAGTTATAGATGACAACCACCTCTATTCTCTCCCTGGAGCAGATATGGTGCTTAGTCCACCCGACCTGGGACTCCAAGTCTAGGCCAGTACAAAAGTCTAGATAAACTTAGCTAGGCTCCCTCATGAAGCCTTGCAGGGTCTCCACACCACTGTATTTCAGGAAATCCACCATCGAGACCAACAAGTGCACCAACAGCTCAGCGTAGCTGAATAAAAAATCAATGCAAACAATATTGAGGTGTGCCTCGCTACCGCGAAGAAAACAGAGCTCGAAGACATGATTCACCGACTGTGTGCAAATTTTCTCACAGAGATCCCAACCTCTGCCACCCATCAAGAAAAATTAGAAAGACTAGTCGCAACACTCAAGGACTCTCGAGATGAAGTTTAAGTTGTCAAGACACGCATGGAGTAGCAGATCGCAGATCTGCAGGCTAAGTTACAACTCAAATAACCTCCGGAGGTCCGGGCCCAGCGAACTGCGCTGGTCACCGCGACTACGAATGTCATTACAGGGAAGATCGCATAGGGAGCTCAACTACTGGAGACCGCCATGTAGCTATGGACTAAGGTCCAGCATGATCTAATATTGTGAGGGATAAACCAGGACCTGCGCCAAAAATAAGAAGATTTCAAGACAATCGAAGCCATCTTGCCCACCTTGGTGCCTGCTCAGTGCTTGCAACGACTGCATATCAGCCAAGTGCTCCAAGAGGATATCGATGACCTACGGCAAAATAAGAATATCCTTGGTGATTGACTGAAGCTGTGGGCTGACGCAGCCCTCAAAATTTCACAGGATGTTGATGTTGTTGTCAAGCATCTAAGCCAAACTTTAGAAAGTGTCACAACCGCGACTGAAGGACCACTGTCAGAAAAGTTGGTCAACATTGCATAGCATGTAGTTTTCCAAAGTGAAGGCATGCTACCTCCGTTAGCCGAGGCGACCAAAGTATTGCAAGCACAGGTCGAAGCCCCACTGGCACAGTGACTCGGGATGAGTCACAAGATTGTGTTGGGGGACTGTTGGAGCAGGGTCTCCCAAAGGCTATGAATTTTGTCCAATTTTGTATAATTTTTTATTGTTTAGTCTAACACAGGGGTTTTGGGGTGGGTCAAAGCCTCTGACACATTGTAAATGGGTCAAGGGTAGACCAAGAGTCTGAAAACCATGGTTTGTGGACCATTGGATGCGTAGGCTAAATCACTATAAATATATGAACCTTTTTTGAGTCATAGGTAGGAAAGAATAGAGATTGATGCGAAGTACGAATTGTTAGATCTGTGGTAGGGTTGTTTGGGTTAGGACTCCTACTGGCTATGTTCGTAGGTGGTAATTGGGAATGTAAGAGGATTTTGGGTAACGATATATATGTGTGGAAGTACTATGGATATCTCATGTTATCTGAATGTATTATGTTATGGTTTATACGAACTTGAGTTATATTTTTTTTTATCTCTTAGTAGCTACGAATTATCTGTGTTTATAGTACATGTGTCTGTGATTTGTTAATTCGCTGCGATTCTGATGTTCTATGATTATAGCAGATAGTGCACACATGGATGCGGACCTATTAATTAGATCTGATAAGCTGTCTTCTGGTTATTTATTGAGACTCATGCGAACAACCTCGGGTGCTATAGATCTAATAGTTGCAGACCATCTTGACTTAGCTTCTCTCTCCATGGTGCGGAAACCTAGTTCGAGCACCCTCCCATACTGCTTCGGGTGAGACTTTTGCCTGCGCAAGAATGTCACTGCCGAAAGGGCCAGTAGTATAGGGGTTTTTTGGCAAACCTTAACCTCCAAACCTAGGTCAGGACCCCTCGAGCCAACACATGCTTGGAAAGAGCATCGTCTTCCTGAACCAGAGCCATAGCAATGGTAGATTCTACTGCCGTGAGATACAAGAAGAAATCCCTGCTATGATTAGGTGGAATCAGTAAAGGAGAAGAGGTCAATGCTTTTTTCAAAGAATCAAATCAACGTTGAGCAAATTCATCCCAAAAGAATGGAACTCCTTTCTTTAATAATCTCATAAATCCTTTTATAATCTCGACATAATTTATGATGAATCTCCACAGGAAATTAGATTTTCCTTGCAGACTTTGAAGTTGACGAATTGAAGACAGGGGAGGCAACTAAAGTATTTCCTTAACCTTGAAGGGATCTACCTGAATCCCTTCCATAGACACGATGAATCCCAACAACCGACCAGATGTGAAAGCAAAAACACACTTGTTTGGGTTAAATTGTATTTTGTAATACCGACATTGTTCAAAAAATTGATGGAGGTGAGAAGGATGATCAATTCTATTGCGAGAATGAGCAACTATATCATCCAAATATGCCTTGATAATATGTTTGATGTCGTGGAAGGTGTAACACATGGTCTGCTGAAAAGTAGCTCCAGCATTTTTGAGGCCAAAAGGCATTTTCTTGTAAGAAAAGGTACCCCAGAGACAAATAAATGCAATCTTATGCTGATCTTAAGGACGGATTGTAATTTGATTATATCCAGAGAAACCATCCATGAAGGAGAAAATCTCATTCCCCGCACACTCATCAATAATCTGATCTATAAATGGTGTGGGGTAGTTATCTTTATGACATGCTTTATTTAGGTCCTGTAAATCAATGCAAACTCGAGTCGTTCCTTTTTTCTTGTCCACGAGAACTGGATTTGAAACCAACTCAGTTAAAGGAACGAGGTAAATGAACCATGCCTAAAGCAACTTCTCTACCTCAGCTTTGATATTTGCGGCCTTCCTATGGTTGACCAGATAGAGCTTTTGCCTGATAGGCTTAGCATTTTCATATACGTTGATCTCATGCTGGACAATAGATTGATATATACCCGGCATTTCCTCATAAGACCAAGTGAACACATCTCTAAACTCTTAAAAGAGATCAGTGTAAGTTTGAATATATTATAATGAACACTCGACTCCAATGAAAACATTCTCTATGATGTTGGGATCTCTAGAGATGTTCATCGGGATAGTAGGAGAAATAACAACCATGTTCGCTTCAGCAAAAACATGTGTTGGTTCTAAAAGGTTCAGGACTGGGAGAACAGGACCAGAACATTGAGGGCTAGGAAAACTTGATTCAACTTCACGTAAGTCCAGTAGAAAGTAAGACCTATGATGCAAATAATCCCATGGTCTCTCCACACCAGTCATTGCTTCAAGGATGGCCTATTCAGATGAAGGAAATCCTGAGTCGAAGATGAACTGAGAGTCCAAGTCGGAGCCACATCTCCATCCAATTCCTCCGGTGAAAGAGAAACTAGAATGGCATCTGCAGAGTCAACAATAGAGCTATAAGAAATCTCAGCTGTAGAGATAGGAAATTCCATTCCACCCACTTGACCTTCTTCTAATGTGGAGGTAGGAGAAGGTAAGGTCGAAGGGTCCGAAAAATAATGAGTTTTGAAGAACTCTCTCTAAATAGGAGCCTTGGAGGATGAAATAGCATTGATATGAATGAAGGAGGCGGAAGATCAAAAGTACCCATCAAGGAAGTATACATTCCAACCCCCAGATTCTCAACAGGTGGCTTGGTGTCCTTCAAAGAAGGAATAGCTGAGTCAGAAGATGCATTCGGATCTATAGGAGAACAATTTAGTTGGTCAACTGTGACAATTCTCCCTTCGTGAGGGAAACAAATAATGCAAAATAATGAGGACACAATGGAATCCATATCATAAATCAAGTTTCACCCCAACAGAAGGTTGTAGCCTAAGCTTGCATCAACTATCTCAACTTCGATATTAACAATCTTGCCCCCAACACAGATGGGAAAAGCTAGAGCAATACCATGTAGCCTGTGATAATGACCATAAAATGCAGTCAGAAGAGTGGCTGAAGGAACAACTACGGGAAATCCAATACCCTTCTAGCATGCAAGAGACATTACACATGTGGAAGCACCCTCATCAATAACTGTTCAAAAGATATTTAATTTTCGATAAGTCGACCTAATATAGAAAGCCATATGATGAGGAAGTCTCTTTTTAAAATTTTACATGTAAAATGTAATCATGAGAGAATTATTTGGATCGACAGCCCCAATAACAGTGAGCAAAGCACTCTGTTGAGCAGGACAAGACTGGAGCACCTCTAAAGCAGACATAGCACAAGGATTTTGAGCCATATCTTCTATAGTCGAGTAGTTTTGGGCAGCCTTGGCATTAGGATTAATCATCATATGCTTCGAAGACCCTTTCATAATCTGAGTTATAGGCTCAATAGTCGGCCTCATAATATGAAGTGGCTGAGTACTATCAAGAACACCCTTATCTTTCGAAGACTCAGCTTCACCATAGTCACGAGATCTCGTAGCAATATTTTCATGAGCACTCATCATGTATATGTTTGATGTATTTTCCCCTTCTTAACTGCCCCCGGAGGGAGCCCCAGTATTTGGATTCGTGCCAGCAAGTAATTGTTGCCCTTGGGGAAAAGGGTTTGTCAGCACAGCTTGGGAACTAAATGAACCTTGTTTAGCTAACAAGCACTACGCATCTTGAATTTTATGGCAAAGGTGCCTAAGATGGTCTCCAGTGCACAATTTTCATGGAAACTTCACTTACTTTTTATTATCCTTTTTACCCTCTCCAACATGATTGTTGGATTTGTTTGCATTCCCCTTCCCATCCTTGTCCTTTTTCTTGTTATTTCGTCCTTTCTTCTTCCTATCAGATTTTTTATTTCCTTTGGGGTTATAATTTTGAACAACATTAATTTCCAAGGACTGGGAAGGAGTTGACACTGAAGGCAGAACTTGACCATAAGAAGCATATTGTATAGACAACTGTTGCAATTGACTTAGCAGGTTAGCCGTACTTCTATCAATCGAACCGATAAGCCCGTCACCATGAGGACCAGGTTTAGTTTTGGCTAAGTCCAATTTGGAGTGAGGAGAATGCGGAAATTTTTTATTAAGGACCCTAGACTGAGAATAAATCAGTTCTAGCTGCTAAGCCCTAAAAATAGCATGCTCTTCAGAGAATTCCCCTGAAAGGGATACATCCTTAGAAATTTCTGGCTGTAAGGATTTCAAAAACCATTCAAGAAGGAATTCATTTGGTATTTTGGCTTTAATGAGCCTCTTCATTATTCACCATTCCTGAATATGGTTAGAAATGTGAGTTGCCTTGTCCTGCTGAAAATTGGCCAGGAGATCAGTCCCAGCATCATAACGGACAGGTAACTAAAAATGATTTAAGAAAATGGTAGCCAAATATCCAAAAGTAGAAAAACTGCCCCCAATTAACTCTATGTACCATTTGGCAGCATTTCCAGTTAATGTTCATTGAAATAATCTCAACCTAATTGAGTCATCAATCAGGGAGTTCGATGAACACCATAAATGGAAAGTGGTGATATGATCTGACGGATCCTCGCCAATCTTCCCTTCAAACTTTCGAATGTCTGAGGGGAGCTTGATGGGGACTGGAGGCCAGCATGTACTATACCGAATAGGATGGTTAGTCAATTTCGATATATCTGGCAAGTTTAACGTTGCCAGAAATGGTAAGCATGGAGGAGCCTGGGAATTCCATCCCCCATAGGAAGGATTCCACATGTTCTAAAAATAATAACCTGGATTTGCTGAGGCACCAGGTTGCCAGATGTTGTTCGTAGAAAATTTCGGGCCATAAAAAAACCCGTGTGACCCAACAGTCAGAGAAGGACCCCCTCCCAACATAGAGTTACTATATGTAGGAACATTCCCTCCAACCGAGGTATTGAATGGAGAAGAAACCCCTTGGTAAGGGTTCCAAGCATTTTAAAACAGAGAAAAATCCTGAGAAGTACTCGATGAAGGGAAAGGAACATTCCCTTGCTAACCAATGAAGAACTGACTCCTCACTCCTAACATTGTAAAAACAAGGTTCCATCCCGAAAAGAAATTAGAACTCTAACCTTCAGAAAAAGGATTGAAACCTTGACTCTGAGAGGTAAAAGGTAAAGGTCCTAAGGAAGGGGTTGAATGAGGGATATGCCCACTTCCAAAGGGGAACCCTTGAAATGAACCTGATCCACTAGTAGTAGAAGGTATGGGCATGGAAACAGCTGAAGCAGCAGAAAAGGAGAAAGAAAGAATTCCACTAGTGGGCATTCCATAAGAAAAGGGACCAGATTGAGAATCATGTTCTTGGGTGTTTCCAGAGCCAAACATAGCAGCACTAGAAGTGATTTTTGATATGGCAATAGTTCCTCCTCCTTCAACTGAAAGAGGAGTCTGAACACTTGTACTGTTCATAGGCAAAGTTGTGTTCCCAATCGTGGCCATCGAAAGAAAGGGATATGACAGAAAAGCACTAGTCAGTCTCTGAGACTTGGGCCTGATGTATCGAAGAGCCTTAGGACAAATAGAAGGAAGAGGAGATGGAAGAGACTTAGCAGGCTGAGGGACATCCTCTACTTCAACATCTTCTGTTGGAAATAAAACTCTATAGATGAATGGAGTACTCCTCTCTACATTGACACTGACACCAGAACCACCCACAGAAATGACAAGCCCCAACAGAGGATCACTCTCCGCTGTGTTCGAAACCATCGATTGAAAATCACCCACTGAATTACTCCTACGCCTTCTTGAAGAAGGCTTGGCGCTTGTGGGAGATAACCCACGAAGCCTCCTCGATTGACGAGGTGATTGGTCAACCACTTTAAGATATTAATTTTAGACTCAAAAAATATATGAAGCTAAGAAATAATTGAGTAAAGAGCACACTCTAAAAATTTCCTAAGATACAACCAGACAAGCGGCTCTCAGGTATTTCCACTCTAGGTGATGAGGACCAGACACCAAAGTACAAGAAAGCGAAATAATAGGACCTTCCGAAAATAGTCTGGGGTAATTATGCCCCAGGCCTACTAGCGAAGGTAACAAAAATAGTTACATTGACCTCCTAACAACATCCTTTTCCGGTGCAAGTCCCCAAGCTTCGCAAGGACACCCTCCAGAAGTACTGATGGAAGTGATGCAACATATGTCTCAAGTACCATGGGTATTCCCCCCTGTAGTCACCTGTGTGTTACCTAGGATAGGCAACTAAGGGCACCAATCCGTATCGGTAGTCGGGTGGAACGATATTAGTTCAAGATTTGGAAAATAGGAGAGGGAGTATCTCTCTTCTCTTCCAGCACTATCCCTCGTGCTTGACTCTCTGGAGGAGAGCTTTCTTGGTCCACTTAATGGTGTTGGATTTCACTCCTTAATAAACTTTCTATTTTTAACAATTTGAGCGGCCTTACAGAGTTAACTCTCCACTCGCCTAATCCAAGGCCCTACAACCTATCTAGTTGGTGTATGATTAATGACAATGATACAAAAAAATTTAGTTGCTTTTAATTATATCACTTTTTTTAAACTGGTTGTTACTTAAGTCAAGGGTACATGGAAGTGAAACTGATGGTTTTTTATGACGCAAAAGAAATCAATGAAAACCTAGCTACATTCAAATGCAAAAATTTCCTTTCGATGAAAAGTGATTTCTACATGGGTTCTACTTAACTAATAAAGAAAAAACTTTGTTTTTTTCTTTTCAGACACTCACACTTCACATGATCCAGAAATCTATGAAAAAGGAAAAAAAATTCTTAAATGCACTTAATGCAAACTACCAATGATATGCAAATCCTAAGATGCTAACTCTAAAGAAGTGAAAAATAGTCTCCAGAAACTAAATGGTTCAATCACTTTTTGACATAAAAGCAAGGCTAGCTCCAAATAGAACTCCTATGCATAAGAACGCAAAAATGAACTTGATATAAAAGGGAGAAATCAAGAAAATACTTCCTTCAAAATCAAGCCAAGAACCAAATATTAGAAACAAATGAAAAAGCTTCAAAAGATATGATGAAACCACACAAAAAAATTCAAAGCAAAAGCTACGGGAAACAAAAATGTTTTTTGGGCTTTTTACTTATAATTGAAGAAAAAAATTTCAAGAAGACAAGCATAAACTACCCAAGAACTGGAATCAAACAAAATGAATCTGAACAAGGCTTAAAATTTGTCAAGCCAACTATGCTATTTTTGTAGTGGGACTCAGATGAGAAAAAAGAAGTACAAAAATCAAATAATTGATTCAGTAAAATAGCACAATCTTTTAGCAAACAACAATTCAAAAAACCAAAAAAAATTCTTCAAGATTCGCAAAACAGCAAGTCCAAGAAGTAAAGAAAAGCAAGATAGGCCAAGAAGGAAAAAACCACAAGTGGAGCATTGCATAGGGCCAAGAAGAGAAAACAAGTAAAGGCTCACTATCCTGAATGGTCTAAACAACCAAAAGCTTCAGAAAAATATCTTCGTACTTCAGCCGCAATTGCAACCACACAAAATAGGAAACTCACCAAATGGATAGGTTTTCACAAAAACAAGAGAAAAAAAGATATGAAATCACCATAAACACAGTCCAGACACCTTAAAGATACCAAAGGAATGGTTTACCACAGATAGAAAAGACTACAGAGGCTGAAAATACAAATTTTCAAAATTTTCTAGGCATACGTGGTTTTGCAATGTGCAACTAGCATGTATACGTGACTATAACCAAGGAAACTCGTGTATACACAGGCCCCTTTGGAAAATACAGGAGGTATACGCGACTGTGTAGAGACTAAGCTGCGTATGGAAATAAATATAAGGAAAAAGAAAAAATTCAAGCCTAATCAAGGGACCAGGTCTTCTGTCTAATTGAAAAAAGACTTCCTAGACTACAAAAAGTGATAAAACCTGTCAGGAACCTATAAGACAGATAAAAGAACCCAAACAGGAATCACAATAATGTGATCCCTAGTGGAGTCACCAATTCTGTTTCGGGAAATGTTACCCTAAAGGTCTTGGGTTGATGAACCTTCACAAATCAGGGGCATGTCATTACAAGAAGGACTCACTTAACCAACTTCTATACATTAAACTAGAATCTACATGTTGCAGACCTTACTCGGATATCCTTCAGTTATAGTAGATCTCGAGGGGTGCAAACCCCCTGCAACTCTTTGTGCTCTGTAATCTGTAAATCAACAAAGAACGAACACAAAATCCTAGTTGTAAAACATATATATGTTCTAGATGTTAGTGAAAAATATGCATAGTATTATAAACATAATATTAGATGAACAATTTAAGATCATTACACATGTATAAAATATTATTGACACGTAAACATCAGGAACAAGATGGTACTTCTGTTATTAACGACATGTATAGTAAAAATAACGTGGAGAAATCACCTGAAATCTACCATAGCCTTCGAGCATACCGTCCTCTAGATCCGTCTAGCCCCAACTTCTCAAGATTTCTTCCAATAATCGTGCAAAACATATTTCACATAGGGTGAGTGAACATCTCAAGGAAATAGGGTTTTCTTGAAAATATCTGGGAAGTGCAGGAGGCATGGGAATATATCAGACTTTGATAAGGCTCCAATAGCGTATAATATCTATATTTCTCTCTCTCTTCCTCCCTTAGGCCATTCCCTTGAGGGGATTTTATACTCCCTCAAATTAATTTTTGCAGTTGGGAACAATTAGGCCATGGGATGGGGTGGTTAAGTTACTGGAAAAACCGTAAACCCTGCCTCTAAAATAGGGAAATTATAAATATTTTTAATGTATAAAATGGCATACGTAGTTCTCATTGAATGGACTCGCGTTTATACGCGAAAAAGTTTGGCCAAAGTCGCATATGGGTTTTAAGAATCTGTTTTTTGAGAAATATGTCCAAGTCTGAAGGGAAGGGTTGCCCAAGGGCAATGTATAAATCATCAAGTATATGATGGTGATAAATGATGCTATAACACCCATTTCAACAATTAATCAGTTGTTCCCACAACTGTTGGAGCATCTAGTGGGACAAAACAACTGTCATAGGCCATGGAAAGTATGACCCTGCATTCACAAGAGATCTAGAAATGGAAGCACGGGTTGGCATCCTGAAAGATCAAAAGGCCAGGTCTAAAACTGCCCATGAGATAGCTAAAAAGAAGACTGAGAGATTGGAGAAGGCAGAGAAGGAATTTTCAGACAGTAGCATTTTAGGCCAAATGAAGTTGATAATTTGGGGTAGTATAATAAAGTGAATGGATGAAATTTGGCACTCCATCCACATCATTTTTTAACATAAAGAGTTGGTGGAAAAATGCACAATGGCCATTGGAAAAGAAAATCAAGAATTAGGAAACATGCCAATCACAACTCCTAAAATCATAAAATTCCTGAACTCCAAAACCAGCTATGAGCATGAAGAGTTGGATGTACAAGACATAATAACAACCATATTATAAGTGAGAAAGGTCCTCACTAAGAGGAATTTAGTAAGGAAATTGGAGGAGAAGTGTCGTGAGTTGGACATGGCCATCAACAAATTCCTGAACAAGATTGAATCCCTGGTGGCAAAAGGATTTCCCTCACTATATGTAATTAGTAACAAGCTGGTCCAAAGGGGAGATTATATGACCAAACTCATAGAAACAACTAAGGATACCACCAAATTCCCCAAAATCAAAGGAAAGGTGACTGTGAAAGTTGTTTGGGATCTCTTGAGCAATGACATCTTTATTCAACACGATTTGAAGCATTTTTTCCTCACCAGGCCCAGATTCAGCAAATACACAATGGTGGATGAAGTGTACTGATAGGTCATAGGCATGATAATTCCCAGCAAAAAGGAGTGGAACAAGTTGTGCATGTATCAAGATTGAAAAATCACGGTGGACACCTTAGCACAACCACTGATTGATCAGAAATGCCAGCATTGCATCATCCTTAATGATCCAGCACAAGTAGCCCAAAATATGAGCCATATGTCAGAGCCACCCATTGTTTCCTCCTCACAACCATATCAGCTGCCTCCAAGGCACTTTTTGGGTTTACAAAGAGCCACCTGAGTTGTGCATTATTTAAGAGTTACCAAAATTAATTCTACAAGCGGTGTTTTGTCAGATATTTTCTTGGTTTGGGCCTTGCATGGCCAAAATTGTCTAATTTTAGTCTGTTTGTAATTAATTAAGTTTGCCAATGTAAATTAGGGCAACCGACTCAAGTTTTGGTTAAATACTTCTTGAATTTTCATTATCAAGGGTTGGATATTATTAGCCCTTGCATTGTAAGAACTACTATATTGGAGCACTGTAATTTTGGAGCTGGACATCAATAATCAAAGACCGTTTATAGGATTCTTGAGCTATGTTAAAATTATGATGTGCTACTTTTTTGTTTTAAATGTTTCTATTGTCTTCCATGCTGTGCATCTATTCATTTAATTTTAAATCGGAAATTTTAGATTAAGATTTTCTGTCCAAGCACCTTAATTCTATCTGCATTTACAATCTTAATTTTTTCTGCTGAAGTTTGATTAAATAATTATTAAATTCTCTTTAGTCACTACTAAACCTTACTGTTTATTTCACCTCATAATTCATACACCTCTAAAGATCTATTTAGCACAGTTATCTTGCCCTGTGATGCTCTTGATGTTGACGTGCCATTCCAGCCTTCTAACTCCATAGGCCAATGGATTAGTCCCTGCATACCTGCTCATCCAACCACCCAATCAATCAAACAAATAACCCTCATTTCTGTAACTAGCCTGATATCAGAAATTATAATTACCAAGTTAAATCATAAAAGTAGAGAGAGACCTCTCTGATTCTAGGAAGGCTAGGTCATGGATTCCAAAGTGGTTTGATGATGTCCTCTGTCATTTTTTATTGCTAATCTTACAATTACAGAGTGATAACATAATGGTGACCATACTAGGGAGTTATTGAAAAAGCTTAGTATTTCATCAAAACTCCGAAACACTGTGTGATTTAAGTATTTTCTATAGATTGGTTTTTGTAAAAATATTCAGCGTGTTCGTGCCTTTAGTGGAAATTATGGCTTCTAGAATAATATTTACCCGATCCCATCCTGACCCAAATACCCCTGCAATAATTGACAATCTAGAGAAAATCCTAAGAAAAACTCTCAGATATGAGAGTCTAACTATTATAAAGCCTCTTCACAAAGCAATTTCCCTCCCTAAAAACCTTGCAACCTTGCAAGATATCCAATTCAACTTACACTTTGAGAAAAGATTGTTCAGGACAAAATCTGAGAATTGGATATCCCAGACAGTTTTTGACCCATCCATCTTACAGTAGACTCCTATTGGGGAAACCTCTACCTCCACTCAAACTGACTTTCAGATTCTCCAGCACTTTGACTCCCTTCAAGGTCTAGTAATAGAGCTCACATTAGCTATTGATGACGCTTATCTTTAAGAGTTTGTAGAATTATTTTCAGTGACTGTAGCATCTCGTTCTATTATTTCCAATTTTGCTCATCCTCAGCCAAATTTCCCAAGTGTATCTGCAACTCCTACCTTTACCTTGAACCTTTCCCACCAGAGTTCCTAAACCTCCACTCATACATCCATTGTCCACCTACCTCCATTCAAACCTTCACCTCCCTTTGTCAACCGTCCTCTTATTAACCACCCTTGGGTTCCCCCATGTAATATCCCAAAAGGGAGAATGCAGTAATACTTAAACACAATATAAGAACTGCAACTAAGTAAACAATAAATATCAAGACAACATTAGAATATACAAAGAAGTTGAGCCATTTTATTATATGGAGATGAATCAGTTACACAATGTATAGAAAATGAGTAGATCTAGCCCAAGAGATGGCCTAGAATCATCTTGCAAACATGGTACAACTAGCACTGCGTAACTGGAGAGTTGTTGGAAGCAAATACTGCGTTGTCCCTTCAGGAGAATATGAATATATGACTGTAAGCTGAAAAGAAAAATTTAGATATATGGAAATTTGGAGCACTGATTATTCCAAGATTCAAGATCTGGCCAATGTGATGGAAACCCAAGATAACCCAGAAAGGATTTTTTAGATCTACAACTTCGGAAAATAACCTGCCTAGGGTTTGATCCTTTATCTGCTGGGATTACAAATCTAAAGCTAGATCTAAAAAATAAATGGCTGAAATATGTCACAACATCATATCTAAGCTTGAAGGGTTGATCCCTCCTTCAGATCTACAAGCTAGAAGCTCTAGATGTAGCTTCTCAATCCTCCAATGATGATTGTAGCTGTTGCTACACAACTACTCATAAAAACTGTGATGTAAAGGAGAGAGAGGCTCTATGCCTACTGAAATATTCTGCAATAGACTCGAGGCTAATGGAAATACTGATGGCAAGGTGAGTGGATGATCCCTCACATGATTAATAGCTGAAGTGCTAGCAACTTCCTTCCTTCTTTGGATCTACAATAATGGATAGTGTAATTCTAGATGGAATTACTACTGCTAGGAGGTCAATAACATTTGGCCTGATTCCAGATCTGAAATGAAGCCCTGAGAATGGTAATCTCCAAGCCCAAGGTGATAGGAATAATCCTACACCGGTTCTCTAGCTGAAATACAGAAGACAACCTCCACCTTCCAAATTGATCTTCATAAATTACGTAATTCCTGAAGGTATATGTTTTGTAGATGATGGAAATGATAAGTGGCACCAATGCCTGATGTAGAATGAAGTGCAACCCTCTCCCAAGAGAACACTCAATGAAACAGGAGGGATTCCTGACCAGGAACACCCTGTGCTAAACAACACTTGCAATATTTGCTAAACAGCCTAGGAAAGCGATGGAATGTCACATGAAAATTCCAGATCTAAACAGACCTCAAAATCAATAATCAATAGCCTTCCCTCTTTGTTGTCTTCATCTCCTTTATATAGTTTTGGAGCCTTCCCATGCCTTGGCCCTCATCTAAAATGTGATGTGCATGTGGACATGATCCTCCATGTTTGACTGTGCTATCTATCCAAGTTATCCATCATGTCTAGGTGCAATGTACAACCTCTCCATTATTTGTGCATTAATTGCACAACTTCCTCCATCACTTCATCATGAATGCTCCATGATCTTCTGTTTGATTCATTCCAAGATCTTAGTTGATTGTGTCAACCTCCATGATCTGTCTCATTTGTGAGACATGATCTCCAATCCATTCATATTAGTAGTTGCTTCACTACCTCCTTTATGTATATCTAGGCTTAATTAATCCAAATTCACACATAAAAAGTGGATATTTATTCATCATGAAGATTATGGGTCCCTCCACCCTTTTACTAACTTAATTAAGTAGGTTTATTAAGAACTATAATATTCCAAATATCATGTGAAAATTTGGGAATATTACATCCTCCCCGGTAAAATGGTTCTTGTCGTTAGGAAACTGCAACAAGTGGATTCTACAACAAACATCCTCCCTCCAAATGGCGTCCTCATGTGGAAGGCCTTCCCATCTGTCACAATGTATCATGCTTGTCGAGCTCCAAAGCTGCCTCTCTAAAATGTCTAGAATGGCCTCCAACTAAAAATTTAGATACCCTTCCTCATCAATGAATCTCCAAGTGGAAACCATATGATGACCAAATTTCTCCTTTATACATGAGATACATAAGATGAAGTGGTTCATTCCCAAAGTGGAAAGTCCCAACTCATGAATTATCTCTCCAACCCATGATACATAGAGTACTGATTATATCTATCAATGCCCACATCATTAGCCCTGTTGGCTATGTAGGAATCAAACATCACATCATCATAGTGAAAAATAAGAAGCAGAGACATATGGGAAAACATAAACAATGTCAAACCATATTTTCCTAATAACAACCAATGTAGCAAAGCCTTCTGCTACCATGCTAGATCATCATGAAAACAAGTAAGAGATCCATACTCTCTTAAAAGAAGCCAACACATCAATGCCTCTTGTTGCCATACCACATCATCATTGTACCAAATTTAGTGGCCATATTCTCTCAATAGAAGCCACATTAATAAGGCATCTTGATGCCCCATCACATCATCATTATACCAAGTACAATGACCATAATCACCCAACAGAAGCCAAGTATGTAAGGCCTCCTATTTCCATCCTCCAACAATGTCATGCAATGTATGGCAAGAATTCAACCCATACTATCCCAATAGTAACCATAGCAACAAGGATTCTTGCTGCCTCCTTGCATTATCATGATGCAATTCATGGAGCAACAATACAGTAGTGGACATGTAACATGTCTCATCAATATAATACAAACAAGCTCCCTTATGCCACATCATGTAAGAGTTACGCTTTCTCCCAAACCCAAGTACATACATGAACATGAGATACATACCAAACAGAAATGCATGTAAATACATGAGACATATCCCAAACAAGAGTAAATACATGGACATAAGATATATCATGAGATGTCAAAACTCTCTCATCAAAAACTAAAGTAACCATGCATTTTTTTGTTTGTAAATTATCATTGTTACATAAGGCATGAGATAAGAAAATATGAGCCTTTGGGTAGTACCCATACTCACCCAAGAGCAACCAGCGAAGCCATACTTCTTGCTAGCCTATATCATAGATCTAAAAGTGGCTAGGCAACCCCTTGGTCCATATCATCAACCATTCATCCCAATGTGGATGATGGATTTCATTCTGAAAATACTTGGCATCCTCCCATTGTAGGACACCAACCTCCTCAAACTGTTGAAAAAATTTTCACTCCATGAAATTTTGAAGTGCACCTCCAATGAGACCTCTTAATGAGATCTTCTTCTCATCCATGGCCTTGAAAAACCACTGAGGTTCTAGATCTGTTGCGGGTAGAAGTCTCTCTTTGAGCAGTTTGATGCTCATTGAGAAAGTGTCATCAAGAAAGGAGAAAATATTTCCCATATCAAGATGTCTACCCTTCATCATCTTAACCTCCATTTCTTCATGAGTGAAGCTACCTTCAGAATTCTCCAAGAATAGTGGAGCCTCTTCATTATCACTGCTGTTAAGTGACATCGTTATAGATCTGCATGGTAATACACATATTATCTCAAAGCAAGGTACAATACTGATCTCATAACTAGTCATTTTACATAGGATTATGCTCATCCCATTTTTTTAAACTCTACACTTCAACTCACGGGGTTGAATGTAGTCCATCAATGACAAACTAGGATAGCTTTTCACCTCCTTGATTAGATCAAGGGTCCTCTATGCTGTGATATGTTGCTGCTTCAAATCAGCATTGTGTTTTAACCCTTGGGTATGCATTGGCCCTGATGGCATGTCCCCATAAGCTTCAATAAGATCTACTGTGTGATGAATGTGTGTGCATACCTTGGATCAATTGATGTGTGGAAACCTCTTGACAGAACACAACAGTTCCTCCAACTGAGACAATGGTGTCTCCAACTGCTGGTAAGAGAGATGGTTGTTCTTCTACCAATGTACCAGCACTGGAATCTTCCTCCTATTCATCATGCATCTCCTAAATCATGCATGGGACTCTATGTGTCAAGAGCTCAAGACTATCTTGCAAAGTTACAAGTGTTTCTTCTCTGGATGTAAGTACTTTTGCAGCTGGTGGTGAATGTAGTGACCCTTTATCGAGAGTGACAAGAATGAAATCCTCCTTTATCTCCTTAGGAAATGTCTCTTTGTGACATATCTATGTCTTCTTTACATCAAAATTCTTCCTCAACTTGTGCAAGAAATCTGAATATTTAGTCACCTTTGCATGCTCCATGTGACTAAACCACCAATCATTAGCTTCGCCATAAAGATGAAGTGCTCCAATCTGGACAACCTCTTTTTCAGCCACAAGATGTAGCATGAAAAATGTGTCTAACTCTTTCCTCCAAGCCTTAATAGTGCTTGTGGAAGATCCATAAAATGTAGGAAAATATAATATATTGTGCCTCTTTCTTCTATTGCTACTATAGGATCTTCTTTCTTCTTTGAGTTCAAAGAATTCTTGGAGAATTAGACTCTCTTTGAAAGCTCGAGACTGTTCCTTGTACTCTTCAAGATACAAACTGAGAGTCTCATGAGTCTTAGGTTTTCTTCTTTCTTCATTTCTATACCTCTCACCCTCTTCAAAGAAACTAGGCATAGTATATCTATGAGGAGATCTAGAATTCTCCAGTTTTATTTTCTGTTGATGGGAAGTGTTGGGACTTTCCTTATCAAATCTTCTTCTTGGATCTTATTTTTTCCGTTCCTTCTTCATTTGTTTGACCTCCTTGGAGAGATCTTTCTTGGATCTAAAGAAAGGAGTGGAAATAATTTTCTCCTTCATGATAGATCTCATCTATCTACTTCTTCTTTTGATGCAAAAGATG
This sequence comes from Pinus albicaulis, assembly GCA_034641835.2. NCBI lineage: Eukaryota > Viridiplantae > Streptophyta > Pinopsida > Pinales > Pinaceae > Pinus > Pinus albicaulis. The sequence continues at coordinate 1,023,455,991 of CM076579.1, read as the reverse complement.
AAGTGTCCACAATCTAAGCTAAAGATCATACTCTAATATCCCAAAAGGGATAATGCAGTAATACTTAAACACAATATAAGAACTAAAAATAAGTAAACAATAAATTTGAAGAAAACATAAGAATATGCAGAGAATCTGAGCCATATTATTATATGGAGATGAATCAGTTACACAATTTATATAAAATGAGTAGATCTAGCCCAAGAGATGGCCTAGAATCACCCTGCAAACATGCTACAACTAGCACTGTGTAACTGGAGAGATGCTAGAAGAAAATAATGCGCTCTCCCTTCAAAAAAATATGAATATATGACTGAAGGATGAAAAGGAAAATGAAGATCTATGGAAATCTGGAGCTTTGATGATGCAAGATTCAAGATCTGGCTAATGTGATGAAAACCCAAGATAACCCAGAAAGGATTCTTCAGATCTAAAACTTTGGAAAATCACCCTCGTAGGGTTTGATCCTTTATCTACTGGGATTACATACCTGAAGCTAGATCTGACAAATAGATGGTTGAAATATGTCACAAGATTAGATATATGCTTGAAGGGTTGATCCCTCCTTCAGATCTACAAGCTAGAAGCTCTAGATCTAGCTTCTCAATCCTCCAATGATGATTTCAGCTGCTGCTACACAAATTCTCATAAAAAAAAAATTATAAGGGAGAGAGAGGCTCTATGCCTACTGAAATAGGCTACAATATACTTGAGGCTGATGGAAATGTTGATGGCAAGGTGAGGGGATGATCCCTCACCGGATTACTAGCTGAAGTGCTTGCAACTTCATTCCTCCTTTGGATCTGCAATAATGGAAAACGTAACTCTAGATAAAATTACTGCATCTAGGAGGTAAATAACATTTGGCCTGATGCTATATAGGAAATGAAGCCCTGGGATTGTTGATCTTCAAGCCCAAGGTGATAGGAATAATCCTACATAATTTCTCCAGCTAAAATACTAAAGACAACCTCCACCTTCCAAAATGATCTTCAGAAATTGCATAATTCCTAAAGGTATATGTTATGCAGATGATGGAAATGATAAGTGGCACCAATGCCTGATGTAGAATGAAGTACAACCCTCTCCCAAGAGATCACTCAATGAAAGAGGAGGGATTCCTGACCAGGAACACCCTGTGCTAAACATCACTTGAAATCTTTGCTAAATGGCCCAAGAAAGCAATGGAATGTCACATGAAAATTCCAGATCTAAACATACCTCAAACTCAATAATCAATAGCACGCTTTCTTTGTTGCCTTCATCTCCTTTATGTAGTTTTTGAGCCTTCCCATGCCTTGGCCCTCATCTAAACTGCGATGTGCATGTGGACACTGTTGAGGAGGTAAATCCCCTCTGCGGACAGAGGCGATCCCTACTAGCCCAGCAGGGGTCTAGCAACAATCACGAAATGTTACAACGCAAGTTCCTAGTTACGAATGAAAAGACCAAAGATGTAGGCCTACCTGGAATCCAATGCTATGATCTGAAGAAGAGAGCATTCCCGTTCCTCAGCCTCGGTAGATCACGATCCTCCACGATCTCCGTGGATGGATACCTGCACGTGCAAGAAAAAAACAGATACAAGCATAAAATCCGGCATACAAAACTAAATATCAGTCAGAAAGGATACTACTCATATTAACATAATCGAAAACAGAGTGGAACCATAATCATAATCATTCATTAAATAACAATTGAAAGAGATTACAACCAATGTTCTAACGTCGTGGTCTCCTTCGGATGGGTCTCCAGTCGTTCACATCTCGCAAAGCTCGCCAGGGAAAGGGAAAACCTCTCTTGAGTCTCTCGGCGATAGTCTCCTTACTTGAGTCGGCCTTAAGGGAAGAAAGAGGGCTTTTACATCACAAAGGCTCTTGGGAATTTGGAGATTCAAAGCTTAGGCACTTCAAGACTAGCTTGCCATGGAATTGAGCAGGCTTTTATAGATGGGGGAGGAAAGAGTTGGGATCCCTATTATTGTGGGATTGGCCCTATCAACAAGGAAGGTTCTATGGGAGGTGGAAAAAACACTTCCCTTCCATAGAACTTCCACAGCCAAACCTCCCAACTCAAGATAGGCAATGGTTTCTGAGTTTGTTGGAACACAACTTCCGCCATCTTTATTTAAAAAACACTCCTTAAATTGGCTAGCGCAACTACTGCTCTGGGACAGAGCACCAGTTGGCGCGGCCTCTTTGTAGGATTTTCCTCATTGGCGCGAGTGGTGAACTGTCTGCCCGCGCCAATGCAAAAGGAGATGTTTTCATGATTTTTTGCAAGGAGATGTCTTTAGGGCAATTGAAGCTCATGCTTAGAGGAATGCATTGATGATTTTTTCAAGGCATGACAATGTTCACAGGTCACAAAATGGGTCCTCCATTGTGCGGGACGGGGAATGGTAGGGACGGTGACAAATTACTGTGTAACAGATGCCCCTAAAGTATGAGGCCCGAGAGAGAGAGGGGTGAAATGCTTTACGAGAACATGTTCAACTGAAGGCCCGCCGTCGGAAAACCTGCGCAGAAAAATACAACTGATATCTCAAGTACATGATGTATGTGTGGTATGGGCGCAGCCATCCGAAACAGAGTACACTATAATCCGGATCCAGGGTATGGGCGCAGCCATCCAACGAGGATCAAATAAATAGACTCAGGTATGGTCGCAGCCATCCAATCAGTGAGTCATGTACATAATGATAATAATCCACAATCGCAGCCTGGATTACAACAGACACAATCCAGGGTCTTGCGCTCCATCTCGACCCAAACAAAGTACAAGTTCGAGCATGCGAATATATGAGCTGAAGTCGAACATGCAGGAACATCGTCTGATTACCAGCCAATGATGAAAGCTGTTAACAGACGCGAGAGAAACCACCAATAATGACAATGGTCCTCAAGGTACTATAGGTACAATCTACGGCGTGTGAATCAATGAGTTGGTGTCGAACACCCGCAGAATCACTCGATCGGAGGCCAATGATGAAAACCTCACGTCGAATGCGACGAACCTGCCATTGAGGCATGCAGGCTCCAAGGTACCATAAGGGAGTCTCTAGATCAGCTTCCTGGAAAATGAGCTGAAGTCGACAGGAAGTGACCTTGATCGAAGGTGGGCCATAATGTTTCCCACATCATCGACACGAGACAGAGGAACATGATGTTTTTTTGTGAATCAAGATCGTATGAGAATCAGAGGAAGGTTGATATTTGCAGAGGCCAACTTCTCTTGAACATATAAATGGCACGACAGTGGACTTGGCAGTATTTGACATCAATAGATCAGAGGTCATGGTGACAAGGCAATGAGCAGAGGAGAGGTCAAAAGGGATTATCCAAACCCACGGAGGCAAAGTGAAGAAAAGAGATGAGATGTCCCCAACCCGACACGAATGCAGACAAGTGCCATGTTCAAGAGCGACATACTGCCGACGACAACGACGATGGTTCCATTTTTCCCCCACCATTTTTGGCGAGTACCCCAATTATTTTTAATAACAAGCTTGAAGGGGATAGCATATGCTTGCAATATAAGTCCGCCCTTCGGGCGAATCCATCCTAGTGCATTTAACGAGTTCTAGGAAGGAGGAACTCGGAGAACGTCATTTCGACTAGATCCGATGTCATCAGGGTTTAACGAGTCTGACAAAGGAAGAACTCGGCGTCTTTTCATGTTTAGAGAGTTTGAAAAGACAGCAGAAAAGTAAACTCCACAGGTCCCTTTTCGTAAATAGTTCCTCAGATCAGAAAAGGTAGAAAACAATATCTGAGAAAACCTCCTAGTCGCGATAGGCTAAGGTATTCCTTTTTCGTAATCAATTCATCCCAGCCTGAAAAAGGGGTAAACGTATATTGGGTAGATGTCGATTCGTGTCCAATTTAACGAGATCAAAACGACAAGGGCCTCGGCAATCTTTTCATGTTTAGAGAGTCAGAAAAGAGCTGAAAGATGACTCCAAAGTGACTTTTTCGTGTATTTACCGAGTCCGAAAAAGTACAAAATACAACTCGTTTCCATCTTTAAAGTCGCAAAAACCTGCTGCTGCACATACCAAGCAAGCGTAAAACCCATTTTCGACATAATATATAAAAATATTCGATAAAAATGACTTTTTACAACTCATTTTATGTCAAAAAGTTATAAATATGTCAAATTGGTAAAAATAAAATTACATTTACTATTTACCTTGGTGAAAAGCAACAGTGATCCATTTGGAGCAGAAACTTCTGACGGCGATTGCGACAGATCCGGTTGACCATTCAGTTTCTCGTCTGCTACAGGTAAGAGGCGCTCCCTTGCTCTACATTTTTATCCATTTTTTAATAGTTTTCCTTTGTAAATCAGTCCTCTAGGGCCACTTTTGAAATTTTAGGGCTGCGCTCATTGGCGCGGGTATCGAGCACGGACCCGCGCCAATGGGCTCTTTTATACAAAGGGCTCGCGCCACGTGGCGCGACTATTCACAAAACAGTCGCGCCAGTGGCCGAACCTAAAAATCCGCCTAAAAAATCGATATTTAAACCAAATTGCATGGAATTTGAGGCCTACCAGAGATCTAACCAAGGGTTTATGACCATATGAATGCAGGTAATCAAGAAAAATGGCGATTGAATGGAAAGAACGAGAGCATGGAGAAGAGGATGAACAGGCCATCCAAAGTGAGGCTTGCATGAATGCCCTCAGAAACTGTGGGCTGAAGAAGTTCTTCCTTACACCCTGTCTACGAGCTCAGCCCGAGCTCCTCCAGTATTTGATCAGTATCTGGGATGAACATGAACAGGTGTTCAGGTTACGAGATCAGGTATTAGAGCTGGAGGTTTCTGATGTTTATTTTATCACCGGATTGTCCCGTAGAGGTCCGATCCCTGTCTTGACTGGAAGCAGACCATCTGGGGAGAAGATGGAAGAAGTGATGGCACGAGTGTGATGAGGAGCACAAATGGGATTAGGAAGAAAGAAGGTGGATATCCACACTATCCCTGATCTGGCATTGAGATTTGTCCTACATACCATCACGCGGGCTGCAGGGTCGCAGGCACCGCACGAGGCCACAAAGGCCCAACTCCTGCTGGCTCAGAATGCATGATTCCCTTACTGTTTGACTGGGCAACAGTAGTAAAAATAAATATGAAAAGGCAGCTCACAAAATGCAAACAGGGTAAACTAAAACAGTTTGGTTATGGTTCCATCCTGGTATCATTCATTCTGGAACGCTTACCAATCTTCCAGGGCCAAGGGGCCGCAGTAGCAGATCCGATACCACGAGAGCCAAGAATGGCTCGTTGGGCAGCATTAATGCCCAGAGCTGGAGGCGGCCAATAGATGTCCTGGAGGCTGGAGTTATTTAGGTGGTTACGGCGCCAGCTGATTGTCGTGGAAGACTGGCCCTATGCAGGAACTGACTTCACCGGACACCCAGATCTCCCAATGCCATAAGGAGATGACTGGGATGAGGAGTTGGGTAAGGCCTCATGTTTTTGATTTTATATACGTATGCAGATGTGGGACCTGAGAGACCAGCTGGGATGTCTCCAATCTCACGGAGAACACAACTCGCCCCTGATCCTCAGGGAGAGGGCACCGGAGGAGAGGAGTTGATCCAGAATCCTGAGGGCATCACCCGAGGGATTTCGGACTATGATCGGCTGGCGGACGTACCGATGGCATACCAGCGCCACACGGTGGGAGTTCCAAGTCAGATCCACCGAATCCTGAGACACTTAGTGCGTGCAGTCACATGCTATCATGAGCACCATGCGGATTAGCTCTTAGGATTTATACCACACCTATTTTTTGAGAGACATATCGTCTCTGGATGTACTTAAGACGATTATGTATATTTTGACTTTATGTGACACACTCTATGTAAACATTTCGATATCTATATATATATGCATATCTATTTCTGGATGGATCTTTCTTTACATGTGATGATGATTTACAAATTGTGCAAATGTCTGTCTAATACCAAATTTGCTACTGCATCTGTTAATGTATTCAAATGCCTAGGTATATGATGATATGTAATGTAGTCAAAATTTCTTTCGAGTAATCGAATACACAGATACAGACGTAAGATGGACGGGTTCCTTACTGAATAGTGTCCGTTCAGTTGTAACACCACAAGTTGTGAATCTAGATACACGAGCAATTCACGGATACCAAGGTTTACTGCCTCGGTTAATAATTCTAACACAACACTATATTCCACGATGTTGTTCGTGGTACGTCCTAGACACACTCCTTGCAGGTTGACCAACTCACCAGCAGGATCATAGATTACCCAGGCTGCTGAAGACAGATTCCTGGTACTGCGGGAGGCACCATCCGCGAAACCAACAAATGGATGAATAGACATCTGCACAACCAGGAAGACCCGATCAGCAGAAAGATGTTTACAAATCACACCACACAATACATGCACAAAAATGAAAATCACACACCTATGTACACACACCACACCAAGAAATTACTTCAGGCATAGTACTTTTTGAGGTAAAACCCATTTATGGGCTGCGCCAGTGGAACTCCTTCATAATCTATAAGCTCGTAGGCCCCGTTTTTCAAACGCGTTTACTATATAGGGCCCATGCCACATAGGCTGGAACTTACCGGCTCCAAGCTTATCATGTGCTTGATCGTACAGGAGGACAAGGTCCCCTTCAATAAAGGAACGAGGAGAAACAGATTGATAAAAATGAGTTTTGACCCTCTTCTTTTGTGCTTCGATAATTAAAGCAGCCAGACGACGGGTTTCATCTTACCGTTCCAGATACAGAAGACATTCTTCCTCAGCAGAAGTATTAGGTAGAAGCTCCATAGCTAATTTTAACGAAGGAATCTCGCATTCAACCGGAAGAGTTGCTTCTAGGCCATACACCAATTGAAATGGTGTGAACCTAGTTGCACTCTTTGCAGATGTTCGGTATGCCCAGAGAGCTGAGAACAGTTGGAGATGCCAATTGGATTTGTGAATACCAATTTTTCGCTGAAGCATAGTGACCAAAACCTTGTTCACTGCTTCAACCTGACCATTCGCTTGAGGGTAATATGGTGTCAAGCTATCATGACGCAAGCCCAACGTTGAAGTCAGCTCTGCCATCATATAATCTCAGAAGTGAGTACCGTGATCAGTGACGATGGCTTGAGGAACCCCGAATCATGCAATAACGTGGTTGAATATAAATTGAGCAGCCGTTTTCCCGTCAGCAGCTAGTGTAGGCATCGCCTCGGCCCACTTAGTGAAGTAGTCGACGGTGACAATGATATATGCATGCCCCCCGGCCGAGTGAGGGTTACACGTCATAAAATCCACGCCCCATTTCACAAAAGGGCCGACGGTAATAACGGGATGCAATGGTAAAGGCGACGCGCGCATCTTGCGCTGAAATATCTGGCATGCATGACATTTACGGACTGCAGTGATACAGTCTTTGAATATGGAAGGCCAGAAATAACCTACTCGCAGAATATTCTGGGCAGTAGCATACCCGGACATATTTCCACCACAGGCGCCACTGTGGCAGTCATTTAGGACCTTCTCAGCCTCTTCCAAGGTTAGGCATCGCCGGAGCACCGAATCTACTCCAACGCGATATAAGGTATCTCCTACTATACGGTAGGGTTGGGACTGGTGCTGAATCCGACGGCGGGCAGTTTTATCCAACTCAGACCGAAATGTCGAGGTCTGAAGATACACTATTATGTCACCGTACCAAGGGTCACGAGTACTGATGAGGAAAAGCATTTCGTCCGGTATATGGTCTTCAGAGTGTGAGGGAGCAGAGTCTGTAGGGAGAGAACATATCAAATCCACGAAGACCAGTGATTTAGTTGACTTAGCAGTAGTGAACTCCAAGTCAAACTCCTGCAGGATCACAATCCATTTGGAGTACTTTCCCCCCAGTAATTGTCTAGAAAGAATATACGTCATAGGGTTGCAGTCTGAAACCACTGTTATCGTGCGCAAAAGGATGTAATGGCGAAAGCGTTGTGTAGCGTGTACTGCTGCTAATGCCAACTTATCGACATGTGCATAACACGTTTCCGGGTCGAGAAGGTTCCGTGACAGGTAATAAACAACATGTTCATCACTGTGATCGTCATCCTGCACCAAGACCATGACTATGGTGCTAAATGCGGCGGCTAGATATAAAGTGAAGTCGCGGTGGTAGTTCGGAGGACAAAGCAATGGAGCATTGACAAGCAACGTCTTCAGCTTCTCAAAGGATTCCTGAGCAATTTCGTCCCAATGAAAGGGAACGTTCTGCTTTAACAAACGAGTGAATCCTTTGGCCACCTCGGCATAATTCGGGATAAAGCGCCGAAGAAAGTTCGCTTTCCCTTGCAGACTCTGTAACTAATACAGGGAGGAGGGTGATGGGAGATTTACGATGGCCTCGACCTTTAGAGGGTCAAGGCGAATTCCGTCTTTCGAGACTATGAATCCTAAAAGACGGCCAGAATCAACGCAGAAGACACATTTATGAGGATTGAGCCTGATATTGTAGCACCTGCAACGAAGAAAGATCTGGCGGAGATGATCAGGATGGTCCTCTCGCTTACCCGAATGGGCTGGCAAGTCATCCAGATATGGCTGAATGATATGGCGAATGTCATGAAAAGCGTAGGACATCGCACGTTGAAAAGTGGCTCCAGCGTTCTTCAAGCCGAATGGGAATTTTTTATACGCGAAAGTACCCCACGGACAGATGAATGTGGTCTTGTGTTGATCCTCAGGTGCAATATTGATTTGGTTATATCTTGAGAAACCGTCCATTAAGGAATAGATCTCACTCCCGACACATTCGTCAATGATTTGGTCTATAAACGGAGTGGGATAATTATCCTTTGGACAGGCGCGATTTATGTCACGATAATCCACACAGACTCTAATCGTACCCTGATTTTTATCGACAGGGACAATGTTAGACACCCATTCTGTGAGGGGGATGGGATAAATGAAACCTGCGTTCAGAAGTTTTTCAACTTCTGCCTTGATGGTGGCGGCTTTTCGAGGATGCATGGGGTGTAAGCGTTGGCACATGGGTTTCGCACCTGGATAGGTTGGAATCTCGTGCACTACGATACTGGGATCAATCCCCAGCATTTCCTCGTAAGACCATGTGAAAGCATCTCTGAATTCTTTGAAAAGCTCAGTATAGACTTGAATCTCATCGGGAGAACAAGTCACACCCACGTGAATATTCTCAACGATCCTCGGTTTAACGGAGATGTTGATTGGAACAGTTTGAGTAATGTTACTTAGGTTACCCTCCGAAAAAACCTCGTGCGTCAAGATGGGCGTTTGAAGAGGAGGGGAAGGAACCTGAGTAGCATAACGCTCCAGACAATCAGTCATTGCCCCCAAGCTAGGCATAAACGAGGAGCGATGATGTCCATTGCCCCAAGTCAGCTCCTCAAGAGACATAGATTCAATGATAGCCTCATCGGAAGGAAAAGTCTCTCTGAGAGGATCAGGTGAATCAGCCTGACCAAGCCAGGGGGATTGAGAGTAGACGTCGAGAGCCATGCTCAAAGGAGCATGCTGAGGAGGCGAAGGATCCGATGCAACAACAATCTCATAGTAGTTGATCTCTACTGGCGTTAAAGGCATGGATTCTCCAAACTCATATACCTGCTCAGGTGTAGGAATAAGCCAGGGGTTGCGTATAATCTATTTCGATTGTTATTTAATGAATGATTATGATTATGGTTCCACTCTGTTTTCGATTATGTTAATATGAGTAGTATCCTTTCTGACTGATATTTAGTTGCGTATGCTGGATTTTATGCTTGTATTTGTTTGTTTCTTGCACGTGCAGGTATCCATCTGCGGAGATCGTGGAGGATCGTGATCTGCCGAGGCTAAGGAACGGGAACACTCTCTTCTTCAGATCGTAGCATTGGATTCCAGGTAGGCCTCCATCTTTGGTCTTTTCATTCGTAACTAGGAACTTGCGTTGTAACATTTCGTGATTGTTGCTAGACCCCTGCTGGGCTAGTAGGGATTGCCTCTATCCGCAGAGGGGATTTACCTCCTCAAAAATTTGGCGACCAGAAAGGATACTACTCATATTAACATAATCGAAAACAGAGTGGAACCATAATCGTAATCATTCATTAAATAACAATCGAAAGAGATTATACGCAACTAAATATCCTTGGCAACCAAATTGTTGAGGAGGTAAATCCCCTTTGCGAATAGAGGCGATCCCTACTAGCCCAGCAGGGGTCTAGCAACAATCACGAAATGTTACAACGCAATTTCCTAGTTACGAATAAAAAGACCAAAGATGGAGGCCTACCTGGAATCCAATGCTACGATCTAAAGAAGAGAGCGTTCCCGTTCCTCAGCCTCGGCAGATCATGATCCTCCACGATCTCCGCGGATGGATACCTGCACGTGCAAGAAACAAACAGATACAAGCATAAAATCCGGCATACGCAACTAAATATCAGTCAGAAAGGATACTACTCATATTAACATAATTGAAAACAGAGTGGAACCATAATCGTAATCATTCATTAAATAACAATTGAAAGAGATTACAACCAATGTTCTGACGTCGTGGTCTCCTTCGGATGGGTCTCCAGTCATTCACGTCTCGCAAAGCTCGCCAGGGAAAGGGAAAACGTCTCCTGAGTCTCTCGGCGATAGTCTCCTTACTTTAGTCAGCCTTAAGGGAAGAAAGAGGGCTTTTACAACACAAAGGCTCTTGGGAATTTGGAGATTCAAAGCTTAGGCACTTCAAGACTAGCTTGCCATGGAATTGAGCAGGATTTTATAGATGGGGGAGGAAAGAGTTGGGATCCCTATTATTGTGGGATTGGCCCTATCAACAAGGAAGGTTCTATGGGAGGTGGCAAAACCACTTCCCTTCCATAGAACTTCCGCAGCCAAACCTCCCAACTCAAGATAGGAAATGGTTTCTGAGTTTGTTGAAACACAACTTCCACCATCTTTATTTAAAAAACACTCCTTAAATTGGCTGGCACGACTACTGCTCTGGGACAGAGCGCCAGTTGGCACGGCCTCTTTGTAGGATTTTCCTCATTGGCGCAAGTGGTGAACTGTCTGCCCGCGCCAATGCAAAAGGAGATGCTTTCATGATTTTTTGCAAGGAGATTTCTTTAGGGCAATTGAAGCTCATGCTTAGAGGAATGCATTGATGATGTTTTCAAGGCATGACAATGTTCACAGGTCACAAAATGGGTCCTCCATTGTGTGGGACGGGGAATGTTAGGGATGGTGACAAATTACTGTATAGAAGACACAATCCTCCATGTTTGACAGTGTTGTCGATCCAAGTTATCCATCATGTATAGGAGCAATGTACACCCTCTCCATCATGTGTGCATTGATTTCACAACTTCCTCCATCACTTCATCATGAATGCTCCATGATCTTCTGTTTGATTCCTTCCAAGATCTTAGCTGACTATGTCAACCTCCATGATCTGTCTCATTAATGAGACATGATCTCCAATCCATTCATATTAGTGGTTGCTCCACTACCTTATTTATGTAGATCTAGGATTAATTAATCCACATTCACACATAAAAATTGGATATTTATGCATCATTAGGATTATGGGTCCCTACACCCTTTTATTTACTTAATTAAGTAGGTTTATTAAGAACTCTAATATTCCAAATATCATGTGAAAATTTGGGAATATTACACCCCACCACCAATCATGGCAGCCTCGTATGCTCCATTGGTGCTACCACAACCTTTGGCACCTTTGCCATAGGATTATCAATCCAAAATCCCCTTGTTTGATGAAAATGGTCCTGCAACTACTGAACAACATGTGGAAATAATGAATCACTATTTTTACCGTCAAGAGATAGACGATGAAACTATTAATTTGTGGGTGTTTGCCCAAATCCTGGGGGAGAAGTAAGAAATTGGTTTAAAGGCTTGACCCCAAATAGTATACATGACCTCCCTGCCCTTCACCAATTATTCACAAATAAATGGGAAGTTAAGAAAAATCCTCTCAAAATCTTGTCACAATATGAAAACATCAAGAGAAATGTTGGAAAGAGTGTCCAAGATTACTATACCAGGTTCAATAATGTATACAACGGCCTCCCTTCTCACATGAAAACCCCACAAGGTTTAGCCTTAATGAAATTTTTAGATGGTTTCAACCTACAGATGGCTTATCAGCTAAGAGAAAGATATCCTCCTACATTAGAAGACATGCAGAGGGGTGTAGTAAGTGTGGAAGAAAATCTAATTGCAAAAAGGGCTAGAATGAGAAATGAGAAGAGACTCACTATTAGGGGAGAACCTGCAGCCTCCACATCCGATGCTAAGATTGATAGCCTGGTGAGAACCATGGAGAGAATGATGGAGAGGATCAACTTGAATGAGAGATTTGTCCCTAAGGAAAAGCAACCAACTCCTCAAAATAGAAACCAAAACTTTAGAAGAAACCTTCCTCAAATAAGACAAAGAGAACAGACAGGACCCGACTAGCAAATTAGGCCTCCATTCCAAGAAAACTATGCTGATGAAGATGAGGGGGTGGTTGAAGTACTAGAAGAAAGTCAAATTAATCTGATGGGAATTAATAATGAAGATACTGTTTTCCTCACCGAAGAAGAACATGATTTATTTTCTTTGGCTCAAACTAAAATAGAATTTGAAGAGTTTGAAGATTATAAACAAGGATTCGAGAATGCCATCATGGAGGTGTATAGACAATATAATCTCTAAAGCAAGAAATATTTGGATATTCCCAAGAGAAATAATTTGGAAAACTCTGCTAAAAATCCCCTGAAGCTGATCCCAAGAAAACAACAGAGAGTTCAGATAAAATTACTAAAATAGATGTAAATAATGATCTAGAAAGCATCACTAGTGAACCAATGGTCAGCCCAATCAAATCTGTTCCAGCTAATATCCCTAATACAAGTCAGAAATATGAAGTTACTGCAAAAATAGTGCTTGAGAAGAATGATCCAAATCTTCCAAAAACATATACACCATTCAAAATTGAGAATGAAATTTCCAAAATAAAAATATTTGTCCCTCTCACTTAATTGGTGAACCAGGATGTATATAGGTTCCAAGTCCTAAAAGTGCTGAATATAGGAGAAATTACTGACATTGTCAATCTATATAATGACAAACCTGAAATTTTGTTTGGGCCAGAAGTAGAGGGTAAATTTCAGGAGGGGGGTGTTCCCCCATTTTATCTTAGTTTGAATGTTCATGATAAAATCCTCCATAATTCCATGATAGACTCAGGTGCATCTCATAATCTCATGCCAAAGGAAGTTATGGAGAAAATTGGCCTGGAGATAACTAGACCCTACAAAGACCTGTACTCATTTGACTCCAAGACAGTTAAATGTCTAGGTCTCATCAAAGATATCTGTATTACATTAGCCTAGATACCAGCCAAGAGTCTAGTGATGGACATAGTAGTGGCTAACATCCTTCCTAATTATGGTATTCTTTTGTCATGCTCATGGGGAGCCAAGCTTTCAGGCACCCTCCAAATGGATATGACTTATGCTACCATACCAATTTTTTGCCAACAAACGAGATTGTATAGGGATACTCTAATGGAATACATGGTAAGAAGTCAAGAAAAGCCTCATAACTACCCCTTGTACTCTGTTCATTCTAACCTTGATTCATTTATTATTTACAATAATGAAAATATTAATGAAAAAATAGCTAGAGAAGAAGAGGACCAGAAGAGAGAATGGTCAGACCAAATGGAAATTGTGCAACATAAGGGTGAACCTGAACCTTTTTGGAACATGATTTTTGATGGTTCTTGTGGAAAATTTGGCTCAAGAGCAGGGGTGTGGGTATCCAATATTGGAAATAACCACACAAAAGGGAATTCTTACAAGCTAAATTTTCATTGTACCAACAATATAGTAGAATATGAGGCACTCCATTTGGTTTTACAACTATTGAAGAAATTAGGAGCCAAAAGAATCTCTGTTCATGGAGACTCTAAGCTTGTCATTAAAAAAATCAAGGGAGAATATTCAACCAAGCATCCCATATTGAGAGCATACAAGAATGCTTCCCTTGACCTCCTAAAAATATTTGAAGAATATGACCTTGCTGTAGTTCCAAGAAATTAGAATATCTTGGCTAATGGGTTAGAATTTTCAGCCAGCACTTGTCAATTACCTCATCCTATCAAACAATATATAGTGCAGGTTAAACACCACCTAACAGTTCCTTACAATATGAGATATTGGAAAGTCTTTGGAGATGACAAACAGATTGAGAATTTCTTGCAATATAAGGGTGAGTTTGAAGATTCAAATTTGGACCTAAACTATGAAGAAGACTACTCCATTAAAGAAAAAATGTGCAGGGAGGAACCTCCACATAATTATGATATTAAATTTTCAGCAGATAAAGATCTACATAGGATAGAGATGCATGAAGATCCAGAGAAAGAAGAATTTGAAGTACTTCAAGTCAGAGACAATGCCTTTCCTAGAGGAATTGTTCCTCTAGAGGAAAATTTGATTTCAATGATGTGGCTAGGAAACCAAAAATGGAATCTACAGAAGAAAATATCGAGGAGTAAAATTTGGGTAGTGAGCAGGAGCCCAAAATGGTAAAGTTATCAAAGACATTGCTAGCATCCATAAAGCAGAAATACATTGCTTTGTTCAATGAGTTTATTGATGTGTTTTCTTGGAGTTATGAAGACCTAAAAGATTATGATACTGATATTATCCAACAAAAAATCATAGTCAAGGAGAACCAAAATCCTTTCAAACAGAAACTGCACAGGATAAATCATGTCCAAATGCCTCTAGTTGAGAAGGAGATCAAGAAAATGTAGGATTCCATGATAATAGTCCCAATAAGATACTCTGAATGGGTTTCCAATATTGTACTTGTTATAAATAAGACAGGTGAGATCAGGCTCTGCATTGACTTCATGAATCTAAACAACGCACCTCTTAAGGACAACTACCTTGTAATATTCCCAAATGGGAAAACTGAGCAATGCATGCATAAAAAACACATTTTCAGAAATATGCGCTACAAAAATTGAAATTAACACTTGGATCCCTTAGATCTAAAAATATTCCATATAAATCCATGATTATCTCAGAAACAAATCAAATTAGGTGAGGTAAACAAGCCTCCCACACCTAGTATAGCTCAAAACTGCTGAAACCCCAAAACTACTGCAACATCAAATTACTGCATAAAGATACATCACAGTCTAATGAAGGTTTATACATACAAATATTAGAGACAAATAGGTCTGATTTTATATTAATCAATACGGCCCAAAAACTGAGATCTATTCTCCTTTATACAAATCCAAGAGAACTCGGGAAGGGTTTCTAGGAATAAACCCAAATACAAATGGTGATCTTAAGCACTAAGACTGAATAATCACTAAAAAATGAAGCATAGGAGTATATAAGGCTGAAATAATGTATATCTTATGCAGATCTGATCAAAGTTCTTCCCCCATGAAAGGATGAACCCTTCAATCACAGGAAAACTCTCAAAAAGAGCCACAAGATCCCCTCCAAAAATAATGCAATTCTAAAATAGAATTGCATTGTAGGTGATGGAAATATGTTTTCATACTACCAAATGTCTAAAATGAGCTCAAGTACCCTCCAAAATGATCTCCCAAGAGAAGGAATCCTTCATCCTATTCAAAACCAACTCAGAAAGTGGGTTTCTCAACCCTCCACTGCAACACCCTGCAATACAACACAATATTCTGCAGAAACTTCACTGTAGATGAATACTAAAGCTTAGCCCCAATGCTAGATGTGTGGAATGATAGATTAGGTCTCTCCCAAGAGCTACTCAAAGGGAACAGACAGAATTCCTGAACAGGAATACCAAGTGCTAAACATCACCAACAATCTTCACTGAACAGCTGAAGAGAGAAAAGGTCTAAACAAACATATCAAAATAGAATTCCTAAACTACCCCATATGGCTACCATCCTATTCCTTATAAACTATGTGAGCCTTCTCACCTTGGGTCCCACTCATTAGGGTTTCCTCCATCACACAATCAATCTCCCTCCAAAACTGCGTTGTACCGTCATTAATGCCACTCCTCCATAACAACGCTGCTTGATTTGGTCAAGGTTGACCTCTTCAACCTGCTTCAGCCCTTTTCACACCTAAGGTTCTTCAATCCAGCTCTCATATAGTTTTCTAAACTGAACCTTATTCATATTGAGCTGTATTTATTGATGATCTACTCCTCCCACATTAATTTTGTTGACTTGGTCAAACTTGACTTTGTCCAAATCCATTATACCTTGTTCACACATGAGAGTGCTAGATCCAGTTATTATTATGATCCCCTTTCACATCAAGAGGTATTTTATGCTTATTCAAGATAAGAATGGGTCTCTTTCCCCATTTATTCATCTACTAGGTGCTAAAGGCAAAAATCAATATTCCCATTAGCTGCATGCTAATTCAGGAATATTACAATCCTCCCCTCCCAAATGTTTCTTGTCCTCAAGAAATTGCAAGGATAGAACTGAAGAGCCTCCTCTCCTCCTCCTATAGCATCCTCATATGATAGATCCCTCCAAGGTACAAGATGTTGTCTCATCAATACATCCCCAAATTTCCCCTCCCAAATATGCAAGTTATCTTTTGGTGACCATCCCAAAGAGTTATCCTCATGAAGAAGTAAAATATCCATGGAGGTAACAATATGCTGTCTAGAGTCCTCCTCGAGGCATGAGATCTGACATGTATTGGGATTTATCATCCCCATGTGAATCTCCCATCCCCAAGCTATCATCCATACAAAATGAGCCAACCTCCCGAATGGTAACTCATGATGAATCTCCTCCACCTTTGGCTCCTATAATGTAGGTGGGTTGAATAAGTGAACATGGTAGAAAAAATGGCCTACCCCACGTTTTCTTCCTCTCCACTCATGATAAGTTTAGATTATATGATGATCTTTAGCTGCAATAAGGTTTCCCTCAAGTGGCAAGAAGACGATTGGATCTTCAAATATCCTCTCTCTAATGTCATGAATCATGTTTGCCCAAACCATTCCATTCCAAATGATTGGCACATCATCACCATAGGGTATCCAAATTAGAAAAATGATGAAGGTTATGTGAAAGTGTGGATGATACCAATGGTTTCTCAAGTGGATATAGCGTAGTCTTTCCAACTGCTATTTTAGAACATCATGTGGCAAGTTGTCCTCCAACAAGTTACTAGTTGTGCATGTTTGCTCATCTACTGGTAGTAAGCAACAATATATATCAGCTGAGCATAATAAAAATAACAACACACTTTCCCAAATTCATGTAGAGAAGGGTTATCATCATAATTATTGGTCCTAGAATGGTCATGAAACCCAAAAATAATCTTGCCCCCTTATGGAGCAATGCACCATACATAGATGGTGAGATAATGAAAATACTTAATGAAATGAACAATAAGTACAATATTTCATTTCTTACCATGCATAATGAGTAGGCTAAAAGTGAGGTCCATGGATGAGTCCTCCCATGAGATTCTCCTCATAAAATTCTGTAAAATTAAGGGATGCATACTCCCCTTGGAACACTCCATCAATAGAAACATACTCCCAAGTGACAACGTTGTTGGCCTTAGTGATAAGGCTCTTTTCACTCCATGACTTCTTCCTTCAACATTGCACATGCCAAAGCTATCCACCATCATGTTTCTATGTGGAGTAATATTCTCCCTATGTGGGAGCCCCTCCTTATCCTCCAATGTTGAAGGGTAGCCTCTTTTCACTTTGAATGTGCCATCCCTTTCTTTGGAAATATCATGATAAGTATGGGAAAAATTCTGCCCATACTCTGCCAATAGTGACCATAGCAACAATGACTCTTGTTGCCCCTTCACACCTCGATCGTAAAAATCATGAAGTGAAAATATGTTGATTTTCATGAAAGAGATTATATCAATATAATGCACCCAAACTCTTTGCTGCCATATGATGCAAGTGTCCTGCCAAGTTTACTCCACCAACATAACCTTTGGAGAAGGATATATCTCATGATGGCCAAACTCTTTCAAGAGTAGCCAACATATCCAGGCCTCCTACTGCCCAGTGTCATAAATATTGAAGTGATTCACCAACCTCTTGCTCCCCAT
Source organism: Pinus albicaulis (assembly GCA_034641835.2). Lineage (NCBI taxonomy): Eukaryota > Viridiplantae > Streptophyta > Pinopsida > Pinales > Pinaceae > Pinus > Pinus albicaulis. Next base: position 1,023,437,844 of record CM076579.1, on the reverse strand, counting down.
CCACACCCATTCATCCACATGTGGATGTCTCCTACCATGCTCCATCTTGGTACTCCTGCAATGAAGACTACCATCCTCCCAAATAAGATTTATTCCTTTGCATTTCATGGGATGTTGAAATGAAAACCTTTGGTGATCTCCTATGGAAGATCCCAGATCAATGACCCTCTTGAATCCATAAATATCCAAGCGTGCTAAAGGAAAAACCTCCTCACAGGCCTGCACAGTGCTCATCCCAATAGATCCATCACAAGGATGAAAGAAAAAAAGTCTCTCATGGATCATCTTCTCACCCCATGTCATACAAGTGTGATGGTCATCAAAGTGCTCTAATGATAGCTAGGCCCCCAACTATTCACTGCTGCCTAATGACAGCGCTGTCAATCTTCTCCTCAAAGGTATATTTTTTGTCTCATGCTCCAATTCAAGGATGAACATAGAGTTCTGCATAGGTTTGTTTAGGATAAAGTTCATCCTATCCTTCAAAAACCCACACTCCAACCCCAAGTGTTGTATGTAGCTCAAAAATGGCACATTAGGATGATTTTTAATCCCTTCCTTGAACAATTCAAGGTTTCACAGCACGGTGCAATCCTGCTGCTTGAATTCAATAGTATGTTTTGATCCTAGATCATGCAAAGGTAGATTCCCACAACCCTCCATAAGATTTTCTGAAATAACAAAAAGTGAAAATTCGTGCATACCTTGGTGAAGCTTGGGAACATCTTGTATGGCTGCAAGGGTTCCTCCTTTCCATGTGTTGGCTTCCCCATCTACTGAGGATGATGGCTGCTCCTCCATAGTTGTACTAGCGCTGGTACAAATCTCCTCAAGTGGTGGTGAAGGCTCCTCCCCTTATAATTTCTTCTTATCAAATATTTTGATCACCCTTTGATCAAAATCTATGAAAGTATACACCCTTGCATGACTCACATGGCTAAACCACCAAATGCTTGCCTTACCCTCAAGGTGCAATGCTGAGATCTCAACAACCTCTCTTTCTACCACTGGATGTAGTAGGACGAATGCATCTAGCTTCATAACACAAGCCTTTGCTATACATGTGGACTATCCATCAAAAGTAGACAATAGAAATCTATTGCCTCTCATCCTCCTATTGCTATAGTTCCTCCTTCCTTCTACCAGCTGTATAAACTGAGGAAGAGCTAGAGTCTTCTTGACAGCTTTAGGTTGAGACTTGTATTCTACAAGGTATCCACTTAGGATCTCATGTTCCAAGTGCCCTCCATCTCCATGCCTTTTGTCTTATTCCTCAAAAGGAAAAGGCAAGGTGTAATGCATTGGAGCTTTCTGCAACATTGGTTCTTCATTTCGAGAATAGGAAGTACATGGCCCTTCCTCTTCTTGAAACCCTCTATAAGTTTCACTGCATTTCTTCTCTTCTTTTCTGCTTCACCTCCTTGGAGAGGTTCTTCATAGATTTGAAAAATGATGAGACCAAGCTCATTCCTTTCACCATTTTAGATATCTTATTTTTTTATAGCATCTTGGCTTGAATTTCATAGGTTGCGCTAAAGATCATGCTCTGATACTATTGTAATATTCCCAAATGGGAAAACTCAACAATGCACGCATAAAAAATGCATTTTTAGAAGTGTGTGATATAAAAATCAAAATTAACACTTGGATCCCTTAGATCTGACAATATTCCATCTAAATCCAATATTAGATCAGAAAAAAAATCAAATTAGATGAGGTAAACAAGCCTCCCACACCTAGTATAGCTCAAAAATGCTGAAACCCCAAAACTATTGCAACATGAAATTAATGCATAAAGAGACATCACAGTGTAATGAAGGTTTATGCACATAAATAGTAGATACAAATATATCTGATGTTATATTAATCAATATGGCCCAAAAACTGAGATCTAGTCTCCTTTATACAAATCCAAGAGAAACCGGGAAGGGTTTCTAGGAATACACCCAAATACAAATGTTGATATTCAGCACTAAAACTGAATAATCACTGAAAAATGGAGCACAACAGTATATAAGGCTGAAATAATGTAGATATGATGCAGATATGATTAAATTTATTCCCCCATGAAAGGATGAACCCTTCAATCACAGGAAAACTCTCAAAAAGAGCCACAAGATCCCCTACTGAAGCTACCCTCCAGAAATAACACAATTCCAGACTATAATTATGCTATAGGTGATGGAAATATGTTGGCCTACTAGCAAAGATCTGAAATTATCTCAAGTACTCTCCAAACTGATCTCCCAAGAGAAGGAATCCTTCCTCTTATGAAAAACCAACTTAGAAAGTGGGTTTCTCAATCCTCCATTGCAACACCCTGCAACACAACACAATATTCTGCAAAAGATACGTTGTAGCTGAAGACTGAAGCTTAGCCCAAATTTTGGATATGTGGAATGATATATCAGGTCTCTCCCAAGACCTACTCAAAGGGAAGAGATGGAATTCCTGAATAGGAATACCAAGTGCTAAACAACACCAGCAATCTTAGTTGAACAGCTAAAGAGAGGAAAGGTCTAAATAGACATATAAAAATATAATTCCTAAACTACCCCATATGGCTTCCATCCTCTTCATTATAAACTATGTGAGACTTCTCACCTTGGGTCCCACTCATAAGGTTTCCTCCATCACACAATCGATCTCCCTCCAAAACTACGTTGTACCTTAATTAATTCCACTCCTCCATAACAACATTGTTTGATTTGGTCAAGGTTGACCTCTTCAACCTGCTTCAGCGCCTTTCACACCTATGGGTCTTCAATCCAGCTCTCATATAGTTGTCTAAACTGATCCTTATTCATATTGGGCTGTATTTATTGATGATCTACTCCTCCCACATTAATGTTTTTGACTTGGTCAAACTTGACTTTGTCCACATCCATTATGCCTTGTTCACACATGAGAGTGCTAGATCCAGTTATTATTATGACCCCTTTTCACATCAATATGGATTTTATGCTTATTCAAGATAATTATGGGTCTCTTTCCCCATTTATTCATCTACTAGGTGCTAAAAGAGAAAATCAATATTCCTATTGGCTGCTTGCTAATTTAGGAATATTACATACCCTTTACCAAAGATGGACCACATATTGCAAAAGGTAGTGGGCTCCAAAATAATCTCTCTGCTAGATGGCTTTTTAGGGTACAATCAAGTGTTGGTGCATCCAAATGATCAACACAAAACAACTTTTACTACTCCTTTGGGAACCTTCATATATGTAAAAATTCCCTTTGGATTAATAAATGCTGGTGCCACTTTTCAAAGAGAAATGGATATTTCTTTTTCAAAAGAAATTGGTCTTTTCATTGTGATATATCTTGATGATATTACAGTATATTCAAAAACTGATGAAGAACATTTGGCCCATTTGAGAAGAGTTTTTGAAAAGTGCAGAAGTTTTGGTCTATCTCTTAATCCTTTTATTTGGTCTTGAAGAAGGAAATATTTTAGGCCACATCATATCTGAAGAAGGGATCAAGATTTACCCCAGTACGATTGAGGGCATACTACAGATCAGTCATCCCAGAAACATCAAGGAGTTTCAATATTTCATTGGAAAGATAAAGTTTTTGAGGATGTTTATACCAAACCTTTCAAAACTCTTGAGGAATATCACCAGCATGCTCAAAATAGATTTAGAAGCCAAGTGGACCTAGGAAGCTAAACATTCCTTTGACCTGGTAAAGCAGTCACTCACTAAAGCACCTATTCTAATCAACCCTTATTTCACCAAGGATTTCATCATTGCTTCCTTTGCATCAGTGCACACAATTGCTGTTGTATTTCTATAGAAAAATAAAGAGGGACAAGAGCATCCCATAGCATTTTTCAGCCAACCTTTAAGAGATTCACCTTCCAAGTACAATATCATGGAAAAGCAAGCTTTTTCCCTGATCAAAGCTCTGAAGGATTTTAGATTTTACATTCTGCATTCACACATCATTGCATTTGTACCCAATACAGTTGTCAAATACATCCTAATGAAGGAACCTAATGGAAAAAGAGGCAAGTGGATTTATTGTCATCTTGGAGTATGATTTAGAGATCAGACCCACCAAACTAATCAAGGGACAAGGATTAGCGAAATTGATGGCTGAAACAAATTTTCAAGAACTAGACATTAATATGATTCACTCACTGGATGAACAAGAGGAGATGGCGACTCCACCTATTGAGGAAGCATTCCTAAATTCTCCCTGGTACACAGATATACTATATGTTCTATTTTATTTAAATTCTCCTCCTAGTTTTTCCAAAACAAAAGCTAGATTCTTGAAATTGAAAGCTGTAAAATTCTGCATACTAGAAAATGTTTTGTACTAGAAAGATTATGGTGGCATATTGCTTAAATGTTTACTTCAAGAATATTCAGATAGGGTTATGCCTGAATTTCATGAACGGGATTGTGGAGGCCATCTCTACTGGAAAACTACTGCTAACAAGATCCTTAGGGTTGGGTTCGATTGGCCTACTCTTTTCCCATACATCCACAAAATGGTAGCTACCTGTCATAAATGCCAAATTTTTGAGGGAAAAAGAAAGTTGTTTCCTCTGCCTTTACATCCAATATCTGTTGAAGCTCCTTTCCAACAATGGGGTTTAGACTTCATTGGAGAAATCCACCCCTCCTCCTCTGCCCAACATAAATGGATCCTTACTGCTATAGACTATTTTACCAAATGGATAGAGGCCATTGCTTCCATAATTGCTACTAACTCAGTGATTATAAAATTCCTTGAAGACAACATCTTGTGTAGATTTGGTTGTCCTAGGAAAATAACTACATATAATGCTGCTACTTTTAAGTCCAAGAAGATGGTGGATTTTTTCCATAGATATCACATTTCTTTGGGGCATTCAACAGATTATTACCCTCAATGTAATGGAATAGCTGAGTCCTCCAAGAAGAGCCTAGTAAACATCATCAAGAAGTTGTTGGAATACAATAAGAAATCCTAAAATAACAGATTCGTGCATGCATTGTGGGCTGACATACTAACAACTAAGAAATAAATTGGCATGTCACCATACCAGTTAGTCTATGGAATGGATGCATATTTCCCAACTTCCTTAGGAGTGTTGGCCATGAAAATCATTCAAGAGGTGCAGGCTGAAGAAAATGATGTACAAAGAAGAATAGGCCAGACAATTCAACTACAACAGTCTAGAGAAGAGGTGTACAAATAAACTCAGGTGGTGCAAGAGAATATGGAGAAGATTTTTACAAAAGAAAAAAAGAAAATAATTTCAATATCGGGGATAAAGTGCTGCAATGCAATTCCAGAAAAGAGGATAAAGGTAATAATGGAAATTTTGACAACCTGTGGAATGGCCCATACATTATTCATTCTTTCAAAGGAGATAATGCATTTTTCTTGCAAGATATGGATGGAAAAAAGATGTTTGGAGGTCCCGTGAATGGCACGATGCTGAAACATTATTTTTGTTAAAAAATCAGATTAAACTTGCATAATTGTAAATATCATAGCCTTACAATTTTCATTAATCCATTGGACAAGGTTGAAGCTCGAAGTGAAGGCCATAAGCCTAGTCTGCTAAGAAAATATAAAAAAATGGAAGAAAGAGATCATTCAAAGTGTTTTAGAGGAGAAGTATACAAGGCTAGTGGTCTTGGTGTTCTTGACACTTCCCTAAACAGAAGTTCCACCCCCAACTAGAGCCACTGTTAGAGTCCTTTAATTTATAATATCACAAGGTGACTGTGTATTTCCTCTTTGCAATTTTTTAATGTTGTACATAGATTTCACTATTCAAAAGTATTTTCCAAAAGAAAGATAAAAAGAAACAAAAGAAGAAGAAAAGAGGGCATTTAAAAAAAAATAAAAAAATAAAGCCCCACACAAAAAATAAATATTTTTTAAAGTGTTGCGAATCAAAATGCTACAACTATTGAGAAGGGTTTGTGCAATCAAACAGTTTAAGCATGATTGTACAATTTTTAATTTTCAGCTGATAGGTTAGAAAATAAATATCTGCCAAACCATTTAATCTTGGCTTATCAGTAGATAGGTAGAAAATGACATTGGTTCAATAGCTTAATATGAACCAATAAGATAAATAAGGGATAGGTAATAGGTTAGATATCCAAAATAAAAATAATTTCAAGGTCTACAAGTCTAAATGCACCCTACAAAAAAAAAAATGGTTAGAGTTGTAGATAGGGTAGGTAGATCTGCCGGAAAATGAAAGGGAAGCAATGTAAGGGTCACTTTGTAAATAAGAAGTCTGAACAACTGCTTGAGTATTCTCCTATGATAATAGAGGAAGCAATCAAACAGAGGAATAAATCAGAGTGAAAGAAAGAAAGTTGTACTCTAAAGGTCCAGAATGGGTATATTTATAAAAATTTGGGACCTTATGATATAAATTTACCCCTAGGTCCCGACTCCATATACTTATTTTCTACCCCTCAAGTTTTAACCTATTCCTTCTTAACTCACCGCCAAAGCATAAAACTCCACCAATGCGATTTTGTGGGACCTACCTGACCTTTATACATTACCAAATCGACATGCAAACCTTCATAATTGACATTTCCCTTACCTTTTTCCTTTTCGCACTTTCTAGTGTTTAGCGCGTTGCATTTCACACTTCGCACATTTTTAAACTTACCTATTTAAGCGCTTGCAAGATAAATTTTTTAACTTATGATATAACCATCACATAGCGCACATCACAAGTTCCAGAGGATAGGTACAAAGGGATCATGTTAAAAGATATTAAGTGTGATTTTTGAAGTGGGTGGGACCAAAGTGCATATCACAAATCGAAAATTCTAAAATTTACATCTTGTGGCACATAACAAGACTTGCAATCTGCGGGCTGTAGGCGGACCCACCTGTGCCATGCCACGTCATTCCCACATATCTCAAATCACAGAATTGAAGTGTCAACCTCTGTCGCTCAAAAATTAAAACTCCCAACCTGCGATTGTGATATAGGTTGGGGCCCCACCTGTTTGATGCGTAAAATCTATGCTAAAACCTCCTACAACTCCCCGCCATATCTACTCATCTCTGCATAGCGTGTGGCCCATAACGCCTTTCGGCCTCCCCGCATCCATCGAATGTTAACAAAAAGGGGGGGGTCCGAAATGGGCGGTATCACATACCTTCTTTTCAACTACGTGTCGTGCCCATGGCTATTTCGCACCCCACTCTCCAATACCCTTTACATTTCTCACCCCATCCGAAAAGCCCTTTGTGCCTTCCATCAAATTGCTGCTCCTTTTTACTATTTCTTGTACCATTCATGCCATGTTTTCTCTCGCCTATTCACTTCACTCAATCACATCCCCTCCTATCAAGATAGTCATTGCACCATAAAGAGTCGGGTCATTATCTAATGGACCCATGCCACCTCCACCCTCCACACCACCAAATCATTGTTTTAAAGCCAAATTTCGGCATAAATACAGAGTTACTTGGTTGGGTGTTATCAAATTGCTACATGTGTTAAAATTTGCAGGTATTATGAGAGAAAGTGCAAACTGTTGCCGAAGAGCCATATATTTATCAAAGAAGAGTTGTCAGCTCTCTATGGACCGGATTACAGTGCTCCTTTATATTGTTCAATCCTGGTCACGATCCACTTTTGTTATATCCCTTCCCCAATGGTGATCCATAAAAATTTCCCTTTCTCTATTCCCCCCTATGTCATCTCATTCTCCATTGCAGGATGTAAAAAAATAATCATCAAAGATATGCCTCCAAAGCTAGAGCAATAACCTTTTAATCCTATGGTCTACCTGCAAGTAGGCCTGGATCACTTGTCTCTAGCAGACTGAGACTATAAAATCCATGATACAGAGTCAGACTTTGATTATTTCAATGTCTATTGCTAGCTTGAGGAAAAATTTCTCGAAGGAGCCAATGACATTAGCCTATGGGAAACCCAACTACCTCTTTACATCTTTAAAAAAAACCATAGTTTCCTAGAGCTCATCAGGAAGTATCGAATCTATTATGAAATTAACCAAAGGACCATAGTCACCCCAACACGAGAAATCATGTTCGCCATCAATACCCAATCCATCTAGCAGATGATGCAGGCCCCAATCCTGAACAAGCAATCCCTTTATCGTATGAAGCCCTCAAAGAATGTTATCAGAAGCTTGACCCTACGAGAAGAGCCAAAAATTTGCAGATGTCCATTGCCCCTGATACCCCAATGCCTACAAAGAACCCTCTTTATCCCTCATCTATATTTTCTAATATGACTATTATCAGCAAATTAATCTTGATAGGCTACTTATTAATCAACTTAATGTAACTCTTTGAAACCACTTCTATATTAAGATTAGCCTCCTAAGTTTGAGAGGGCTCTCTCAAAGGGGATTTATGATTTTCAATAGAAATAATACTAGATAGCTAACTCTATGAATTGTGACTTAGTTTTCTTTGATTTCAGGTTGAAAAATGAAGGCTTGCTACCATTGGTCTATGGAGTCAACATCAGTGCACTTGGTGACAGTAATTCTTCACATTGAAGCTCAGGAAATTTGAGGTTTTAATAAGGATGATTCATACACAAAATATAAGGAAAATACATCAATTTCACCCCTAAAGGAAGCCAGAGCATGACAAAATTAATTCTTAGTAATTAGAGATAAAATTCACTGCGACTGATTAGACATAAATATATAGAGAAACAAAACATTAAACACCTTATTAGAACCTCAGGCCTGGAAGTAGAATGTCACTGTATATTACTGATAATGAAAAAACATACAAGTAGAAATTTGGTGCAATATTCTCCAACCCTTTGCTCTTCGATGTTCATTTTATAAATAGACATTCAATACAATGTAAATGATTTTCCCAGTTGTCTATATCCTTGAACTCTAACTTTGACACCTAACATAATTGAAACCACTTTCTTAGAATAGAAAAAAGAACATCTATTATTTAATAAGTCATACTCCTAATAGGACTCTACTTCCTATTTATTACATCCAGACTTTCTAATAGTAAAACAGTTACATAATAGAGATCACATTTTCGAGAGACAATTCACCATCACTTAACATATTTAAAATACCCCTAGATTTAGGAAACTCAGTCCTACTTTTCAGGAATGGATAATCTTCACTTTAATCATTAGTCTGCCCGTTGAGCTGGATGTGTGACACTCATTTTGAGTAATGAGTCTCTGCTAGGATGGCCCACTGACAAGATGGATGTCTCCAGATGGTTGGTGTGCTATTGGAACCCTAAAAAATATTCAAAAGACCTCTCGCTACGAAATAGGGTAGTTTAGGCATTTTCGTAGTGAGTTTTCGTAGCGTATGAAATCTTTCCTTTTCATCCATATCCTTGTGTTGGAATAGGGTCTCCTGCAAGTTGCGAAACTGGTCCATTTTGTATATTTTATATTATATTTAGTTGAGCGTAGGGGTTTTGGGGTGGGTCAAAGCCCCTAAAGCATTGTAAATGGGTCAAGGGTAGACCAAGAGTCCGCAAACCACGGTTTGCAGACCATTGGATACGTAGGCTAAAATAGTATAAGTAGTTGAACCTTTTTGAGTTGTAAGACAGACTAAGAATGAAAAGAGATTGACGCTAAGTGCGAATCAATAGATTTGGTTAGGGTTTTCGGGTAAGGACTTCTGCTGCTGTGTGCGCAGAGGGCCTCTGTCCTGCTGTGTGCGCAGGTTGGGTTTTGGGGTATTATAAGTATATCTGAAGGATTGATGAATGTGAAAGTATTGTTGAATATATGAATCCACTGGAATTGTTGTGATATGAATCTATGATGTTTTGTTACTTAATATATGCTGTTGTATTATTGATTTAAGTTGTGAACATACTTGTGTTACTTATTTATGTTGTGGTATAGATTTGTTTTGCTTCACTTCATGCAAGAATATCTGGAATAGATGCGTTATTGTTATGTGAGTTCATGATCTATTGATTTCTGTAAACATCATTGTTGTTGCGCACGTTGATGTGAAGGGAATCTGTAGATATAGGTTCTATGATACAAGATCTGGTCACTCTAAGGTTGAATGCAGCTTTTCTTGACTTACCTACCCTCTCCCAAGGTGCAATAACCTGGTTCCACCACCCACCCATACTACTTCGGGTGATACTGTGGCCTGTGCAAGTAGGCCACTGCCGAAAGGGCCAGTAGTATAGGGGTTTGTTGGCAAACCTTGAACATCCAAACCTCGGTCAGGACCCCTCGAGCCAAAAAATGGTTCCATTGCCGGGACCGGGAGCATTTTGAGAGAGGGATCAGGTAATGCCAAGGCCGTATTGGAAGCCTGAGAGAAATAAAATTGACGAACGGTTTGAACAACAAGTTTAGGAATTTGCCGTAAAAAAAATTCGCAGTGAGAGGTTGACCACCGAAGAGTGGAAGAATAAGTACATTTTCACAGAGATCTACAAGATCTTCTTTGTAATGATCATGATCAAGATCTAGGAGTGGCTGGAAAGGTTGGTGGAATTTCAGAAGTGTTGGAAGGATGAGCGGGTCACAGAGTGGACCCCTAAATTAATCCAGAAATTAGAAAAGGATGATAATACTATCACTCACATGGTGGACCATTGGGTAGACAGTGTGTTAGGAGTATTTGTGATAGAATTTTCCATTGTTCAATTTGTCTCCTATTCTGAAGTAGAGCGAAGGTTTTTCAAGGGGTTCCGATGTAAGTTTCTAAAGACCTTGCCATGGCTGATCAAGATATTATTGTGTGAAAAGAGTATTCTATGTAGCCATACCGAGTGAATTACCTCTGATCTAGACATGAGCACAACGCAAAGTGGAAAATACTACAAAACCAACCTAGAAGGAGATATATTGGTCTACAGTCCAGTAAGAGAAGCATCTTCGCAGATTCCTCCAGCCACACCGCTTTCAAATCAGCTTAGGGGTAAGAATTCACCTACACCTCTGCCACCGGAGGATGACATGGCTATGCACATGAAGTTGCTGACCTTTAAGGGTGTGGGAGATGAATACATGGATTAGTTCTGGTTTGTCACAAGATCGGTATGGACTGCATATAACGTAGCTAGTGATGCTGTGAAAAGAGCACAACTGTCCCTTGCCTTCGAAGGAAGAGCCTTGGAATTGTACATGGGATACATCGGCCAAAACACAAATGCAACCACTGAAGATATTAAGAATTCTCTGAAACAACAGTTCAAGAAACCTAATTCCTACTCTCAAATCATGGTTTATCTAAAATATTTCAAGCAAGGGCCTTCTGAATCTGTGTGGGAGGCCGATCAACGACTAAAGAAGGTGATCAGAGAAGGGGGATTCCAAGATGATGACAGAAATCACACATAATGGTTCATTGTTATGTTGCTACCTCACCTGCGCATACCTATGGGGCACCAAACTTTCGAATCGTAGGAGAAAGCCTTGGAGGGTGCCATGAAGTAGAAGCTGTGCCTCGGAACGAGACTCAGCTAGACGTCCAACAGATCTATGGACAACTGGAAGCGATGCACATAGATATCTAGAATCTACAGAAGGAACGAGGGCCAGAGGCTAGCCCCGAGAGATGGTGCATACGATGTCGGGTGAATGGTCATACCAAGGATAACTGCCCTCTGTTAGCAGACTATATACAAGTCGGGGGACCTAGCCCATTATGCCCTAGGGAAGCTGTGGGACCCAGTGGGCCAATGCTATGGTGCGATGATTGTCACGTTGTGCGGCTGCACGATACTAACCACTATCCCCACCTTGCTGCGTATGTTCCAGAGGTAAAGCAGCAGTGGTGTAGGTTTTGTAGATCAGTGGGACATGATGAACATAAATTTCAGGCGTATGATTTTATGATTGATCGAGGAAACTTATGTAGAGTACAATTAGACCCTGCATCGCTAAAAACCGTCGCAGGCATAGGTGGCTCCCCATCAAGGGGCGGGGAGGAGGACGAGGTAGAAGTGCAGGTTGGGGACGAGGTCAACTAATCTGTTATAACTCTAGAGAAGCAGGACACTTTGCAAGGGATTGTCTAAACCCTACAAGGAAATCCGGCCATTATTGCAGACAGATAGACCATGGGATTGAAGATTGTCCAATATTCATAGCAAAAATGCAGGAAAAGCAGCCAACACTTACGCAGAATGTGCAGAGAGTTAAGGCTGAGCTACGAAAAAAATATCCATGTGTGAATTTTGTGACATGTAGTGGGATGGCCACCAGGGGACATGAGGAGGAGGCTATGATGGAACCTCTGATTTGACAAGATATTATTAAACAAGAAGGTTTGGACCTAAAACAGGGAAAAGAAATAATTGTCGCAGCTCACAAGGACTTTGTTGAGGCGGAGGCAACTACTGCTCAAGCACCTGCGAACCTCAAGGTAGGTGAGGAGGTCAAGCCCTTTTTTTAGGCATGTATAAATCTATTGCACAACCAAAGGCTATGGAGAATCTTCAGGCATTAATAGATAGCTACGCAACACGACCTACTCTAACCGCAGAGGTCAAGGATGTGCACAAGCTATACAGGTATAAGAAATGCACCGGGAGAGAAATGTGGTTGATTGTGTAGATTGGTGACTATGAAATGGATCAGGTTATTTTGGACCTAGGATCATATGTGAACATGTTACCTAAGAAAACTTGGAAATGAATGGGAGAGCCTAAGTTGGAATGGTCCACCATTCAGCTGTGCATGGAAAATCAACAGAAAATCATCCCACTAGGAAGGTTGTCTAAAGTTACGGGGATATCGCGGGAGTAAAGGTCCAAGCTAACTTTGAGGTAATTGAAATTGTAGAAGATTCAGACCACTACCCTACGCTCTTAGGGCTGGACTGGGCCATAGATATGGGTGGTATCATCAACCTCAAAAAGAGAAGCATGGTGTTTGCGAATAATGGTACAAGGGTGATAGTACAATTAGATCCTGCGGAAGCTGAACGATACACAGAGCCAGTGCACGATGAAGAGGAGGTGGATCACATTTACAAGTTCACTACGCGAAACGAAGATTGGCTCAACCCCACGGTGGGAAGAGTACTCTGCTGGGAAAAGGAAAGTGAATGCTTCTCCGACTCTAATGGGGAAATGGAGAATTGGAAAAACCAGTTGCATGATGTCTCGATGCTGCGATGTCTTCGAGTAGCAAGGGACTTCCACTGCATTTCCTCAGACATAAGAGACCTACCCTAATTTGATGGTTCTGGTAGAATTACGGATTTTTTGCAAGCATTCAAAGCCGAGGTTCGCAAAGGATGAAGGTTATGGGCCCTTAAGCTAGCCATGCATGGAACACCTGCGCGCTGGTGGGAGACACATTAGGAGGCATTCCAGGATTGGGAGGAATGTCGGGATATGATGATCCCGTGATTTGAAGCCCCAACCGGTGGGCAGGTTAAGACCTTCCTTGGATCAGAAGATCCACACGAATATATGTTTGCATGGGAAGAACAGTGGTGTGACAGGACGACTAAAGAGTGGGTTCACCTGTTAATTCATGCCTTAGGGCCACTTCCTTCTGCATGGTACTTAGATGTGGAACTACATCGGTGCACCTTCCACAGGGGGATGTTAAAGGAAGAGTTGCTAGGAACATTTGGGTTAGTAGGCAGGAGGGAGGCGCTTGACGCAGTCCTACGGAACGTTTACACTGGGGTATGGAGTGAATCATGCCTATTTATTGCACCGGAAATACCCAAGTGGGAAACGTAGATACCAAGCATGGTCAAATACCGTAGCCTAGCCCCAACAGAGGGTAAGGATGATGCACGAGCTAATTTTGACTCAGAATTGGAAGGGGTGTGCATGGCTACCAGGTCGCTCAGGTTGCGAATGGGTTGCAATGGGACACAACCTACGTTGGCTAAGAATGGGGATGCAGATAGAGAAGACAACGTTATCATATACTCGACAAATCTCATAATAAGGAAACAACTGCATTCACTCCTCGACCATGCAAGGTACTACAGAAATTTTGTTTGGGAATATGCGCTACTTACAGCGCCTCTGAGAGACTTGTTTATGCAGGGGGTCTGGTTTGGTTGGAATGACACCTGTCGGGAAAACATGTCTTTCATTTTTCGGTACCTTAGGAGCAAGCCTGTGTTGGGGGAGGATGCGCAAGAGGAACGAGCATTTCATCCAATCTCAGTAGGTATGCTGAGTGCACATATGGAGAAAAAATTGACAGTTGAAATAGTAAAATCTGGTAAAGAGGAAAATTTACCATTGATTGGAGTGGCCGACTAGCAATTAATGGGGCGATTCCTTGAGATTTTTTACCGTTTACTTGATGGTAAGTTCCAAGTGACATTTACCCCACCATTGGATGACCAAAGGCACTATAAAGTAGGACGGCTAGCTCAGACAATAGTTCTGTATCACTTCTGTAACCTATATGTAGTTTCTCTACGCTGCATAGTTCTCTGGGCCTATAGTGTCATATTCATGGCAACGCAACCCACTCCCACTGCCAATAGGCCCCCAGAATCAAAAGTCCCTTTTCCCACTAGAATAACAGCTCCTAGTCCTATGGAAACTTCGGTACCTATAGATCTCGAACTTGAGGAAGTCATGATTAGGTCGGGGGATGAAGAAATCGATAGGATAATTGTGCTCTGGCTCCCTGCATGGAGGAGCGGCTTCATACCCGGAGAAATGAGCACTGAAAGGAACTTGCGCAATAGGGGTGACCCCCATATTGACCCCAAGGAAACTACAAGACCAAGTGTGAGGGGCTCAGACGCAGCAGAAGAAAGGGACTCATAGCTGCCACAGATCACCAACAAGGACATTGAGGCCAGTTTGCAGCTGGAACTAAGCGTGCGAGGGACAAATACTCGAGACACCACCTCCCTATAGAATAAAAAGCAGCCATGCGAGCCTGAAAAGGGGCCTTGAAAAAAGCAGCGTGCCCAACGCCAGGAATATTATGCAACAGTCACGCTAACTGACGGTGACCTCAAGCGAATCACGGATGCAATTACACTAGCTACAAAGGATATATGGGAAGACATAGAGGAACAATAGAGGGTTGCAATTAACACCTTTTAGACCGAGCTTCGTGCCCTCCAGTGGAAGGAAGATACGCTGAAAACCAGCATAATTCAGAGATGGTCTTGATCCGGATTTATGCAGGAACACAACAGAATATAGAAATAACCATAAAAATAGAGATGTAGTGGAAATAATGCGTCATTTTATTAATATCAAATAACAGAATTATGCTTACAGATATAATGGAAATAAAATAGCTAGGGTGTTGGTAGCGAATCTCTGAGAAGAGATGTGGTGGCTACAGACCTCTAAAATATGTTACAATGAGGCTCAAGGGCCTATTTATTATTGAGAAACAATGGAAAAACTAAAACATCCAAAAACCTAACCCTAGGAGATCAAGCGCCAAAACTGTGGGTCCCGTTTGGGTAAATTAGTGTTTCAACTTCCTGGGGACGTAACTTTGGAATCTGATCTCTGTTTGATGTGCTCAATAGCTCGTTAGAAATATCTATTCGAGGAGTACAAATTTTTACATGAGAAACATTGATCTATGAACCCATGTTTCTCCTGATTTTCCCAAAAAACGTCATTTAGGGCCTCAAAACAGCTCTGGAAGTTCAAGACCCGAAAAACTGCTAAAATTAGTAAGTTGTGTCGCAACTTAAAAACTGAAAGAACTGATGGTGGGGGTTCAAATGGAATAGGTGGGTGGCCACCAATATCCACCTGGATCATTAAGTCCCCAAAACGGCTCCGGGAGTGCAGGACCCGAAAATCTGCTAAAAATAGTAAGTTGGGTTGAATGTGAAAAGCTACAAGAATTGATGGTGCTGGTCCAAATAGAATAGGTGGGTGGCCACCGATATCCACCTAGATCAGAGCTCCCTTGGCAACCAGCAAGACAATGCTCACTATATCGCAGCAGGTGGAGCTTGAAACAGTGATCCACCAGCTCTGCACGGAGGTTCTGGATGGAATCCCAGACGCAGCTACACCTCGGGCCAAGGTAGAAAGAATGGTTGCAACAGTAAAAGCATCTCAAATAGAAATACAGATCATCAAGGCACAACTGGAGAAGAAAATCTCCGACTTACAAGCCACATTGCAGCCTCCCACACTGCCGGAGGTGTTATCACCCTAGTAATTCTTAGGTCGTGGGATTTTGGTTTATAGTTAAAGAAAACCAGGGGTAACCAAGAACCTCTTTTGAGATCTAGGATCTAGCCTTCCTAAATTCTAGAGAGAGATCTCTCCTCAAGATTTAGCTTGATTTTTGTTATAATATTTTAGGTTAGGTATGATTGGACAATTGGTTTGTTTTGAAAGTTTGGTGGGAATAAAAGGTACTTCAAGGTAAACCACAGAGGGATCTACCAGACCATTGGGCTATGTAGTCAACTTGTTGGCAATCAGAGCTAGGAAATAAGGTCAAAAGAGAAAATGTACTAAGGGTAGGGTAGATGACCTTCAAAGGGTTTTGAATAGGATTTTTGATGAAATGACAAGATATGAACAAAAGGGAAATTAAGAATCCTTAAGTTATAGAAATGAAGATGAAAGAAAGGGGTCAAACAGGGACTAAGAGCATTTAAGAATTCTTAAGTCTGGTTATCAGCAGAAAACGTATCAATGAATAACTAGTAAAAAATAGGGAGCTTTTGACACCAATCCTGTATAAATCCTCCTAGTTAATCATTCAAGACAGAAAACATGTAAATGTATGTATGGAACTTAGAAAGATAAACAGTGAAAATAGGAAAATACCTGACTTATCTAATCAGCACAAGAATCCTGAGTTATGATTTCTGTTTGACTTAGTTCCAGCCTGCTGCTTTACAAATCGACTCACACAAACTCCAATGTATTCAACAAAAATGTCTATAGTAGTCTTGACAAATTTTATTCCACCCCTAATACTTCAAAAAGAAAAGTATTTATACAAATCGATTGTTTACAAAATATCTAAGAGATATGAGAATATCTCTAGGAAAAAATAAAGATTATTACATAGAAAGAGGGACATCTACAAAACAAACTGGCAAGCTTTCCTCTTATCAATAAAAAATAGGACTAATTATCTCAACTTATTGCTTTGTTGTAGTTGTTGGAAATGCTTGCTGGAACTTGCAAAAATATCTTTGGAAGATTACTTGTAATACACTCTTCATCCTATACTTTATACTCTGATACTCTTTACGTTGTTTTCTTACTGCTTGACTACTGTAAAATGAGGAAAAACCCACAGTAAAAATTGTTTTGAATGATACTCTTTGACTCTGATAATTTATCTGATACAGTTTCAATATGATCTTTACCTTTAGGTAACAGTAATGTTCTGATCTGTTTTCAAACATTCATATCAAATCAATGAATTCCTACCGTTGTTCTGCATTGGGAATTCTCATGCTCTTCAATTTCCTGTAGCTTTCATCTACCTATGTGTACTTTGCAAACTTGTGCTTGACAATGAAAATGTGTTTAATTTCATGTTGCAGAAAAAATAATTTCTAAAAATAATCCAAAATAACTTTGCCAGTTGGGGACCCTTATGGTAAAGATTTGTTGACCTACTGTTTGGCATAAGCCCTTATCATAATCCTTCTACGCCATTAACTTCTCATTTAAGGCATGAATGTTTGGAAGGCCTGCTTGTGTTAGTATAGTGTATTTGGCCCAAAACCTTGTAATTGACAGGTTCATGTCTTTTCATTTTTCCTCCAAATTGTTCATCATATTTCTTTTATTCAGGAATTTCTTGATTTGTAGTATGCTTTCAGTCCTATCCTGAATTTTTAGCTCTTCAAGCTCCTCTCTGTGTTTTCTGTTCAAAAATGTAACAAGTTTCAAAGCTTGAGGAGGTTTTTCAGCCAGTTCCTCATTGGTTTTCTGAATTTCTACTTGTGTTGCCTTGAGTAAATCCTTATGCTCATAAATGATTTGGATTGAAGGCCACTGTAGATGTATGCCTTGAATTATGTTGTTCCATAGATAATTCTTGATATATGATACCTGTTCACTGAGATTAACATGTTGCTGAAGAATATTCACCTGCTCTTGAAGTCTGTTGGCTCTCTGCTCATGTCCCTTGGATGTAATCAATGCATATCTATTTGATGTTTCAAGATTTCGGATGGTGCCTTTCAAGTTGATTATCTCTTTATTATTTAGGGACATGTCTTCCATAGATGGTTGTTTCACCTGTTTGATTTACTTGTGATGTAGATGATGAAGTGGTAGAAATATCTTTAGATTTAATTGACACTGCAGTTGCCAATACTCCTTTTGGCGCTAAATGTTCTGCCAATGTAGAAGGAAAAACAGTACTGACAGTTGTAATGACTGTGGGAATGGATATTTCATATTATTTTTTCATTTTTTCATTTTCCTTCATTAAAGTTTCTATCTTATTTTCCATTTCTTTGATCTGAGCTGTCATCTTTAAAACTAGCTGCATAGTTTCATCCTTTTCTATTTTCTCCTAAGGAATTTCTTTAGCCTGTGGGTGCTCACTCTATGGAAGTTTAATTTTCTTTCTCAAGGCAGCAATATCTTCATTCTTTTGCCTTATGAGAGTTTGAGAAACTTCAATATTGGAGGGATCCACTCCAATTTCTATCACAAAGTCTTCTAAGGACTTGATCCTCAATTCCTTAGCATGTAGAGATGCTTTATCTAATTTAATTTGAGTTTGTAAATTAGATATTGTATTTTGAAGCATGGTAGCACTCATGGTTTTGCTAACTACCCTTGAATACAACATTTCTGAAGCACTTTTATGAAACTCTATCTGGTCAAGTTCATGTATGGTTTCTGCATTTACTTCAAACTCTATTTTCTTGTAATCTGTGGCTGACCTTGGGTCTGTAACCATTGGCTAGAGAAAAGACATAATCATTTTATTTGTTGAATAATCAAAATATGTCACAAGTATGTCTTTGTCTCCTGGTTTTTCTTTAAGAAGTTTAGAATAGATCTCATTCTTAATTTCCTCATTCTTTTCTTTGATCTGCTTGAAATTTTTTTGGATGTCAAAATCAGTTTCTTCTGCTACTCTAGAAGAGGAGGGGGCTTCTGTATTTATCTGTGTTTCAACCATTTCTTTGCCTTTTCCCTGTGATAGTACCTGCTCATTCTGAATTTCTCTAAGTGTTTCATTGACAATTATTGTGGCCTCATCATCTGTTTGTTGATCATTGTTGTTTGTTTGATATTCATTTTCATCTATCTCTATGGCCTTTTCTTCTTCTACAGTAATCATTCTATCCTTCTTGCTGCAAATTGTCTTAAATTTGTTTTCTATAATTGTATCTGCTAAATAGCTTTCTTCTTTTCTGGGTCTTTTATTGGACACTTCTGTTTGTTGGCCAACCGTCATCACCTATGTACTATCCATATATTTTCCTTGCATGCTATCTATTTTCATTCCCTGTGTATCATTTGTTTGCATTTCTTGAATATCATCAATCAATGTGTTTGCAACCCATTTCATCTGATTAGAATACTTTTCAATTTGTGGCTTTGATTCATGGAGGAATGGAGTTAAATTACACTTGATCCTGAGGTTACTTAAAACACCTTGAGGGTCATAGTTCCAGTGAAAGCTTTCTTGGAACTTAAATGTTGATAATTTTCTGATTATCTCTTTCAAAGCACCTCTGCTATTGATTATGAAGGGGCCAATTTGAATTTTTAGCTTGAACTGTGCTTTCTTTTTGGAAGCTATGAAATTCACTACATCTGCATTCAAGATCTGTCTTAAGTACTCCAAAGCAAAAATCCTGGTAGTTAGAAACTTGGGTAATTTGTAAGGAGCCAAGAGTACACCATATACTCTTATTTCTGTGTGATTTTTGTACAAATACCACTCTCCCACCTTACAGTTTTTAGACAATTGTAAAATTCTTTTGATTTCTTCATTAATCCTTGGTGCCTCTGCTTTTTTCAACAAACTCATGGCAAGTTTAATAAAAAAATCATTGAAGTTCTTTTAGCTGTATTCACTGCTATTTTTCCTGAGTAGAGAAGTCTAGAATATCACTGAAAGAGGTTTACCTTCCACATCCATCTTCTATAATGCAATTGGGAAATTGTCTACTTGAAAAAATAGGAAGAGATGTAACAGATAGGATGAATATCTGAATACTCCTTCATCAGGTAACTTAATCAACTGATAATGCATATTATTAGCAATGAATTTGGCAAAGTTGAAAACTAGTTCTGGATGTTGTCCTGGAGACAAGGTAGAGAGGAAACCTAGAATGGAGGCATCTGTAAACTCATCATTAGCATAGCCTAGAATGAATGAAAGCATGGAAATGATTTGTCTAGAGCCCTCAGGGAAATAAAAAGTATCATAAGGTGGATTTACCTTAGGAAGGTTAGCATGATTAGGCATGAAGTTTTGAAGGATCATAAACTTCCTAGGGAAATCCAGGTCTAAATACATCTGAGTTAAATATTCAATGGACAATGATACTGCTCATGGATCCTGGCTCAGTTGGAGCATATCATTGATGGCTTCAGCATTTATTTAAAACATGACCTCATTATCTTTGTTCACCATGCATCTCTGGTTAGGGATATAGTGTAACTGAAACAACCTAATGAAATCTGGAGCTTGATGGGTGATGGGAACCATGTATTTAGGAAAGTTAGAGTCCCATACAGGTATATCATTTTCCAATTTCTTATCAAAATTATCATGACACCAGTTATGTACTTCAAGTAGATTGAAATCTAAGGTAGCATCAGCAATTCTATAGTCTAAATCAATCAAGGGACTGTTCTCTTCAGAGGTGATAGGTGGCTGCAACGATCTGACTACTTCAGTGGAATTTGCAGTTAGTGCAGGAGTAGGTTTATTGATTTTAGAAGGTTTAGGATTTGGAAGCTTTCTGGAGGCCAGTTTCTGAGGTTTGGGACCTCCAGTCCTAGGAGTAACCTACTTTTTTGTCATTTTAAATGAAACTGAGCAAGATTAGACTATTTGCTCAGCTCTTTTTGGAAACAGAAGGCCAATTAAGCTGCTTTTTGGGAAAAATTCAGAATTTGGGCAAGGGTTTTTGTAGATTTTAAATGTATAGAAGACTAGAAAGGGATTTTAATAGTTTTTACGGTAATTCAAATGGATTTCGACCATAGAAATGTTGAAATTTAGTTGAACTGAGATGGGGGGTGAATCAGTTCAATACATACATAAGAATTTTTCAATTTTTCATCATCTTATTTATAGGTTACTTTTATGATCAATCTTAGTATATGAACAATATTAATATGTTGCAGCTAGTATTAAATTAATGTGACATTAAACTTATTATGAGAGAAACAAACATTAAGCAGGTTTGATAAATCATCTCAGCACACAAGCCACAGATAGAGACAACAGATATAAGTGGAAACCCATAAAAGGAGGAAACCACATCTTATTATTGTTCTGATGCAAAGGCAAGCTCCAACTCCCTCTCACCACTATTTTTCTGCAGGCACCAACCCACAGGAGGCTCCAACCTCAATTCTGAAAGCTACAACTTGCAAGGAAGTTCCAACTCCCTTCAATTTTCTGCAGACACCGACCTACAGGAGGCTTCAATCTCAGTCAGCTACAACTGACAGCTATCAAGCTTCAACTTGATAGGGAAGCTCCAACTTCCTGAATTTATCACAAGAAAATTTGCTGATTTACTTCAGATATCCGCTCTGTTCAGTAGCATTTCTTTCTGCTCCTCTCTTCCTTATCTTCTCTGTCTCAATCTTCTATGCTTTTCATTCTCTATCCTTACTCTCTCTGTCCTTTTACTTATGCATATCAAATTATATATAGAGTTCCTCACATGACTGTTTGTATTCCACAAGGACTTTTGAGTGACCAGCCATGACTCTTTGACTTCTGCCTTCTCAATTCTTTATCCAACTTATTAAAAAATATAACAATATGTAAACA
Source organism: Pinus albicaulis (assembly GCA_034641835.2). Classification (NCBI taxonomy): domain Eukaryota; kingdom Viridiplantae; phylum Streptophyta; class Pinopsida; order Pinales; family Pinaceae; genus Pinus; species Pinus albicaulis. The sequence goes on along the minus strand of CM076579.1, from coordinate 1,023,415,928 downwards.
TTATAGTGGGAGTTTTTATTTTCCTTAGGATACTTGCCTTTGCATCACAAACAATATAAAACAAATAAAACATTTAAATTTATAGTTACAGTATATAAACTTCACTCAGCCTTTGGCTAGCTGGTTTTGTCCTTTCTGTAGCAGTCATGCAGCTGTCCTGCATACTTTTTTCACTGTCTTTTGCATATTCCACCTGTTCACTATACTTTTGAATCCCTTTGTTATACATCTCTTCAATTCTGCAATCTTTGTTTCCCTCTGTCAGGTATCATACTTCCTCTTTCTGTGAGCATATAAAATGGACACAGCAAATTTGTACTCAATCCTACTATCGATCTGGGCAATTTGAATACTCTATTTTCTGGGCTGGCAATTTAAATAATTAAAAGTTACTTTGCACATAAAATCACCTACAATCAATTTATTACTTAACCCAATTTCCAATCTGAGCAGTTTTGAATTTATGCTAAAGTTTACCTCCTTGAACAATCTATGGCTTAAACCATAGTCGAATCAACATGGACCAATAAATTTAGCATTGGTTGAATGACCAGGTTTCCACACATCACATATATGTTGAATTTTTTTTTTTCTTAACTCTCCCTTTATTAACAACACTTCTTTTAGTTCGCACTCTGGTTACAATTTCTGAGCTCGACCATGGAAAATATCACCAACTTGACTCGTTCTATACTTCATATCTCAATCTTTGACTTGGGATTTTATATTCAACTGTGTATGGTTTAAAATAAACATGAATGCTCCAGCCATACGTGGAGGCAACCTTTGAATAGCCCCACTTAATTTCATTTTGTTAAATCCACAAATATTAATACATGCGTATGGGCCCCAACGCTAACGGTCGTCACCATCCGACGGTGGTTATTGCATCGCGCCTCCTCACTTGATCAGAAAGATATCGCTCAACAAAGATGCACAAAAAATAATGCGCAATGGCGCGCATTGTGAGTGGTTTTGGGTTCCCTCTGTATGCCACGTGTCAGTCGCTTTATGGAATCACTCCGATTCCTTGAAAATCGCTTGCCCGTTGATGGTGGTGCGATGAAAACCACCAGTTTGTTCTAAACTGCATCCAATGTTCCTCCTTCATGGTTCCGCCCCTCTGCTCCATGTTCCGTCTCCACTGTGCACACTGCGTGGTTCCATGTCCTTCCGTGATCCGGTTACTAACGCCAACCCGTTTTTACTATTCATTTGTCAGAGTTTCGTATTATGAGTTCAGCTTATAATTCTTCGCTCCTTTACATCCTTACTGCATTCATATTCCATTATGCTATAATATTCATTGTAGTTCGCTCCATAATACTTACATTGGGACTATGAGAAAGCCTCTCCAAACAGGGGCTAACATTTCAGAGCGCATCTAATATTGATACATATATAAGCCCTTATTTACGAACTCACTATTAGAAAATTAAATATTATGGAGCAATGCAACACATAAAATATGCGGAAAATACAAGCACACAAAACACATAAAACCAGAGAGACATAGATATACGTGGTTCACCCAGTTTGGGCTATGTCCACCCCGAACAGCCAGTCCTTCTTTTGTATTATCCAGCAAAAAATGAAGAGACAAAACCTACAGCAGATCCACTGTAATATCCTCTGTTCTCTCTCACAGTCTCCCTCTCTGTTTCTCGCTCCGAGAATACACATACCATACACAGTCGCAATACAATGCCCTCATAAAAACGAGGGGTTGCCTTCTAGGGAAAAAAAACCCTAATCTAAACATAACCTCTACCGTCAGATCATTTGCCTAATGAACGGCCCAGATTGACTAGAAATTACTATACTTTTACAAGGCCACCCCCCCTGGACCCCCCACAGCAGCGATTAATTATAGGCGGCGTTGCCGCCCCTTTTAAGGTACAGGGGTCCAATGCTGTGATACAAAGTAAACAAGATAATCAGGCTCCACACCCAACAATCTCCCACTTGGAGATTGATTGTAGCAACTCCATCGCTGCTTCATTTGCTGGAAAATGACTCCTCTTTGGGCCTAGCTATTCCTCATATTCATCGTCATCCTTGAAGACCAATTGAAATTGAGCACATTCTCAATTTCTCCTTGGTTACAACTTTTGTTAGCATATCTGCAGGATTCTGGCTAGTGTGTATCTTTTCCAGCTTCAACTCTCCATCTTCCAGTACTGACCGTATGAAATGGTACTTGAGATGTATGTGTTTAGTCCTAGAATGAAATGCTGAGTTCTTTGCAAGATGAATAGCACTTTGGCTATCACTGTATAGCATGTCCATATCATGCTTCTTACGCAATTCATCCATAAACCTTTGTAACCAAATCATTTCTTTACTAGCCTCTGTAGCAGCAACATACTCTGCTTCTGTTGTTGAAAGTGCAACAACACTTTGGATTTTTGAAACCCAACTGACAGTTGTTCCACCTACAATAAATACATATCCTGTAGTGCTCCTCCTTTTATCTCTGTCACCTCCCATATTTGCATCAACATATCCCTGTAGAGCAATGTTTGAACCACCAAAGCATAATGCTTGATTTGTGGTACCTCTCAAATATCTGAGAATCCATTTTGTTGCCATCCAATATTCTTTTCCTGGATTATTCATGTACCTTCTTACAACTCCCACTGCATGTGCAATATCAGGCCTTGTGCAGAGCATTGCATACATTAAGCTTCCAACTGCAGATGCATATGGAACTTGAGACATATAATCCATGTCTTCTTGGGTCTTTGGGCACATCTCCTTACTAAGTTCGAAATGGCTAGCAAAAGGTGTACTAACTGGTTTTGCATTGTGCATATTAAATCTTTTCAACACCTTTTCTATGTACTCATTCTGAGACAGTGTTAATTTGTGATTTTTCCTGTCTCTAGTTATCCTCATACCATGGATTTGTTTTGCAGCTCCCAAATCCTTCATTGCAAATGAATTTGCCAATTTTATTTTGAGCACATTTATTTCCTGCATGTTAGACCCTGCAACAAGCATGTCATCTACATACAATAACAATATAATATAGCTGCCATCATTTTTCCTTTTCAGATAAACACAATGATCAGAGTGACATCTAGTATAACCTTGTTCGGACATAAACTTGTCAAATTTTAGATACCACTGCCTTGGAGCCTGTTTTAAGCCATACAAGCTCTTCTTTAACCTGCACACCAATTTTTCTTTCCCTTTTACCTCATATCCTTCTGGTTGCTGCATGTATATCTCTTCCTTCAAATCTCCATGGAGAAATGTTGTCTTTACATCTAATTGTTCAAGATGTAATTCTTCCACTGCTACAAGACTTAAAATAGTTCTGATTGAATTCATTTTAACAACGGGAGAAAATATTTCATCAAAATCAATACTTTTCTTCTGTGCAAACCCCTTCACCACAAGTCTATCTTTGTACCTCTATTTTCCTCCATCTTCTTCCTTCAGCCTGTAAACCCATTTATTCTGCAATGTAGTTTTACCTGTAGGCAACTTGACTAAGTCCCAAGTTTGGTTATGCATTAAGGAGTCCATCTCTTCATCCATGGCTAGCTCCCACTTCTTCCTGCTTTCAACCTGCATTGCTTCTTCATAACATTCAGGTTCACCAGAATCAGTCAACAATAAATAATATAATGAAGGAGAGTATCGTTCAGGGGGTATACTTATCCTGGTAGATCTTCTAACACCACTTTCAGGTGTTTGAGGTGCCTGTTGCTGTTGTGGTGGTTGCTGCTGCTGTGGTTGTTGATTATTATTATTTTCAGGCACCTTTACTTTTTCAGATATCTCATCAAGAACCGTGTATTCCTTGCTTTCTTTTTCTTGTTTCTTTTCCTGCAATTGATTCTTATACAAGACCTTTTCATTGAATATTACATCTCTGCTCCTAATGATTTTGTGATTTTCATAATCATATAAGTGATAACCAAAATCATTAGCACCATATCCAATAAAGGTACATTTCTTTGATTTTGCCTCAAGCTTTCTTCTATTTTCTTTATTAATATGGACAAAGGCCTCACAACCAAAAGGCTTTAAAAAAGAGTAGTTTACCTTTTTACCTGTCCATGCTTCCTCTGGAATACCACCATCCAAGGAACTTGAAGGCCCTTTGTTTATTAGATAAATAACGGTATCTACAGCATCTGCCCAAAATTGTAAAGGCAATCCTGCATGCAATCTCATGCACCTTGCATGCTCCATGATTGTTCTGTTCATCCTTTCTGACACACCATTTTCTTGTGGTGTTCTTGGAACTATCTTCTCTCTACGAATTCCATGCTCTAAACAGTACCTATCAAACTCTTTGTTGCAATATTCACCTCCATTTTCTGATCTGAGACACTTAAACTTCTTTCCTGTCTCAATCTCAACCAAAGCTTTCCATTTCTTGAAAGTATCAAATACATCAGATTTATTCTAAATACAATAAATCCATGTTTTTCTAGTTTCATCATCAATAAAAGTAACATAATAATGAGAGCCACCGAGAGATGATACCTGAGTAGGTCCCCATACATTTATATGCACAAGCTCTAATTTTTCGCTCTTCTTTTCTTTCCCAACTCTGAGAAATCTGACTCTCTTTTGTTTTCCATCAATGCAATTTTCACAGAAATCCAAATCAACATTCTTCAAACCTGGCAAAAAATTTCTTGAGTGAAGAATCTTCATTCCCTTCTCACTCATGTGTCCGAGCCTATGATGCCATAATGCTGCATCTGCTCCTTTGGAAGTTAAAGCATTAACAGAGTTAGAAATACCATTGCATAAATACAATGTATCAACCTTTTCACCTTTTGCTATTACCAGTGCTCCTTTGGTGACCTTCCAAGTTTTATCTATGAAAGTTGTCACACAACCTTCACTGCCTAACTGCTTGGTTGAAATCAGATTTTTCTTCAGATCTGGAACATGCCTTACCTCCTTTATTAGCCATTGGTTTCCATTTTGTTGTTTTACAAGAAATTTACCCATTCCAACAATTTTACAAGGTTTATCATCACCCAAACGAACTTGTCCAAAATCTCCTTGAACATAGTCATGAAAATATTTCTTATCAAGTGTGGCATGGAATGAAGCCCCTGAATCTACAACCTAAGAATCAGTAACATTTTCGAAAGAAAGAATCAAAGCATCTTGTAACACCACCTATCACATTTGCTTCATGATTGTTTTCTTGCTGTGTGTCTCCTTCTTTTCCCTTCCGAGATCTACAGTCTTTCTTTAGGTGTCCTTTCTTTCCGCAATTCCAGCACACTATCCCCGATCTGGACTTGGATCTGCCTTTCCTTGATTTACTACGATATCCCGAGCTCTTTCCTCTTTCCATTCTTCTTCCCCTAGACTCTGCACTCAAAGCATTACCTGATGTCTCACCGGAGCTTTTCCGTCGCATTTCCTCGCTAAGGATAGCACCGACAACATCATCAAACTTTAAAGTACTAGATCCGGAGACAGAGTTACTAATGGCCATAACCAAACCATTCTAGCTTTCTGGTAATGAGCATAAGAATAACAGAGCTCTAACTTCATCATCAAAGTTTACCCCTACAGAACTTAACTGACTGGTAACTGTATTAAATTCATTTAAATGGTCTGCAATAGATCCACCTTCCGACATCTTCATATTAAATAGTCGTTTCATAATAAATACCTTGTTTGAGGCCGAGGGTTTTTCATATAGTTTCGCCAACGTCTGCATCAAACCCTCTGTTGTTGTTTCCTTCAAAATATTGAAGGCGACTGACACCGCAAGACACAACCGTACTATTCCGAGTGCCTTTCTATCGAGAATGTTCCATTCTGCGTCTGTCATGGCCGTCGGCTTCTTTTTTTTTCCGCTCAATGGTAGGTATAGATATTTCTAATACAGATAATCTTCCATCTGCATCTTCCACAGCGGGAAGTTTTGGTCGTTAAATTTCAACAGCAAGCGATTAATTACGGTACGTTCCGCCCCTTTTGGGTACGAAGGGGTCCAATCTTTGTGATACAAAGTAAACAAGATAATCAGGCTCCACACCCAACACTCACATCGGTTTTCTTGATCGTGCACAGAATTACAAATCGACGCTTTTGCACAGGGTTCTCAATGTTCACAAACTTTGAAGGTCTAACTCCCTCTTTCACAAGAAATATACAGGTATGGTACAGTTGCGCTTTCTCTTGGAGGATCGATCCTTTCGAATAATATGGGAGCAGACTTATATCAATTCTCTCATCTCCTCAGAGCCACCTAAACGATTCTTCATTTATGCTAATTGAAATTACTTACAAAACCCTCTTGTTCATGAAAACAAAGAGAGGACAATCTATTCTATCATTTGGACAACTCTTCTTCAATTCACTGTTGTCTTACTGCTGATATCCTTTGCCATCTTTTCCATTTTAGCGATATGTTTTCATCCCCAAGCATATTAAGTCTTTACCACAGGGTTTTAGTCTTCAATCAAAGTCTATGCCATACAAACTCAATTAATGAATAATTGCTCAATAATTCATCTGCAAACTGTATTAAATCCCTAATTCATAAATAAACCTATGTATTACTCTCCTTCAGGTCCTTTCAACTCCACTTCCCTGTCTCTAATTCCTCTGTTGCTTCTACTTCAATTCCTTTGTTGCTACCTCTCTGTCTCTTTTGCCTTATGGATAGTTTAGGTGTTGCCCCTGTCTTTACCTTTTACATCAATGACAACATTTCCAACAGTCTCCCCCTTTGGCATTGATGGTAATACTCTTCCTCTATTTGCCTTATAGAAGCCCATTTTTGCTTTTCCTCCCCCTTCGACATCAATGGCAAAGGGTTGCTCACTGCTTTCTGCATTTCCTTTCTTTGAGATCTTCTGACTTTGTACCCTGCTGCTCCAAACTTTGGATTAAATATAAAATTGTGACCCTTTAGCCTTTTCTTTAACTCTTTTATGCTGGGTGTATTTTTTCCATAATCCTTTGACCCCGAGGACCTGTTTCATGCTTTCCTTGCTGGCTAATCTCCCCACGGAATGATATTTTCATTTCTGTTCTCCCCATGAAACTGTGCTTTCTCTTTATATCAGAGAGTATCATCTACAGATACTACCCCTATTTTATCTCTCAAATATTGAAATGGTTCTCTAGCAAGTGGTTTGGTAAATATATCAGCTGTCTGTTCTTTTGTTGGTACATATTCCAACTTTACTACCTTATGAGCCACTTGTTCTCAGAGAAAATGATACTTGATTGGGATATGTTTAGTTTTTGAGTGAAGCACAGGATTTTTTGATATACTTATAGCACTTGTATTATCACATTTGATTGAGATAGGATCATCAATGCTTACCTTCATGTCTTGGAGGGTTTGCTTCATCCACATGACTTATGTACAGCATGCTGCTGCTGCTGCTATATATTCTTCTTCTGCTGTAGATAGAGAGATAGATGTTTGTTTCTTGCTTAACCATGCCACCAGACTTTCTCCTAGATAGAATGCACCTCCACTTGTACTTTTCCTATCATCCACACAGCTGGCCCAATCTGCATCTGTGTATGCTGTCAAAGTGAAGTTTTTGCCTTTAGGATACCAAAGCCCATATAGTGTTGTTCCTTGTAGATATCTGAATATTCTTTTTACTGCAAGAAGGTGATTTTGTTTAGGTGTTGCTTGATATCTAGCCACTAGTCCTACTGCTAGCATGATGTCTGGTCTTGATGCTGTCAGATACAACAGACTTCCTATCATGGATGCAACTGAGTTTTTATCTATGTCGGCCCGAATCCATCACTTATTTTACATCATCCCGCATCCCATGATCATGGAGGTTGACTGATTTGCATTCCTCCATTTTTTTTTTGTTAATTCTTCCAGTATTTACTTTGTAGTGAAGGTGTCTCCCCTGTGTTCTTTTGTCTTTTTCTTTAATTGATGAAGTCCTAAGTAGAAACTGAACTCTCCAATCATAGACATCTCAAACTCTGTTTTCATCTCATCAGCAAACCCTTTTGCTAGTTCTTCTCCATTTCTTCCAAACATAATGTCATCAACATATACTACAACAATCAGGAGTTCATCTTCATGGGATTTTATGTACAAATTGTTGTCTACTCCACCTCTCTTAAAGCCTTGTTTTTGCAAATATTTATCCAGTTTTGAGTACCAAGCACGAGGAGCCTGTTTTAGTCCATATAGAGCCTTCTTCAGTCTACACACATGGTCTTCTTTGTCTATTAAAGAGAAACCTTCTGGTTGTTCCATGTAGACTTCTTCTTCTAGATCTCCATTTAGAAATGCAGGTTTCACATCCATTTGATATACCTTGAAGTCTTCGTAGCATGCAAAGGCCAGAAACATTCTGATGGCTTCCATTCTGGCTACAAGGACAAATGTTTCATCGTAATCAAGTCCTTCGATTTGTGAATATCCTTTGCAAACTAGTCTGGCTTTATTCCTGATTACCCGTCCTTGCTCATTTAGTTTATTCTTGAATACCCATTTTGAGCCAATGATATTTTTCTCAATTGGGGAACTAGTTCCCAGGTATTGTTCTTCTCAATTTGGTCCAATTCTTCATTCATAGCATTCACCCAATACTTGTCCTTTCTGTCTTCTTCAAATCTCTTTGGCTCTATTTGTGATAACATGTCTATGTATACCTCTTTTGTCTGTTCAGTTAGCTGCCTTCTAGTTTGGACCCCTACTCTCTTGTCTCCAATAATCTGATCTTCAGGATGGTTCTTCTAAGTATATCTTGAGGGATCTTTCGAGCTCAGCTCTCTATCTTCCATTGTCTTTCTTGTTTCATCATCATTCTGGTTTTCTTCTTCATGGTTGTCTGATGGACTGCAGCAGTCTGTATCTCTTGTATTGTTTGGAAGTTCTTCATCAAATCTCACATCAATACTTTCAGCTATTTTTCAAAGAGTCTTGTTGTAGCACCTATACCCTTTACTTTTGGAAGCATATCCTAGAAAAATCCCTCCATCTGCTCTTGCATCAAATTTCCCAATATTTTCATCATTATTCTTTATATAACACTTGCTTCCAAAAATTCTAAAATGTTTAATTGAAGATGGCTTTCCATGCCATAGTTCATAGGGAGTCTTATCACTGCTTGGCCTTAAGTGAGCTTTATTAAGGATATGCACCGCTGTCTGTACTGCTTCTGCCCAGAAGGTTTGAGGAATATTATTCTCCTGCATCATGGCTCTGGCAATTTGTTGAACAGATCTATTTTGTCTCTCTGCTACTCCGTTCTGCTGAGGTGTCCCTGCAATAGTAAATTGTTGTTTTATGCCATATTCATTGCACAGATCTGCAAAGTCATAATCTGTGAATTCTCCTCCTTTGTCCAATATGATGCATTTTAGCTTGCAGCCTATCTGATTTTTTTCTAATGCTTTGAATATTTTAAATTTGTCCAGAGCTTCCGATTTATTCTTGAGAAAAGAAACCCATGTCATTCTGGAGAAATCATATATTATAAGCATAAAGTAGGATTATCCACTTGGTATTTTAGTTCTTGCAGGTGCACACAGATCCATGTGCACAAGCTGGAGTGGTCTTCTTGCCGATAACTCATCTTTGGCCTTAAAGGATCTGCGGGCCTTAAAGGATATGCGGGTCTGTTTACCCAATTGACAAGATTTGCATATGGTATTAGAAGGTATTTTTATTTCTAGCATGTCTCTGACCGCTTTCTTCTTGCTCAGTCTGATGATATGATCGAAGTTGAGATGTCCCAATCTCCCATGCCATAACCATGACTCCTCAAGTTTGCTAAGATGGCATGCTTCATCTTCCTCTTTCACGATGTAAACATTGCTCTCTGTTCGAACACCTTTGAGTAGAGTCTTACCTGTGGTGCTTGATCTGACTTCACAGTCTTGTGCTCTAAAAAGAACTTTGCAGCCTTTATCACACATCTGACCGACACTCAGCAAATTTTCTTTCAACCCATCTACAAACAGAACATCTTGGGCCTTACCTCTGCCATTATCTAAGCTGACTGAGCCCTTTCCCTTGATTTTTCCTGATTTATCATTTCCAAACATAACATTACCAGTTTTCTTTTCATCAAAAGTTATAAATTTTCTCCTGTCTCTAGCCATATGTTTTGAACACCCACTGTCCAGATACCATTGGCTTTTTAGATCTTGAGCAGTTACAGCCAGGTCACACTTATTCTCCTTCTTTTTCCACTGGAGGCATCCTTTTGTTTGGTAATTTTTGTGAGATGATGAATCACATCCTTTCAGAGGACATTTGGAAGGCATATGTCCAAATTGATTGCATATACAACATTTGATCATAGTTTTTTTCAGAATTGTGAGTATGAACAAAAAATTTTTGATTCATAAACCTCCTTGAGGTGTTGAACATCAATCTTTGTCCATACTTTCTACATTCAATAATTTTATGGCAAAATTCCTTACAGTAAAAACAATAACCATAGAAATTATTTGCATACCTGATGTAAGGTTGTTTTCACCATTTGTTTGTTTGAGATAGTCTCTTCACTATTTGCATCTTTTGCTGGTTTAAATTACTCCTCCTTGCATGACAATATGTAACAATGTGTCCCTGCTTGTGGCAGACATAACATGTGGCATTCTTCATAGGAGGGAAGAATCTCCTTTGATGGCTTTCAAATTTGACATACTCAGGGACATATAAATCTTTTCCTTTTGTTTGAGTATTTCTTTCATTCTTTGTTATTAGAGGATTTTTCTGGGTTCTGTCTCCTTCCTTACAAGTTTCTTCTTTTGTAGGAACTATTTGAGCTGCTTCATAATCCTTCTTTTCTTTTACAAAAATAATCTCTTTGTTTTCCTTTTCTTTGTTTTTACTTGATTCTCCTTCATAGCCTATTCCAGTTTTTATCATAGGCGATCTTTGAGCAACCAGAATTTCATTCAACTTACTAGAGCTTGTTGTTTGAGAAGAGTCTATAACCACTTTCCTTTGAGAATTTTCTAATTTCTTCCTAAGAAATACTACTTCTTCTTCCAACTTTTCTTTTTCTTGAGTTTTTTCTTTGATTTTCTTAAGTAACATGTCCTCTATCTTATTGGCTTCTTCAAGCTCTATCTTTAGCTGCATCAGGACTTCTGAATTATGTTCTTCTCATACATACTTGAGGAGAATGTCCTTTTGTTTTTTGCATTTCAGCTTGAGTCTATCAATCTCTTCCAGAGCACTTCTTAGCTCCCCCTCAAGGTCGACTTCACCTTCTTCTTCTTCATCTTCTAGCAGGAGACCTTCAAGTTCTTCTATAGCCATCAATAAAAATTCAGAGGTTCCATCTTCACTTGAGAGTTCATCTGGATCTTCAGATGTACTGCTGTCTTGTTGAGCATAGAAGGATTTTCTGCTGAACTTCTTTCCTTTCTGCTAATTCTTTGTTGTATTTTTCTCTGAATCTTGAGCCTGATTCCTTAATTTCTTGTGAGGACACTTAGTAGCATAGTGTCCAACTCTTCCACAGCTAAATCATTTGAAAGGAATTTTACCTTTGTATTTACCTGAGCCTCTATCCAATTTCTTGACAAAATTTTCCTCTTCTTCATCCAAGTAAGAGCATATGTCTTCCTCTTCTTATTTCTTCTTTTCTGTTTTAAAGGCTGCCTCCCTCACACTCGGCTTCTTCTGTGGGAGCCTCATCTCATATGTTGTTAAATTTCCAAGTAGTTGGTTCATGTTCAAGGTCTCCCAATCATCTGTTTCTTCTATTGCAGACACCTTGGGATTAAACCTGGATGGAAGAGATCTTAGAATATTTTGCACAATTATACTTTATGGCATGGTTTCTCCAAGAGCTTTCATATTGTTAACAATTTCTGCAACTTTTAGGAAGAAATTGTCAATGTCTTCATCATCATTCATTTTTAAGTTCTCAAACTGGGCTCTATAGACTTGAAGTTTGGCAGTCTTTACTTTCTTGTCTACCTCATGGATGTTTTCTAGAGTATCCCACATCTCTTTGGTAGTGTCTTTGTGTATTACTTTGATAAAATCTTCTTCACACAATCCATTCAAGATGGCATTCATGGCTTTTGCGTTAGCTACAAAATCTTGTTTGGATTTTTTCTCTGAGTCAGTTTTCTTTGGGGCATATCCTAATTCCACAACACCCCAAATTTCTATTCCTAGAGACATTATGTATGTCTTCATCCTGATTTTCCAGAAGGAATAATTTTCACCTGTAAAGAAAGGGGCTTTATTGGTTGAGCATCCTTCTTTACTAGCCATCCTGAGAACCTAGAATCTCCATTCAGTTGTTAAACTAGTACAAAGGAACCTGCTCTGATACCAATTGTTGAAATTTAGTTGAACTGAGAGGGGGGGGGGGGTGAATCAGTTCAATACATACATGAGCATTTTTCAATTTTTCATCAACTTATTTATAGCTTACTTTTATGATCAATCTTAGTATATAAACAGTCTTAATATGTCGCAGCTAGTATTAAATTAATGTGACATTAAACTTATTATGATAGCAGCAAACATTAAGCAGGTTTGATAAATCATCTCAGCACACAAGCCACATATAAAGACAACAGATATAAGTGGAAACCCATAAAGGGAGAAAACCACATCTTATTATTGTTGTGATGCAAAGGCAAGCTCCAACTCCCTCTCACCACTATTTTTCTGCAGGCACCAACCCACAGGAGGCTCCAACCTCAATTCTGCAAGCTAAAACTTGCAAGGAAGCTCCAACTCCCTTCAATTTTCTGCAGGCACTGACCTACAGGAGGCTTCAACCTCAGTCAGCTACAACTGACAGCTATCAAGCTTCAACTTGATAGGGAAACTCCAACTTCCTGAATTTATCACAAGAAAATTTGTTGATTTACTTCAGATATCCGCTCTGTTCAGTAGCATCTCTTTCTGCTTCTCTCTTCCTTATCTTCTCTACCTCAATCTTCTATGATTTTCATTCTCTATCCTTACTCTCTCTCTCCTTTTACTTATTCATATCAAATTATATATAGAGTTCCTCACATGATTGTTTTTATTCCACAAGGAATTTTGAGTGACCAGCCATGAGTCTTTGACTTCTGCCTTCTCAATTCTTTATCCAACTTATTAAAAAATATAGCAATATGTACAAATTATAGTGGGAGTTTTTCCTTTCCTTAGGATACTTGCCTTTGAATCACAAACAATATAAAACAAATAAAACATTTAAATTTACAGTTACAGTATATAAACTTCACTCAGCCTTTGGCTAGCTGGTTTTGTCCTTTCTGTAGCAGTCATGCAGCTATCCTGCATACTTTGTTCACTGTCTTTCACATATTCCACCTGTTCACTGTACTTTTTAATCCCTTTGTTGTACATCTCTACAATTCTGAAATCTTTGTTTACCTCTGTCAGGTATCATACTTCCTCTTTCTGTGAGCATATAAAATGGACATAGCAAATTTGTACTCAATCCTACTATCGATCTGGGCAATTTCAATACTCTATTTTCTGGGCTGGAAATTCAAATAATTAAAAATTTCTTTGCACATAAAATCACCTGCACTCAATTTTTTACTTAACCCAATTTCCAATCTGAGCAGTTTTGAATTTATGCTGAAGTTTACCTCCTTGAATAATTTATGGCTTAAACCATAGTCAAATCAACACAGACCAATCAATTTAGCATTGGTTGAATGACCAGGTTTCCACACATGACATATATGTTGAATTTTTTTTTTTTGCTTAACTCTTCCTTTATTAACAACACTTCTTTTAGTCCGCACACTGGTTACAATTTCTGAGCTTGACCATGGAAAATATCACCAACTTAACTCGTTCTAAACTTCATATCTTAATCTTCGACTTGGGATTTTATATTCAACTGTGTATGGTTTAAAATAAACATCAATGCTCCAGGCATACGTGGAGGCAACCTTTGAATAGCCCCACTTAATTTCATTTTGTTAAATCCACAAATCTTAATACATGTGTATGGGCCCCAATGCTAATGGTCGTCACCATCCGACGGTGGTTATCGCATCACACCACCTCACTTGATCGGATAGATATCGCTCGACAAAGATGCCCAAACAATAACGCGCGATGGCACGTAGTGTGAGTGGTTTTGGGATCCCTTCGTATGCCACGTGTCAGTCGCTCTATGGAATCACTCTGATTCCTTGAAAACCGCTTGCCCGTCGATGGTGGTGCGATGAAAACCATTGGTTTTCTCTAAACCGTGTCCAATGTTCCTCCTTCGTGGTTCCGCCCCTCTGCTCCAGGTTCCGTCGCCACCATTCACACCTCGTGGTTCCTCACATTCGCTCAAGGTTCCACATTCTTCTGTGATCCGGTTACTAACGCCAACCTGTTTTTACTGTTCATTTGTTAGAATTTCGTATTCTGAGTTCCGCTTCTAATTCTTCGCTCCTTTACATCCTTACTGCATTCGTATTCCATTATGATGTAATATTCATTGCAGTCCGCTCCGTAATACTTACATTGGGACTCTAAGAAAGCCTCTCCAAACAGGGGCTAACATTTCAGAGCGCATCTAATTTTGATACATATATAATCCCTTATTTACGAACTCACATCGGTTTGCTCGATCGTGCACAAAATTACAAATCAACCCTTTTGCACAGGGTTCTCAATGTTCACAAACTTTGAAGGTCTAACTCCCGCTTTCAAAAGAAATATAAAGGTATGGTACAGTTCCGCTTTCTCTTGGAGGATTGATCCTTTCGAATAATATGGGAGAAGACTTATATCAATTCTCTCATCTCCTCAGAGCCACTAAACATATTCTTCATTTGTGCTAATTGAAATTACTTACAAAACCCTCTTATTCATGAAAACAAGAGGACAATCTATTCTGTCGTTTGGACAACTCTGCTTCAATTCACTGCTGTCTTCTACTGTTGTCCTTTGCCATCACCTTTTCCATTTAAGCAATGCTCCAACTCATCCCCAAGCATATTAAGTCTTTACCACAGGGTTTTATTTTATGCCATACAAACTCAATTAATGAATAATTACTCAATAATTCATCTGTAAACTGTATTAGACCCCTAATTCATAAATAAACCTCTGTATTACTCTCCTTCAGGCCCTTTCAACTCCACTGCCATGTCTCTAATTCCTCTGTTGCTTCTGCTTCCTCTGCTACCTCTCTGTCTCTTTTGCCTCATGGATAGTTTAGGTGCTACTCCTATCTTTACCTTTGCCATCAATGACAACATTTCCAACAAGAAATAGCTTTTGGATGGTCAAAAAATCTTTAAAAATGAATTAGGCAGAAGTGGAAAATTGTGGGAAAATTTTGACAGGGTTTCCCCTATTTCTTCAAGGTTTGAGTACTTTCAGATGAGTACTTTTGGCTTATATACTCAAATTGGTTTAATTTTGTTCTTTGAAATTAAGCATTTGCAGGTTATATTACTGAAAAATACCTTGAACAGTTATGGTTGCGGTCGAAGAGGGTTTCCAGGTTGTACCAGTCTTCAAACTGGTCGCAGTTGTTTGGTAGAAGGCATAGAGGGTCTTCGGAGGTGAATTTCAGAGGGGGAATCAGCTTCAGGTGGGAAAATTGGTTAGTAGAGGCTCAGCAATGGTGTATGTGAATGATTTCTCAAAGGATGAAGGTGAAAAGGTATGAAAATAATAAAAACTAAGGTTGAAACCTTAACTTTTATCAATATACATAACATTTATTACAGGTCAAAATTAATGGCGGGAGTGGTTTTCGCATTGAAGGCGAAACCATTAGTGGTTATCGCATTACTCCTGGGTGCTAAATGTTTTTTCACTTTTGGAATGTGATCCAGTAGAAATGAGACACGTAGCGGATGGTGGTTTCGTGAAACAAATTTTATCGCAAATTTTTTTACAAACTTTGCCCGATCACTTTTTTTATGCGATATTGAATATGCACCGTCGGATTTGATCGCCCGATGCGAACGGTCGAGATTTCTCGGGAAGCTACGAGGTAAGGAAAGGTGGGACCCGGGTTAAATATTAGTCATTGATTTGATAAGAAAAGATCTATGGTCATGTTTTAATGCGATGGGAAATAGTGGGGCATGAGGCCAAATGATCGCGTTGCACGTGGATCGTCGGATTGGAAATATAAGGATGATCGAAGGGTTGGGAATGAATGCTAGGGTGCATATTTGTTTGATGAAGTTTATGTATAAAATGAGTTTATACATAGAATAGGGTGGGTTATAAATGTTTAACCAAGGTTTAATCTGTGGTAAGGGTATATATACTGGAGGAAAGGGGTAAGGTTAACCTTGGGTAGAGGCAATGTGGGAACGGGAGTAAGTATTTTTTTTTTTTGCTCTATTTTTAACACAGAGTATGTAAATAAAATGTGCCTTTTGTATTATTTAACTTTATTATATAGTTTTAGACTGTGGAGGGGTCTAAAAACCATAAGGAAAAGAAGTATATTTTTATAGATAGTTTTATGTCAAAGGGGTAATTTCGGGATGTTATTTCAACATGTGATTAATATCTTTGACACAGAAGCATATAATAAGGGGTTTTTTGGGGATATTAAATAACAATAAGTTATATTACTAGGATTATGATATATGATAGGGAGTTAATAAAATAGGTTAAGTGTTAGTATGAAAAGGGACAATGAATACTCAAAATTTCATAAATAAAGCTAAGGAAAGTGAAAATTAGAGTAAAACTTTATTTTCATAACTCATTCATTTTTTACTTAGTATATCATGTTTTTGCGGGTTTTATGCTTTGTAAAATAGAGGAAGTTAATCAAATGGGTCTTTATGTGACATTTAAGTAAGAAAAGAGTTCCCACTTATGAAGTAAAATGGTGATGAGTGCATGAAGGGGTAAATGATGAAAATTTTCGAGATTAATATATAAATTTAACATTTTCAACTAATCAGTCACTAAGCCTTGGTTTCGATCCCAACAGAAGTCAAGGAAATGCCTTGAGCCTCTTTGACTGATAGTTTAGAATATCAAATTTCTATGGGAAGGGCAAATTTGTTATTTATAGCCTAGTGAAATATATTTACAATGATGTTTCCCACCTTCTTCTACCTACCCAGTCATTATCTTCTAACATTTTTTCCTTCTATTTTAATCAAGCGCATTTGATCTAGCAACCTTACAACATTTTATTCTTTTTGAAAGCAGTAAACTATCTAATTCTACACTTATTTCATCCAAGAATCCAAATTAAACTATTAGATTCTTTTATTATTTACCTAACTACTGAATTGGCATGGTTAAACTGTATGACAATTCTTTGTTCACTATCTACAACATTTGAAATTGAAAGATGACAAGTCAAGATTAAATTATTCAACTCATCATAGATTATGGAATTTATTGACACTCTGCCATAATCAATTGCAAAAAGTAAAAGTAGTGGCATTTAAAATTGCACACTTTCATGTTTTATTCATCTTTTTTATTTTGGGTTATATTATTTTTTCTAAGTCCTTTAATTTCTCTTTTAGGAATTTTTACACTCTTTTTTATTTTTTATTTTTGATTTTTTTATTTTTTACAAAATATGGGAAATAACTTGCAGAAATCAAAGTTTGTACATATTTACAAGACTACCATCAGTCCAGTCAAAATTATGAATCCTATATTTATAGGTTACTAACATCGGCTTCACTTGGGGATGGAATTTCCTGGTGGAATGTCAAGAACTCTAAGATCAGTAGCCTTCAACTTTAACCTTGGTGATCATGTAATTGCCTTCTAATTTTCTGCAACAATTCATACTTATGATATTTTATATTGCAAAGCTTAGGGCCTTCTCTTCGGGCTTCAACTTTGTAGATAAAATCTCCAATCCAATCTACACACTTGCAATGAATATTTACAATGATAAAATTAAATCAATCTAATTGGTGAGTGACTCTGAAGAATAGTGGTGTTTCATCATCCTACCATATACTGGTCCTTCTTGAAGTTCAGTTCCATCCAAATTCTTGATGAAAAAATATTTTTTACCTCTATAACCATATATCACATAAGGTCCTTGCCATATAAAGTAAAACTTTCCATGTTTGCCTTTATCCTCTCTCCATGAATCCCATCTCAAAACTTGATCTCCTATGAAAACATCATCTTCTTTAACCCTTTTGTCAAAAATATTTTTGATTTTATCATGTAAAACTTGTGATTTTTCATAAACTTCTTCCCTAGTTTGTTGAATATGTATGGTTTCATTAATTCTTCGTTGAATATCATTTGTTTCCATCTGTGATTCCTGGATAATCTTCATGACTGGAACACCCAAGGAAGAGGATAAAACTGCATCCATTCCATAGACAATCTGATAAGGTGAAGTTCCAATAGACTTCTTTGTGGTAATTCTATCAGCCCATAGGGCATAGACAAGCTTTTTGTTCCAGGTCTTTTTGTTTTCTTGAAGTAATTTTTTGATGATATTAATTAAGCTTTTGTTTGATGATTCGGCTAAACAATTACCTTGGGGATAATATGCAATGGAATGACCTAAGGTAATATGGTATTTATGACAGAAAGAAATCATTTTTTTGGATTTGAATGTAGTTGCGTTGTCAGTAATAGTCTTATGTGGACATCAAAATCTTGACAAAATATTACCTTATATAAATGAGATTATAACTGAATTAGTGGCTTGCCTAGTAGGAATGGCTTCTATCCACTTGGTAAAATAGTCTATAGTAGTTAAAATCCATTTATTTTGGCCTAAGGATGGAAGGTGGATTTCACCAATGAAGTCTAACCCCCATTGTCGAAATGGATTTTCAGTAGATATAGGCTTAAGAGGTAAGGGAAATAGTTTCTTTTTTCCTTCAAAAATTTGGCATTTGTGACAGGAGGTAACAAATTTTTTGACATTAGAAAATAAAGTTGTCCAGTAAAAACTAGCTCTCAGTACTTTTTCTGCTGTACTCTTCCAATATATGTGGCCTCCACAGTCACCTGCATGAAATTCCTCAAGAATTTTGTCAGCCTCTGATTTTAATAAACAATTTAGTAAAATCTAACTATTTTCTTTCCAATAAAGTGCATTGTTAAAGAAACAAAACCTCATTGCTTTCTGTTTGATGAATCTTGCATTTGTTTTAGTTAACCAAGGAGGAGCTTGTAAATGTGTGAGTAAAAAGATAATATCAGAGTACCATGGTGAGTCTAGATAGGCCTCATTGATCAATGGAGTCGCCATCTCCTCGTGGTCATCTATTTGTGAAATGAAATTTATATCTAAAGCATTACAATTGGATTCAGCCATCAATCTGGCTAAACCCTATCCTTTAATGAGCTTTGTTGGTTTGATTTCTAGATCGTACTCAAAGATAGTGGAAATCCACTTTCCTCTCCTATTATCAGGTCCATCTTGTGTTAGAATATCTTTGACTACTGCATTGGGGACATATGCAATGATGTGAGAATGGAGTATGTAAACTCTGAAATCCTTTATGGCTTTAACCAGGGCTAAAGCTTGCTTTTCCATTATATTGTACTTCAGAGGTGCGTCTCTGAGGGCTTTACTAAAAAATGAAATTGGCTGTTCAAAACCTTCATTGTTTTTCTACAGTAAAACTGCAGCTATGGTATGTTCAGATGCAAAGGAAAATATTATGAAATCTTTTGTATAATCTGGGCTGATTAGGAATGGTTCTTTTATCAAGCCCTATTTTATGTATTCTGTTGTACATGTCAACCCCTTCATCCAAATTTTTTGGCTTAATGCTCCCTCATAACCTTTCAAACCTATTATCATGACCGAAGAACCTCAAATTTTGTTTGTCGTTACGCTTTTCCGCCCGAAAAAATCCACCCTGCAAAGGTTAGAATCCACATTTGTAAAACATATCGGGCCTAGCCCCTTTAGTCTTAGCCCCTCTGTTCTCATTCCCATGTGACTCGGGATCACAACCATATGCTAAGTCAAAATGAGCTCGCCGCTTTACATTTTCGGGCACAACCGTAGCCGTCTGATCTAATAAAATCAACGGCCCGCAATCAAATAAAACGTGGCGGCCCCCATGCCCGAAAACCAGCTGTTAATTCCGCACCACCTCCACTGGGCCGGCAGTTTTCAATCAAATGCCAGTGATTCCACAAATCGTGTGACGCGTGTCCCGAAGTATAGCGGTCAAACCGCCCATTTCATGCGTTAAATATCCGACCGTGGACGGGCAGCGGAATTCACCCACGCCGTTGGATCTATCGACTTCCATCCAACGACGGATATCCTCCGAAGCTGCTCACGCGTTAACCCGTGCCTGTCGAGTCCCGTGGCCCATCGCTACATCGCTCCCAACGCATTTGAGCCGTTGATCCAGTTTCAAAATCTGACGGCCCAGAACGCATTCTTCTCCGCTTGTTGACTCCACAGCCACATCATCCTTCCACCTGTCCTTCGTACACCCATGTTCCATCATCTCGTGTGTCCATAATATTCTTCCCCTGCCATATATATATGTGTTTTTCATTCATATTCACCGTTTTTTATTCATTCACCACGTTTAAAACTGTTTTACGTGGAAAATTTACTTTCTGTATGTTTATCAAAGCCTCCATTGTATTTCCTCCGCCACCCTGCACGTTCTTGCCATATGGTTATTCCTTCGATGTCACCATCGTCCTCATCTCCATCCCAGTCTGGTTTTCCTTAACTGGTTTGTGTTTTTGCAGGTTTGCCGTGATAGAAGATTCATCATGATTCGCTGCTTTGTTCACAGAAGCCAATAGCATCGCCCTCGACAGTTTTCGAGGAAGAAATTCAGGAGGAAAGCTGAGGGTAGTTGTATGATATGACCATCATTAAAGAAAGCAAGGATATAAATCTATAGAACCCTCCAGAGAAAATAAAGAGACAGATTTGAGCAGGTGAGAGTATTAATGGGGCAGCATGAAATATCAGTGAAATATTAAGAGACACATAACCCTGCATTAAAGATCTGAGGTTGAAATTCGAAGTTAGAGGGCCGAGAGTACTATACACAAATACAAGCAACCTCAGGGTTTTATTGCAGCAAATTTTCCTCTTTCAGTCAAGTACAGAACATTTTTATATTTTATTCTTTATGTCTTGTTCATAAGGAGATTTTTTATCTTCAGCATTTATTTCATGAAGTAGTAGCAGAGTACCTGCATCAGTCCAGCACCGCCAAACAGCATAGGCGGGTTTTTCTTTCAGATTTGTTTAAATAAGATCATTAAATGTATATCACCTACCTCATTCTCTAGAGTTTTCTCCTTCTTCTATAAAAACTAGAAAGAAAGACATTGTAGGGGTTCCAGATTTCTATCAGTAAACTGTGCAGTGAGAAGTTCTTGTATACATCTTGCGAAGCTTTTGTGTAGAGGCTCAGAGCTCGTAGGGTCTCAGTGAGGAGGAGTTATAACTGTAATGAGGATTCTGGTCCATGGTATCTCACAGTATGTAATTTTCTCTTATGTGTTAATATAAAATCTCATTTCATGCTATTTATCTTCTTGTATCATGTTCTAGAATGCGAGTGGCTCACTGGTCTTAAGTAACGATTCATCCTAGTTGGTGCCCATACTTGGATTAGTCAAGCGCTTTAAATAGGCCTAGTCATGATATACTGTTCCATGTTCATTTCATCCATATTTTCTGCTATATTAGTTACTTGAAGAGGGTGCTTTTAAAACGCCATTGTCATGTATGGATTCTTAGTTAGATAAGCCCATATGTGGTTTTGTTGTGTATCTGGGTATCAGCCTCATGTTAACTAGTATCTTCTTCATGTTTCTTCCCTGCATCTACTTTCTGATATTTGATTTATGTGGCATATTATTTGAACTGGCCCTCTTTGCAGTAAGATGTCTCTTAACTGTCTGATGCTTTTGTATTGGAGTTTTGCATGATGTTCCTACATTATTCTTATCTTTGTATCAGCTTCTGAGAGAGATTGGTCCCATTTAAACTAATTTCCTTGTTTAACAAGAGATAGTAAGAGAGATTTTGGATTGACAACCCAAGCTATACTATGAGCTCCTTACTATATTAAGATGTCCTAGGCACTGGTCTATAGCAACTCTAGGCTGTCTCTAGGGGTGAAAAATTGTCTACAACATATTCGAATGATTGTTTGGCCTTTACAGTCCACTTTATTGTAGAGTCATTTCTAAGCATATTATTGAGTTCTTTTATGATTTCAGCCAGGTTAGAGATAAATCTTCTTAAAAATTTGATTTTACCCAAGAATGCTTGAAGTTATTTTATGTTTCGTGGTGGTTGAATGTTCAAAATAGCTTCAATTCTTGCAGGGTCTATTCTAATGCCTTCCTTGGAGGTTATGTGACCTAACAATTTTCCTTATTCTAGTCCGAAAAGAGTCTTTTTAGGATTTAGGGATATACCATATTTTGTACACTTGATAAAGACTTGTCTCAGGTGATCCAAGTGTTCATCATTTGTTTTTGAAAAGACAGTAATATCATCTAGATAGATAACCAAAAATTCATGGATCTCCTTAGCAAAGTCAATATCCATGGCCCTTTGAAAAGTGGCTCCTGCGTTTTTCAATCCAAAAGGCATTTTCACATACATGAAAGTGCCCCAAGGAGTGGTAAATTAATTTTTAGTTTGATCATATTTATGAACTAGAATTTGATTATAACCAGAGAAACCATCTAGTAAATAAATTCTTGAAGAACCTGCCACCCTCTGAAAAATATGATCCATTTTAGGCAAGGGGTAATTGTCTTTCAAGGAAGCTTTATTGAGATTTATAAAGTCTATACACAGTCAAATTTCTCCTGTTTCCTTTCTGGTGGGCACTAAATTAGAAACCCAATCAGAATACCTGACTGGTGCAGTTATTTGTGCATCAAACATTCTTTTAAACTCTTTCTCAATTAAATGTAACAAAATTGGATTAATCCTTCTTATTTTTGTTGAAAAGGTTTTTGATTTTCTTTCAAAGGAATCTTATGTTGAATTATGTCTTTGTTGTAAGTTTTCAGATCTTCGTAACCCCATGCAAAAACATCCTGGTATTCTTTCAAAAGTTCTATATATTTAACCTTTTCTTCTGATGATAAGGACTTCGATAATTTGATCATTTTTGGTTTTTCATTTGTTCCTATGTTACACTCTTCTATATAAGACCTGACTGGTTCCATTTTTTGCCTTTTGGGCACATCATTGGAATCAAACAAATCTTCTAAGGGAGTTAAACCTCTAGGTAAAATGTTATGTTTTAAATCTATCAAATCTGGTTCTTCTTCCATCATTTCCTCTATATCTACTTTTTCCAAGTCATCTATGTCACTTTGAGTAAATATAGTAGGTTTATCAAAATTATGTACATCTAAATAATCTATTTGACAAAAATTTGAATCCATGTTAAAAGATGAATCTATATTACAATCATTATCAATTTGGCAATGTTGAAATTCTTCCTCGTTATTCAAAAAGTGATAGATTTTTTCATCTTCTGAGAAAATTTGCCAGTATTTTACATTATCTGGAACAATAGGTCTGTGTTTGATTTTAGCAGTGTATTTTTGTATTGGTGAAAATGGAAATTTTCAAGTGTTGAAAAAGATTGCTAAACAATGGGCTTGCAGATTCTGTTTTCTAGGAATGATAGCAAACTTGCTTTCTAACAAATCTTCAACCAAATCATGTTTTGTGTCCCTATATCTGGCTAATCTGGGATTATGGACAGAGTATTCTGCATTTATTTGCTTGATAACTAACTCTGAATCTCCCATGATCAATATTCTTTGACCTCCCAATTTTCTAATAATTTGAAGACCTAAGATTAAAGACTCATATTCAGCCATGTTATTGGTACACTTGAAATTCAATCTAAAGGCATGCCCTTGGGAATGGCTAGTTTCAATGTTGGTGATCCATACACCAGCTCTAGCTACTGATTTATTTACTGATCCATCAAAATCCAAATTCCATAAAGCTTCATGAACAATGTAATCTTCCATTATTTTAGGCTTTATATCAGTGAGTTCAGTTTGGATATTATTATGATCAGAGTTACAGAGAATAAAGGAATCAATATCAGTAGGAGTTGAATAGATTGGATAATTGGTAGGTCTTTCGGCACTGCTGATCATAAACTTCATTAAGGTTTCTCTGTAAAGATTTTTGGGCTGTCCAAATACCGAGATAGTGGCATAACTCATGTCAAGTTTTAGAGATCCCTACAACTTTTCTCCCCATGAGTGAGAAAGAAGCATGTCATACTTTGGCGGGATATCAACTACCACAACATCCATGATCATGATTTTACCAAGATATTGGACCAATATACACACAAATCTTTAATCAATCCTATGCATTTGAATTTAGAGGAATCAAATGAGAACAGGTCTTCATATTGCTGGGTTATGTCTAGATTCAGGGTTTCCATTATTGCTTTGGGCATTAGATTATGGGAAGCTCCAGTATCTAGCATTGCATTGTGTAATATTTGATCATGTATAGTAATACTTAAGTAAAAAAGAGGTACTGACCCATATTAATGCTTACCATCTACATTTGGACCAAATATTAATTCAGGTCTATCATCACTCATATTAATTGTATCCTCATTTTCATTTACATTCAATGTTTCAGTAATAATAGATCTGTACAAGTCATTTTTAGCCAATTCAATTAAAGGAACGAATATCTTCAACTTGGATATTTCATATTGAATGTTAAATGTTGACTGAGATTTGATAGCTTGAATTATTTCATCTTTTGGAACTGTTGTTTGGGATGATTTTCCTTGGGTTTCAGCAGTTTTACCTTTAGCTTGAGATTTTCTTTTATCTTCTGTTTGAGTTTCCTGATTTTTGTTATCTTTGATTATTTTTTTAGGAACAGTTTGAGTGTTAACAGATGCTTTGTCAGATTTGGAATTTTTAGCAAAAGATTTAGGATTTGATGATTTTCAGTCAGCTGGATTCTTTTCTGGATCAATAACTGTTGCTGAATTGGTGGCCTTTGTAGTATTGACCTTTTGGGAATATTTGCAGGATTGAGCCACCTCATCAGTGATATCTAAAATCTTAGGACTAAGCTATTTTTTAGGACTGGGTGGGTTTGAATTTCGTTTATTTTCTCTGGGAAGAATCTGCAAAATTTTTGTTTTGGGAGCCTCTATATTCTTTTTATTTTGACTTTGTTGAGTTGGAGCATTGTTTTTTGTAGTAGGCTCATTTGTTTTATTTCTCCTAAGGCTATATTGGATGTGAATTTCATTGATTGCGAAGTCATAACCTTGCTTATAGTAAAAGGATTCACCAGATTCCACTTTGGACTGTTGTAGCTCAAAGAGTTACTGATCCTCCTGAGTGAGGAAAATTGTATTTATTTCATCTATCCCCATTACTATGTTGATGTATTCCTCATCCTCAACATGGTTTTGAGAACTTTCAACAAAGTTCTCTTGAAATGGGGGCCTAATGTTTTGATCTGGGGAGGGTTATTTACCTTTCCCAGGATTGTTGTTTTTCCTGTAGTTGGGATTTCTGATTTGGGATTGATTATCCCATTGCGGTTTCCTCTCAATGTGGTCTAATCTCTCAACTAATTTTTCTAAATTTTTGTTAATAAAATCAAATTTACCATTTAAGCTTGAATTCTCTTCTTTTATGGTGACCCTCCTGTCATTTCTAAGTCTAGCCTTTTTAGCAAGGATATTGATTTCTACACCAACAACATTCAGTAGCATTTGTTCTAGGGTATATGCATCTCTCTCTCTAAGTTTTTAGGCCATGTCTACATCAAAACAATCAGGGAATTTGAGCAGCATGGAATACGGAGTGGGTTTAAGGTCTACAGGAATAGAATTGTAAATACTGTTGTATCTAGTACAAAAGTCTTGGACAGACTCAGTAGGAGTTCTTTTAAGAGCATCAAACTCAGACAATATTTGTAGGGGATTATTTTTCTTTTCCCATTTATTTGGGAAAGCTCTGTGAAAGGCAGCTAAGTCTGCTATACTACCAACACCTAAATTCCTAAACCATGTTTTTACTTCTCCAGTCAAGCTTTGTGCGAAAAACCTCATTCGGACATCAGATTCATCTATCTCATAAATTTCCCAAAAATCATTCATTCTGGTGATACGTTGTTGTGTAGTAATTTGTGAAAAATTATCAAATAATGGGATATCCTTTTGGTAATTTTGGGGCATGTCATGGAGGTTTTGAGGTAAGACCAGGGGAGCATATCTGGCTGCCATGGCTTGATTTTTTGCTAAATTGGGAGGTACAGTAGTAGTGGTAGGGATAGTGCTGGTTATAACAGTCGATGTACTGAAGTCTGTACTTGAATAGCTTGGAAAAGGGGATGAAAAATAAGTGGTATGGCTAGTTCTTATGAAGCTAGTGGGTGCAGTGGTAGTGGATGTAGTGGACTGAGTGAATGATGGAAATACTATTTTAGGCTGCAAAGGTAGCTCAGGGATGAATGATTATGTGGATGAACTTGCAGTGGATTGAGGGTACGACGAATATATGATCCTAGGCTGCAAAGGAAACTCAGGACAAACAAGCTCTGGGGGTGAACTTATAGTGGAATCTATAAATGAAGTGGCAGCATATAGAGTAGAATCTGCTGCTGGAAAAACTGTGTTATATAGTTGAGAAACTGGAGGTTTAAATTGAGACAAAAAATTAGCTAATTTAATAGCTTCATCAACGTCTTTAATTCATGTAGCACTTACCCTTTCTACTGGACTTTGAATTTCAATTTTGTCTGATTTTATAGGTGCTGAAATAACTTGTTGTTTCTCTTTCACAAAGGAAGTAAAAACAAGATCTATAACAATTTCCTTTAAATCAGTTTTAGATTTATTTCTAAATAATGATTTTTCAAACTTGAAATAAAATTCAATATCTGATAAGCTTACTAATTCTTTGGGTAAAGAATCAGCCTTTCTCAGGGGCACTTCAGTTTCTAAACTAACAGTTTGTTTTTTCTTTTTTCCTATCTGGTCCGGATTTTCTAATATATCTACAGGATTGGGATCAGGGTTGGATCTAGTATAACAAAATTTCTTGGGAGCCAGAATGATTATTGTATAAATACCCACAGCCTTTAAACTTAACCTTAAAGTAAAAAAGATATGTTTTAAAAATCTTCCTCTTAGTTTAAACTTAAAACTGGAGAGAGGTTAGTTCCCCAGTATGGTCGCCAGCATGTTATCACCCTAGTAATTCGTAGGTTGTGGGATTTTGGTTTATAGTTAAAGAAAACCAGGGGTAACCAAGAACCTCTTTTGAAATCTAGGATCTGGCCTTCCTAAATTCTAGAGAGGGATCTCTCCTCAATATTTAGCTTGATTTTTGTTATAAGATTTTATGCTAGGTATGATTGGACAATTGGTTTGTTTTGAAAGTTTGGTGGGAATAAAAGGTACTTCAAAGTAAACCACAGAGGGATCTACTAGACCATTGGGCTATGGAGTCAACTTCTTGGCAAGAAGAGTTGGGAAATAAGGTCAAAATAGAAAATGTACTAAGGGCAGGGTAGATTACCTTCAAAGGGTTTTGAATAGGCCTTTTAATGAAATGAAAAGATCTGAACAAAAGGGAAATTAAGAATCCTTAAGTTACAGAAATGAAGATGAAAGAAAGGGGTCAAACATGGACTAAGAGAATTTAAGAATTATTAAGTCCAGTTATCAGTAGAAAACATATCAATGGATAACTAGTAAAAAATAGGGAGCTTTTGACACTAATCCTGTATAAATCCTCCTAGTTAATCATTCAAGACAGAAAACATGTAAATGTATGTATGGAACTTAGAAAGATAAACAATGAAAACAAGAAAATACTTGAATTATCTGATCAGCTCAAGAATCCTAAGTTATGATGTCTGTTTGACTTAGTTCCAATCTGCTGCTTTACAAATCGACTCACACAAACTCCAATGTATTCAGCAAAAATGTCTATAGTAGTCTTGACAAATTTTATTCCACCCCTAATACTTCAAAAAGAGAAGTATATATAAAAATCGTTTTTTTACAAAATATCTAAGAGATATGAGAATATCTCTAGGCAAAAATAAAGATTATTACATAGAAAGAGGGAGAGCTGCAAAACAAACTGGCAAGCTGTCCTGTTATCAATAAAAAATAGGACTAATTATTTGAACTTATTTCTTTGTTGTAGTTGCTGGAAATGCTTGCTGACACTTGGAAAAATATCTTTGGAAGATTACTTGTAGTACACTCTTCATCCTGTACTTTATACTCTGATACTCTTTATGTTGTTTTCTTACTACTTGACTGTTGTAAAATGAGGAAAAACCCACAATAAAAATTGTTTTGACTGATACTCTTTGACTCTGATAATTTATCTGATACACTTTCAATCTGATTTTTACCTTTAGGTAACAATAATGTTCTGCTCTATTTGCAAACCTTTATATCAAATCAGTGAATTCTTGCCATTGTTCTGCACTGGGAATTCTCATGTTCTTCAATTTCCTGTAGCTTTCATTTGCCTCTATGTGCTTTGCAAAGGTGGGCTTGACAATGAAAATGTGTTTAATTTCATTTTGCAGAAAAAATAAGTTCTCAAAATACTCCAAAATAACTTTGCCAGTTGGGGACCCTTGTGGTAAAGGTTTGTTGACCTGCTCTTTGGCATAAGCCCTGATTTTATTATCATAATCCTTCTACGCCATTAACTTCTCATTTAAGGCATGAATGTCTAGAAGGCCTCCTTGTGTTAGTATAGTGTATTTGGCCCAAAACCTTGTAATTGACAGGTTCATGTCTTTACATTTGTCCTCCAAATTGTTCATCATATTTCTTTTATTCACGACTTTCTTGATTTGTAGTATGCTTTCAGTCTTATCCTAAAGTTTTAGCTCTTCAAGCTCCTCTCTGTGTTTTCTATTCAAAAATGTAATAAGTTTCAAATCTTGAGAAGGTTTTTCAGCCAGTTCTACTTTGGTTTTCTGAATTTCTACTTGTGCTGCCTTGAGTAAATCCTTCTGCTTATAAATGATTTGGATTGAAGGCCACTGTAGATGTATGCCTTGAATTATGTTGTTCCATAGATAATTCTTGATATATGATACCTTTTCACTGAGATTAACCTGTTTCTGAAGAATCTTCACCTGCTCTTGAAGTCTGTTGGCTCTTTTCTCATGTCGCTTGGATGTAATCAATGCATCTCTATTTGATGTTTCAAGATTTTGGATGGTGCCTTTCAAGTTGATTATCTATTTATTCTTTAGGGACATGTCTTCCATAGCCTTTACTATGTCAGTTTTTTCACCTGTTTGATTTAGTTGTGATGTAGATGATGAAGTGGCAGAAATATCTTTAGATGTAATTGACACTGCAGTTGCCAATACTCCTTTTGGTGCTAAATGTTCTGCCAATGTAGAAGGAACAACAGTACTGACAGTTGGAATGACTGTGGGAATGGAGATTTCATATGCTTTTCTCATTGTTTCATTTTCCTTCATTAGAGTTTATATGTGATTTTCCATTTCTTTGATCTGAGCTATCATCTTTAAAACTAGCTGCATAGTTTCATCCTTTTCTATTTTCTCCTAAAGAATTTCTTTAGCCTGTGGATGCTCACTCTGTGGAATTTTAAGTTGCTTTCTCAAGGCAACAATATCTTCATTCTTTTGCCTTATGCGAGTTTTAGCAACTTCAATATTGGAGGGATCCACTCCAATTTCTAACACCAAGTCTTCTAAAGACTTGATCCTCAAATCCTTAGCATGTAGAGATGCTTTATCTAATTTCATTTGAGTTTGTAAATTAGATACTGTCTTTTGAAGCATGGTAGCACTCATGGTTTTGCTAACTACCCTTGAATACAGCATTTCTGAAGCACTTTTATGAAACTCTATCTGGTCAAGTTCATGTATGGTATCTACATTTACTTCAAACTCTGTTTTCCTGTAATATATAGCTGACCTTGGGTCTGTAACCATTGGCTGGAGAAAAGACATAATCATTTTATTTGTTGAATAATCAAAAGTTGTCACAAGTTTGTCTTTGTCTCCTAGTTTTTCTATAAGAAGTTTAGAATAGATCTCACTCTTAATTTCCTCATTATTTTCTCTGATCTGCTTGAACTTTTTCTAGATATCAGAATCAGTTTCTTCTCCTGCTCTAGAAGAGGAGGGGGCTTCTGTATTTATTTGTGTTTCAACAATTTCTTTAACTTTTCTGTGTGATAGTACCTGCTCATTCTGAATTTCTCTAAGTGTTTCACTAACAATTATTATGGCCTCATCATCTATTTGTTGATCATTGTTGTTTGTTTGATCTTCATTGTCATCTATCTCTATGGCCTTTTCTTCTTCTACAGTAATAATTCTGGCCTTCTTGCTGCAAATTGTCTTAAATTTATTTTCTATAATTGTTTCTGCTAAATAGCCTTCTTCTTTTCTGAGTCTTTTATTGGACACTTCTGTTTGTTGGCCAACTGTAATCACCTGTGTACTATCCATCTATTTTCCTTGCATGTTATCTATTTGCATTCCCTGTGTATCATTTGTTTTCATTTCCTGAATATCATCAATCAATGTTTTTGCAACCCATTTCATCTGATTAGCATACTTTTCAATTTGTGTCTTTGACTCATGGAGGATGGAGTTCACTTACACTTGATCCTGAGGTTACTTAAAACACCTTGAGGGTCATAGTTCCAGTGAAAGATTTCTTGGAACTTAAATGTTGATAATCTGCTAATTATCTCTTTCAAAGCATCTCTGCTATTGATTATGAAGGGGCCAACTTGACTTTTTAGCTTGAACTGTGCTTTCTTTTTGGAAGCTATGAAATTCACTACATCTGCATTCAAGATCTATCTTAAGTACTCCAAAGCAAAAATCCTGGTAGTTGGAAACTTGGGTAATTTTTAAGGAGCCAAGAGTGCATCATATACTCTGATTTCTTTGTGATTTTTGTACAAATACCAGTCTACTAGCTTAAAGTTTTCAGACAACTGTAAAATTGTTTTGATTTCTTCATTAATCCTTGGTGCCTCTGCTTTGTTCAACAAACTCATGGCAGGTTTAATAAACAAATCATTGAAGTGCTTGTAGCTGTATTCACTATTTTTTTCCTGAGTAGACAAGTCAAGAATATCATTGAAATAGGTTTACCTTCCACATCCATCTTCTATAATGCAATTGGGAAATTGTCTGCTTGTAAAAATAGGAAGAGATGTAATAGATAGGATGAATATCGGACTACTCTTTCATAAGGTAACTTAATCAACTGATAATGCATATTATCAGCAATGAATTTGGAAAAGTTGAAAAATAGTTCTAGATGTTGTCTTGGAGACAAGGTAGAGAGGAAACCTAGAATGGAGGCATCTGTAAACTCATCATTATCATATCCTAGAATGAATGAAAGCATGGAAATTATTTGTCTAGAGCCCTCAGGGAAATCAAAAGTATCATAAGGCGGATTTACCTTAGGAAGGTTAACATTGTTAGGCATGAAGTTTTGAAGGATCATAAACTTCCTAGGGAAATCTAGGTCTAAATACATCTGAGTTAAATCTTCAATGGACAATGATACTTCTCGTGGATCCTGACTTAGTTGGAGCATATCATTGATGGCTTCAACAATTATGTAAAACATGACCTCATTATCTTTGTTCACCATGCATCTTTGGTCAGGGATATAGTGTAACTGACACAACCTAATGAAATATTGAGCTTGATGGGTGATGGGAACCATGTATTTAGGCAAGTTGGAATCCCTTACAGGTATATCATTTTCCTCTTTCTTCTCAAATTTTTCATGACACCAGCTATGTAATTCAAGTAGATTGAACTCTAAGGTAGCATCAACAATTCTATAGTCTAAATCAATCAAGGGATTTTTCTCTTCAGAGGTGACAGGTGATTGCAACGGTCTGACTAATTTAGTGGAATTTGCAGTTAGGGCAGGAGTAGGTTTATTGATTTTAGAAGGTTTAGGATTTGGAAGCTTGCTGGCGGCCGACTTCTGAGGTTTGGGAACTCCAGTCCTAGGAGTAACCTACTTTTTTGTCATTTTAAATGAAACTGAGCAAGATTAGACTGTTTTTTCAGCTCTTTTTGGAAACAAAAGGCCAATTAAGCTGCTTTTTGGGAAAATTTCAGAATTTGGGCATAGGGATTTTGCAGATTTTCAATGTACAGAGGACTAGAAAGGGATTTTAATGGTTTTTACAGTAATTCAAATTCATTTCGACTGTAGAAATAGCTTTTGGATGGTCAAAAACTCTTTAAAACTTAATTAGGAAGAAGTGGCAAATTCTAGGAAAAAGTGTTTCCCTTGTTTCTTCAAGGTTTGAGTATTTTGAGATGAGTACTTTTGGCTTATACAATCAAATTGGTTTAATTTTGTTCTTTGAAATTAAGCATTTGCAGGTCAGATTACTGAAAAACACTTTGAATAGGTATGGTTGCGGTTGAAGAGGGTTTCCAGGTTGCACCAGTGTTCAAACTAGTCGCAGTTGTTTGGTAGAAGGCATAGAGGGTCTTCGAAGGTGAATTTTAGAGGGGAAATCAGCTTCAGGTGGGGAAATTGGTTAGCAGAGGCTCAACAATAGTGTCTGTGAATTATTTCTAAAAGGATGAAGGTGCAAAGGTATACAAATAATAAAAACTAAGGTTGAAACCTTAAGTTTTATCAATATACATAACATTTATTACAGGTCGAAATTAATGGCGGGAGTGGTTTTCGCATTGAAGGCGAAACCATTAGTGGTTATCGCATTGCTCCTCGGAGGTAAATGATTTTTCACTTTTGGAATGCGATCCAATAGAAATGAGACACATAGCAGATGGTGGTTTTGTGAAACAACTTTTATCACAACTTTTTTTACAAACTTTGCCCGATCACTTTTGTTATGCGATATTGAATATGCGCCGTCGGATTTGATCGCCCGATGCAAATGGTCAAGATTTCTTGGGAAGTTGCAGGGTAAGGAAAGGTGGGACCCAGGTTAAATATCAGTAGTTTATTTGATAAGTGAATATCTACGGTAATGTTTTAATGCGATTGGGAATGGTGGGGCATGAGGCCGAATGATCGCGTTGAGCGTGGATCGTCAGATTGGAAATATAAGGATGATCGAAGGGTTGGGAATGAATGCTAGGGTGCATAGTTATTTGATGAATTTTATGTATAAAATGAGTTTATACATAGAATGGGGTGGGTTATAAATATTTAACCAAGGTTTAATCTGTGGTAAGGGGATATATACCGGAGGAAAGGGGTAAGTTTAACCTTGGTTAGAGGCAATGTGGGAATGGGAGTAAGTAATTTTTTTTTCTGCGCTATTTTTAATACAGATTATGTAAATAAAATGCGGCTTTTGTATTATTTAATTTTATTATATAGTTTTAGACTGGAGAGGGCTCTTAAAACCATAAGGGAAAGGGGTATATTTTTATAGATAGTTTTATGTCAAAGGGGTAATTTCGGGATGTTATTTCAACATGTGATTAATATCTTTGACACAAAAGCATATAATAAGGGGGTCTTTTGGGATATTAAATAAAAAGAATTTATATTAATAGGACTAGGATATTTGATAGGGAGTTAATAAAATAGGTTAAGTGTTAATATGAAAAGGGACAATGAATACTCAAAATTTCATAAATAAAACTAAGGAAAGTGAAAATTAGAGTAAAGCTTTATTTTCATAACTCATTGACTTTTTACTTAGCATATCATGTTTTTGAGGGTTTTATGCTTTGTAAAATGGAGGAAGTTAATAAAATGGGTCTCTATGTGACATTTAAGTAAGAAAAGAGTTCCCACTTATGAAGTAAAATGGTGATGAGTGCATGAAGGGGTAAATGATGAAAATTTCTGGGATTAATATAGAATTTAACATTTTCAACTAATGAGTCATTGAGCCTTGGGTCCGGTCCCAATAGAAGTCAAGGAAATGCCTTGAGCCTCTTTGACTGATAGTTTAGAATATCAAATTTCTATGGGAAGGGGAAATTAGTTATTTATAGCCTAGTGAAATATATTTACAATGATGTTTCCCACCTTCTTCTACCTACCCAGTCATTATCTTCTAACATTTTTTCCTTCTATTTTAATCAGGTGCATTTGAGCTAAAAACCTTACAACATTTTATTATTTTTTAGAGCAATAAACTATATAATTCTACACTTATTTCAACCAAGAATCCAGATTAAAATGTTGGATTCTTTTATTGTCTACCTAACTACTGAATTTTCATGATTAAACTGTATGAAAATTCTTTGTTCACTATCTACAACATTTGAAATTGAGAGATGACAAGTCAAGATTAAATTATTCAAATCATCATAGATTATGGCATTTATTGACACTCTGCCATAATCAACTGCAAAAAGTAAAAGTAGTGGCATTTAGACTTACACACTTTCATGTTTTATTTATCTTTTTTCTTTTGGGGTATATTATTTTTTCTAAGTCCTTTAATTTTTCTTTTAGGACTTTTTACCCTCTTTTTGAATTTTTATTTTTTATTTTTTTATTTTTTATAAAATATGGGAAAATAACTTGCAGAAAGAAAAGTTTGTACATATTTACAAGACTACCATCAGTCCAATCAAAATTATGAATCCTATATTTATAGGTTACTAACAAGAGGTATGAGCTCAGAGTGCTGCGCTAGTGCCCGAAGCTACGAACAGTATCACAGGACAGATTGCT
Organism: Pinus albicaulis; assembly: GCA_034641835.2. Lineage (NCBI taxonomy): Eukaryota > Viridiplantae > Streptophyta > Pinopsida > Pinales > Pinaceae > Pinus > Pinus albicaulis. The sequence continues at coordinate 1,023,381,308 of CM076579.1, read as the reverse complement.
CAGGGTGCCCATTTGCTAGAATAAGCCATGCAGCTCTGGACCATGGTCCAATTCAATCCAGTCCTCCAAAAGGTCAATCAGGACTTACGATAGCAGGAAGAAACTTTCGCACAGGTCAAGGCTACATTACCCACCTTGGTGCTTGTGCAATGGTTAGCACATTTGAGGACCAACAACACTCTCCAAGATGAGATTGAGAAACTTTGGTGCAAGAAGCACGTCATCGAGGAATGATTAAAGCCATGGGCTACCACATCCCTCCAACTCTCAAAATATGCCGATGGTTCAGTCATGCGACTAAACCAGACATTGGAAAACGTCACTGTGGCAACCAAAGGACCAACATCCCAAAAGCTTGTGGACCTTGTGCAGAGCGTTGTGGAAAAGAGTCAAGAGGTGTTGCCTCCACTAATCGCCGCCCTCACTACACTACGTGCACAAGCGGAGAACCTACCATTGTAGTGACTCGGGATGAGTCACAAGATTGTGTTGGGGAACTGTTGGAACAAGGTCTCCTGCAAGCTGTGAAACTGGTCCATTTTGTATATTATTTTATTATATTTAGTTGAGTGTAGGGGTTTTTGGGTGATTCAAAGCCCCTAAAGCATTGTAAATGGGTCAAGGGTAGACCAAGAGTCCACAAACCACGGTTTGCGGACCATTGGATACGTAGGCAAAAATATTATAAGTAGTTGAACCTTTTTGAGTTGTAGGACAGACTAAGAATGAAAAGAGATTGATGCTAAGTGCAAATAAATAGATATGGTTAGGGTTGTTGGGTAAGGACTCTTGTTGCTATGTGCATAGAGGGCCTTTCTCCTGTTGTGTGCGGGCCCTGCTGCTATGTGCGCAAGTTGGGTTTTGGGGTATTATAAGTAGATCTGAAGGATTGATGAATGCAGAAGTATTGTTGAATATATGAATCCACTGGAATTGCTGTGATATGAATCTGTGATGTTTTTTTACTAAATATATGTTGCTATATTATTGATTTAAGTTGCGAACATGCTTGTGTTACTTATTTATGTTGCGGTCTAGATTTGTTCTGTTTCACTTCATACAAGAATATCTGGAATAACTGCGTTATCATTATGAGATTTCATGATCTGTTGATTTATGTAAACATCATTGTTGTTGCGCGCATGGATGTGAAGGGAATCTATAGATATAGGCTCTGTGATACAAGATTTGGTCACTCTAAGGTTGAACGCATCTCTGCTTGACTTATCTACCCTCTCCTAGGGTGCAGAAACCTGGTTCCAGCACCCACCCATACTACTTCGGGTGAGACTTTGGCCTGCAAGCAGGCCACTGCTGAAAGGGCCAGTAGTACAGGGGTTTTTTGGCAAACCGTGAACATCCAAACCTGGGTCAGGACCCCTCGAGCCAACACCTTTCCACTTTTTCTGGTCAAAAACATTTATTATGACAAAAAATCTTGAAAAAAAACAACTCCCCTCCTTAATCCTTTACAAAACTGAATTCCAAAGAAAAATTACATCTTCAGAATTTTTATAGCATTTTTCTGGCTTCAAGATTGAAGCACGCTACGAAAATGTCTAAAAAACCATAATTTGTTGTTTTGGTGACTGTCTTCAAAATTTGATCTCTAGAGGAAAAATTTAGGTTTTTTTCAAGCCATGAACCTCATCAAACTTGTTTCAACTCAATTCTTCAGTTTTTAGGAGTTTATTCTTCATTTACAATGAGTTGGCCTATAGGTTCTTCAACCACTCTCATCCTCAGCCTTTTCTTCTCCAACTCAACTTGAATCAAGTCCAACTGCTCCTGAAGGTCTTCCACTTGATCTTTTAATGATCTTTTTTTAGCTTGTAAGTGTAATTTCATCTTCCTGGTATGCTTGACATCCCCTCTTAATGGCTGAGTCCATTTCAACAATATTTCGACATTGTCCAAAGATTTTGAAACACTCAAGATTTGCATATCCAATCTTTCATCATCCGTTCAAATTGCACCTTCTCAGACCTATGCTTTTCTGCCTCTAACTTCAAATATGATATCTCTTTACGTGCTTCCTTCAACTATTCTTTGAGGGATTCTATTTCTGATTTTTCAACTATTTTCTCTTTTCCCTTTCTCTGCGTGATAACAACTTCTTTCTCTGCTGATGGAGACAAATCAATGATGCTTACTGGTTGTACAGCTTCATTGATTTTCTCTGTCTTTTTTCTCTCCATGGCCTTCTTTGCATGTCTGGTCATTGGCTTCCTTGGCTGAAATATAAAGCCAGCATCATCACCTGCAAAATTTAATTTCTTAGCAGTGTTACCTTTCTTCAGTTTTCTTCCACCATCTTCAATATCTTCATCTTGTACTATTGGTGACTCTTCAATCTCAATTGCATGAAGGATATCCTCCAGATTACCTTTGGTGAGTGTCTGGCTTCTAGTGATCCTCTTGCTACCTTGTTTGCTGACTTTATGTTTATGTTTTGTAGGTGCTGCTTGAGGGTTGTCAGTCTCTTGCAGAGGTTTTTCTCCTATGTCCATTGGTTCTGCAAGGGATGCTCTTTTTTCTTGTTCAACTTCTTCTGCCACAACTGGTGAGGTAGTAGTTCTAGGTTTTGAGGTTTTATTTGGAGTGACTAGATCAATTTCATAACCACTCATAAACAAGAAATAAATCCAATCTCTTTCTAACATTCTCAATTATTCCAACACTAATAGCTTTATTAGACCATGATGAAAAGAGATGTATCATTTCCTTCTGCCTTAATTTGAACCTTATCTAGCTTTTTCCCTAAACTTATTTATAAATAGAAAGGTAAGTCAATGATATTTTACCTACAAAATGCAGAAGAAGTCTAAGATGATATGAGTAAACCATGTGAAATATTCCTTCACAGGTGAAATTTTTTTGAATGACCATCAACAATTTTGCATAATTCTCCTTCATAAAACTCCTAGGGATAACATTGGTCAAATCAACTTCACTGTGATCTTGCTTTAGAAACTCCTTACAATCCTACATTATGAATTTGGTACCTTTAAACCACTCTTCACCACCTCTAGGGATTTTTGTATCTAATGATATGCTCTCTGGTCTCATTGTGAAATTCAGAATCCCAACCTTTGACGTTGTTCTTGTGAATTTGGTGGAAAAATCCTTGGAAAATTGTGCATGAAAACCCTACAACCTCTGGCAGAATTTCAAGCAACTAGTCCTCTTGAAAACCTCCATAGAATTTCAACTCCATGGGTTCATACCTGTGACAATGGCCACCCTTGTTCATTTTATTTCTTGTAGTCATGGATGCTTTATAGTATTCACTTCCTCGCTTGCTGATGACACCTGCAGAATTTGAATTTGACAGCAACCTGCTTGGATTAATGAAGTAGCTCTCCAGGGATCAACTCACATACAAGGGTAAACAATAATATGAAAAAAGGTTTTTTGGGGTGAGGTTTAAAAAGGTTAACTGATAGCTCGGGTTTTAATCATAGCACATGCAAGAAAAAAGGATGATGATTACATCAAACACAACTGTGTACATTTTAAACTTACCATAACGACCTTGAATTACCTCCACCTTTACTCCTCTAATCATAAACTGAAACCTCATATAACTCTGAGAACTTTGGCTAAAAAACACAGTTTTGTAGCGAAGACAATTAGGCTTCTGACAGATTCAATACGAAACTATTAGGTAGTTTCGTAGCGAAATCTACAGATTTCCTTTGTAAATCACTATGAAAATATAAAAAACTAACATATGTGCACTTTTGAGTTTTAATTCGTGGGGAATGACAATGGACATGATATGGGACTGATTAGACTGAAGTGGCATGAATGGAGGTGATCATTGAACTTAGGATAGGCTTAAAAAATGAAAAAAAATTTCATATATCAAATTGAAATTGTTTAGGATACCTCATCCATTTGGTGAATGACCTGCATGACCCTATCAAGAAAATTTTTACAACTAATGAGTGATAACAGTGGCTCCACTTGGGATGGTGTGCCCCTGTGGTACACCAAAGAACCTGTAGTTCCATTGTCATCCATATTTTGGAAATAAACTTCTGAAATTTTCCAAGCCTTCTTGAAAATATTATGGCCTTGTCGAAAATATTATGGCCTCCTCCTCGGGCTCAAGTTTGATGATCAGCCTGTCTTTATTAGCAGAAAAGTATAATAAAACAAAATATATACAATGGAGTGAAAATTTAGTAAAATTTAAGAGGAACAGTGCTTTAGAAACCTACCATTGGAAGGTCCTCCAGCACAAAGTTGTCCATCCATCTCTTGAAGTAGATAAGTTTTGTTGCCATGGTATGCAGCTACTATGAATGGCCCCTTTCAGATGTTTTCAAACTTTCCATGTTTCCCCTTTTCTTCAATTCTGGCTTCCCATTTCAAAACTACATCTTGAATCTGGAAATTTTCTTCCTTGACCTTTCTGTCAAATGTTTTCTTTACTCTGTTTAGTGACTGCTGATGGATGTTGTATGCCTCCTCCCTTTTTCTTGCAGATCTATAAGCTAGTTTATCCTCCTCTGAATAGCATTAGGCTTTTCTTCTAGTCCTTGTAGCAATTTCATTATAGGCACTCCCAACAATGTGGGAAAAATAGCTTCAGCTTCATACACTAATTCATAAGGTGAAGTACCAATGGATCTTTTTGTACATACTCTATCAGCCTAGAGAACATACTTCAACTTCAGATGCCATGATCTCTCATTTTCCTGTAGTAACTTCTTGATAATACTCACAATGATTTTATTAGAGGATTCAACAAGACCATTAACATGTGGGTAATAAGCAATTGAGTGTCCAAGTGTTATATGATATTGATGACAAAAGCTAATTAAACTTTTGGATTTAAAAGCTTGTGCATTGTCAATAATAATCTTCATAGGACAGCCAAACCTAGACAAAATGTTGTTCTCTAAGAACTTGTAATATTCCCAATTAGCACAAGCTAATGGGAATATTATATTTTTCCTTGTTTTGTTTTTCATTTCATGTTGATGAATAAAATGTAAAGGAGGACATGTAAAACTCCTGAAAACCATGAATAAACCAATGCCTATGTGAATAGAGACATATCTGGGCTATGTAAATAAACTCTTTCAGGTGTGAATCGGTTTAAATCACAAGATTGGGTCAACCTTGACCAAGTCAACAACGCAGTCTAGATGCATTGAACCTCCTTGAGGGACAACACAGTTCTAGAAGGAGATTCTAAATGTGAAAGGGGCTAAGATAATGGAGTGGTTTAGGGTTTAGCAAGACTCCCATATTATAAAAGGAAGAGGAGGGTAGCATGAAGAGGTGGTTGAAGATATTATTTTCTGAAGGTATTGTCTGCTGAGACAACACTCATTGGGGGTTTCCCTATTTAGGAATCCCACCTCCTTCCTTGAGCAGCTCTTGGAGGAGATTTGTTTGCCTTGTCCACTATCAAGCTTGGGCCAAGCTCCACCTTACACCTACAACGCTGATCTTGTTGAGGGTTGTTTTGTCCTTGTGAATTGCAGCAAGTGGAAATACTATATCTGCTCAGATCTAGATGATATTAGTGTCTCTTCTCAGTGAGTGTGTATTTTAACCTCCTGGAAGAGTGCATTAACTGATTGAGCTTCAAATATAGACCTTGGCATTAGGCCAAATCATTCTCAGAGCCTACAACATAGTTTCTCTCCCTAGACTGCGTTATTTGCAAAGGAGAAGTTGCAGGGTGTTTTTTCTGCATTTTGGAGGAGAGATCTCCGGTGTTAGGATCATTCCTCTCACTATGGTGATCCGTGGATTGGCCAACCAATCCATGTTGTTTCAGATCTTATCTTTTGTTTTATTATATCATTCAGTAATTTTCTGAATATTTCTACAGATCTGTAACTCTAGATCTCAGATCTACTCTCTGTGCTTCATGATCTGCACAAGACCCCAAGGGGAATGTATAGATGAGCTCTTCTTGTACATAGATCTATATTATATCTATATTTTTAGGTAAATATATTATTCAGATATGAGTTATCATATACTGATACTTCATCCCCAATAAAATAATGCTTTTGAGTTTATGCAAACTTTTCTATGGCTGTAGCACCTCATTTCTGAGGATTTTTCCTGTATAGTCTCATTATTTCTCTTGTACAATGTATGGGATGTAATGTAAACCTGATTTTCTGTTATACATCTGATATTTGGACCTCCATATAAACCTATTACTTTTCTTTAGTGGATCTACATTATTTTCTGTAGCAGTCTTTGCACATAGCTGCAGCCCTCTCTTTGGGTGTTTTTCAGCTAGACTAGGTTGTGGGAGATCTGTTTAACCCACCTAGTTTGATTTCTTTTTTCTGTACTTTTGGATTTAGATATTAGATGAGCTGATCTAAGGGATTTAGGAGCTGTAAAATCATTTCAGTGAACTGAATTCTTATAAGTTCGTTATTTCAACAGGCTTGCTGTGTAATCCCAATTTTGGGATATTACAGTGGTATCAGAGCTACAATCCTGGCTCAGCCTGTGAGCTTCAAGAATTATGGAGTATTATCATGGGGAGGAGGAGATATGCAAGAGAAAATAGAGAAAAACGTTGTTGTCCAGAGAAAATAGGTTCACAAAACTTCTGTCTCAAGCTCTGCAAGGAATCAGAGAAGACATCAGGGAAATGAGGAGGGAAAAGCAGGAAGATCCCTCAACTAGATCTACAAGATCTATAAATGAAAAAAGTTCTAAATACTCATCTCATGAATATATGCACTCAGCCATATCACCAAATCTTCAACGTTCTGTCAGTGATTTCTTCATGAAGAGGAAGAAAGGAGGTATGCCCAAGAAGGAGATTCTTTGACAGTATTTGCGGGAATATGAAGCCCAATCTAAGGAGTTCAAAGATAACTTTAATTTCCAAGGGTTTTGTAATATCAAGGAGGACAGAAGCACAAAGGGGAAGCAACATGGTGTGGGTAGATTCTCTTTATCTACTTTTGATGGATCACCTAAATGTCTAGTTAGGGTTTGGGTGGAGGAGTTAGGCAGCTTTTTGCAGCAACATCAAGTTTCAGAAATTGAAGCCATCAAAGTAGCTATTAGCCACCTATAAAAATTTGTTATATCAAATGGTGGCTAAATCTTTTCTAGCCTTCAAGAAAAAATTCATGTCCAAATTGTGAGTTCTTGAAGTCTTATGACTTCATCCTTGGAATTAATCTTCACTGTTGTTTCACTTAAAGTCCTCAAGGACCTTGCTGTTTACCAAGAAAGAATGCTTAGAGAGGCTACATTTTCCATCATTTCATTCCTCCTTTCACTCACAAAAAATTCCATTTTCACCCTCATTCCCTTCATAAAATCTTTCTAAACCCCTCCATCTTCACCTTCAAAATCATCAAAACCTCCCTTTAAACCTTATGTTTCCCTTTATTTGGTTTAAAAATCCTTCCTTTCACCTATCGAAACCCTCTTTTGGCCTTAAAATTTCTGATTTTGGCCTAGAAAACACCCTTTTGCACTATAAGGAATTTAAGCCCTCGAGGGCTTATTTCCTTTAGCCCCTTCCTCCATGCATCCTAAAGCCTCGCAATCAGGCACTAAAAGACTTGAAAATCCTCCCCGCACCCTTACTTTCCTTCTATTTCCCTATTTCCTGACATTATGGTCTAAAAAAAATCTAGACTGTTGATCTTTGCATATCAACGGCCATCGGTCCCCATCCTTCCACCCGTTCCCTTTCCCTTCATTTCTTCCCTTTGAACATATCCACTTCTTCTTTCAATCCCAGCCGTTCATTCTCGGGATCCTACGCTTGGGACTAAACTTGATAACCCATTGCACCTGTCTGCTATGCGACAAAGGAACTGACACAATTGTCGGTCCCACCATACATCCTCCATGCATCTTTGGATTGATTGCATTCCACCCGCACTGTTAGATCTACCGCCAATCATCCAACGGTCGACGATGCATATCGTAAAATTTTTGTGCCTAAAGTTTAACGCTCAAATTTTTTGCAAAATAGGCAGAATTAAAAAGCCATGTGTCGGGTAATGTATGGAATCTCATTATTTTTGGTTGAAACCACTTACTCCCTTTTGGTTATGCGAAAACCACTCGTGGTATTGCGAAAACCATTTTTCGCCCAATATGCACCAAATACTCTTTTGAACTGGTTTTCTTGCCTGTTTCTGTTCATAAGCCCCCACCGTTGCTGCAAGGCCTTTTCCCCTCACTGCTCCTCACCCTCATCAACCTCTGAAGCAGTTTACCATATCCGCAGGGTTTCTTAATGATTTTTTGTGTTTTGTAGGGTTTAATGATATTGTTCTGTATACTTCCACAGTCACAGACAGGTGACCAAATGAGCACAGTGTGACGATTCTGTGGCTTAAAATCAACAAAGAAAGGAACCAGCAGGTTGAAAATTCATATTTCAATCGGTGGATCATGATCCATAACCCTTAAAGAAACCCTCCTATGACAGACAACCACCTGTATAAATAAAACAAACAAAGTGTATCAGAGTGAAGAAATTAACTATAAAGGGATTAATGCCTAAGCCTGAAGATCAGGGCTTTTAATCCAAAAGTTACAGTGATCAAGACACTGTTAAAGAATGAAGAGCCGAAGATGAAGATCGAGGCTTAATTAAGCCTAAACACAGATCAAAGAATAAATCACTATTTTTATAAAAACAGAGAAATATATCAGTCGAAAGAAGCCTCCACTACCACATCAGAGGCTAAAATATCCTTTCAGCTACCAAAAGTGCCACCTACAGCTTCCATAAATTAAAAGAAGGCATAGTTATTACCTAGTCAGTGATATTTGTTTAAAGACAGCCCAAAAGTTATTAACCAGCCCACTAAGGCTTTCAAAAGTCAACAAAAGCAGCCTAAGAGGATTTTATTAATGTAAATTAATTAAATGAATGAAGACATGTATTTTCTTCTCTGTTAGGCCTCCCAAAGGCCGAGAAGCACTTAATCTTCATTAATTGATCAAACATACCTTTATTTTTACTCCACCTCCTCTTTTATTCTATAAATACTCCTGTAGAAGATGAGAGATTGTTTGTTGGTTGGTGGATGGATTATCACTGAATGTAAAGAACTGATTAAGTTTTTGAAGCTCTGTAAATAATTGGAGAAAATTAGGCTGAAAAGAGAAAGTTTTCTGAGTTGTTAAGACCTTTTGGACTTGAATATTGTACTGGTTTGAACATCAATATACAAGTAAAATTTCATGGGATCCTGGTCTACATTAATGGTGATGTTTTTCTTATTATAAATTTTCTTATTTCATGTTTTTCATACTATTCATTTTCTCTGATAAAAAATAGCAAGCATAGATTAGGACATACTCTTAGAAGTACCCTAAATCTCACTGATAAGCTTTATCTTTATGTTTTCCTCCAATTGTGTGTTTAAGAATGATTTAATACAGTCCAAACAGTCAAGGAATGTTGGTGAGCCCATGTCTTACTGTCCAAAACTTTAAACATTGTTCTTGAATGAGATTTTCATTACATGCTTAGTAGAGCTAAACTAGGCAAGTCTATGGTTTGCCATGTCTTCTAGTTCTTTCTCCAAAGGTTGTTTGAAAGTTTCCCTTAAGATTATGCTAAAAGCAGGATAGGTTCAAAGTCCTTACTTGATCTTAAGCTACACTTTATTTTCTTGTCTATTTTCAACCTTTCTGAAAGTAGTCAAGGGGATTACTGGATTGTTTGTCTGATAACCTGGCTTTAGTAGGAATATTGACCAAGAGATTTATGGTTAGACCTGCCCTTGTTTATGTCTTAAACAATTTATTAGAAGTTTCCCTCTAGAGTATGTCAAAAGCAGGCTAGGTTCAAAGTCCTTACCTAATGTTAGGCTACACTTTGTTTCTTATTAAAATTTTCCTCTGAATGTATGTCAAAAGCATGATAGGTTCAAAGTCCTTACTTGATCTTAGGCTGCACTTTGGTTTCTTTCTTTCACCTCACTTCTTAATGTTTCATACCACAAACTTAACTTAAAGGATCCTGAGATGTAGATGACTTGCCCCATGGTAACCTTTGTAGACCTGTTGAACAATTAAATCCTCTGTGACTCCATAGCCCAATGGATTGATACTTTTGATGACTTATCCTATCATCTGAAGCTTTCTTTCAACTTTTTTATATCTTCAGCCTTCAAACATACTTCTACACTTCATGATGTCCTACCCAACCAAACAAACAAACAAAAAAACCCATGTGCTTCATACCTAGCCTAATACCATAAAGTGACATTAAAGATATATTATTCTTTACATTTATAAAGAGATCCCTCTCTGGATCCCAGAGGGCTAGATCCTAGCATCCCAAAGTGGTTTGATGTTGTCTTGTCTTTTGGATTTGCCAATCTGCCAAAACACAAGAACCCCAACATAATGGTGACTCCACTGGGGATTTTTGAGTAGATTATACCTGATACACTCTTAGGACCTTAGAAATCCCCTTGATTCAAGAATATTTGGTGTGTTAGCCAGTTGAGTCACCAACATAATGGCAACTCCACTAGGGAGTTCTGAGTGAAATAAATTTTATACATCTCTGAGACCTCAGAAGACCCAGACATCCTTAGATTGGTTTCATAATAAACATGGTGGTGGAACCATAAAACATTTTACCTCCATAAAAGCTAAAAATTTTCCACCTGGCGACTCCACACTCCACAACTCTCAGAAGACCAAATGACTCTACTGGTAGAAGACTCTAAATAGGTTGAATAGAAACAGTGACCTCTTTCTTGATTTACAAACATGATTCCAAGGATACAACAAATATATGCCCCAATGAGTAGAGATCATATCCTTGGGTTTCCACATAAGATGCCCTAGGTGAATTGGGATCACAACCTTCCTGTTTTTCAAGGTGAAAAGTTTGATGACCCTTTATTACATCTCATAAAATTTCATATACATGTATGGAGGTTGAAAGTGGAATGGAATGAATATTGCCTAATGAAAATGTTTATGTTAACATTAGAAGGAGAAGCAAGGGAATGGTACGAATGGTTAAGGACTGGTAGTTTTTTTTCTTTAAGAGACCTCCACATAGTATTTTATGATAATTACAAGGAAAAATCCCTGTATCTATTATTAGAGGGAAGCTGTTGTAATCAATCTGAGGGCCTCATAGAATTCCTTGCAAGCATTTATGAAGATTTAGGAAATTGGCAGCCTGAGGATCTCGTAGCAGCCATTCATGAATTTCATACCCAAGACAAATATCATAAAAACCTAGACGAATCAATTGAGGAAGAAATCAATCAAGAAATAAATTAAATTCCTCAAGATATCCCTGAAAGCCCAAATAATGATTAATCATCCCTTATAGCTGAGGTTGAAGAAGACATCCAACCTCAAAATCAGTCTTCACAAGAGACATAGAACTGTTGTACTCATGTTCAAAGGAACATAGAAACATCTTCCCCTTTGACAGAAAAAGAGATAGATCAGATTATTAATAAACAGCCAGTCTTTGAAACTCTTCGCAAAACAAATACTCTTGCCCATTCACATAGAGAAGTTTGTTGTACAAATTTAGAAAGTTCTTTTGTAGATCAGAATAAAGAAGGACCTGCTGATAACCCAGTATGTTTGATTGGTAGTATTACTTATGTTTATGATTTTCATAACTTTGATCTATCTAATGATGATGCCCCCCAAATAGAATTTAATCTTGCAAGACCATCATTAGTAGATTTATGGGAGGAAGATCAGTCCCTTCAAAGAAGTAATGAGCCAGTACATACTATTTATGATACCGATGAAGAAAGTTATGAAAGCTTGGAAGTAAGTAAAGATTCGTTGGATCTTAGCTCTACTTCATATAAGACCATCAGTAATAGTTTCCATGTGATTGGGAATTAGTAGCCTTTCAGCTCAAAGGTTGAGGAGGAAAACAGTGAAGAAATTTTTGAGCAAGTTGAAACCAAGGAGCCTTCCCTTGAAAAAGAGGAAGAAAGTGAACATACCCCTGCTCAATAATATAATAACCTCTTCACAGAGCTCATTCCATTAAAACAGGACACACCAGGACTTCAAGAGGATAGCACTGCCAAATATGATGAGTCCTCCAGTTCAGATAATAATGAAGATGAGGAAGTTTTTCTTTCTCAAGAGAATATTTATCTTGATCTAGTGGAGAAAAAAGAGATAATCTTGGATGAAACACATCTTCCAGATACTCCTCACCAGGCATTATTTCAAGATCCCTATGTAGATTTCATGAAGACTTTTGAAGAAGGGATAAAGGTTGTAAACATCAGCATATCACCAAGTGCAACAAAATATTTTAGAACTGCTACTGAGAAACAAAGAAAATGGGAGTGGCCCTGTTTTTCTTGCATGCTCAAAGAGATGAGAAAATACCAGTCATGGAACCATCTGATTGATTGGATGTATTGGAAAAGATAATTTTTCAGCTAGTTATGTAAAGATTTCAAGTTAGATTAGGTTAGATAGGAATGTCAATAAAGCTCAGCCTTTGAGCATTTAGTTAGTTGTTGATTTCTTCTTTGAAAGAAAAAATGAAAAAATACAAAAACAATAAAAAGAGAAAAAGAGGGTAGAGTGAAAACAAGAAAGGTGCAACCCCATACCAAAAAAGAGAGACAAAATCTGAAAGTGTGCAAGCTCAAATGCCACTCCTAAAAACACACTTCTAGTTAGTCATACAGCCTAATCATAACTAATTAGCTTTTAAATTTACTGCTGATAGGTTATACACTCTTGGCTTATCAATAGAAGTAGATTAGGATAGGAAAAACAAAGGTTCAAACAAATTCAAAATATGAACCTGTGAATTTCAAAAGAAGAATGGCTCTAAACAGAATAAATCTTGAGCCAAAGATAGAAAGAAAACCGGTTCCCATATGCTCAAAAATTGAACCAGAAAATGAGGAAACAACTCAAACAAGACTAAAACCAGAGCTGAAGAATAATGAAGGATGTTTTTTTTTTTCAGATCTTAAGCCTTCACCATTTTGTTTTAAATTTTATGCAAATTTTAGTCTATGTGTAGCTTCTTTTTATGCCATATACCACAACAAGTCAGACTGCTTAATCCTAGCTTGGCTGCTTTTAAATTTCTGTTTTAGAAATATAGATGATAAAATCTGTTAGACAGTCCAATCCTAATAGATAGTAATTTAGGTAAAGAAACTTATGAGTTCAATTTCTTAATCTGAACTCATGGAGAAATAAGAGTAGACTTAGATCATTTTTATGCTTTCAATAAAAGAATAAAATATTGATGAAAAGGTTTGCAAGTCCAAGTGCACCTTCTGAAGAAAAAAATGTTAGAAACTATATTGTGTAGGTAGATGTTTGGGAAATAATTTCCTATTGATATATCCATTTCTAAGTCATTTTTGTTAGCAGATAATAAATAAAAGAGATTATCAAAGTGCAAGGCACTGATCAGTTCCTAGAGAAAATTGTTTGAAGTTCTTGCCACCTTCAAGAAGATGTCATCCCCATGTGGAGCCACTGTTAGCCACCTATAAAAATTTGTTATATCAAATGGTGGCTAAATCTTTTCTAGCCTTCAAGAAACAATTCATGTCCAAATTATGAGTTATTGAAGTCTTATGATGTCCTTTATCCTTGGAATTAATCTTCACTGCTGTTTCACTTAAAGCCCTCAAGGACCTTGCTATTTACCAAGAAAGACTGTTAGAGAGGCTGCATTTTCCATCATTTCATTCCTCCTTTCACTCACAAACAATTCCATTTTCACCCTCATTCCCTTCATAAAATCTTTCTAAACCCCTCCATCTTCACCTATCGAAACCCTTTTTTGGCCTTAAAATTTCTGATTTTGGCCTAAAAAACACCCTTTTGCACTATAAGGAATTTAAGCCCTCGAGGGCTTATTTCCTTTAGCCCCTTCCTCCATGCATCCTAAAGCCCCGCAATCAGGCACTAAAAGACTTGAAAATCCTCCCCGCACCCTTATTTCCTTCTATTTCCCTATTTCCTGACATTATGGTCTAAAACAAATCTAGACTGTTGATGTTTGCAGATCAACAGCCATCGGGCCCCATCCTTCCGCCTGTTCCCTTTCCCTTCATTTCTTCCCTTTGAACATATCCACTTCTTCTTTCAATCCCAGCCGTTCATTCTCGGGATCCTACGATCAGGACTAAACCTGATAACCCATTTCACCTATCCGCTACGCGACAAAGGCATTGACGCAATCGTCGGTCCCACCATACATCCTCCATGCATATTTGGAGTAATCACGTTCCACCCGCATTGTTAGATCTACCGTCAATCATCCAACGCTTGACGATGCATATCACAAAATTTCTGTGCCTAAAGTTTAATGCTCAAAAAATTTGCGAAATAGGTGGTATTAAAAAGCCACATGTCGAGTGTTGTATGGAATCACATTATTTTTAGGCAAAACCACTTACTCCCTTTTGGTTATGCGAAAACCATTCGTGGTATTTCAAAAACCATTTTTCACCCAATACGTAGCAAATACTCTTTTGAATTGGTTTTTTTTCCCGTTTCTGTTCATAAGCCCCCACCGTCGCTGCAAGGCCTTTTCCCCTCACTTCTCCTCACCCTCATCAACCTCTGACGCATTTTACCATATGCGCAGGGTTTCTTAACGATTTTTTGTGTTTTGTAGGGTTTACTGATATTGTTCTGTATACTTCCACAGTCATAGACAGGTGACCAAATGAGCACAGGGTGATGACTCTGTGGCTTAAAATCAACGAAGAAAGGAACTAGTGGGTTGCAAATTCATATTTAAATGGGTGGATCATGATCCCCGACCCTCGAAGAAACCCTCCTATGACGGACAACCACCTATATAAATAAAACAAGCAAAGTGTATCAAAGTGAAGAAATTAACGATAAAGGGATTAATGCCTAAGTCTGAAGATCAGGGTTTTTAATCTACAAGTTACAGTGATCGAGACAGTGTTAAAGAATGAATACCCGAACATGAAGATCGAGGCTTAATTAAGCCTAAACATAGATCAAAGGATAAATCACTGTGTTTATAAAAACAGAGAGATATATATCAGTCAAAAGAAGCCTCCACTGCCACATCAAAGGCTAAAATATCCTTTCAGCTACCAAAAGTGCCACCTACAGCTTCCATAAATTAAAAGAAGGCATATTTATTACCTAGTCAGTGATATTTGTTTAAAGACAGTCAAGAAGTTATTAACCAGCCCACTAAGGCCTTCAAAAGTCAACAAAATCAGCCTAAGAGGATTTTATTAATGTAAATCAATAAGATGAATGAAGACATGTCTTTTCTTCTCTGTTAGGCCTCCAAAAGGCCGAGAAGCACTTACTCTTCATTAATTGATCAAACAGACCTTTATTTTTACTCCACCTCCTCTTTTCTTCTATAAATACTCTTGTAGAAGATAAGATATTGTTGGTTGGTTGGTGGATGGATTATCACTAAATGTAAAGAATTGATGAAGCTACTGAAGCTCTGTAAATAATTGGAGAAAATTAGGCTAAAAAGAGAAAGTTTTCTGAGCTGTTAAGACCTTTTGGACTTGAAGATTGTATTGGTTTGAACATCAATATACGAGTCAAATTTCATGGGATCCTGGTCTACATTAATGGTGATGTTTTTCTTATTGCATATTGTCTTATTTCATGTTTTTCATATTTTTCATTTTCTCTGATAAAGAACAGCAAGCATAGATTACGACATACTCTTAGAAGTACCCTAAATCTCACTTATAAGCTTTATCTTTATGTTTTCCTCCAATTGTGTGTTTAATAATGATTTAATACAGTCCAAACAGTCAAGGAATTTTGGTGATCCCATGTCTTAGTGTCCAAAACTTTAAACATTGTTCTTGAATGAGATTTTCATTACATGCTTAGTAGAGCTAAACTAGGGAAGTCTATGGTTTGCCCTGTCTTCTAGTTCTTTCTCCAAAGGTTGTTTGAAATTTTCCCTTAAGAGTATGCTGAAAGCAGGATAGGTTCAAAGTCCTTACTTGATCTTAAGCTACACTTTGTTTTCTTGTCTATTTTCATCCTTTTTTAAAGTAGTCGAGGGGAATACTGGATTTTTTGTCTGATAAGCTGGCTTTAGTAGGAATATTGACCACGAGATTTATGGTTAGCCCTGACCTAGTTTATGTCTTAAACAGTTGCTTAGAAGTTTCCCTCTAGAGTATGTCAAAAGTAGGCTAGGTTCAAAGTCCTTACCTGATCTTAGGCTACCCTTTGTTTCTTATTAAAAGTTTCCTCTGAAAGTATGTCAAAAGAAGGATAGGTCAAAAGTCCTCACCTGATCTTAGGCTGCACTTTGGTTTCTTTCTTTCACCTCACTTCTTAATGTTTCATACCAAAAACTCAACTTAAAGGATCCTGAGATGTATATGACTTGCCCCATGGTAACCTTTGTAGACCTGTTGAGCAATTAAATCCTCTATGACTCCATAGCCCAATGGATTGATAATTTTGATGACTTATCCTATCAGCTGAAGCTTTCTTTCAAATTTTTTATATCTTCATCCTTCAAACATACTTCTACACTTCATGATGTCCTACCCAACCAAAAAAACAAAAACAAAAAACCCTGTGCTTCATACCTAGCCTAATACCATAAAATGACCTCAAATATATATCATTCTTTACATGTATAGACAGATCCCTCTCTAGATCCCGGAGAGCTAGATCCTAGGATCCCAAAGTGGTTTGATGTTGTCTTGTCTTTTGGATTTTCCAATATTCCAAAACGCAGGAACCCCAACAGTAGCAGCGCTGCATTTTGAAGGTAAAGCATATGCTTGGTGGTTGTTTGAATCTTTCTCCTTATGGAATGAAAATACACCTACCTATGCAAATTTTATTGAGATATTAGTAGAAAGGTTTAATGAGACTTCATGTGTAACATCTCCTATTGAAACTATCAAACCATATCATACAAATATTTTTCATGAGTTGGAAGGGTATATAGATCCCACTCCCTTACTGAACACCATGGAAGAGGGTGTAAGCTTGTTTGATACCTTGCCAAGGGAAATATCTCCTTTGGATGAAAGGATTTCTTCTCAAAGGGAAGGCATGAAGATTCCTCCTGCAATAGAAGACCAAGATCTGAGGTCTCTTATTGATGATGAGGCAACTTCAACTATTGAAGAGGAGGAAGGGAAGGTAGGAGATGATAACGCAGTCACAACAAGAGCACCTCAAGCACCTCTTGATTGGATGGAAACTAAAGTGTTCTCTCAACTATGGGCAATATTTGCATACTTGGCTAAGGAAGGAGCCTTGGGAGAAGCTAGCACAGCACAGATAATCTCTCATGAATTCAGAAGAGAGGTAAGCAATTTCTTGAAAGGGGCACTGCTATCTCCCATTCAGTTATCTGCACTGAGGAAGGAGAAATCAAGAGTCTATGATGGCATGGGCATGAGGACACATGGAAAATCCATATCTGTGGGATAGCCCATGGTATATTTAGTCACAAAGGAGATTTTTGAGCAAGATAAGAGGATGTTAACACTCTTGCATGCATGGGCCAAATTAAGGAAGTATTGGAGGACAAGGACTTTTCGAGGGGAAGTTGATTTCCATATGCTTAAATCTTGTCTAGGGAAAGATCACCTGAAAAGGAGGTAGCAAAAAGAAGTTTATAATACTCCATCATGTCATCTTGACATCAAGCATGTCAAAGAGGAGAGCCTTGATATGACAGGGGCTGCATTTCAGCCCTCTATGGCGCTATCATTCTTGGGAATCCTAGATCCTTATTGGGATTCCAAACTCATGTTGGAATACTCCAAAGACCTTTTCACATGTGAGGTTCTTGATGGGAAGGTAATGGATGGAAGGTATAAGGTAGTTGAAGGATTCATTTATCTACATGATCAGATCTATTTGGTTAGAGGCTCCAAGCTCGAGGAGAAATTACTGAATGAAACCTTTGAGATCCTGCTTTCCAAACCCACTGGGTTCATTAGATAATACCATACTATCTTAGATGGATTCATGTGGGAGAGTTTCAAAGAAGAGGTGCACTCTAATATGAAGAAGTGCATGTAATATTTGTTAGAGAAGGAGGAACATAGCTCTTGGGAGGAGCCATCATTCACACCTCCTTATTCATTAAGTGTGAGAAGGGACTCATCCATGAGTTACCTCACTAATGTAAAACAAGTATATGGAGGAAATTGTCTTTCGAAATATTATGATGTACCTCCTATATGCTTATATTTTTCTAACACTCATTTGCAGAACATTGCTCCAAGAGGGGGCACTATTTATGATGGATTTCATGGGGCACTCAAGGCCATGAACTATGTTGATGCAGGTCATCCCTTGGAGGCTCTTGGGAAGTTATTATATCCTTCATGGTGTGATTATTTTACACCAACTATGATGCACCTTGTCCAAGCATTCGAGAAGGATGGGGCAACAAACAAGTGTTGGGGGAGGCACTTGTCATCTCCTATTCTATGGCAGTTAAGGGTAAAACTGTGTTGGTTGCACATGAGAAAACATATTCCCTCTCCTTTATCATACATGGCAGCCAGCATGATTCTAATCATGATTCCATATGTTGG
This sequence comes from Pinus albicaulis, assembly GCA_034641835.2. Taxonomy (NCBI): domain Eukaryota; kingdom Viridiplantae; phylum Streptophyta; class Pinopsida; order Pinales; family Pinaceae; genus Pinus; species Pinus albicaulis. The sequence continues at coordinate 1,023,362,745 of CM076579.1, read as the reverse complement.
AAATGTTCTTACTCTTGGGAATGTGGTTGGAGGACTGTCACATTGGTGGGATGTGTCCATGGGGAGAGGAGTCTCCCACTCTTTTTGCACTACATGCTTCAATGGGAGCATGAGATATGATATGGCCACTATGGTAGACCACTTGTTCCTTTGTAAGGTGAGCCATATGTTTTATTGGGACATGCCTCTCCTATGCATTGGGGACGAGTTTTTCTATGGATTGCCAAGCTGGGAGGTGATCCACTTCATTTGGATGATAGCATGGAGATGGGAGTCTTTCATGAATGATAAAATTTCCCATAATTGTCATCACTTCTACCTTGAGGAGGCCATGGATCAGCAAGAATGTTTCCAAAGACTTTTCATTTTTTGATGAGGGAGGCCATTCGGTTTATTCACCAAAGGCCAACTTGCACACTTGGGAGGAACCATTGAGAGATGAAATTCCTACATAAATTCTGGAGCAATGGTGGAGACTATTGGATGAGGAGGCCACAAGAGAAGAAGGGGAGATTTTACAGCACTCAACTTATTAGTTGCTTGAGGACAAGAAACATCTTGGACGGGAGGACTGTAATATTCCCAATTAGCCCAAGCTAATTGGAATATTCTATTTGCCTTGTTTTGTTTTGCATTTCATGTTGATGAATAAAATGTAAAGGAGGACATGTAAAACTCCTGAAAACCATGAATAAATCAAGGCATATGTGAATAGAGACATATCTGGGCTATGTAAATAAACTCTTGCAGGTGTGAATGGGTTTAAATAACAATATTGGGTCAACATTGACCAAGTCAATAGCGCTGTATAGATGCATTGAACCTCCTTGAGGGACAGTGCAGTTCTAGAAGGAGATTCTAAATGTGAAAGGGGCTAAGCTAATGGAGTGGTTTAGGGTTTGGAAAGACTCCCATATTATAAAAGGAAGAGGAGGGAAGCATGAAGAGGTGGTTGAAGATATTATTTTTTGAGGGTATTGTCTGCTGAGACATCCCTCATTGGGGGTTTCCCTGTTTAGGAATCCCACCTCCTTCCTTGAGCAGCTCTTGGAGGATATTTGTTTGTCTTATCCACTATCAGGCCTGGGCCAAGCTCCACCTTGCACCTAAAACACTGATCCTATTGGGGGTTGGGTTGTCCTTGTGAATTGCAGCAAGTGGAAATACCAGATCTGCTCAGATCTAGATGATATTAGTGCCTCTTCTCAGTGAGTGTGTCTTTTAACCTCCTGTAAGAGTGCATTAACTAATTGAGCTTCAGATCTAGATCTTGGCATCAGGCCAAATATTTCTTAGAGCCTACAACATATTTTCTCTCCCTAGACTATGTTATTTGCAAAGGAGAAGTTGCGTGGTGTTTTGTCTGCATTTTGGAGGAGAGATCTCCAGTGTTAGGATCCTTCTTCTCACTGTGGTGATCCGTGGATTGGCCAACCAATACATGTTGTTTCAGATATGATCTGATATTTTATTATATGATTCAGTAATTTTTTTAATATTTCTGTAGATATACAACTCTAGATCTCATATCTACTCTCTGTGCTTCATGATCTGCACAAGACCCCAAGGGGAATGTATAGATGAGCTCTTCTTGTACACAGATCCGTATTAGATCTATATTTTTATGTACAGATCCACTCTAGATATGATTTATCATATACTTATACTTCAGCCCCATTCAAATAATGCTGTTGATTTTATGCATACTTATCTATGGCTGTAGCACCTCATTTCTGAGGATTTTTTTATGTATAGTCTCATTATTTCTCTTGTACAATGTATGGGATGCAATTTAAACCTGATTTGATGTTATACATATGATATTTGAACCTCCATATCAGCCTATTGCTTTTCTTTAGTGGATCTGCGTTATTTTCTGTAGAAGTCTTTGCACGTAGCTGCAACCCCTCTCTTTGGGTGTTTTTTAGCTAGACTAGGTTGTGGGAGATTTGTTTAACCCACCTAGTTTGATTTGTTTTTTCTCTCATTTTTTATTTAGATATTAGATGAGCTAATCTAAGGGATCCAGGAGCTACAATATCATTTCAGTGCACTAAATTCTCAGAAGTGCATTATTTCAGCAGGCTTGCTGTGCAATCCCAATTTTGGGATATTACAGAACTGAATGATGACTGAATCATTTTCTTTCCTTATTGGGATTGCTTCAATCCACTTAGTGAAATAATATGTTGTTGTCAGGATCCAGTGATGCTTCCTTGAAGATGATGGGTGTATTTCACCAATAAAATCCAACCCCCATTCTTGGAAAGGCGCCTCAACATAAATTGGCATCAAAGGTAAATGAATCAACTTTTTCTTACCATCAAAAACCTGACATTCATGGTAGACAAAAATATTCTTGTAAACATATTTGAACATGGTGGGCTAGTATTAGCCTACTCTGAGAATTTTGTTTGCTGTGGCCTTCCAGTAGTGGTGTCCTCCACAATCTCCCTTATGAAACTCTTCAATAACCCTTTCATATTCCTCTTCCAGCAAACAGTTTAAAACAATTCCACCAGTATCTTTCCAATATAGATTCTTATCTACAATGCAGTATATTAAATATTTCATCTTCACAAAACTTTCTTTTGATTTACTCAACTCTGTAGGACCTCTATGATGATGCAAGACAAAGGTAATGTCTCTGTACCATTCAGATAAAATGAAATTCTATTCAATATGAATCAGCTCTTCATCTTCCTCTGACAACTCTGAAATTTATGCAATAAAATTCATGTCAAGACAATCAAAATTGGATTGCGCCATCATCTTTGCCAACCCCTGTCCTTTCACCAATTTTGTAGGTCTAATTTCTATGTCATACTCCAGCAAATTAGCTATCCACTTCCCTCTCTTGCCATCAAGATTAAATTGTGTGAAAATGTCTTTAACCATAGTGTTAGGCACAAATGCAACGACATGAGGGTGAAAAATATAAATTCTGAAATCCTTAATAGTTTTGGTTAAAGAATATGCCTATTTTTCTAAAATATTGTACTTCAGCTCTGAGTTAGAAAGAGTTCTGCTAAATAATGAAATTGGTCGCTTTGTATCTTGTTGTCCTTTCTGTAGTAAAACTCCATCTATGGTATTTTCAGATGTAAATGTGAAGACCAGAAACTCTTTTGAGAAATTTTGACTAATCAATACTGGGGCCTGAGTGAGGGCTTTATTTATCTCTTCAAATGATTGCTTGGATTCAACAGTACATTTAATCTCAACTCCTTTCTTCAACATCTTGGTAATGTCTTTGACAATTTTAGCAAAGTTCGAGATGAACGTTCTAACAAAGTTTACTCTCCTAAGAAAGGACTAAATTTCCTTCCTATTCCTTGGAAGGTCTATCTTCTAAATGGAATTAACTCTGTTTGGATCAATCTTTATCCCATCCTTTGATATAATATTTCCAAGAAATTTTCCGGAGGTTAGAGAAAAAATAATTTTAGTGGGATTAAGAGAAATACCAAATATTCTACACTTCAACAGAATTTTCTCCAGATGCTTCAAATGATCTTCCTCCCTTCTTGATGTTGGAAATGTTGTCATTGATGGCAAAGGAACTGGCAGAGAATTGTTTATAAATCCCGTGTAAATCTCAGTGTCATTGTGCATTTGTTGTTCAAATATGTGTGGAAGATTGTTGGGTTATTGGTGTAAATAATTCCGTATGTTCTTGATGAGAGTATCGAATTCTATATCAATTAAGAATCCGTGATTGATCATGTCCGTCTGGATCGATTGAAGTTGTTATGGATCTGTGGTTAATTATCCAATGCTTGTGAGCACTGTAAAACATAACCGCAATGGTTATGTATGGCAGAGCGATGCGTTGGAGTAGATGGATGAAAAGAACACCGAAGAACGAGGCTGTAATGTGAAGAAACATCGTGACTATGCAAAGAGGAGAATCTCTTCCAATAGAATAGGCGGAACCGTGTAGCGGAAGCTGGGTGGAACCCTGCGTGGAAGAGCGAAACCGTGACCGAGTGAACAATGAAGGCAGTTTTCGGGTTTCATCGCACCACCTTTCGGTGATAGGAGGTATTTCCTGGTTGGGGAGTGATTCCATAGAAACGTTGACACGTAGTAAAGGTGGACCCACGAAAACCGTTATCAAAATGCGCCATCACACGTTAACGTTCAACCAAAGATGCCGAGCGATATTATTGAACGTCATTGATCTGGGAAGGGGTCATCGGACGGTGTTCATTTGCTTTAGATGTGCGAAAGTTACCCAAGGTACGGCATGCCATCGCGCGTTATCATCCGTGCATCTTCAACAAACGATATCCGTCGGATCATCTGAAGCCGAGCGATGTGCTCTCCGCCGTCGAATGGAAACAATCGTTAGCAATGGGCCCCAGTCTTTTAAATTATATTGATTGGGACTTTTCAAATTAACGTTTGCAGGTTTAACCAAGATTTGATGAAAGTGATTAGACCATCATTTTTTAATGTTATTCCAAAGTTGGTGGAACGAATAAACCTGGGGTCGACTTATAAAGGTATATTTAAAAGCGTTGGTTATTAATATAAAGTTCTATTGCCAAAGGTTGTGAATAATATTTATTTATCAAATTCCATGAATTTGATAAATAAAATTCCAATAAAAGAAAGAAAACCATCAGCGGCACGTTAATGTTACTTAACCTTGGCTATAGTATTATTTGGCGGAGATAAATATTACCATTGGGACAATTCGTGCATGGAAGAATGAAGATCAGGATTTCAATTTGGATTGGTTCGGCTTTTAATATGAATACCATTAGCGGTTGAGTGGTTTTCTACTCATGGTATTGATAAAGGCTAAACTATATAAGGAGAAGAGGATTACACTACAGAGTGTGAAGTGGTGTTAACAAATAAATCTCTTTAAGAGATATCTGCATATATGATGCACCTATGGATATGATCTAGAAATGATAAAACTTTACGATGATCAGAAAAAGAAATATACCTGACGGAACTCTGATGAAGAAATAGAAGAAATCTGGTGTATCTGAGGATTGAGGTCTTCTGTATGGAAGAGGAAGTATCCTGCCAGTAGAAGATAGTGTTAAAATCAGGGGGTTGGAGCTCCCTTCCAGCAGTAGCTGGAGAACGAGAGAAGGTTGTAGCCTTTCTGCAGGTGGGTGCCTGCATGCTGGTATAAGTCTGCACTAGCATAAAATTGTAAGAAGTTTTCTCCATAATATATATTGAAGACTGAGATAACAACAATGGTGGTTTTCTCCCGAATTGGGTTTCCACCTTAAATACTGGTGTTCATATGTGTTGCTTATGGTTGATGGTTTGGTCTGCTATTTCTGTTCATACTTACTGCTTACTAAACATTTGATGAATGAATGATGGTCTAAGTAAAGACATAATAAGATCTCTGACATATAAGTTGGATTCAGTAAAGTAGCATATGGTTTTAAGAGAAGGAAAAGGTAAAAGTTTTTAGTCAGCTCTAAATACTGATTCACCCCCCCCCCCCTCAGTATTTTTCCCAACAATTGGTATCAGAGCAGGTCCTTCTGACAAATCTTAGCCACTTGAGGAAGACCAATCAAGATGAACAATCAAGAAGGAACAACATCTATCAGGCCTCCTCTCTTCACCGAAAACAACTTAATCTTCTGGAAAATAAGGATGAGATCCTATCTTCAGTCTTTGGGAGCAGATGTATGGGCTATAGTTGAAGGAGGATATCAATATGCAACTGCAGTACCAACAGATCCAACAGAAAGAAAGAATTACGAAACGAATGCAAAAGCGGTCAATGCTCTATTGGGAAGTCTAACTGAATCAGAATTTGTCAAAGTTATGTAGCTGAATACAGCAAAGGCAATATGGGACAAAATAATTCTAAGTTATGAAGGTGATGCAAAGGTAAAAAGTGCTAAACTCCAAACTCTTAGAATTCAATATGAGAATCTAAAAATCCATAATGAGGAGAGCATTGCTAATTTCTTTTTACGTCTTGATGATATTGTAAATTGTATGAGAAATCTGGGAGAAACAATAACTGAATCTACTTTGGTTGAGAAAGTTTTAATATCACTAACGACAAAATTTGAGTCAAAATTTTCTGCTCTTGAAGAAAAACAGGATCTTCAAAATCTTACTGTGGTACAACTTCATGGCATACTAACTACATATGAAATGAGAAGAGGAGGACCATATAAAGTCAAAGAAGCTGTCTTTAGAGCTTCTACAAAAGGTGAAGAATTACAAGAGACAGAAGGATCAGGCTATATCTCAGAAGAAGATGAGGTAAATTTTTTAAAGAAACTCCAACTTGGTACAGGACGGTTCAAAGGTAAGCTTCCTTTCAAATGTTTTTCTTGTGGAAGAGTGGGTCATTATGCTGCTAAGTGTCCTCACAAAGAAACACATGAAAAAGGAAAAGAAGTAGCAAGAAGGAATAAGAGTCGGTTTAGCACTAGAAAAAGTTACTATACTCATGAAGACAGTGATGGGTTATCTGACAGTGAGGAAGAGTGTGAACAAGATCTTAGACTTCTCATGGCATTTGAAAAAGAATCTAAAGAAGAAAAAGATACCTTTATGGATGCTTTGGAGGATAATTATTTTCTTGATGAATTCAATCAACTCAAGATATGCTTAGAAGAAACTAAAATATGCTTAGAAGAAAGTAAAATATCCATAGAAACTCTGAAAAATCAGCTTGAAGGAAAGGAGAAACACAATGAGAAATTAGAATGTGAAATAGTAAGTCTAAGAAAAGAAATTGAGAAAATGAAGATTTTGAATCTTAGATTTGCTAAAGGATCTGAAACCTTAGATGAGATTATCAAGGTACAATGTTATCCTCTTATAAAGATAGGTCTTGGATATATCGTAGAATCTTCTTAGGCTTCAGCACCAAATTATCTAAAAGCAGCTACAGCCATCGTACAACATTCTGCCACTCAGCAAGGGAATAAAGAATCTTTACAGGTAAAGCATGACCATTTCAATTCAAAGAACACTAACAGGAATACATTTCAAAGAAACTCCAATCAATAGGTAAATCCGAGTAGAAGATTTTATGAATGCAGATATTTCTTCTTCAATGGACAATGTTTCTCATGTCACAATTTTGGTCATAAAGTTGCTCAATGTGTTGCATATAAAACCATCATGACAAGAGAAGCAAGAAAGAAAAGGATTGATATTGGAACAAAGAAGAATACTTATAACAACTTTTCTCCTCTTCAAAATGAAGTTGAATGTATGTATTGCAATAAATTTGGTCATGAAGTATCTGAATGCAGAAGCAAAATCCAGCCAAAAGAGCAATGTCCTTCAAGCTCCAAAGTGTGGAAAAAGAAGGAATTACAGGTTGAAAATTGTGGCATAGCCTTACTTGCAGAAGGTGAATAAAATCAATGGTACATTGATAGTGGATTCTCTAAACACATGACAGGTGACCAAAAAAAAATTGCTTGCATATAGTGCTCTAGAAAAAGAGAAGAATGTTACATTTGGAAATGATACTCCTGCTTTCATTAAGGGAAAGGGTTTGTTTTTATAAAAGAAAAGGTGAAAGCTAATAATTTCATGTATGTGGATGGATTAAAGCTTAACCTGTTAAGTTTAAGTCAAATGTGTGATCAAGGAACTAAAGTTGTCTTTAGTTCAAAAGAATGTGTGGTACGTGATCTTGATACAGGTAAAACAATTATAAAAGGAAAAAGAACTCCAAGCAACCTATATGTATTGAAGAACTGCAAAGAACAATGTTACTTGAGTAAATCTTTAGAAAACTAGCTATGGCATAGAAGGTTGGGGCATCTGAGCTTCTCTCAAATCAAAAAATCAAGCAGACTTAAAGCTGTTCATGATCTTCCCAATATTACTCTACCTGAAAATATCATATGCAAATCTTGCCAATTCGGTAAGCAAACCAGAGTACAATTTAATGCCAAGGAAGGATCATCAAGTAAGCCTCTTGAACTCATTCATATTGACATATGTGGACCTGTGAGGAAAAAGTCACCACGTGGTGAACAATACTATATCTTATTTATTGATGATTTCTCTAGAATGTGTTGGATTGGGTTGATTAAACACAAAGATGAAGCATTTGAGAAATTTCAAATCTTCAAAGCACTGGTTGAAAATGAATTAGATCTAAAAATCAAGTGTCTTAGATCTGATCGAGGAGGAGAATATACATCAGATGAATTCCTTGAATTTTGTGAACAACATGGCATAAAAAGACAGTTTTCTGTAGCTGGAACTCCACAACAAAATGGTGTTGCGGAAAGAATGAATAGAACAATTCAAAAAATGGCTAGAGCTATGCTTGATGATTCTGGAACACCTGACACTTTTTGGGGAGAAGCAACACATACAACAGTAAACATTCTCAACAAGGCACATGTTCGTGTAAATAGTGATAAAACTCCATATGAACTCTGGTATGGTAATCCTCCCACTGTAAAGCATTTTAGAATTTTTCGAAGCAAATTCTTTATCAAAAATAATGATGAAAAACTTGGCAAGTTTGAACCTAGAGAAAATGAAGGAATACTTCTTGGTTACTCCTCTAGGAGTAGAGAATATAAATGTTACAATAAAAGACTTCGGAAGATTGTTGAATGTATTGATGTTGTTATTGATGAGTCTCCTGCAGCTCCAAAAGAAGAAAAACAAACAAGAGATGAAGATGATGATGACATATATCCTTCTACATCAAATAGGAATGATATAGACAGTGAACCCAATGAAGAACCCGAAGATGATTTATCTGAAAAAGCTCCATCCATATATGTTCAAAAGAATCATCCAAAATCTCAAATTTTGGGAGAAAAGGGATCAGGTGTACAAACAAGAAGGACTCTTGTGGGATCTTCTACCAATCTGGAATTTATGTCCACTATTGAACCACACAATGTCAGTCAAGCTAGAAAAGATGAATGTTGGATTCAAGCCATGAATGAAGAGCTTGATCAAATTGAAAATAATCACACTTGGGAATTAGTACCAAGACCTCATGACAAGAATGTCGTTGGAACTAAATGGATATTCAAAAACAAGTTAAATGAGAATGGAGATGTTATTAGAAATAAAGCGAGACTTGTTTGCAAGGGGTATGCTCAACAAGAAGGTATAGAGTTTGAAGAAACTTTTTCTCTTGTAACCAAACTTGAAGCCATAAGAATGTTTCCTTCTTTTTTGAGCTTCCAACAAATCAAAGTTTATCAAATGGATGTTAAATATTCTTTTCTCAATGTTGATCTAGAAGAATAAGTGTATATATAACAACCAGAAGGATTCATTTTGGGAAATGATGAAAAACTTGTTTGTAGACTTAAAAAGGCTCTATATTATCTCAAACAAGCTCTAAGTGCATGCTACTATCATCTTGACAAATATCTTCATCAACAAGGATTTTCAAAGGGGTATGCTGATAGCAACTTATACACAAAAACTGAAAATGACAAACTATTGATTGTGGTTGTATATGTTGATGATATCATTTTTGGAAGTAATGAAGAGTATATGAGTCAGAAATTTGCTTCTGATATGTAGCAAGAATTTGAAATGTCTTTACTTGGGGAACTAACATTCTTTCTTGGCTTGCAAGTGCAACAAGCAACAAATGGCATATTATTATCACAAGCAAAATATCTTAAGCAAATATTGAAGATGGCATGGAAGATTGCAAACCTTGTTGGGAAAAATACTGAGAGGGGGGGGGGGGGGGGTGAATCAGTATTTAGGGCAAACTGAAAACTTTTTACTTTCCCTTACTTTAAAACCCATACGCTACTTTCCTGAAGCCAACTCGTGTATACACGCGGATATCCTTAATAAAACATGCTTATGCACAGAGATATTATTATGCAGATATTTCTCAACTTAGATCTTTGCAACATTCATTCATCTGATGTTTAGTTAATAGTAAGCATGTGCAGTAATAACAGAATAAACCATCACACATAAGCATCACACATGAACACCAGGATTTAAGGTGGAAACCCAAGTTGGGAGAAAACCACCGCTACCGTCATCTCAGTATTCAATATTTATTATATAAAGAAAACATGTTACAACCATGTACTGGCACAGACTCATACCAGCACGTAGGCACCCACCTGCAGAAGGCTACAACCTTCTCTCATTTACCAGCCTCTCCTGGAAGGGAGCTACAACCCCCTGCTCTTGTTTACCAGCCTCTCCTAGAAGGGAGCTATGACCCCCTGCACTCGTTTACTAGCCTCTCCTGGAAGGGAGCTACAACCCCCTGACTGAAGGCTTCAACCTTCAGCACCTTTGTGGACCACGTTTCATCAATTTTCATACTGGATCCAACCCACACAATTAAGCTCAAGGAACATTCATCAAACCAAAAACTTGCTCTATAGCAGCATAATCAATATTCAAGCAACCCAGATCATCATTGACAGATAGTAGTAAAACAACAGAACAGATCAGACATTTCATACCACATACTTTAGCAAAACCTAAATTACATATGCGCTTTTTATTCACTGAACCTGCATATATACGTACTTTCACAAGTACAAACCCGCGTATACATCTATACACATTTCAGAGCTAATTTCAATTCCCATACGCGCTTTCTCTGAATACAAGCCGCGTATATATGCGCTTTCTCCTCGACGAACCTGCGTATATATCTTCAGACATTTTAGGGAAGTGTAGCTCTCTAGAACAGATAAACAGCTTAGATATTCATTCTTTACTTCAGCACAGATTCTCCAGATCACAGATCTAATCATTCCATAAACAGATCTAGAAAATACATATACATTTCATATCTAGAGATCCCTCTTCATCATTTTCTTCTTAGGTGCATCATAGATTCAGATCTATCATCAAACTGTTACCCTTTCCATTCAGACATACCTCAGAGTGAAGTATACATTCAAACCCAGACTCATGCACACCCTTTGCACAATGAATTTCTTCTCCTTAAACAGATCTAACCTTTTTCAATACCATGAGCCAAAACCACACAACTTTCGATGGTATTCCTGGACGGGATCACATAGACAATCCAGCACTCAATACAATGGGTCAATACCATGGTAAAGCCCCCTGGTTTTACAAATTTAGAGCGCAATTGGGCATACGTGACTTGGAACGATCTTTTCCGCATGCATACGCAACTTCTCCTAAACAAACCCGCGTATGCTTTGTGACACACCTTGTTCAAAAATATTCGGGCCCTTACAGATATTTCTTTCTCTGGTACTTCTAAGCTACTTGTAGAATATCATATTTACATCATTAATAAACTCATCAAGCATCAAGAGAAACTTCATTAAGTAGGTTTCCATCATCTTCATCAAGTGGGTTGCCATCAAGGACAACACTTTGCATCATATTGCCAACAAACATGTAAGTACAACAATGATAACCGAATGTAATCTCAGTTCTAATGATGATCCCCCCATGGTGAATCAACCAGAATATAGATCTATGATAGGAAGTCTACTTTATCTCACTGGGAAAAGACCAACATTATGCATGCAGTTGGGATTGTTGGACGATTCCAAGCTAATCCAAAAGAGTCTCACCTTCAGGCTGTGAAAAGAATATTCAAATATCTACAAGGAACTCAAGACTTTGGAATATGGTATCTGTTATCACTCAGGTTTTCCTAGAAGTTGTGTAAGAGGAAAGTATACCCGAGGTAACCACAAACCAACCTTTTAGATGCAGAATCTAGCCAATCTGCATCCAGAGAGGGCTCTCTCTTTATGATTTATCTTTGTTCTTGGAAGGTTTTAGGCTAGTTATAGATTCAAAATTTGTTTTGGGAAAATGGTGGAATCCACAAACTAAGGGCAAGGTTGAGGGTTTTCAGTCCATTGGGCTATGGAGTCAAAGGATGGCTTTACTGGATTTCTATTCTAAGCACAAGATGGTATTACAGGGCAAGATAGCTAGACAGAGAACAATCCTTAAAATTTAAAGTGGATGGGATGATTTTGAAGGGATAAAAGGCAACTAAGAATCTTTCACCATGTTCAAAAGAAAGAAATGGGATGACTACAAACAAAGAGCAGTGAAGAATTCTTTATTATAGTAATCAACAGTGTTTAAATTAGCAAAGCAAGAGCATTTAAGAATTCATGCTTATAACTAATTTAGAAGAAAACATTAAGAACAACCACATTTGAAATCAGAGTACAATCAAGAAAATTCTGATTCAATCCTTTATGTAAATTATTCAGAAATGGATATGATGATATTATAAACTAATATAGAATTTCAGACAAAGGGTAGAAAAACTTATTGAACTGTAGTCCAACACATGAATCCTGCAACAAGTCCAGTGCTTTAAATCGTCATCCAGTAAGCCACGAAAAATTTCTCCAAAATGCTTTTATTCCGAAAATCTCAATGTTAAAGCAGAGTAATAGAATCCACCCTCAACACTCTCTTTGAGTGTTTATTTATACACAAAATAATTTTAAACAATCTTACACTATCTTAGCCAATAATCTAGGCTGACTCAAAGCATAATAAACAAGAGACAAATGGTCTCGTGGATAGAATAATGGGTAACTGCCGATGTGTTGTTCCTTTCTTCGTGAATGTGCTGGAGGTAAGTGATGAAATAGGGCTCTGTGCTGTCCCTTGCAGTATTTCTTTGGCTTGTTGGACACTCTTTGTTCCTACGGATACTCTTTAACCTTTTCACCTGATACTCTTTCATCTGTTTTCCTTTTTACTTTTCACATAATAGTAAAAGATAAAATTCTCATGTTGAAGATAATTTTCATAAAATTTCCAACATTTCTCTCCACCATGGATCATCAGGTATCATAGTTATTCTAAGCTTTCTTAAAGTTTCATCTGCTTCCGTAAGTTTATAAAAGGTAGGCTCATTTGGAAATAGATACTTTATTTCATGTTCCAGATGAAATAAATTCCTCACTTTATCATAGATACTTTTCCCGGTTGGTAATGTCGATTCTGACGAGCTAGTAGAATAAGCAGCTGTATTTTTAGCATGAGCCTTTATTCTCTTCACATAGGTTTCCAAGTCTATTATTTGATCTTCTGTGAGCATGGGACTTGGTAACCCACTATCCAAAAAAGCTTGAAATTTCTCTCTGAAAATGTTGATGTCAACCAAAATGTCTGTGCACTTCCTCTCTAAATTTTGCATGAAAGTCCTCTTGGTGAAAACTCTCTTTACTTCCAAAACTGTGCCTGTCCTATCATCAATTCCTAACAATGCAAGCTGTTGCTTGGTTCTGGAATTCAAAAATTGAATGAGCTGATTGGCCTGTTCATGCCTGCCTCTCAATTCATTTCTGGTTCTATTTATTTCTTCTTGGGCTATTTTAACTAACTCATTTTGCTCAAAAATAGCTTGAATAGAGGGCCAAATACCCTTTATTAACTCAATGATGTTACTCCAAAGAATGTCATTTATTTCGTTTAAAGGCTTCTCCAAAGAAAGATCTTTTTCCAGAGCCTGAACCAATTTTTCCAACCTTTTTATCTCCCTGGTGTTATCAGCAGCTGTCTTTTTAGATGTGTCATATTTTTCCTCCAATGTTGTTAATTGCAATTTTGTTTCTTGGAGTTCTGTGACCCTGAGTTGTAGACTTTCCATCTGCTTTATTAATTCATCAGAATTCAAACCAGAAGTATTTACCTGGGATGGCTGTATCTGCTGCCCTGTTGTTGATGTCTGCTTGATAGTTTCCTGTTCCTGCAAAGCTTTTTCCAATTCCTTCTCCTTTTCACTTAGTCGCTCAGTCATACTTAGGAGCAACTCCATTATTTCTTCCTGTGAATTCCCTTTTAGAACTTCTTGGGTCTGAGGGTGCCTTGAGACTGGTAATTTTAGCTGCTTTCTGAGTGCAACTATGTCATCATCTTTCTTCTTTATTAATGCCTCAATACTTTTAATGTCTTTGGGGTTATGACCCAAGCCAATAATTATGTCTTCTAAAGACTTTATTCTATTATCTTTAGCCTGTGAAGAGGCCTTCTCAATGTGCAATTGTGCAGCTGTGTTATTCAAAGAATCTTGCAGCGTTATAGCTGCCATGGCTTTATTGGTAAGAGTAGAATAGACCATTTCCCCAGTTTGTCTGTGTAGCTCTATCTGGTCCAGTGGATGGATATCTTTCGCCAAAACTTCAAAATTTGTTCTTGATGTAATCGAGCTGTGAAAGTAGACTGGCACCTTTGCTTTAAAGTAGCTCCTTGACATTTGCTGTGAGAGAGAGTCAAAAACGCGGAACGTGGCCTTTCTTGATTGTAAGAACCATCTTGATATACTGATCACCACTTGACTTTAATGGATCATTCTTTGCTTTAATATTAATGAATGTTCTTTTAATATCCCCTGTGTCTGTCTTTGGTGGTCTGAAAGAGGATACCTCAGTACTTAATTGCTTTTGTAAAGCTTTCCCTTTCTGGCTTATGTTTGTTTCACTTGCTGTGCCAGTTTGCTGACTATCTTCCCTTCCATCATCAAATGCTTCATCTATAATTTCCACATCTGGAGGTGGATTTGGTTTGCTCACTCACAACAGTGTACTGTGAGTTTCTCTGCATGGGTGGTGTACGAAACCAGCCTTTCTTTCCTATTTCACATTTAATGGGTACGCAACTGGGAATTTGTGTGTGCTTTGCATGTGTGGTAAACTGTGATTGTTTAGGTTCTTTGAGAGTTTGTGGTTTACTCCGCCATGACAAAGTTAAATGACACGGATTACGGAGGTTCTTCCCTTCTACCACTGATTCTCTTCTTTGGCCCGATGAAGCTTTGCTAGGTCATATGCTTGCTGTAGAGTGGCTGCTGAAGATGTGCCAATATAGGGTACCTGCATTTGACCACACGTTTCTAGGTCAAAGTTCTTCTCAACATCTTTCATAATTTTGTTCATTTTGTCAGCTTCACTTTCTTCCTCAACAAGTGTTCCTTCAACCCATTCATCTTGATTGGCATATTGTTCTAGTTCAGGGATCTTGTGGTGTATATAAGGGGATGATTTATTCTTTAATCTGTTTTCACAAATAAATCCAAATGGGTCATAAGGAACCCAACGAAAAGTTCTTTGGAACTTTCTTTGTAATATATTTTCTGCCTCTCTCTCGGCCTCCCTAGAGTTGCAGATGAAAGGACCTAATTGACTTTTGATCCTTAATTGAGCTTTCTTCTTTACATTACAAAAATGGATCACATCTGAATTGTTCATTTGCCTGAAGTATTCCAAGGCAAAAATCCTCATAGGCACATATCTGGGTAACCTGAATGGATGTAATTCACATCCATAAATCCTGATGATTGTATGGTTTTGATACAAATACCAATCCCCAACTTTATAACTCTTTGACAGTTGCAAGGTCTTTCTAATTTCATTACTGAGTCTTGGGGGAGGAATTCCTGTTAACAAAGTTGTTGCAGGATATACAAACTGGTCAATGAATTCAGTGTAGGAATAGGGAGAATCAGAGGAAAAATGAATTATGGGGGACCAAAATATGGCTGACCTGGGGTTTCCCTTGGCATCAAGTTTTTGAATAGGGAAAGGGAACCTTTCTGACTGGTAGTAGATAATGAGATGATAGATGACTGAGGAGTACTTAAAAACTTTTTCAGTATCTAGCCTTAGGAATTGATCATGGATCTTGTTGGCTATGAAGGAAGCAAAGTCATATTTAATCTCAGGAGGTTGCCCAGGAGTAAAAATGGACAGCAAAGCCAAGGTTATCTCATCCACATATTCACTGGTGTTGAATCCCAAGACAAAATATATTATATTTACAATGAGCCTTCCCAATGTATTGAAATAGTAAAAACCATAGGGAGGAGACCCTTTTGGCTGATGCTCAGGTAACATGAAAGTCTGACACATGAATTTTAGCTTTTCTGGGGTTAATTGCCTGGTTTTCTCAATCAATCCTTCCATGGAAAATGGTGCTAATTCTTGGTCTGGCTCAAAGTGTAACATGGCATTGATAGCCTGGGGAGTGATGGGGAACAGAACACTTTGATCAGGAGCTATTACATCCCTCCTTGTGGGATCATAGTTTGAATGGCAGTAATGGATGATTTCTGGGAAAATAAGGACTGAGGGGATGAGATACCTTGGGAGATTGGATTCCCACAAACCTATAAGATCTTGCCCCTTTGAGTATTCGTCTCTGCAGCGACAATAACTCAATAGGGGACTTTCATCGAAATGCAGGTCTTTAATTTGGAAATCTTCATCTATCAAAGGTAAATATTCCAATTCACGGTGAGGAGCATTCAATGGAGTGATATTCAGAGCTGCCGGGACCTCCATTTTGGTTCTTGTGGATTCAAAATGGAGGTTTTTTGGTTTTCCTTACAGGCCGGGCGGAATTTCTAAAATGAAGGAAATTGGCGCAATTCGCTGGTTCAGGGAACAATTATACAGTTTTAAAAACTCTGGGGAAGACTCAGTGATGATTTTTAATCACTATTTCAGCGAAAAACAAAGAGAACTGAGTTTTACTTGCAGTCGGGGCGGAAAAGGATAAATACCTATTTTTTGAAGGAGGCTGGTTCTTTAACAGGTAACAGGTAATGGCGGAACTGTACTTGAACACGGGCGCAGCGGAATCTTGGAAGAAATCGGTCTATTACAGTGGAAATTCGAAAATCGCAGCGGGGAGCACTGTCGTTTTCAAATAACGAAAATAACAGAAAAACACGAAAAATGGCTTTATTTACAAGTTAAAAGGGTTTTTTATTTTTCCGAGGTGTGACGTCATCGACGTACGGGCTGACATATGCAAGGTCGGGCGGTAAGCGGTAAGTGGTAACCCCGCACCGCTTTTGGTCGAGGGTGGTTTAAATCGGGAGGGCAGCGATTCCACAGAATGATCGCCACGTGGACGGTGGACTATTCAAAAACCACCCGTTCCCCGCTGGTTAACGTTCTCACAAAGGATGGGTAGCGGGGTTCACGTGGATCGTTGATCTGCGGAGGGTTGATCCGACGGCTGAGGCGATGAGGGAATAAGCGGAGGTTTCAGATGTGGGCCCGTCGGACTTTTAACACTTTTTAACGTTATTTAATCACTCCGGGGGATATCTAATAGGCGGATAAAAGGTTATTAATTAGTCCTGATGACTAATTAATCCCGTATGAAAAGAAAGGGGTTGCGGCGGGGTTTGGTTAAGTGGAATTTCAGGTGGACAAACCACGGTGGCACAAGACTTTTCCGAAGTTTTATTCATATTTTTGTGTTTAAACATACATATCGCATGTTTAAAGTTTTTGTATATATGTTTTTTATTATATGGTAACAAATAAACATTATTTAATTACCATAAGGGCGGGATTAATGTATAACGCTATATTTTAACCAAAGGGCTTGTAGAAGCGGGTTTTAATGAATATTAGGGAGGTAAATACTTTGGTCAAAACATTATAATAAAGGGGTTTTTGGGGTATATATAAAAAAAGGAATTATATACTTAGGATAGGGTTTTTCACTAGGGATTTAGTACAATAGAGTTAAATGTAAATATGGCAAAGGACAAGGAAACTCAAAATATTTTTGCACATCTAAGAAAGTGATAACTTCTGAAGTAAATTGCAATATCTTATCTTCAACACTTAAACTTAGAATAGCAAGTTATCTTGAGGGATTTTTATGGAATTTTGCATGAGTTTCCTAAGAAAAATAGGATCTTACTTAGGACAAGGTTAAAGATGGATGATTATAATGATGAATTATCTCAAGTACTTAGGTCTTTTTGATCATTAGGCCGAGGGTCCGGTCCCTCCAGAAGTCAAGGAAATGCCTTGAGCCCCTTTGATCTTCAAAAACCTTAGTACTTTGGGGGAAATTAGTAAAACTTTTGAGGAGAAAGTGATAAGGGAGGTTAATGAATTTGACTTTGCTTGCTGTGATTTTCCAGTGTATTTCCTGCTTTATTACTTGTGATGAAAGTAAAGGATCAAAAACATGTAGCAGCGTCATTCATCAGGTAACACTTTGCAGCACCATCTACCTACCCTATCTACTTAACACTACCATTTTCTCTTCTTTATTAGGGTGCATTTAGACTTGCAAACCCTTATCAATCTTTTCTTTTTTACAAGGCAAACCTATCTAATTCTACCCTTATTACATCGAAGGGCTCAGATTAAGCTGTTGAGCACCTTTTATTAACTCTACCTATCTACTTATATGCCAAGATTAAATTGTTTGGCTAGATATTTATTCTCTAATCTACAACATGAAATTGAAATATGAGTAAGCCAAGTTTAAACAGTTTGACTTATTCATGAATTGTGGCAAAGGTTTGACAAGCTGCACACAATTTCTTTATTACAGAAAATGAAATAGTAGTGGCATTTGGATTTGCACGCTTTCCTTGGTCTATTTTTTGCTTGGGGTTCATTTCTTTCTCTTTTTTGACCATTTTATTCTTTTTACCCTTTGATTTTTCTTTTAGGGTATACCCTCTTTACATTTTTTAAATTTTTTGATTTTTTGGTTTTCAAGAATATGGAACACCTTTGCTCAAGAAAGAAGGTTTGAACATATTCCATAATTCAATCAAGACAATCATGAAAGATGAAACCTATTGGTATAGGAGGCTAACACTGGCTCCACTTGGGGATGGCTTTTCCTTGTGGAAAGTCAAGAACAGCAGGTCAGATGCCTAAAAATGTCTTCAAACTGAAAGTATGAAATCTTCCTTCTTCTTGTAGCTTTATTTTACATATGATAGTGAAACTTTTGGAACTTAGGGCCTTCACTTCGGGCTTCAATTCCAAGAAGTCACCATCCAATCCAAACTGCACTAAAAAAGGATATATTATGTACAAGTTAGAAACATCAAAACATCCTAGTAAATGGGATCAAAATAATGCTTGAGCATTCGACCATTGACTGGTCCTTCTTCAACTTCTGAATTGTCCATATCTTTCAAAAAGTAAGTGTTGTTTCCCTGCAAAGCATGAATGATATAAGGCCCTTTCCACAAGAAATCAAACTTTCCATGTTTCCCTTTTTCTTCTCTTCTAGAATCCCATCTTAGGACTTTATCACCTAGTTGAAAATCTTCTGCTTTAGTCCTTTTATCAAACATTTTCTTTAACTTTTCCTGCAAGACTTGTGATCTTTGGTATACTTCTTCCCTGGTTTGTTGCAGATGAATTGTTTGATTAATTCTTCTTTGAATGTCATTTGGCTCCACTTGAGCCTCCTGAAGTAATTTCATAACAGGAATTCCTAAAGATGATGGAAATCTTGCTTCAATGCCATAAACTAACTCATATGGACTAGTCCCAATAGATTTCTTAGTTGTAAGTCTGTCTGCCCACAATGCATTGGTCAGTTTCTTGTGCCAATTCTTTTTGTTTTCTTCCAACAATTTCTTAATGATATTAATCAGGCTTTTATTAGAAGATTCTACTAGTCCATTACCCTGGGGGTAATAGGCTGTTGAATGGCCTAAAGTAATATGATATTTATGGCAGAAACTAATCATTTTCTTTGATTTAAATGCAGCAGCATTGTCTGTTATAATCTTTTCTGGACAGCCAAATCTTGAAAGTATGTTGGTTTCTAAAAACCCAATAATCACAGAATCATTGGACTGTCTACATGGGATGGCTTCAATCCATTTAGTGAAGTAGTCTGTGGCAGTTAAAATCCATTTGTGTTGCCCTGAAGAAGGGGGATGAATTTCTCCAATAAAATCTAACCCCCATTGTTGAAAAGGTCTTTCTGTGGAAATTGGTTTTAAAGGCAGAGGTAACAACTTTCTTTTACCCTCAAATATCTGACATTTATGACAAGTTGTCACAAATTTATTAACATCAGAAAATAAAGTTGGCCAGTAAAAACCAGCCCTTAAGATTTTGTCTGCAGTTGATTTCCAGTAGAGATGTCCTCCACAATCCCCTGCATGAAATTCATTAAGTACTTTATCAGCTTCATCTTTTAAGAGACAATTCAACAAGATTCCTTCATGATTTTTCCAAAATAAAGTGCTATCTAAAATACAATATTTCAAAGATATCATTTTTAAAAATCTTCTTTTGGTTCTGGACAACCCTGGAGGAGCTTGCAGGTTTAATAAAACATGAATTATATCAGTGTACCAGGGTGAATCTAAGAAATCTTGACTGATCTGTGGAGTCGCCATCTCCTGATTGTCATCCAGTTCATTGATGTCTAAAGCTTGGCAATTGGTTTCTATCATGAGTTGTGCCAATCCTTGACCTTTTATGAGTTTTGTTGGTTTGATCTCAATATCATATTCTAAAATGGTAGCTATCCACTTACCTCGTTTACCTTCAATGCCATCTTGAGTCAAAATATCTTTAACTACTGCATTAGGCACATAAGCTATCACATGAGAATATAATATGTAAACTCTGAAATCTTTGATTGCTTTTACCAATGCAAAAGCCTGTTTTTCCATAATATTGTATTTCAGAGATGCATCCCTCAGTGCTTTACTAAAAAATGCTATTGGCTTTTCACACCCTTGGTAATCTTTTTGAAGTAAAACAGCTGCAACAGTATGTTCAGAAGCAAATGAAAAAATAATAAAGTCCCTATCAAATTTAGGACTGGTCAGAACTGGTGTCCTTGTTAAAGCCATTTTAATTTCCTCGAATGATTGTTTGGCTTCTACAGTCCAGTCAATGCTTGAATCTTTTCTCAACATTTTATTTAGTAATCTAAGTAACTCTGCTAGACTAGAAATAAATCTTCTCAAGAAATTAATTTTTCCTATGAATGCTTGCAATTCTTTTATGTTTCGGGGGTGGGGTATGTGCAAAATTGCTTGAATTCTTTCTGGATCAATCCTAATGCCATCTTTAGAAATAATGTGCCCTAAGAGCTTTCCTTCTTCCAAACCAAACAATGATTTCTTAGGGTTCAAAGAAATTCCATATTTTCTGCACTTTATAAATACTTGCCTTAAGTGATCTAAATGTTCTTGATCTGTTTTAGAAAAAACAGTCAAATCATCTAGGTAAATTACCAGAAAATCATGTATCTCTTTAGCAAAAGCAATATCCATTGCTCTTTTAAATGTAGCTCCTACATTCTTGAGTCCAAATGGCATTTTGACATATTCAAACGTACCCCATGGTGTTGTAAATGTTGTTTTATCCTGATCATCAGGATGAACCAGAATCTGGTTGTACCCTGAAAATCCATCCAGTAGTGATATTCTCGAAGATCCTACAACCCTTTGCAGAATGTGGTCCATTTTCGGCAGAGGATAGTTGTCTTTTAAAGAAACTTTATTCAAATTTCTTAAGTCGACACACAATCTGATTTCTCCTGTCTTCTTTCTTGTTGGTACCAGGTTAGAAACCCATTCTGAGAATCTGATAGGAGCTATAATCCCTGCTTCAAACATCCTTTTGATTTCCTTTTCAATTGAGGGTAATAAAACATGATTTATTCTTCTAAGCTTTTGTTTAAAAGGTTTCTGGTCTGGTTTCAAAGGTATAGTGTGTTGAATGATGGAAGTATCATAAGATTTGAGGTCTTCATAACTCCAGGCAAAAACGTCCTGGAATTCTTTCAATAGTTCAACATACTTGGCCTTTTGATATTTTGGAAGAGATTTGGACAACTTGACCATTTTGGGATTTTCTGGGGTTCCTAAGTTGCATTCTTCCATATCAGCTTTAACAGGTTCCATTTTAGGTCTGAATGGAATATCATTTGAGTCAAACAGATCTTCCAAAGGAGTTAATCCTTTGGGTAATTGATTATCTTTTAAATTATTGATTTCTGTTTCATCTTTTATGATCTCATCAAATTCCATGTGTTTCAAATTTTGCATGTCTTTTTCAGTGAATGTGGTCGGGTGCAGCATATGAATTACATTTTCTCTTGAAATTTCTATTTTTTGTTCTTTTTCTTGATCAAATTCATCAATAGTTATGTCTTCATCTATATTACAGTTAGAAAACTCATTTTGAAGTGTCAAAAAGTTATTGATTTGATTGTTATTCACAAATACTTGCCAATTCAAAAGATTATCTGGTATTGCAGGCCTGTGTCTAATCTCAGCTGAAAACTGATGATTAGGATCAAAAGGTAACTTACATGTACTAGCAAATATTGCTAGACTGTGAGCATGTAAATTTTGTTTCCTGGGAATCTTGGCAAGTTGAGCTTGTAGAAATGTGTTGAGAATTTCCACAACTGTCTCTCTGTATTGTTTCAGTCTCATGTCTTTTGTTGAACATTCTCCTGTAATCTGTTGAATAATTAGTTCGGAATCTCCTATGATTGATACCCTAATAGCTCCTAACTTCTTGGCATGTTTAAGCCCTAATAAAAGAGCTTCGTACTCTGCCATGTTGTTGGTGCATTTGAAATTCAACCTATAAGCATGACCCTCTGCATGAGTATTTTCAACATTATGTAACCAAATCCCAGCTCCTGCCCCTAGTTTGTTTACTGAGCCATCAAACTCTAAATGCCATAGAATTTCATGTTCATAATCTTCATCAATCGTTTTAACGTGTTTCTTGACAGGAGCTAGTTGTTTAGTTTTTTCAGGTATTTCTTGATCATCTGGTGTTTCTTTGTTTTCAGATATTTCTTCAATTTTAACAGTGGTTTTGTTTATGATTTCCAATTCTGGAGCTTCTATTTCAGTAGGGAGATTTAACTCAACATTGTATAAAATAAAAGAATCCATATCAGAATGTACAGAGTAAACAGGGAAGTTTTCAGGCTTCTCATGGCTACTGACTAAGTACTTCATCAAGGTTTCTCTATATAATCTTTTAGGCTGACCAAATACTGAAATAGTTGCATATGACATGTCTAATTGAATAGACCCTCCAAGTTTAGCACCCCAAGATCTAGACAATAACATACCATATTTAGGTGGAATATCAGCAACTACTATGTCCATTAAGACAGACTTAGCAGGGTATTGTACCAAAGTTACACACAAATCTTTAATCAAACCTAAACATTTTACCTGACTAGAATCAAATGAAAACAAATCTTTGTATGGTCTGGTAATATCTAGATTCAATCTTTCCATTACTGCTTTTGGCATCAAATTGTGAGATGCTCCAGAATCAAGCATTGCATTATGGAGTATCTTATCATGAACATTCAAGCTTACATAAAATGGAGGAGTTCCTCCACTTTCCGGTTTGCCATTAACCTCAGGGCCAAAAAGAAGTTTGGGTTGATCATCAAGAATGTTTACTGAATCATCCAATCCAGTAATGTTAATGTTTAGGGACTTGGTAATCTGACTCCTATAGACATCATGTTTAGCCAATTCTGATAAAGGAACAGCTATCTTTATTTTGCCTATTTCAGCCTCTAGATTGAAAGGTTTTTCTGTTTGAGTTTTAGTGTTTTGCACAGTTGGGTTTTCTCTGTTTTTTGGGTCTTCAATGTTTTTCTCTTTTTCATGGGTGAAGTTTTGTTTTGAAGATGTTTCAGGACTAACTTCTATTGTTTCTTCTACATTTCCTACAGGAGGAGATGTATTAGACTGTTGTTTATTGATTGGTTGGTTGTCAGAGACATCTTCAATTATTGGATTTGAAGAACTGGGAGTTATCCTAGGAAAAATTTGTACTTGGGGAATGTTTTGTACAGGGGGAATGTTTTGTTTACCTTTGACATTTTGTCTTGCACTTTTCTGTTTACTATTCTCGGGCACATCAATCCTTCTACTTCTCAAGTTGTACTGTTTATGAACCTCATAGATTGCTGTGTCATAGCCTTCCTTGAAATCAAAAGTCTCACCTGAATGAGTTTGGAACGTTTCAAGGATATGATTCTCTTGATCATCCTGGGATAGGAAGAATTTTGGTTCATCTTTGTCATCATCTACATTGTTTATTTCTACATCTTCTGTAGGTTCTTCAGAGGTTGAACCTTCAACAAAGTTTTCTTGGAAAGGTGGCTTAATGTTTTGATCAGGGACATTCTTTCCAATATTTTGGTTCAGATTCCTCCTAAAGTTTGGGTTTCTTGCAATATTCTGGTTGTCAGTAGAATATTTTCTTTCAATGGTTTCCACTCTGTCTCCTAATCTTTCCATACCTTTAATGATTGCATCCAGCTTATTTTCAAAAGCTGAAGGTTCTTCATTCATAGGCATTCTTCTTTCTGCTCTTGCTATGGCACGTTTTTCTATCAGATTTGCTTCTACACTCACCACTATGCTTTGCATTTCCTCTAGTGTTTGAGGGGCTCTTTCCCTGAGGGAATAAGCAATGTCAGAATCAAAACCGTCTGGAAATTTAACCAATACAGAGTCAGGTGGGGGTCTAAGGTTCTGGGGAACAGCGTTATATGCTTCATTGAATCTAATGATGTAATCTTGTACTATTTCATTAGGTCTTCTTCTTAATTTTTCGAATTCTGACAGGATCTGAAGAGGATCTTTCTTTTTCTCCCATCTGTTCAAAAATGCCCTATATAAAGCTGGTAAATCAGCAATACTATCAGGAGCAAGGGCCCTAAACCACGTCCTAACTTCTCCAGTGAGACTCTGAATGAAAATTCTCATTCGGACATTATCAGTGTCAATTTCATAGAACTCAAAGTAATCTGTCATTCTTTTGGTGTGTTGTTGTGCTGTGTAAGTACCTGATCCATCAAAAGGTGTGATCTTACTCTGGTAATCTTGGGGCAAAGCAGGAGGGTTGGCTGGTAGCTGTAAAGGGGCGTATCGATTGGCCATTGGAAGATAAAGTGGGGTAATAGGAGTTGATGGTCTGGCAGGAGGAGATGGAGGAGTAGAAGGGGTGACAGGTGTTTGAAAAGCTTGAGAAAAAGTGACTGAACTTGGAGATGCTTCAGTAATCACAGAGATGTTTGAACTTTCTTCAAAGGTTTGATCAGTCTGAATAGAGTTATGTAATTCTCTGTCAAGATGATGTGAAACAAATCTGTATTGCAAATCTTCAAAGAACAATGGATCTGGAACTAATCTAGATAATTTAGTTTCAGAAAAATTCACAAACAAAGATGTTTCAAATCGTGCATCAAAAGGAATGTCATCAATATATATAATTTTCACAGGACAAGATGCAGATCTAGAAAGTGGTCTAGAACTTCTTGTACTTTCCTGACTTCCTCTTTCAGAACTTTCTTGACTTCCTTGTCTTCTAAGAATCCTAGGAATCAGATTTGGATTTTCAAATATTGGTGGTGGATTGGGGTCAGGGTTTGACCTAGTATGTCGAATCCTTTCTGAAGCCAGTTTTCCTAGATTATGTGTTTTTTGGATTTTCGATTTTAATTGAAAGAATAAATACAACTTCTACAAATTCTTCAAGAAATAATGATGTGTGATTAAAATTTTCTCAAAGATCTGTTAAACTAGAGAATCTGATTGAAAATTTTAAAACTAAGGTTCAGTATATAAGCTAAATCAGAGATAGACTGAAGCAACTTTTATTTACTTTTTCAATTGCAGAGCAAAAGCAATTTCAAAGGCTACCTGGCTGATCTTCAGACTCTGTCCATAGCTTATAAATCAAACAATAGTATCAATAAAATGATTCAGATCCCCGGTGGAGTCGCCACTATGTTATCACTCAGGTTTTCCTAGAAGTTGTGTAAGAGGAAAGTATACCCGAGGTAACCACAAACCAACCTTTTAGATGCAGAATCTAGCCAATCTGCATCCAGAGAGGGCTCTCTCTTTATGATTTATCTTTGTTCTTGGAAGGTTTTAGGCTAGTTATAGTTTCAAGAGTTTGTTTGGGAAAATGGTGGAATCCACAAACTAAGGGCAAGGTTGAGAGCTTTCAGTCCATTGGGCTATGGAGTCAAAGGATGGCTTTACTGGATTTCTATTCTAGGCACAAGATGGTATTACAGGGCAAGATAGCTAGATAGAGAACAATCCTTAAAATTTAAAGTGGATGGGATGATCTTGAAGGGATGAAAGGCAGCTAAGAATCTTTCACCATGTTCAAGAGAAAGAAGTGAAATGACTACAAACAAAGAGCAGTGAAGAATTCTTTATTATAGTAATCAACAGTGTTTAAATTAGCAAAGCAAGAGCATTTAAGAATTCATGCTTATAACTAATTTAGAAGAAAACATTAAGAATAACCACATTTGAAAACATAGTACAATTAAGCAAATTCTGTTTCAATCCTTTATGTAAATTATTCAGAAATGGATAAGATGGTATTATAAACTAATATAAAATTTCAGACAAAGGGTAGAAACACTAATTGAACTGTAGTCCAACACATGAATCCTGCAACAAGTCCGGTGCTTTAAATCGTCATCCAGTAAGCCACAAGTAAATTTCTCCAAAAGCTTTTATTCCGAAAATCTCAATGTTACAGCAGAGTAATAGAATCCACCCTCAACACTCTCTTTGAGGGTTTATTTATACACAAAATAATCTTAAACAATCTTACACTATCTTAGCCAATAATTTAGGCTGACTCAAAGCATAATTTACAAACAAACAAGAGACAATGGTCTCGTGGATAGAATAATGGGTAACTGCCGATGTGTTGTTCCTTTCTTCGTGGATGTGCTGGAGGTAAGTGCTGAATAGGGCTCTGTGCTGTCCCTCGCAGTATTTATTTGGCTTGTTGGACACTCTTTGTTCCTACGGATACTCTTTAACCTTTTCACCTGATACTCTTTCATCTGTTTTCCTTTTTACTTTTCACATAATAGTAAAAGATAAAATTCTCATGTTGAAGATAATTTTCATAAAATTCCCAACATTTCTCTCCACCATTGATCATCGGGTATCATAGTTCTTCTGCGTTTCCTCAATGTCTCATCTGCTTCGGTGAGTTTGTAAAAGGTAGGCTCATTAGGAAACAGATACCTTATTTCATGTTCTAGATGAAATAAATTCCTTACTCTATCATAGATATTTTTCCCTGTTGGTAATGCTGATTGTGGTAAACTAGGCGAACAAGCAACTGTATTCTAAGCATGAGTATTTATTCTCTTTATATAGGCTTCTAAGTCCATTATTTGATCCTCTGTGAGCATAGGACTTGGTAATCCACCATCCAAAAAAGCTTGAAATTTCTCTCTGAAAATGTTGATATCAACCAAAATGTCTGTACACTTCCTCTCTAAATTCTGCATGAAAGTTCTCTTGATAAAAACTCTCTTTATTTCCAAAACTGTGCCTGTCCTATCATCAATCCCTAACCCTGCAAGATGTTGCTTTGTCCTGGTGTTCAAAAATTGAATGAGTTGATTGGCCTGCTCAGGCCTGCCTCTTAATTCATGTCTGGTTCTGTTTATTTCTTCTTGGGCTATTTTAACCAACTCATTTTGTTCAAAAATAGCTTGAATAGAGGGCCAAATACCCTTTATTAACTCAATGATGTTACCCCAAAGAATGTCATTTATTTCGTTTAAAGGCTTCTCCAATGAAAGATATTTTTCCAAAGCCTGAACCAGTTTTTCTAACCTTTTTATCTCCCTGGTGTTATCAGCAGCTGTCTTTTTTGATGTATCATATTTTTCCTCCAATTTTACTAATTGCAATTTTGTTTCTTGGAGTTCTGTGACCCTTAGCTGTAGACTTTCCATATGCTTTATTAATTCATCAGAATTCAAACCAGAAGTGTTTACCTGCGATGATTGTATTTGCTGTCCTGTTGTTGTGGTACCTGTTGTTGATGTCTGCCTGATAGTTTCCTGTTCCTGCAAAGCTTTTTCCAATTCCTTCTCCGTTTCACTTAGTCTCTCAGTCATATTTAGGAGCAACTCCATTATTTCTTCCTGTGAATTCCCTTTTAGAACTTCTTGGGTCTGAGGGTGCCTTGAGGCTGGCAATTTTAGCTGCTTCCTCAGTGCAGCTATGTCATCATCGTTCTTCTTTATTAATGCCTCAATACTTTTAATGTCTTTAGGGTTATGACCCAAGCCAATGATTATGTCTTCTAAAGACTTTATTCTATTATCTTTAGCCTGTGAAGAGGCCTTCTCAATGTGCAATTG
This sequence comes from Pinus albicaulis, assembly GCA_034641835.2. Classification (NCBI taxonomy): domain Eukaryota; kingdom Viridiplantae; phylum Streptophyta; class Pinopsida; order Pinales; family Pinaceae; genus Pinus; species Pinus albicaulis. The sequence goes on along the minus strand of CM076579.1, from coordinate 1,023,334,803 downwards.
TGCAGCTGTGTTATTCAAAGAATCCTGCAGCGTTATAGCTGCCATGGCCTTATTGGTAAGAGTAGAATAGACCATTTCCCCAGTTTGTCCGTGTAGCTCTATTTGGTCCAGAGGATGGATATCCTTTGCCAAAACTTCAAAATTTGCTCTGATGTAATCAGCTGCTGAAGTGGGCTTTGGCACCTTTTCTTTGAAGTGGCTCATCAGCATTTTGCCTTGTGAGAGGTCAAACGCCGACATTAGCCTTTCTTGATTATGGGGAGCCATCTTTATATACTGATCATATACCTTCATTTTTAATGGATCATTCTTTGCTTTAATATTAATGAAGGTTCTTTTAATATCCCCTGTGTCTGTCTTTGGTGGTCTGAAAGAGGATACCTCAGTGCTTAGTTGCTTTTGTAAGGCTTTCCCTTTCTGGCTTATGTTTGTTTCACTTGTTGTGCCAGTTTGCTGACTATCTTCCCTGCCATCATCAAATACTTCATCTATAATCTCTACATCTGGAGGTGGATTTGGTTTCTGTTTCTTGACCTGATGTACCTGTGAGGTTTCTTTTGGAGGAGTGGTGTCTGAAACCAGCCTTTTCTTTCCTATTTCCACATTTAATGGAGTCTGCAAATCTGGAATTTGTGTGTGCTTTGCCTGTGTGGGAGAAACTTGTGATTGTTCAGGTGCTTTGGAAGTTTGTGGTTTCTCCGCCATGACCAAAGTTTCAATGACCTGGATTACAGGTTCCTTCCCTTTACCCTTGGGTTCTGCTGCAACTGATGAACTGCTTTCCTGTAATGCTTGTTGTAGAGTTGCTGCTGAAGAAGTGCCAATGTAGGGTACCTGCACTTGACCATAAGATTCTAGGTCAAAGTTCTTCTCAACATCTTTCATAATTTTATTCATTTTGTCATCTTCACTTTCTTCCTCAACAAGTGTTCCTTCAATCCATTCATCTTGATTGGCATACTGTTCTAGATCAGGAATCTTGTGGTGTATATAAGGGGATGATTTATTCTTTAATCTCTTTTCACAAATAAAACCAACTGGGTCATAAGGAACCCAACGGAAAGATGTTTGGAACTTTTTCTCTAATATATTTTCTGCCTCTCTCTCGGCCTCCCTAGAGTTGCAGATGAAAGGACCTAATTGACTGTTGATCCTTAATTGAGCTTTCTTCTTTACATTACAAAAATGGATCACATCTGAATTGTTCATTTGCCTGAAGTATTCCAAGGCAAAAATCCTCATAGGCACATATCTGGGTAACCTGAATGGACGTAATTCACATCCATAAATCCTGATGACTGTATGGTTTTGATACAAATACCAATCCCCAACTTTATAACTCTTTGACAGTTGCAAGGTCTTTCTAATTTCATTACTGAGTCTCGGGGGAGGAATTCTTGTTAACAAAATTGTTGCAGGATATACAAACTGGTCAATGAATTCAGTGTAGGAATAGGGAGACTCAGAGGAAAAATGAATTATGGGGGACCAAAATATGACTGACCTGGGGTTTCCCTTGGCATCATGTTTTTGAACAGGGAAAGGGAACCTTTCTGACTGATAGTAGATAATGAGATGATAGATGACTGAGGAGTATTTAAAAACTTTTTCAACATCTAGCCTTATGAATTGATCATGGATCTTGTTGGCTATGAAGTAAGCAAAGTCATATTTGATCTCAGGAGGTTGCCCAGGAGTAAAAATGGATAGCAGAGCCAAAGTTATCTCATCTACATATTCACTGGTGTTGAATCCCAGGACAAAAGATATTATATTTACAATGAGCCTTCCCAATGGATTGAAATAGTAAAAACCATAGGGAGGAGACCCTTTTGGCTGATGCTCAGGTAACATGAAAGTTTGACACATGAATTTTAGCTTTTCTGGGGTTAATTGCCTGGTTTTCTCAATCAATCCTTCCATGGAAAATGGTGCTAATTCTTGGTCTGGTTCAAAGTGTAACATGGCATTGATAGCCTGGGGAGTGATGGGAAACATAATACTTTGATCAGGAGCTATTACAGCCCTCCGTGTGGGATCATAGTTTGAATGGCAATAATGGATGATTTCTAGGAAATAAATAACTGAAGGGATGAGATACCTTGGGAGATTGGATTCCCACAACCCTATAAGATCTTGCCCCTTTGAGTATTCGTCTCTGCAGCGACAATAACTCAATAGGGGACTTTCATCAAAATGCAGGTCTTTAATTTGGAAATCTTCATCTATCAAGGGTAAATATTCCAATTCATGGTGGGGAGCATTCAGCGGAGTGATATTCAAAGCTGTCGGGGCCTCCATTTTGGTTCTTGTGGATTCACAATGGAGGTTTTTGGTTTTCCTCGCAGGCCGGACGGGATTTCTAAAATGAAGGAAATTGGCGCAATTCGCTGGTTCAGGGAACAATTATACAGTTTTAAAACCTCTAGGGAAAACTCAGTGATGATTTATAATCACTATTTCAGCGAAAAACAACAAACACAGAGTTTTACTTGCAGTCGGGGTGGGAAAGGATAAATACCTGTTTTTTGAAGGAGGCTGGTTCTTTAACAGGTAACAGGCAATGGCGGAACTGTACTTGAACACGGGCGCAGCGGAATCTTGGAGGAAATCGGTCTATTACAGTGGAAATTCGAAAATCGCAGCGGGGAGCACTGTCGTTTTCAAATAACGAAAATAACAGAAAAACACGAAAAATGGCTTTATTTACAAGTTAAAAGGGTTTTTTATTTTTTCGAGGTGTGACGTCATCGTCGTACGGGCTGACGTATGCAAGGTCGGGCGGTAAGCGGTAAGTGGTAACCCCGCACCGCTTTTGGTCGAGGGTGGTTTAAATCGGGAGGGCAGCGATTCCACAGAATGATCGCCACGTGGACGGTGGACTATTCAAAAACCACCCGTTCCCCATTGGTTAACGTTCTCACAAAGGATGGGTAGCAGGGTTCACGTGGATCGTTGATCTGCGGAGGGTTGATCCGATGCCTGAGGCGATGGGGGAATAAGCGGAGGTTTCAGATGTGGGCCCGTCGGACTTTTAACACTTTTTAACGTTATTTAATCACTCCGGGGGATATCTAATAGGTGGATAAAAGGTTATTAATTAGTCCTGATGACTAATTAATCCCTTATGAAAAGAAAGGGGTTGCGGCGGGGTGTGGTCAAGTGGAATGCCAGGTGGACAATCCACGGTGGCACGAAATTTTTCCGAAGTTTTATTTAAATTTTTGTGTTTAAACATACATATCGCACGTTTAAAGTTTTTTGTATATATATTTTTATTATATGATAAATTAATTAATACAACTAATTCACCATAGGGGCGGGATTAAGGTATAATGTTATATTTTAACCAAAGGGCTTGTAGAAGCGGGTTTTAATGAATATTAGGGAGGTAAATACTTTGGTCAAAACATTATAATAAAGGGGTTTTTGGGGTATATATAAAAAAAGAATTATATACTTAGGATAGGGTTTTTCACTAGGGATTTAGTAAAATAAAGTTAAACATTAATATGGCAAAGGGACAAGGGAACTCAAAACACTTTGCACATCTAAGAAAGTGATAACTTCTGAAGTAAATTGTAATATTTTATCTTCAACACTCAAACTTAGAATAGCAAGTTATCTTAAGGGTTTTTTATGGAATTTTGCATGATTTCCCTAAGTAAAATAGGATTTTACTTAGGATAAAGTTAAAGGTGAATGATTATAATGATGAATTATCTCAAGTACTTAGGTCTTTTTGATCATTAGGCCGAGGGTCCGGTCCCTCCAGAAGTCAAGGAAATTCCTTGAGCCCCTTTGATCTTCAAAAACCTTAGTACTTTGGGGGAAATTAGTAAAACTTTTGAGGGGAAAGTGATAAGGGAGGTTAATGAATTTGACTTTGCTTGCTGTGATTTTCCAGTGTATTTCCTGCTTTATTACTTGTGATGAAAGTAAAGGATCAAAAACATATAGCAGCATCATTCATCAGGTAACACTTTGCAGCACCATCTACCTACCCTATCTACTTAACACTACCATTTTCTCTTCTTTATTAGGGTGCATTTAGACTTGCAAACCCTTATCAATCTTTTATTTTTACATGATAAATCTATCTATTTCTACCCTTATTACATCCAAGGGCTCAGATTGAACTGTTGAGCACCTTTTATTCACTCTACCTATCTACTTATCTGCCAAGATTAAACTGTTTGGTCAGATATTTATTCTCTAATCTATAACATAAAATTGAAATATGACTAAGTCAAGTTTAAACAGTTTGACTTATTCATGAATTGTGGCAAAGGTTTTGACAAGCTGCACACAATTGCTTTATTACAAAAAATGAAATAGTAGTGGCATTTGGATTTGCACACTTTCCTTGGTCTATTTTTTGCTTGGGGTTCATTTCTTTCTCTTTTTTGACCATTTTATTCTTTTTACCCTTTGATTTTTCTTTTAGGGTATACCCTCTTTACATTTTTTAAATTTTTTTATTTTTTGGTTTTTCAAGAATATGGAACACCTTTGCTCAAGAAAGAAGGTTTGAACATATTCCATAATTCAATCAAGACAATCATGAAAGATGAAACCTATTGGTATAGGAGGCTAACAGTATCCAAAGAATGCTGATCTTACTCTTCATGCATACACTGATGCAGATTGGGCTGGAAATGTTGATGATCGGAAAAGCACTAGTGGTAGTGCATTCTATATGGGGCCCCGGTTAGTATCTTGGTTCAGCAAGAAGCAAAGCTCTATTGCCTTATCTATAGCAGAAGAAGAATATGTGGCTGCTGCATCATGTTGCACTCAACTTCTCTGGACGATGCAAACCTTACAAGACTTTCAAATCAAATTTTCACCTCCCATATCCATTATGTGTGATAACAAAAGTGCCATCATTATCTCAAAGAATCTTGTTATGCATTCCAAGACCAAGCATACCTCATCAAGTATCACTTACGTGAACAAGTGCTTTGAAAGGTGATGGAATATGTTGCTTCCAAAGAACAAGTTGTCGATATATTTACCAAAAACTTCACCTGTCAAATGGTTCTAATATCTGCATGTGTATACTAGTCTCTGCCATGCAGAAGATCAGAACTACTTAAATACAGAAGATTAATTAGATACACGGTTTTCCTGAAGGACAGAAAACCGCGTATGGGTAGTTGCTGACAATTTTTTTCTGGGTCAGCATTCTTCAGCACAACTGCGGTATTGTTGGGTATCTCTGGATGCACAAGTTCAGGGGGAGAATTGGTCTTGTGGAAAGAATGCATTGTTGGCATTTTAATTATGGTAGAAGATGCATCATGATCTCAGGGGGAGCATGGTATTATCGGTACATAGGATCTTGGTATTATTGGCCCCACAATATGTATGGCACCGGACCTCAACAGGAACTTGAATTATTATCAACGTTAACCACACAGCTTTTAACATGAACTCCAATTAGATCTGCTCAACCCTTTGCCATTGATGTCAAAGGGGGAGGAAAAGAAAATAAAGGGGCTTCTATAAGACAAACAGAGGAAGAGTATTGCCATCAATGCCAAAGGGGGAGATTGTTGGAAATTTTGTCATTGATGGCAAAGGAATTGGCAGAGAATTGTTTATAAATCTCATGTAAATCCCATGTGTGACTGAGGAATGGTCTCAGTGTCATTGTGCATTTGTTGTTCAAATCTGTGTGGAGGATTGTTGGGTTATCGGTGCAAATAATCTCGTATGTTCTTGATGAGAGTATCGAATTCTATAGCAATTAAGAATCTATGATTGATCATGTCCGTCTGGATCGATTGAAGTTATTATGGATCTGTGGTTAATTATCCAATGCTTGTGAGCACTGTAAAGCATAGCCGTAAGGGTTATGTATGGCGGAGCGATGCGTCGGAGTAGATGGATGAAAGGAATGCCGAAGAACGAGGTTGTAATGTGAAGAAACATTGTGACTGCGCGAAGAGGAGAACCTCTTCCAATAGAACAGGCGGAACCGTGTAGCAGAAGCTAGGTGGAACCCTACATGGAAGAGCGGAACCATGACCAAGTGAACAGTGAAGGAGGTTTCTGGGTTTCATCGCACCACCTTTCAGTGATAGGTGGTATTTCCTGGTTGGGGAGCGATTCCATAGAAACGTTGACATGTAGCAAAAGTGGACCCACGAAAACCGCTATCAAAACGCGCCATCACACATTAACGTTCGACCAAAGATGCCGAGCGATATTATTGAACGCGGTTGATCTGGGAAGGGGTCATCGGAAGGTGTTCATTTGCTTTAGATGCGCGAAAGTTGCCCAAGGTACGGCGTGCCATCGTGCGTTATCATCCGTGCATCTTCAACGAATGATATCCATCGGATCATCTGAAGCCGAGCGATGTGCTCTCCACCGTCGGATGGAAACGATCGTTAGCAATGGGCCCCAGTTTTTTAAATTATATTGATTGGGACTTTTCAAATTAACATTTGCAGGTTTAACCAAGATTTGACGAAAGTGATTGGACCATCATTTTTGAATTTTATTCCAAAGTTGGTGGAACGAATAAACCTGGGGTCGAATTATAAAGGTCTATTTAAAAGCGCTGGTTATTAATATAAAGTTATGTTGCCAAAGGTTGTGAATAATATTTATTATCAAATTCCACGAATTTGATAAATAAAATTCCAATAAAAGAAATAAAACCATCAGCGGCACGTTAATGTTACTTAACCTTGGCTATAGTATTATTTGGCGGAGATAAAGATTACCATTGGGACAATTCGTGCATGGAAGAACGAAGATCGGGATTTCAATTTGGATTGGTTCGACTTTTAATATGAATACCATTAGCGGTTGAGTGGTTTTATACTCATGGTATTGATAAAGGCTAAACTCTATAAGGAGAAGAAGATTACACTACAGAGTGTGAAGGGGTGTTAACAAATAAATCTCTTTAAGAGATATCTGCATATATGATGCACCTATGGATATGATCTAGAAACGATAAATCTTCACGATGATCAGAAAAAGAAATAGACCTAACGGAAGTCTGATGAAGAAATAGAAGAAATATGGTGTATCTGAGGATTTAGGTCTTCTGTATGGAAGAGGAAGTATCCTGCCAGTAGAAGCTAGCGTTAAAATTAGGGGGTTGGAGCTCCCTTCCAGCAGTAGCTGGAGAACGAGAGAAGGTTGTAGCCTTTCTACAGGTGGGTGCCTGCGTGTTGGTATAAGTCTGCACCAACATAAAATTGTAAGAAGTTTTCTCTATAATATATATTGAAGACTGAGATAACAACATCGGTGGTTTTCTCCCGAATTGGGTTTCCACCTTAAATACTGGTGTTCATATGTGTTGCTTATGATTGATGTTTTGTTCTGTTATTTCTGTTCATACTTACTGCTTACTAAACATCTGATGAATGAATGATGGTCTAAGTAAAGACATAATAAGATCTCTGAAATATAAGTTGGATTCAGTAAAGTAGCATATGGTTTTAAGAGAAGGAAAAGGTAAAAGTTTTCAGTCAGCTCTAAATATTGATTCAGACCCCCCCTCTCAGTATTTTTCCCAACACTTGAAAATAGAGTTATATCATCCAAATAGACCACAACTAACTTATCTTTCTCCTCAGAAGGAAATGTCCATTTCTCTTTGAAAGGTCACTCCTGCATTCATCAAACCAAAAGGCATCTTGGCATACATGAATGTCCCCCATGGTGTGGTAAAAGTAGTTTTATCCTGATCTTCTGGGTGTACCAAAATCTGATTGTATCCTAAAAAGCTAGCCAGCATAGACATCCTTTGAGAGCCAACAATATTCTGCAAAACCTGATCCATCTTAGGAAGAGGGTAGTGGTCTTTCAAAGAAGCCTTATTCAAGTTTATGAAATAAATATATATCCTGATCTCTCCACTCTTTTTTCTGACCGGTACCAAGTTAGAAAGCCATTTTGAGAATATTATAGGAACAATAATTTTTTCATCAAAACGCTTCTGAATTTCCTTCTCAATCAGAGGCATGAGAAATGGATTAATCCTTCTCAATTTATATTTGAAAGGTTTCTCATTATCTTTGATAGGAATAGTATGTTGTATAATAGTGGGATCATACTTTTTCAGATCAGCATAACTCCATGCAAAAACATCAACGAACTTGTTCATCATCTCAATATATTTATGTCTCATCTCCATAGAAAGAAAATTGGAAAGCTTTATCATTTTAGGCGTTGCTACTATAAAAAGATTACAAGTCTCTACCTCCTCATCATCAGCCTGCATTCTATGGGATTTCAAAACATCATTTTGGTCAAAAAAAAAATTATAATGGAATAAGACCCGTGGGTATACAATTATTTTTCAGCTACAAAACTTCAGAATTACCCTTAGTTTCAGAAAGCATGTTTTGTTGATCCACTTGTGTGCTTTCAAATTCCTCCTTTAATTCTATGAAATTTTTTACTTATTGATCATCTTCAAACACTTGACAATGGATGATATTATCTGGGATAGCAGGCCTATTCAAAAATCCAATCTCATACTCCTCAGTAGAATGTGTAGGGATGACAAACAAACTTACAAAAAACAGCTAGGGAATCAGCCACTGAGTTTTGATCTCTAGTTTTCACAATAAATGGATATTATTGAAACTTTTCCAACATTTCCATAATCAAATTTCTGTATGCTCTCATCCTCACATCTTTAGTTTGATATGTTCTTTCAACTTGTTTGATTACCAACTCAGAGTCTCCACAAACTGATATCTTTTGGGCACCCAATCTATTCAAATTTTCCAAACCCAAAAAAATAGATTCATATTCAGCCATATTATTTGTATAGTCAATGTTTAGTTTGAAAGAATAAAACTTACTTTCATCATCCAGAGTATTGATCCATATGCCTGCTCAAGTCCCCTCTCTTCCAGTAGATTCATCAAAGTGTAGAAGCCACCAGCCCTCTACTTTTTTCTTCTACAATTTCCTGATTTTCAACTTGTCGATTTTCAATTTCTTGAATTTCTACTTTCCCTTCACTTTCTGCTTCATCAGTTAGCTCATTGAAAAGAATTTCTAATCCTAATTCAGTTTAAATAGCATAAATGGGAAAATTTTGAGGTTTATCCTTGCTGCTTACCATGTAGGCCATCCTAATCTCCCTGTACAATATTTTTTGCTCACCAAAAATAGGAATGGTGGCATATGTCAAATCCATCTGCATGGTGCCTTTGATTTTTTCTGCCCAAGATCTGGATAAGAGCATGCCAAAATTGGGTCGAATAGCTTCCACCACAATATCCATTACCACTGTCTTGGCAAGAACTTGTGTTAGGCTAACAACAACATATTTTCAATCCTATGCATTGGAATCTTTTAGAGTCAAAAGAAAATAAATCCTTTTATGGCCTAGTGATCTCCAAACCCATCCTGTCCATAATCACCTTAGTCATAAGGTTATGAGAAGCTCTTAAATCAAAAATGGCATTGTGTAAGGTCATTTCATGGATACTAAGGAGGTACATGGCATTGTGTGAGGTACTTCTTCATTTTTCTCATTGTTGGCTCGAGGGGTCTTGACCTAGGTTCGAAGGTTAAGGTTTGCTTACAAAACCCTATACTACTGGCCCTTTTGGTAGTGACCTGCTTGCGCAAGCCAAACTCTCACCCGAAGTAGTATGGGAGGGTGTTGGAACTAGGTTTCCGCACCCTGAGAGAGAGTTGGTATTTCAAGAAGGTTTGTGTTCCCAGCCTATCAAGTTCGCACTAAACAAATCTATTCGTAGGCTTATTGACAATATAATCCATAGTATAACAGAGCTATTCTCATGCAGAGATTTAGTAAATACCACTTCATCCATGTGCGCAATACTAATTATCTACATAGAACACTATAATCGTAGTAATTAATAGATCATAGAGACATATACCAGAAACATAGATACTTTCATAGTTCACAACAATTAAATAGATGCTTTTGCAACTTAATCATATAGCCTAGGTTCACATGAATCATAACCAAACAGATCCAGATAGCATCAACTTTCCAACAGTACTTGGCATATATATTAATATCAAAATCCACTTACAATCTCATAATATCGCCCATGCACATAGCCAGTAGGGTTCGCACACAACAGGATTGAGTATCTCCGTAGACACAGCCAGTAGGATTCCTTACCCAAACACCCAACAATAGATCTAACAATTCATGCTTAGCATCAATCTCAATCCTTTTCTACCTTAAGACTCAAAGAGGTTCATCTATTTATATTGACTTAGCCTACGCTTCCAATGGTCTACAAACTGTGGTCCGCGGACTCTTGGTCTACCCTTGACGCATTACATTGCATTCGGGGCTTTAACCCACCCCAAAACCCCTACGCTAGAATAAATAATATAAAAAATATACAAATTTATAAAAAATTCGTAGCTTTTTAGGGGGCCCTGTTCCAACAGTCCCCCAACACAATCTTCTGACTCGTCTCGAGTCACTATGATGGTGGGGTCTCCATCTACGCCTGCAGTAGTTTGACCTCCTCGATCAGTGGGGGCAACACTCCTTCACTATGAGCAATAGTTTTCTGTGCAATATCCACTAGCTTATGCGATGTAAGTCCTTTTATCACCATGGTGACACTCTCTAGAGTCTGGTTCAATTGTTTAACAGCAACATCAATATCCTAGGAGATCTTCATGGCCTCATCAGCCCATGGTTTCAGATGGTCACTGAGAGTCTTCTTATTCTGGCGGAGTTCGTCGATATTGTCTCGAAGAGCATGGCTAGTCTGTAGTCACGCTAATTGTTGAGCAGGAAACCAGAGTAGGAATCGTGGCTTCAATTTGCTCAAACGCTCCTTCCTTCTATCGTAGGTCTTGGTTGATTTCTTGTAGGATGGTATCGTGCTATACCTTGTTCCACAACTGCATGGTTGTATCCAGCAATTGGGCACCCTGAGCAATCTGTCCTGTAATTACATGTGTAGCTACGGTAACCAGCGCAGCTTGCTAGGCCTGTAACTCTAGCAATGTATTTGGCTGTAGCTTAGCCTGCAGATCTACGATCTACTGCTCCATTTGTGTCTTTACCACCTGAATCTCCATCCTGGAGAACTTCAAGGCTATCACCAACCCCTCAATATTCACCTAGGGGGTCGCTGTGGCTAGCATATTTTCTGTAACATCCATGCAGAGTCTGTTAATTAAGTTTTCTAGCTCCATTTATTGTGTTGTAGTGAGGGTACATGCAGCCTATACTTGGGAAACTTCAGTGTTCTTCTCGTCAATTCTCTACTCAGGTACACTGAGCCGCTGGTGTACTTGATGGTCCCGGTTGAATTTCCTCAAACAAGGAGGTGTGGAGAACTTGTAATGCTTCATGAGGCAACTTGGCCAGATTCAGTTGTACTTCTATGCACAGCTGGACCTGCACTCCTAAGTTGGGTGGACTTATTGCGAGGGCTACACCGGGCAAGGAATAGAGCTCACAATTGCTGCACTGCTAGTGGCCCAGGGTGTTCATACCTGAATCATACTAGTTTGAAGCATGTTTGTCTTCAGCTATAGAGCTCAAAGCTCGACCTGAAGGGTATCAACCATAGCTCGTTGCTACTCCTCTTGAGCCAACCATTTTTGCTCCACAGGCAATGTAACTGCATCTGTGATTTGCTCGCAGTCCCCTTCAGTGAGTGTGACCGCTTCGTCATGCGCAGGTCATTGGGAGCGTTGCTTCTTTCGTGGCCCCTTAGCAAGGTCAGTTGTCTGCTTTGTTCCTCGAGGGGATTCAACACCTCCCACCTCCTATCCTTTAGTATCAAGATTCTGCTGCACATATTTATGTACTAAAGCATTCATGACTTTCCCTATACTCTTACTGGGCTGTGACCCCTTCTGTGATGTAGCTCCCGCGGCCTTCCTTATACCCTTGCTCGGTCCTCTAGTATCCTTGGCAGTGACAGGTAGGATTAATTTCATTGTGCTTATGCCTATGTTTCCCTTTGCACCTGTTGTGAAGCCAAGCTTCTAGTGAGGAGGCTAAAGCGCAATTACATTGTCAATTTCTTCATCCGTAACCATATAAGGAGAGAAACCCATGCAGAATCCTTGCGGTCTTGAATTTGGATGCTATGCATAGTTACCTGGAAGGCCTCAATGCTCTTGTACCTATCATATACTGTGGGAGACAAGTGCGGTTGGGAATTGATGGCTGCTACCAAGATGCTATGGAAGAGGACCTAGAAGGCTTGGTTTTCCTCGATGCACTACGCATCCTTAAAGTCCCACATGTTCACATAACAAGCCCTTTCACACATGTCTTGGGTGAGCTCAGGGAGTATTGATTCCTCAGGTGCTTCCCAGGCGACCAACACTATGAGAAGCAGCAGCTAGGAATAAAAAAAGGCTTGTCCTTGCTCCTGGGATTCTCAGAAATTGGCCAAAAACTCATCGCACAAGTACTGGGCCTAGTTGAAGCATACCCCTTTTCAGAATTGGCTTTCTAACTAAATTATGTATGGAGGAATAGAGGTGACCTAGAATTTTCTCATCATCTTACACGCCAACAACATGGTGCCCAACTGCATACCTTGGTCACTGATGGATTTGATTATGAAGCCTCGAGTATTCTGCTCCACATGGTAGGTTTTGCACACGTATTCAACAATCTCCCCCTCATACTTCTTTCCAACACGCTCCAAAGGGTTTGGTCCATTCATGGGAAGACCAGTAATTTGATGAACAAGCACAACATCGATGGGCATTCTATCCTGGATCCACAAGAAACCATCATGGACCAAGGCAAGCAATTGATGTACTAGACGGTCCGTGATATTGTAGTGGCCGAAGTGTGGCATCCTCAGCAGGTTTAGGAGCCCGGACCCGGCCAATCAACGCACCCAATGCATGGGGACAATATTTATCCCGTTGCCTTCCTGAACTCTGTCAAGGTATAACTCAGGTGCCAGCTCAAGGAAGGCCTCCAAATTGGAAAAGTTGTGATCGTCAAATTTTATCTCATGTAGACTTCCAAAAGGTTCGCCAATGATGGGGACCTCTCTTGGGGTCAGTGGCATCTGCAGGTAGGTGATCAGGATGTCGAGGTTCTTCGGCATGCGTGTTGAGGGCCTACACGGCTGAACGAAGGGAGCTAACTAGTTGATCAGTGTGGCGGTCTAGGCATCTTCCTAAGTAGAGCGTGCCCATGGCATCGCTCGTGGGGATTTTACATTCCTCGATGAAGTACGGGGCTTCACCCCAACCCATTTTGTGGGATTTCTTGAGCCTTGGGCTTTTTCCTTTCCTTTACTTATGGTTTGGCTCGGTGTGGAGAGGACCTCTTTGACCTCGGACTCAATCTCCACCACTTCCTCAGTTTCTTGTCCCACTGAGGTCATTGGTACCAAGGGTTCAGCAGGATTAGTGGCCATCATTTTGGCGTGAAAAATGAATCCCAACCCTGGGTGGCTACTGTCAGAGGGAGTAGATTGCTCAAACATGAAAGGGATGCTACAGGCACAGAAATTATTACAGCACAAATTCCTCAAGGACAAACACACCAAGTACAAGTGATACAGAACCCTTGTCTGATCTATCCTGCTCCTTTTATAGCCTTTGTGATCGACCAACGGTTGGGTAAACTTCACTTGGAACTTACCATCAAGTAAATGGTAAAAAATCTCCAAAAATCACCTCATTAAATGCCAGCCACCCGCTCCCTTCAATGGTAAATTTTTCCTTTTACATGATTTTACTATTCCAACGACTAGTTTTCACACCTCCTGTGCATGAAGTGCACCCCTGCACTCCTAGCAGAATTCCCGTACGCCCATCATACGTTTGTGTGGCCAGCCCACCTGTTGCATTCCAAGTCGATTCCTACGCCTCCGACGGATCCCTCTTGGCTTAGAATTCACTAGCCATAACCTATGTATATCATGGTACCTTATGTTCGTACCTTCCTTGGTGGGCGTAGCCCATTTTATACAACTACTCCAGCCATATATTCATTTAATTGGATATGGTTTGAGCCGGCTTCCATTGACATAGCCGGGTAGCATATCGCCGTGCAGGGTGGCTAATTGAACAACCTCACCATCCGTGATTTCTTTAACTGCATAGGGCCCTAGCTAGTGTTGTTAGAACTTCCTCGGGTGTCTCACAAACTGGCTATCATACAGTAGCACTAAGTCACCCTCCTCAAAGGACTTTTGTCGGATATGTTGATCATGCCATGCCTTATCCTTAGCCTTCTAAATTTGTTGATGGAAATTATAAATGAAACGATCTTCCTTCAAATCCACAATCTGTGCTAACCACTCCTCTATGATATCAGGTTCTACCATATTCGTAAAGGCTGCCATGCCCAGACTAGGAACAATATATTCCATGGACATAATGGCCTCCTTGCCATAAACCATATGAAACGGTGTTTTCCCTGTCAACTTCTTATAGGTGGTTTGGTAGGCCCACAGAACAGATGGGATGCGCATGTCCCAGTCGCTGCGATCGGTGTTACAAACCTTGGTCAGTGCGTGCTCCAAGACCTTATTAAAAGCTTCGACCACTCCATTTTCCCGAGGATGATACGGATTGCTTTTTGCATGATGGATCCAAAATTCTTCCGTCAAGGCCTGTATTGTTTCATTGAAAAAGTGCATAACTATATCGCTCATCAGGATTTTTGGACATCCAAATCTGGTCAAAATATGCTCAAAGATGAAGTGCAGAGTGGTATCTACAGTGAAATCCTTTACCGCTTGTGCCTCAGCTCACCTAGTTACATAATTCTTAACAGTTATAATGTAACACACACCTGTCTTATTTCTAGGTAGGTTGATAGGTCCTACAAAATCGATGGCCCACTTGTCAAATGCTTGCAGGGCCATTTGCAGTTGAAAGGGAATTTCATCCCTGCGGGACGACCTTCCAGTGCGTTGGTAGGTATTGCAGGCCTTACGATAGTCATGAGAGTCACTATGCAGGGTAGGCCACCATAATCCAGCTCTTAAGATCTTTCGTGTTGTTGTGTTCCTTGCATAGTGACCTCCTGCTACCCCATCATGGGCTTCTGCCAAGATAGCATGTTGTTCATGTTCCAAAACGTACCTTCGTGGCACATCAAGTGTTCCCATCTTATAGAGGTGACCTGCAATGATGGTAAAATTCATAGCGCAGGTTACCAACTCTTTCTTCTATTGCACTGAATACTCCACGGGTGCCATGCCTATAGTCAGGAACTGAATGATGTCCGTGAAGTTTGCATCAACTACCTTAATAGCAAACAGTTGCGCAACAGGAAATCCTTCTTCCAGGTTGGTTGGTTCCTCACCAGTATCAATTCAGGACAAGTGATCTAGCCCCGCATTCAACTTCCCTGGCTTGACAATGATCTCAAAGTCATATTCCTGAAACAATAGTAGCCATCGAAATATTCCCACCCCCAAACACAGGCTTATTCTCTAGGTAATTCAAAGCTAAATGATCTGTAAACATTTTGAAGTGTCCTCCTAACAGATAGTGCTAATACTTCTGTAATGCATATACCTTTTCCAAGCCCTCCCATTCCATGGTAGAGTAGTTGTGCTTTGCACTAGAGAGTTTCCTACTAGAAAATGTAACCGGATGATCAATTTCTCCATCTCCAGGCTGCGTAAGGACTGCTCCTAGGGTGATTCCTAAGGCATCGACGTGAACATGGAACACCTTTTCCCAATCAGGAAAAATGAGGATAGGCATAGAGACCATATTTTCCTTGAGTAGCTTGAAGCTCTTCTGACACTCGTCATCCCAAAAAAATGAAACATCCTTCTTAAGTAGCTTCTCCATAGGCACTGTGATCAGCACATTCCCCTGAATAAACTTCTTGTAGTAGCCTGTGTGTCCGAGGATTGAACGCAACTACTTCTTAGTTGTAGTTACTGCGAGATTTATAATTACAATAACTTTTGCAGGGTCAACCATCAACCCTTGTCAGCACACTATATGTCCGAGTGAGCAAGATTCCGAAGGGTATATAGAAGATACACTTCTTGATATTAAGGGAAATTTTGTGCTTCCTACTTGCATCCAACATCATGAGCATGTTTTAAAACTGTTTTTTTACTAAGCCGAAGATAGTCCAATCATCAAAGTAAACTTCCAAAAATTTGTGGATGAACTCTTTGAACACGACGGCCACTACTCATGAAAAGACAGCAGGGGCATTCTTGAATCCAAATGACATCACTGTATACTGGAAGGATCCCCATTCAGTGGCAAACGTAGTCTTGCTGTGATCTTCAGGTGTGATTCGGATTTGATGGTACCCTGAGAACCCATCCGTGAATGAGTATGCTTCCTGCCCTCCTATGCTATCAAGGATTTTGTCTGAGAACGGTGTGGGAAAGGGATCATGCACACAATAATCATTCAATTTGTGCAGGTCCACCCAGATTCGTATCTCTCCCTTCGTCTTTTTCTCTTGAACCACCATAGGGCTTACCCAATCCAACTGTTCGACCGGTTCGATGATATGCGCGACGAGAATTTTATGGATTTCTTCCTTAACCTTTTGGTTATACTTAGGATTTAGATGATACAGCCGCTATTTGACAGGGTGTGCATCTAGTTTGAGCGTGATGCACATGACCCCTAGGTCCCTTGTGATCCCCTTAAGTTCTGAGAACTTTTTCAGGAATAAGCCCTAGTATTCCATGAGCAGTTCGGCAACCTTTATTACTATATCATCATCCCAATAATCCCCAATTTTGGCCAGCTTGGGCTTCTCTTCTGTACCAATGTTGACTTCTCGCAGCTTCATAGGCTACGTAACGTCCACAGTGGAGGTCCTACAACTGTGCGTTTTTCCTCTGATTCTAGGATAGAGAAATTACACGGATCCTCATCGAATTCTTCTAAGATTATATTGCGGCAGTTGGCAATATCCTACATCTATGTTTCCCATCTCGGTACCCCAATTTCTCTGTAGTGGTGTGATTCATCAAAAATGAAGGTATCTATATCCCGCAGAGCTTCATCAAGCACCTCTGTTCCCCCTGTTAGCCCGAATGTCCCTACAAATTCATCTTTTAATGTTTCGCAGTGGTGGGTGCACTGATGTAGCTCCACATCTAAGTACCATGTGGTGGGAATTGGTCCCAAGGCATGAAAAAACAGGTGAACCCATTCTTCTGTAGTCCGGTCCCACCATTTTTCCATCCAAGCGAACAGATGCTCCCACGAGTCTCCAGGGCCAAAGAATGTTTTTACGTTCAAGTGGGTCGGAGGTTCGAATCGCAAGATCATCATATCCTGACATTCTTCCCAATCCTGAAATGCCCCCTTATGTGTATCGCACGACCTCATAGGTGTTGTGCGCATGGCTAGATTAAGGTCCCATAACCTTCTCTCCCGCAGAACCTCAGCCTCAAATGTTCATAAAAACTTCGTGATACTACTAGAGCCATCAAAGTAGGGCAATTCTCTTACCTCAGAGGAGATGCATTGGAATTCCTTTGTGATCCTAAGACATCGTAGCGTAGATACATCATGTAATCGGTTCAGCCAGTTTTCTATTTCCCCGTCGGAGTCCAAGAAACACTTGCTATCCTTTTCCCAGTAGAGTACACCATCGGTTGTGGGGTTGATCCAATATTTGTCCTGCACAATTAACTTATAAATATGATCCACATATTCTTCTTCACGCACTGGCTCCGTATACCGTTCTCCTTCTATAGGTTCTAATGTTACTATCACCCGTGTACCTTCGTTTTCAAATACCATGCTTCTTTTCTTCAAATTGATCATACCTCCGATGCCGATGGCCTAGTCCAATCCTAGGAGCGCAGGATACGAGTCCGCACATTCTACAATCTGAATGACCTCAAAGTCAGCCTGAACCTTAACTCCTATGATATCTACCATGATCTTTAAAAATCTCCCCAACAGTATGATCTTCTACTGATTAGCCATGCGCAGCTAGATAATGGACCATTCCAGCTTCGTTTATCCCATTCGCTGGCAAGTTTTCTTAGTTAGTACGTTCACATCTGAACCTAGGTCCAAAATAACCTGATCCATATCGTAATCACCAATTTGCGCGGTTAACCGCATTTCCCTACCGGTGCACTTATTATTCTTGTACAGTTTGTGCACATCCTTAACTTCCATGGCTAGGGTTGTTCTTTCTATGCAACTGTCTATCAAAGCTTGGAGGCTTTCTACAGCCCTTTGGTTATGCAATAGCTTCATACATGCCTATAGAAATGGTTTGACCTCATCATCTACTTTGAGGCTCACAGGGGCTTGAGGAGGAGATGTCTCATCCTTAGCAAAGTCTTGGTGAGCTGCGAAAAAGGTCTCCTTTTCCTTCTGTAAGTCCAAACCTTCTTGTTTAGTGGCTTCTTTTCAAATAAGAGGCTCTCCCTCAGCTTTCTCCACGGCTCCTCCGGCATGTTGTGTGTTATAATATTAACACTTGGTCCTTCATCTCGAGGTTCTGCCTTGACACTTTGTACATTCTGTGTAGGTGTCTGTTGCTTCTCCTGCATCTTGGCTATCAGAATCAGGTGATCTTCAATCACATGATCCAGCTGTCTACAATATCTGTAGGATTGTCTCACAGGGTTTGTGCAGTCCCTTGAAAAGTTCCCTATTTCTCTGCAGTTATAGAAAATAATTTTTCCTCTCCCCCTACCTGTGCTTCCACCTTGGACCCCTCCCCTAACCCTGGCTGGGGAGCCACCGATACTTGAGGGGGATCTTCGTGAAGAAGGGTCTGATTGTACCCTATATAGTTGTCCTCTAACTATCATCAGATCATAGGTCCGACAATTCTTCTCATTATGTCTTACAAATCTACAAAACTTGCACCATTGTTGCTTCAATTCTGGGACATATGCGCCAAGGAGGTGGTAGTGGTTGGTATCATGCAGCCCAGCAATGTGACAATCATCACACCACAACACCGGCCCACTGGGTCCCGTAGCTTCCCTAGGATGCAATCGGCTAGGTCCCCCAGCCTGCATGTAGTTTGCTAGTAGTGGAAAATTATCCTTGGTGTGGCCATTCACCCTGCATCGTATGCACCACCTGCCAGGGCTAGCCTCTGTTCCTCATTCCTTCCACATATTCTAGATCTCCATGTGCATTTCCTCTAGCTTTCCTTGTATTTTTTGTACTCCTAACTGGGTATTGTCTCTTGGTGCAGCTTCCAGCTTCATAGAAATCTCCAAGGCCTTTTCCTGTGATTTAATGGCTTTATAACCCATTGCATTAGGGGAATTTTGATGTCTAAAATGGGCCTCATAAGAAAAATGTACAACAAAAAAAAAATTATAAGAACCAATAGGATTCAAGATGATGATGTCAACCATGGGGGATGATTCACCATTTTTTAAATAAAAGGGTAAAAATATTAAAAAATAATAAAATAATAAAACTACTTTTTCAACTCGTATTTTCAACTTATCTCCCAAAATTTTTACTCAAATTTCGAGCGGTAGTACTCATTGGATGCGAAATTTAATTCCTCATCCAAGGAGTACCCATGTTGCATACTTCCGATGAACTCTACTACACAAAAAATGAGAAATACATAAAAAACGTGATTGTAATCACGTTTTTTAATTTATTTCTCATTTTTCGTGTAGTAGGACCCATCGAAAGTATGCAACATGGGTACTCCTTGGATGGGGAATTAAATTCTACATCCAACGAGTACTCTCGCTCGAAATTTGAGTAAAAACTTTGGGAGATAAGTTGAAAATATGAATTGAAAAAGTAGTTTTTTCATTTTTCCCTCTAAAATTTGATGATGTCATCAAATCTTATTAGATTTTTTCCACTATTATTTTATAATTTCCTTAGGAGGCCCATTTTAGACCTCTAAATTTCTCAATGGCACGCGCAGGGAAGTAACATATAAATGAACTAATTGCAGTCAGTCTGTCATCATACATAAATCCTCTTCTACCACTTTCTAACCATCGTCACCTTTCCCATATTGCACTGCATGGTCCTTACTTGAAATATTTCATATCATTCACTATTTGAGAGTAGGACTTAGGCTTCTTGAACTATTGTTTCAAGGCATTCTTAATCTCTTCAATGGTCACAATCGCATGCTAAAATATGTATCCCATATACCAGTCCAAGGCTTTCCCTTCAAAGGAAAGGGATAGCTGCGCCCTTTTCATAGCATCGCTGGCCACGTTTTGTGCAGTCCACACCGATCCTGCAACAAACTAGAACTGATCCATGTCTTCATCCCCTACGCCCTTAAATGTATGTAGCTTCATGTGTGAGGCCATCTCATCTTCTAGTGGGGGAGGAGGTACGGGTGAATTCTTACCCCTGTGCTGGCTCTACGGTGGTGTATTTGGAGGTTCTTATGTAGTTGAATCCCTTACTGGACTATAGATAGATCTGTATCCTTCTTGGTTAGTTCTGTAGTACTTACCACTGCGATTCTCTTTCACTGTGAATTCCTGAACTTGCTTTTCGAACCACTTGTCGATATCTTTCTACTCAGGTCTCCAATGTGTTCTTGGCATTACCCGATCCCTCTCTCAAAATGCTCCCAGTCCCAACAACGGAACCATTTTTTGGCTTGAGGGGTATTGACCCAAGTTCAGAGGTTAAGGTTTGCCAACAAACCCCTATACTACTGGCCCTTTCGGTAGTGACTTGCTTGCACAGGCCAAAGTCTCACCCGAAGAAGTATGGGAGAGTGTTGGAACTAGGTTTCTACACCCTGAGAGAGATTAGGTAAGTCAAGCAGGCCTGCATTCTGTTAGACTCCTATACCAATAGGTGTCATTTTTCATGATTGTCTTATTGAACTATGCAATATGTTCAAACATTTTCTTGTGCAAAGGTGTTCCATATTCTTAAAAAAATCAAAAAATTTAAAAAATGTAAAGAGGGTATACCCTAAAGAAAAATCAAAGGGTGAAAAGAATAAAATGGTCAAAAAAGTGAAAGAAATGAACCCCAAAAAAAAATAGACCAGGAAAGTGTGCAAGTCCAAATGCCACTACTATTTCATTTTTTGTAAATAAGTAATTGTGTGCAGCTTGTTAAACTTTGCCACAATTTATGAAGAGTCAAACTGTATAAACTTGACTCATTCATTTTTCAATTTCATGTTGTAGAATAGAGAATAAAAATCTGACCAAACAGTTTAATCTTGGCAGATAAGTAGATAGGTAGAGTTAATAAAAGGTGCTCAGGTTAAATACAGAAGCCTGGATATGGCTCAAATGTAGAAACTGAATGTTTGCCATGTAAAGAAAAGAATTAGAATGAAAAAAAAAAGTTTTCTGATCCCAAATTTTCCCTAATAAAGAAGAGAAAATGGTAGGGTAAAGTAAGTAAGGTAGGTAGATGTTGTTGCAGAATTAGATGTGATGAATGATGGTTTTAAATGTTTGTAATCTTTTACTTTCATCACCAAGTGAAAATGCAGAACATTACATTGGCAGAATTTCAGAGCAAAGCAAAGTCAAAATCATTAACTTCCCATCTCACTTTTTCCCTAAAGATTTTACTAATTTCCCCTTAAGTGCTAAGGAATTTGAAGATTAAAGGGGCTCAAGGCATTTCCTTGACTTTTGGAGGGACCGGACCCTCGGCCCAATGATTGGAGAAAACCTTAGTATTTAAAAATATTCATCATACTCATTCACTCATAAAAATCTTTTCCTAAGTAAAATTTCATTTTACTTAGGAAATAACATGCAATAATCCATAAAAGCCCTCAAAATCACTTTTTATTCTAAGCTTAAGTGATGAAAGTATTATAATGCAAATTACTTTGAAAATTCCTCACTTTCTTGGTTATATTTAAAGTGTTTTGAGTTTACCTTGTCCTTTGTCATATTAACTCTAATTTATCTATTAAATCCCTATTGAAAATACCTTATCCTATTATCTATAACTCACTTTTATAATAATATCCCCCAAAAAAAAACCCTCTTATTATAAGTTTTAGCCAAAGTTAATTAAATCATACATGATTAAATAAAAATCCCACATTACAAACCCTTTGGCTAAAATATATCCGTATATATTAACTCCGCCCCCTATGGTAAATGAATTTCATTGATTTATTACCATATAATAAAAAATATTTGAAAAAAGGTTTAAACATGTTTTTTATATGTTTTAAACGAAAAAAATAAAAAAACCTGAAGACTTTAAACCATCCGTAACCCCAACCCTTTATAAACCAACGAAGAGATTAATTAATCATCAGGATTAATTAATAATCTTAATCCAGCCAATCAAACGCCTCCCGAAATGGTTAATTACCGTTAATTATTTTGGGCCCACCTTTTAACTCCCCCGCCAACTTCACATCGTGTCAACCATTGGATCGCTCCATCAGAGATCCACGGCCCATATTCATTCCACTACCCATCCATCGTTCGATAAATAGCTCGCGAAATCAAAGCAATTTTTAAATAGTGCCCAGGCCATGTGTCTTTCAATCTATGGAATCGCTGCTGGTTCGCATAAAACTGCTTTCCCTCAAAGGTGGTGCAGAATAAACCTCTTACCACCATTCCCCCGTGACGTGTCCATTGTACAGCCTGACGTCATATATTAAAATAATAAAATATTCCCCCCGTTTGACTTTGTAAATAAAACAAAAGAATCGCGCATTTTTCATTATTCTGTGTACTGAAAGCAACTGTGCCCTCCATACTGAGAAATTCAAAAAATCTACTGTCAACTGCTATTTAACCGAATTTTGCTGAAGACTTCTGCCAGTCCAGCTTCCCAGCGACCATCCGCAGTCAACTTGTACCTATTAAAACACTGCCATTTCCCATAAACAGGTATTTATTCTGATTTCTTGTTGGACTTTGTTAAAAACCCTCGCTCAAGTTTTAATTTCGCAATACAGTCTAAAAAAACTTCAAAGTGATATATTTTAGTTCTCAGAACTATAATTATACTCTCAGAACCTGAAATTGTGCTCCATTTTCATAAAAACCCTCGAAATTCTTTTTTTGAATCCACAAGAACCAAAAATGGAAGTCTCGGTGGCTTTAAATGTTTCTCCATTGAACGCCCCTCATAGAGAATTGGAATATTTGCCATTAGTGGATAAAGATTTTCAGATCAAAGACTTAGTTTTCAGTGAAAGCCCCCTTCGAATTCATTGTCGCTGCAGAGATAATTATTTGAAGGGCTTGGACGTTATTGGATTATGGGAATCTAATTTCCCAAGATACCTTTTACCCTCAGTCCATATCTTTCCTGAAATTATCCATTAATTCCATGCTAATTATGATCCAATTCAAAGAGCAGTTTTATCCCCAAACCAGAACGTCCTTTTCCCTATTATTGCTCAGTCTATCAATGATATGCTCAATTTTGAACCTGGTCAAAACCTCACTTCCTTTTCCATTGGAGAATTTCTTGAAAAATCTACCCAGTTGTCCCCTGAAGAGGTAAAACGCATCTGTCAGACTTTTATGTTACCTGAACATCAGCCCAAGGACCCACCTCCCTATGCTAATTCCTTTTTTACTGAAATGGGCCAGATCATTCTGAGTATGATTTCTTCTATCATGGGCTTTAATACTAGTGAGTATGTTGATGAGTTAACTCTAGTATTATTTTCTATCTTCACTCCTGGACAGCCTCCTGCTGTCAAATATGACTTTGCATCTTACATAGCCAAAAAAATCCATGATCAATTCATGAAATTAGAAAATGAGAAAGTATTCAAATATTCCTCTTTCATCTATCACCTCATGATATATTACTGGTCTGAAAACTTTCCTTTCCATGTTCAAAAGCTCAATGTCCAAGGAAATCCCAGGTCTGTTATATTTTGTTCAGCCATCACCCATAATTCTAGAGATTCTCCTTATTCCTATAATGAATTCATTGATCTGTTTGTACAACCTGCAACTACTTTGTTAACAGGAGTTCCTCTTCCAAGACTCAGCAATGAAATTAGGAAAACTCTGCAACTCTCAAAACACTACAAAATTGGTGATTGGTACTTGTACCAAAATTATACAGATGTCAGAATATATGGATGTGAATTATGTCCATTCAAATTACCAAAGTATGTGCCTATGAGACTTTTTGCTTTAGAGTACTTCAGGAAAATGAATAACTCTGATATTATTCATTTTTGTAATGCAAAGAAGAAAGCCCAACTCCGAATCAAACGTCAATTAGGTCCATTTATATGCAATTCTAGGGATGCTGGACAAGAAGCTGAAAGAATACTAGAAGACCGTTTCAGATTGCAAAAGAGTTTCTACTAGGCCCCTTATGACCCATTCAGTTTCATTTGTGACAAAAGAATGAAAAATAAATCTGCACCTTACATCCATCATAGGATTCTAGAAATTGAACAATATGCTAATAAAGATGAATGGGTGGAGGGAACAATAATTGAACAGGATAGTGAAGAAGTCAATATGGACAATGTAATGAAAGATCTTGGAAAAATGCTTGACCTAGAATTTTTTGGGAAAGTGCAGGTACCGGACATTGGTCCTTCTTCAACAGGGAATTTTCAACAGGAATTACAGGAAAACATACCATCAATTGCAGTTGAATCCAAAGGAAAAGAGAAAGAGTCTGAAATACAAGTGATTGAAACATTCAAAATGACAGAACAACCTCAAACTTCCAAAGGACAAGATCAAGTACAGGTTTCTTCTTTTCAAACTAATCCAATAGAAATGCCAAACTTACAAAATCCACTTAATATTGAAAAGGGAAAGAAAAGAGAAGCTGAAGGTCCTACTCCTCCCAAGGAATTTTGAAAACAGACTCAGGCTAAAAGGCAGAAATTGAACCCACTTCCAAAAGTTGAATCATTTGAAGAAATCATTGATATTCCAGAAAGAGAAGATAGTCAGCAAACAAGTTCAGTTAGTGGTACATGCTCTGATCTTCAAGGAAAGACAATACACAGGTAGTTGAGTATATAAATATCTTCTTTTAAACCTCCAATGAAAGATGCAGAAGACATAAAAAATACATTTATCAATATAAAAGCAAGGAATGATCCACTAAGGGTCCAGGTGTATAATCAGTATCTTAAAATGGCTCCAAAAAATCAAGAGAGATTGATGTCAGCTTTTGACATTCAACAAGGGAAAATGTTAATGAGCCAGTTCAAATCTAAAGTGCCAAAACCACAGAGAGCAGCTGATTACGTCAGGACCAATTTTGAGGTCCTAGAAAAAGATATTCATCCATTAGATCAAATTGAATTACACAAGCAGACTGGAGAAATGATCTATTCCACCCTTACTGACAAAGCAATGGCAGCTCATAAATTACAAGATTCTTTGAATAATACAAATACCCAGTTGCAGATTAAGAAAGCTTCTTCCTAAGCAAAGGATAATAGGATAAATTCTTTGGAGGAAATAATTATCAGTTTGGGTCATAATCCAAAGGATGTTAAGGGTATTGAAGCATTGATTAAAAATAAAGATGATGATATTGCTGCATTAAGGAAACAATTGAAACTACCAGCTTCAAGGCACCCTCAGACTGAAGAAGTAATGACAGAAAATTCAGAAGAAGAGGTGATGGACTTACTTCTAAAAATGAATGAACGACTTGCTGAAACAGAAAAAGAACTTGAGCAAGCATTAAAAGATAAAGAGTTCATTAGTCCAGCAACTACAGCACAGGCAGCCACAGGAACAGGTACATCAATCATAGGTCAACAAGCAGAGCTAACACAGGTGAACACTTCTGGTAAGGGTTCTGATGAATTAATCAAAGAAATGAATGAATTAAAAATGCAAGTGACAGAACTCCAAAGCTTAAGGCTTCAGCTTTCTACTCTGGAAAATAAATATGATCAATCAAAAATAAGTATTGCTGAGAAGACAAGAGAAATAAAAAAACTAGAAAAATCAGTTAAAACATTGGAAAAGGATCTTACAATGGAAAGACCTTTAAGTGAATTAAAATAAATTCTTTGGTATAACATTATTCAATCAATAAAGAACGTTTGGTCTTCTATTCAAATAATATATGAACAGCATGATTTAGTCAGATGCGCTCTGGAAGAAATTGAGAAAGTAAGGGAAGAGTTAGGGAATATGCCAGAAGAAGCCAATAGGATTATTAATTTTTTGAATACTCAGAATAAGCAACAACTTGCAGAATTGGGAATTCAGGACAGAACAGGAACCATCTTGGAAATCAAAAGAGTTTTTACCAAAAGGACTCTTATGCAAAATCTTGAAAGAAGGTGTTCAGACATGCAGCAAGAAATTTTTGCCTTCAGAGAAAGTTTTGATGTTATGTTAAATAAAGGTTTGCCCAGTCCGGTTACTGAAGAAGATAAATTAATGGATTTGGAAATTTTTGTTAAGAAAATAAACAAACAGGTTGATGATCAAGCCAGTTCTTCAACCAGTACAGCAGAAGGAACATTGCCAACAGGGAAAAGTCTTTATGAAAAATTGGAGAGTTTATTTTATCTTGAACATGAAATAAAACATTTGTTTCCATATCAGCCTAATTTTTTCAAATACACTGAAGCTGATGAAACATTGAGAAAATTACAAAGGACTAGAGTGGCAGAAGTTAAATGGTGGGATGAGATGATGGAACTTTTATAAAATTTATCCTTGGGTAAAAATTTTGCCTATTTTACTGAGGTATATCTTGATAAAGGATAAATAGGTGAATAAAGGTCAAAGAGTATCAGTTCAATAGTTAAAGTGTATCAGTAAGAATAAAAGAGTATCAGACAAGCAAGGCAGTCAGAAAAGAATTACTCAAGAAGACAACAACGAGCTAAAACAAAGGAACTGCTTCCAGCACATTCTAAAAAAGAGGAGACAACACACAACATCAACTGATTTATCCTATTTACGAGACCATATGTCTCTATTTTTATTGTAACCTATTCATTAGTCACCCTATATTATATCTCTTTTGTTATGAGATATTTTAAATAATCTTTTGTATAAATAAGCCCTCAATCGAATGAGTGAGGGTGGATTCTACTACTTTGCTGTAACATTGAATTTTTGGAATAAAAGTGCTTTGGAGAAATTTCTTTGTGGCTTGCTGGATGATGAATTGAAGCTCAAGACTTTTTGCAGGATTCATGTGTCAGACTACAGTTCAATAAGTCATTTCTATCCTGTGTTTTAAGTTTTATATATGTTTACTATATCACTATGTTTCATTTTTGAATAATTAACAAAAAAGGATTAAATCAGAAATTGCTTAAGTGTACTCTGATTTCAATTGTTATTATTCTAAATGTTTTCTTCTAAACTGGTTATAAACAAAGAATTCTTAATTGCTCTTGTTTCGCTGGTTTAAACATTTTGATTACTATAGTAAAGAATTCTTAACTTCTCTTTATTTGTAATCATTCACTTTCTTTCTTTGAACATGTTGAAAGATTCTTAATTGCCTTTCATCCCTTCAAAATCCATTCCATTCACTTTAATATCTAAAATGGTTCTCTGTTTGGCTATCTTGCCCTGCAAAGCCATCTTTGGTGTAAAAAATTAATCCAGTAAAGCCATCCTTTCGACTCCATAGCCCAATGGCCTGAAATACTCAATCTTGCCCTTAGTTGGTGGATTCTACCATTTAAATTCAAACAAAACTCTTGGACTTATAACTAGCCTAATATTTTCTAAGAACAAAGCTAAATTTTAAAGAGAGAGCCCTCTTTGGATACAAATTGGCTAGATTCTGTATCTGAAGGTTGGTTTGTGGTTACCTCGGATTTACTTTCCTTTTCCACAACTTCAAGGAAAATCTGAGTAATAACATAGTGGCGACTCCACTGGGGACCTGAATCAATTTTATTGTTACTATTGTTTGCTTATAAGCTATAGACAGAGTCTGAAGATCAGCCAGGTAGCCTTTGAAATGCTTTTGCTCTGCAACTGCATAGTAAATAAATGTTGCTTCAGTATATCTCTGATTTAGCTTATAAACTGAGCTTTAATTTCAAATATTCAATCAGATTCTCTAGTTTAATAAATATTTGAGAAAATTTTAATCAAAAATCTTTAATTTCTTGAAGAATTTGTCGAAGTTGTACTTTCATTTCATTTAAAACAAAAATTAAAAATGAACATTACTAAGAAAACTGGCTTCAGAAAGGATTCGTCATACCAGGTCAAACCCTGACCCTAATCCACCACCGATATTTGAAAATCCAAATCTGATTCCTAGGATTCTTAGAAGACAAGGAAGTCAAGAAAGCTCTGAAAGAGGAAGTCAAGAAAGTTCTAGAAGTTCCAGAACTCTTTCTAGATCACATTCCTGTCCTGTGAAGATTATATATTTTGATGAAATACCTTTTGATGAGTGATTTGAAACATCTTTGTTTGTGAATTTTTCTGAATCTGAATTTTCTAAGCTAGTTCAAGATCCATTATTTCTTGAAGATTTACAATTGAGATTTGTTTCATATCATCTTGACAGACATTTACAAAATTCCATTCAATCTGAACAGTCCTTTGAAGAAACTTCAAACATTTCTGTAATTACTGAAGCTTCCCAAGCTCAGCTACTTTTCCTCAAGCTTCTCAAATCCAAGCCACTCCTTCTACTCCTCCACCCATTCCTTCCAGACCATCATCACCTGTTATTCCATTACACCTTCCAATGGCCAATAGATATGCCCCATTAAGGTTGCCAGGCAACCCTGCTGCTTTGCCTCAAGATTATCAGAGTAAAATCACCCCTTTTGACGATTAAGGTACTTATACTTCTCAACAACACACCAAAAGGATGACTGATTACTTTGAATTTTATGAAATTGACGCTGATGATGTCCGAATGAGAATTTTTGTCCAGAGTCTTACTGGGGAAGTCAGGACATGGTTTAGGGCTCTTGCTCCAAACAGTATTGCTGACTTACCAGCCTTGTATAGGTCATTTTTAAATATATGGGAGAAGAAGAAATACCCTCTTCAAATCCTATCTAACTTTGGAAAATTGAAAAGAGGACCTAATGAAACAGTACAGGATTATATCATTAGATTTAACGAAGCCTACAACGTTGTTCCTCAAAACCTTGGACCCCCTCCGGATTCAGTACTGGTTAAATTCCCTGATAGTTTTGACTCTGACATAGCATATTCACATAGGGAAAGATCCCCCCAAACCCTAGAAGAGATGCAAAGCATAGTGGTTAGTGTGGAATCAAACCTCATAGAAAAACGAGCTAGAGCTAGGGCCGAAAGAAGAATGCCTATGAATGAATAACCTTCAGCTTTTGAAAGAAAACTGGATGCAATCATCAAAGGTATGGAAATATTGGGAGACAGAGTAGAGACAATCGAAAGAAAGTCTTCTGGTGATAATCAAAATGTTGTGAGAAACCCAAACTTTAGAAGAAACCAAAACCAAATACTGGGAAAAATGTCCCTGACCAAAACATCAGGCCACCATTCCAGGAAAATTTTGTTGAAGGTTCAACTTCTGAAGAACCGACCGAGGATGTTGAAATAAATAATGTGACTGAAAAAAAAAATGAACCAGAATTTTTCCTATCTCAAGATGATCAAGAGAATCACATTCTTGAAACATTTCAAACTCATTCAGGAGAAACTTTTGATTTTAAAGAAGGCTATGACACAGCAATTTATGAAGTTCATAAACAATAAAATTTGAGAAGCAGACGAATTGATGTGCCAGAAAATAGCAAAAAGAAAGCTGTAAAACAAAACATCAAAGGTAAAACTAACACTCCTGTACAAATTCTTTCTAGAACAGGTCCTAACCCCACAAATCCAATAATTGAAGATGTGTCTGATAACCAACCAAATAATAAACAAATATCTAATACTTTTCCTCCTGTAGGAAACGTAGAAGAAACAACAGAAGTTAATTCAGAAACACCTTAAACTCATAATCCCATCCATGAAAAAGAGAAAAAGACTGAAGACCCAAAAAATAGAGAAAACCCAACTGTTCAAAACACTAGAGCTCAAAGAGAAAAACCTTTCACTCTAGAGGCTGAAATAGGCAAACTAAAGATAGTTGTTCCCTTATCAGAATTGGCTAAACATGATGTTTATAGGAGCCAAATCAGTAAATCCATTAACATTAACATTACTGGAATGGATGATTCAGTAAATGTTTTAGATGATCAACCCAAACTCCTTTTTGGCCCCGAGGTAAATGGAAAACCAGAAAGTGGAGGAACTCCTCCATTTTATGTGAGCTTGAATGTTCATGACAAAATAATTCATAACGCCATGCTTGATTCTGGAGTGTCCCATAATTTGATGCCAAAATCTGTGATGGAAATATTAAACCTCGATATTACTAGACCATATAAAGATCTGTTTTCTTTTGATTAAAGTCAGGTAACATGTTTAAGTTTGATTAAAGATCTATGTGTTACTTTGGTGCAATACCCTGCGAAATCTGTTCTGATGGATATAGTAGTAGTCGATATTCCTCCCAAATATGGTATGTTTTTGTCCAGATCATGGGGTGCCAAACTCGGAGGATCTATTCAACTAGATATGTCTTATGCTACTATTTCAGTATTTTTTCAGCCTAAAAGACTATACAGAGAGACCTTGATGAAATATTTGGTTAGTAGCCATGAGAAGCCTGAAAACTTCCCTGTTTATTCAGTACATTATGATATGGACTCTTTCATCCTTTATAATGCTGAATTGGACCTTCCTACTGAATTAGAAGCACCAGAAATAGAGACTGCAAATAAACCTACTGTTCAAATTGAAGAAATTTCTGAAAACAAAGAAACACCATACAATCAAGAAATACCAGAAAAAACTAAAAAACTAGCTCCTGTTAAGAAACATGTTAAAACAGTTGATGAAGATTATGAACATGAAATTCTGTGGCATTTAGAATTTGATGGTTCAGTAAATAAGTTAGGAGCAGGAGTTGGAATTTGGATACATAATGTTGAAAATGATCATGCCGAAGGCCATGCTTATAGGTTGAACTTTAGATGCACTAATAATATGGTAGAGTATGAAGCTCTTTTGCTAGGGCTTAAACATGTCAAAAAGTTAGGAGCAATTAGAGTATCAATCATAGGAGACTCTGAGTTAATTATCCAACAGATCAATGGTGAATGTTCAACAAAAGATCCCAGATTGAAACAATACAGAGAAACAGTTGTGGAAATTCTCAACACTTTTCTACAAGCTCAACTTGCCAAGATTCCTAGGAAACAAAATTTGCATGCTCACAGTGTTGCAATGTTCGCTAGCACATGTAAATTACCTTTTGGAACTAATCATCATTTCACAGCTGAGATTAGACATAGACCTGCTATACCGGACAATCTCATGAATTGGAAAGTGTTTGTAAATAATAATCAGATCAATAGTTTTTTGACATTAGAAAATGAGTTCTCTAACAGTAGTATAGATTAAGACACAACAATCAATGAATCTGATCAACTAGATGAACAAGAAACAAATATTTCAGAAGAGACTGCAATTCACTTGCTTCACCCAACCAAATTCACTGAAAAAGATATGCAAGATTTGAAACAAATGGAATTCGATGAGATCATAGAAGATGAATCTGAAATTATTAATCTGAAAGATAATCATTTACCCAAAGGATTAACTCCTTTGGAAGATCTTTTTGACTCAAATGACATTCCACTAAAACCAAAAATGGAACCTTTAAAAGCTGATATTGAAGAAGTCAATTTGGGAACTGAAGGAAATCCCAAGATGGTTAAACTATCTAAATCTCTGCAAGAAGATCAAAAGGTTAAATATGTTGAACTTTTAAAAGAATTCCAGGATGTTTTTTCTTGGAGTTACGAAGATCTGAAGTCATATGATACATCAATAATTCAACATACAATACCTTTAAAACCATATCAAAAACCATTCAAACAGAAACTTAGAAGGATCAACCCTGTTTTATTACCTTCAATTGAGAAAGAAATTAAAAGAATGTATGAAGCAGGAATTATAGCTCCTATTAGGTTCTCTGAATGGGTTTCTAATCTAGTACCAACAAGAAAAAAGACTGGAGAGATTAGACTGTGTGTTGATTTGAGAAATTTGAACAAAGTTTCTTTAAAAGATAACTATCCTTTGCCTAAAATGGACCATATCCTACAAAGGGTAGTAGGATCTTCAAGGATTTCTCTTCTAGATGGATTTTTAGGGTATAACCAGATTCTGGTTCATCCTGATGATCAAGACAAAACATCATTTACAACACCATGGGGTACTTTTAAATATGTTAAGATGCCATTTGGTCTAAAAAACGCAGGGGCAACCTTTCAAAGAGCAATGGATATTGCATTCGCCAAATAAATCCATGATTTTCTGGTTATTTATCTAGATGATTTAACTGTTTTTTCAAAGACAGATCAACAACATTTAGATCATCTAAGACAAGTATTTTTGAAATGCAGAAAGTATGGTATTTCTTTAAATCCGAAAAAATCATTGTTTGGTCTTGAAGAAGGAAAACTCCTAGGTCACATTATTTCTAAAGATGGCATTAGAATTGATCCTGAAATAATACAAGCCATATTGCAGATACCTCATCCTAGGAACATTAAAGAACGTCAAGCTTTCATAGGAAAGATCAATTTTTTGAGAAGATTCATTTCTAGTTTAGCTGAATTACTTAGACTACTTACTAACATGTTAAAAAAGGATTCGAGTATTGACTGGACCGTAGAAGCCAAGCAATCATTTGAAGAAATCAAAATGGCTTTAACCAGAACACAAGTTCTTACCAGTCCAAAGTTTGATAGGGATTTCATCATTTTTTCATTTGCTTCTGAACATACAATTGCAGCTGTTTTACTACAAAAGGATGATTAGGGATGTGAAAAACAAATAGCATTTTTTAGTAAAGCACTTAGAGATGCATCATTGAAATATAATATCATGGAGAAACAAGATTTTGCACTTGTGAAAGAAATTAAAGATTTCAGAGTTTATATATTTTATTCTCATGTGATAGCTTATGTACCTAATGTTGTCGTTAAAGACATCTTAACTCAAGATGGTATTGAAGGCAAAAGAGGTAAGTGGATAGCTACCATATTAGAATATGACATTGAAATAAGACCAACAAAACTCATAAAAGGACAAGGTTTGGCTCAACTCATGACTGAAAATAATTGCCAAGCCCTGGACATTAACGAACTGGATAAAGAACAGGAGCTGGCGACTCCACAGATCAGTCAGACCTTTTTAGAATCACCCTGGTACACTGATATCATTTATGTTTTTTTAAACCTGCAAGCTCCTCCAGGGTTGTCCAGAACGAAACAAAGCTTCTTAAAAATGACATCTTTAAAGTATTGTATTTTAGATAGTGCTCTTTTTTGGATAAATCATGATGGAATCCTATTAAATTGTTTATTGAAAGATGAAACTGACAAGGTACTTAATGAATTTCATGCAGGAGATTGCGGTGGGCACCTATACTGGAAATCAACTGCAGATAAAATCTTAAGTGCTGGTTTTTACTGGCCAACCTTGTTTTCAGATGTTAAGAAATTTGTAACTTCTTTTCATAAGTGTCAGATCTTTGAAGGCAAAAGAAAATTTTTGCCTTTACCATTAAAACCAATTTCCACCGAGGGACCCTTTCAACAATGGGGACTGGATTTTATTGGAGAAATCCATCCACCTTCTTCTGGGCAACACATATGGATTCTTACTGCCACAGATTACTTTAATAAATGGATTGAAGCTATCCCATCTAGACAGGCCAATGATTCTGTAATTATAGGGTTTTTAGAAACCAATATACTTTCAAGATTTGGCTGTCCAGAGAAAATTATAGCAGATAATGCTACCGCATTTAAGTCTAAGAAAATGATTAGTTTCTGTAATAAATATCACATCACTTTAGGTCATTCAACAACCTATTATCCTCAGGGGAATGGACTGGCAGAATCTTCCAATAAAAGCCTTATTAATATCATTAAAAAATTATTGGAAGAAAATAAAAAGAATTGGCATAAGAAACTTACCAATGCATTGTGGGCAGACAAACTTACAACTAAGAAATCAATTGGGACCAGTCCATATGAATTAGTTTATGGTATTGAGGCAAGATTTCCATCATCCTTAGGAATTCCTGTTATGAAGTTACTTTAGGAGGCTCAAGTAGAACCAAATGATATTCAGAGAAGAATAAACCAAACAATTCACTTGCAGCAAACCAGAGAAGAAGTGTATCAACGATCCCAAGTCTTGCAGGAAAAGTTAAAGAAAATGTTTGACAAAAGAACTAAAGTAGAATATTTTCAACTAGGAGACAAAGTTCTAAGATGGGATTCCAGAAGGGAAGATAAAGGGAAACATGGGAAATTTGATTTCTTATGGAAAGAACCTTACATCATTCATGCTTTACAGGGAAATAACACATACTTTTTGAAGAATTTGGATGGTTCAGAAGCTGAGGAAGGATCAGTCAATGGTCGAATGCTAAAGCACTATTTTGATCCTATTTACTAGGATGTTCTGATTTTTTCTAACTTGTACATAATATATCCTTTCTAATGCATCAGTTTTGATTGGATGGTGAATTACTGAAGTTGAAGCCCGAAGTGAAGGCCCTAAGCTTCAGAAGTTTCACTATCATATATACAATAAAGCTACCAGAAAAACAAGATTTCATGGTTCAGTCAAAGACATTTTGAGGCATATGACCTGTTGTTCTTGACTTTTCACCAGGAAAAGCCATCCCCAAGTGGAGCCAGTGTTAGACTCCTATACCAATAGGTGTCATTTTTCATGATTGTCTTATTGAACTATGCAATATGTTCAAACCTTTTTCTTGTGAAAAGATGTTCCATATTCTTAAAAAATCAAAAAATTTAAAAAAAATGTAAAGAGGGTATACCCTAAAAGAAAAATAAAAGGGTAAAAAGAATAAAATGGTCAAAAAAAGTGAAAGAAATGAACCCCAAACAAAAATAGACCATGAAAGTGTGCAAGTCTACATGCCACTACTACTTCATTTTCTGTAAAAAGAAATTGTGTGCAGCTTGTCAAACTTTTGCCAAAATTTATGAAGAGTCAAACTGTTTAAACTTGACTCATTCATTTTTCAATTTCATGTTGTAGAATAGAGAATAAATATCTGACCAAACCATTTAATCTTGGCAAATAAGTAGATATGTAGAGTTAATAAAAGGTGCTCAACAATTTAATATGAGCCCTTGGATGTAATAAGTGTAGACTTAGATAGATTTACCATGTAAAAGAAAAAGAAGATTGTTAAGGGTTTGCCAGTCTAAGTGCACCCTAATAAAGAAGAGAAAATGGTAGAATAAATAAGTAGGGTAGGTAGATGTTGTTGCTAAATTACATGTGATGAATGATGGCTTCAAAATGTTTGTAATCTTTTACTTTCATCACCAAGTGCAAAGGCAGAACACCACATTGGTAGAATTTCAGAACACAGCAAAGTCAAGATCATTAACTTCCCATCTCAATTTTCCCTGAAAAATTTACTAATTCCCCTAAGTGCCAAGTTATTTGAAGATTAAAGGGGCTCAAGGCATTTCCTTGACTTTTGGAGGGACCGACCCTCGGCCCAATAATTGGAGAAAACCTTAGTATTTAAAAATATTCATCATCATACTCATTCATTCATAAAAATCTTTTCCTAAGTAAAATACATTTTACTTAGGAAAATCATGCAATATTCCATAAAAATCCCTCAAAATTACTTTTTATTCTGAGTTCAAGTGATGAAGTTATGATAAAGCAATTTGCTTTAAAAAATCTTCACTTCCTTGGTTATGTAAAAGTGTTTTGAGTTTACCTTGTCCTTTGTCATATTAACTCTAATTTATCTATTAAATCCCTCTTGAAAATACCTTATCCTATTATCTATAACTCCCTTTTATAATAATATCCCCAAAAAATCCTCTTATTATAAGTTTTAGCCAAAGTTAATTAAATCATACATGATTAAATAAAAATGCCACATTACAAACCCTTTGGCTAAAATATATCCGTATATATTAACTCCGCCCCTATGCTAAATGAATTTCATTGATTTATTACCATATAATAAAAATATTCAGAAAAAGGTTTAAACATGTGTTTTATACGTTTAAAACGAAAAAATATATAAAACCCGAAGTCTTTAAACAATTTGTAACCCCGACCCTTTAAAAACCAACGAGATTAATTAATCGCCTGGATTAATTAATAATCTCGTCAACTGCCAATGAAAAGCCTCCCGAAATGATTAAAACAATAAAAATGCATTGGGCCCACTCATTAACTCCCCCGCCGACTTCAAATTCCAATCACCGTTTAATCGATCCATCGAAGATCCATGGCACACGATCATTCCACTGCCCATCCTTCGTTCGATAGATAACTCGCGAAATCAAAGCGGTTTTTAAATAGTGCCCGGGCCACGTGTCTTTCAATCTATGGAATCGCTGTCGATTCGCATAAAACTGCTTTTCCTCGAAGGTGGTGCGGAATAAACCTCTTACAACCATTCCCCCGTGACGTGTCCATTGTACAGTCTGACGTCATATATTAAAATAATAAAATATTCCCCCGTTTGACTTTGTAAATAAAACAAAAGTTCGCGCATTTTTCATCATTCTGCATGCTAAAAACGATTGCACCCTCCATACTAAGAAATTCAAAAAATCTACTGTCAACTGCTATTTAACCGAATTTTGCTGAAGACCTCTGCTAGTCCAGTTTCCCAGCGACCATCCGCAGTCAGCTTGCACCTGTTAATCACAATTTTTCCTCTAAAATAGGTATTTACTCCATTTCGCCCTGAAATCTGAAAGAAACTCAGCTTTCCTTGTTTTTTCACTAAAACAAAGTTTAAATTGATTGCTGGTTCATTCCTTGATCTTAAAGACTGTAAATTATATTCTCGAACTTGAAATTATACCCGTTTCCCTGTCAAAACCTGTAATTCTACTATATTTTCATAAAAACCCCCGAATTTCCATCTTTGAACACACAAGAACCAAGAATGGAAGTTCCTGTAGCCTTAAATGTTGCTCCATTGAACGCCCCTCATAGAGAATTGGAATATTTTCCATTAGTGGATAAAGATTTTCAGATCAAAGACTTAGTTTTCAGTGAAAGCCCCCTTCGAATTCATTGTTGCTGCAGAGATGATTATTTGAAAGGCTTGGACGTCATTGGGTTATGGGAATCTAATTTCCCGAGATACCTTTTACCCTCAGTCCATATCTTCCCTGAAATTATCCATTATTGCCATGCTAATTATGATCCAATTCAGAGAGCAGTTTTATCCCCAAACCAGAATGTCCTTTTCCCTATTACTGCTCAGTCTATCAATGATATGCTCAATTTTGAACCTGGTCAAAACCTCACTCCCTTGTCCATTGGAGAATTGCTTGAAAAATCTACCCAGTTGTCCCCTGAAGAGGTAAAACGCATCTGTCAGACTTTCATGTTACCTGAACATCAGCCCAAGGGCCCACCTCCCTATGCTAGTGCCTTTTTTACTGAAATGGGCCAGATTATTCTGAATATGATTTCTTTTATCATGGGATTTAATACTAGTGAGTATGTTGATGAGTTAACTCTAGTATTATTGTCTATCTTCATTCCTGGACAGCCTCCTGCTGTCAAATATGACTTTGCATCCTACATTGCAGGTAAAATCCATGATCAATTCATGATATTAGAGAATGAGAAAGTGTTCAAGTATTCTTCAGTCATTTACCATCTCATGCTCTATTACCAATCTAAAAACTTTCCTTTCCATGTTCAAAAGCTTAATGTCCAAGGAAATCCCAGGTCTGTCATATTTTGGTCAACCATCACCCATAATTCCAGAGATTCTCCTTATTCCTATAATGAATTCATTGATCTTTTTATACACCCTGCAAATACCTTGTTGACAGGAGTTCCTCCTCCAAGACTCAGCAATGAAATTAAGAAAAATCTGCAACTTTCAAAACACTACAAAATTGATGATTGGTACTTGTACCAAAATTATACAGAAGTCAGAATATATGGATGTGAATTATGTCCATTTAAATTGCCAAAGTATGTGCCTATGAGACTTTTTGCTTTAGAGTACTTCAGGCAAATGAATAACTCTGATATTATTCATTTTTGTAATGCAAAGAAGAAATCCCAACTCCGAATCAAAGTTCAATTAGGTCCATTTATATGCAATTATAGGGATGGTGGACAAGAAGCTGAAAGAATACTAGAAGACCATTTCAGATTGCAAAAGAGTTTCTACTGGGCCCCTTATGACCCATTCAGCTTCATTTGTGACAAAAGAATGAAAAATAAATCAGCACCTTACATCCATCATAGGATTCCAGAAATTGAACAGTATGCTAATAAAGATGAATGGGTGGAGGGAACATTAATTGAACAGGATAGTGGAGAAGTCAGTATGGACAATGTAATGAAAGATCTTGGAAAAATGCTTGACCTAGAATTTTTTGGGCAAGTGCAGGTACCAGACATTGGTCCTTCTTCAGCAGGGAATTTTCAACAGAATTTACAGGAAAACATTCCATCAATTGCAGTTGAATCCAAAGGAAAAGAGAAAGAGCCTGAAATACAAGTGATTG
The DNA here is from genome assembly GCA_034641835.2 of Pinus albicaulis. Classification (NCBI taxonomy): domain Eukaryota; kingdom Viridiplantae; phylum Streptophyta; class Pinopsida; order Pinales; family Pinaceae; genus Pinus; species Pinus albicaulis. The sequence goes on along the minus strand of CM076579.1, from coordinate 1,023,296,291 downwards.
AAACATTCAGAATGACTGAACAACCTCAAACATCTAAGGCTCAAGGACAAGTACAGGTTCCTCCTCAAACCAATCCAGTAGAAATGTCAAACTTGCAAACTCCACTGAATATTGAAAAGGGCAAGAAAAGGGAGGCTGAAGGTCCTACTCCTCCCAAGGAATCTTCAAAACAGCCTCAGGCTAAAAGGCAGAAACTGAATCCACTTCCAGAAGTTGAATCATTTGAAGAAATCATTGATAGTCCAGAGAGAGAGGATAGTCAGTTAACAGGATCAATTAGTGGGACAATCACTACTATTCAGCCAAGTACTAAAATGTCTTCATTCAAACAGCCAATGAAAGATGCAGGAGACATAAAAAAGACATTTATCAGTATAAAAGCAAGGAATGATCCACTAAGGGTCCAGGTGTATAATCAATATCTTAAAATGGCTCCACAAAATCAAGAGAGATTGATGTCAGCTTTTGACATTCAACAAGAGAAAATGTTAATGAGCCATTTCAATTCTAAAGTGCCAAAACCACAGACAGCAGCTGATTACGTCAGGACCAATTTTGAGGTCCTAGCAAAAGATATTCATCCATTAGATCAAATTGAATTACACAAGAAGACTGGAGAAATGATCTATTCCACCCTTACTGACAAAGCAATGGCAGCTCATAAACTGCAAGATTCTTTGGAGAACACCAGCACACAATTGCAGATTGAAAAGGCTTCTTCTCAAGCCAAAGATAATAGGATAAAAACATTGGAAGAGATAATAATTGGATTAGGTCACAATCCAAAGGATGTTAAGGGTATTGAAGCATTGATTAAAAAGAAAGATGATGATATTGCTGCATTAAGGAAACAATTGAAACTACCAGCTTCAAGGCACCCTCAGACTGAAGAAGTAATGAAGGAAAATTCAGAAGAAGAGGTGATGGACTTACTTTTAAAAATGAATGAACGACTTGCTGAAACAGAAAAAGAACTTGAGCAAGCATTAAAAGATAAAGAGTCCATTATTCCAGCAACCACAACACAGGCAGCCACAGGAACAGGTACATCAATCACAGGTCAACAAGCAGAGCTAACACAGGTGAACACTTCTGATAAAGGTTCTGATGAATTAATCAAAGCAATGAATGAATTAAAACTGCAAGTGACAGAACTCCAAAGCTTAAGGCTTCAGCTTTCTACTCTGGAAAATAAATATGATCAATCAAAAATAAGTATTGTTGAGAAGACAAGAGAAATCAAAAAACTAGAAAAATCAGTTAAAGCATTGAAAAATGATCTTACAATGGAAATACCTTTAAGTGAATTAAAAGAAATTATTTGGTATAACATTATTCAATCAATAAAGAATGTTTGGTCTTCTATTCAAATCATATATGAACAGCAGGATTTAGTCAGATGGGCTCTAGAAGAAATTGAGAAAGCAAGGGAAGAGTTAGGAAATATGCCAGAAGAAGCCAATAGACTTATCAATTTTTTGAATACTCAGAATAAGTAGCAGCTTGCAGAATTTGGAATTCAGGACAGAACAGGAACCATCTTGGAAATTAAAAGAGTTTTTACCAAAAGGACTCTTATGCAAAATCTTGAAAGAAGATGTTTAGACATGCATCAAGAAATTTTTTCCTTCAAAGAAAGATTTGATGTTATGTTAAATAAAGGTTTGCCCAGTCCTGTTATTGAAGATGGCAGATTAATGGATTTGGAAAGTTTTGTTACGAAAGTAAACAAACAGGTTGATGATCAAGTCAGTTCTTAAACCAGTACAACAGAAGGAACATTGCCAACAGGGAAAAGTCTTTATGAAAAATTGGAGAGTTTATTTTATATTGAACATGAAATAAAACATTTGTTTCCATATCAGCCTAATTTTTTCAAATACACTGAAGCTGATGAAACAATGAGAAAATTACAAAGGACCAGAGTGCCAGAAGTTAAATGGTGGGAAGACATGTTGGAACTTTTATAAAATTTATCCTTGGGTAAAAAAATTTCCTATTTTACTGAGGTATATCTTGATAAAGGATAAATAGGTGAATAAAGGTCAAAGAGTATCAGTTCAGTTGAAAGTGTATCAATAAAAACAAAGAGTATCAGACAAGCAAGGCAGTCAGAAAATAATTACTCAAGAAGACAGCAACGAGCTAAAACAAAGGAACTGCTTCCAGCATATTCTAAAAAAGAGGAGACAACACATAACATCAGCTTATTTATCCTATTTTCAAGACCATCTGTCTCTATTTTTATTGTAACTTATTCATTAGTCACCCTAGATTATATCTCTTTTTTTATTAGATATTTTAAATAATATTTTGTATAAATAAGCCCTCAATCGAATCAGTGAGGGTGGATTCTTCTACTTTGCTGTAACATTGATTTTTTCGGAATAAAAGTGCTTTGGAGAAATTTCTTTGTGGCTTGCTGGATGATGAATTGAAGCTCAAGACTTTTTGCAGGATTCATGTGTCGAACTACAGTTCAATAAGTCATTTCTATCCTATGTTTTAAGTTTTATATCTGTTTATAATATCACTGTGTTCCATTTCTGAATAATTGACATAAAAGAATAAATCAGAACTTACTTAAGTGTACTCTGATTTCAATTGTGATTATTCTAAATATTTTCCTCTAAACTGGTTATAAACAATGAATTCTTAATTTCTCTTGTTTCAATGGTTTAAACATTTTGATTACTATAGTAAAGAATTCTTAACTGCTCTTTATTTGTAATCATTCACTTTCTTTCTTTGAACATGTTGAAAGATTCTTAATTGCCTTTCATCCCTTCAAAATCCATTCCATTCACTTTAATATCTAAAATTGTTCTCTGTTTGGCTATCTTGCCCTGCAAAGTCATCTTTGGTATAAAAAATTAATCCAATAAAGCCATCCTTTCGAATCCATAGCCCAATGGCCTGAAATACTCAGTTGTGCCCTTAGTTGGCGGATTCCACCATTTAAATTCAAACAAAACTCTTGGACTTATAACTAGCCTAATATTTTCTAAGAACAAAGCTAAATTTTAAAGAGAGAGCCCTCTCTAGATACAGATTGGCTAGATTCTGTATCTGAAGGTTGGTTTGTGGTTACCTCGGATTTACTTTCCTTTTCCACAACTTCAAGGAAAATCTGAGTGATAACACATTCCAAGCCTATCGAGTTCGCACTAAACAGATCTATTAGTATGCTTATTTACAATATAATCCATAGTATAACAGAGCTATTCTCACGCACAGAATTAGTAAATACCTCTGCATCCACATGTGTAATACCAATTATCAACACGGAACACTATAATCATAGTAATTGATAGATTATAGAGACATATACTAGAAACATAGATACTTTCACAGCTCATAGCAATTAAGCATGCACTTTCGCAACTTAATCATATAGCTGAGGTTCACATCAATCATAACCAAATAGATCTAGATAGCATCAGATGTCCAACAGTACTTTGCATATATATTACTATAAAAATCCACTTACAATCCTAGAATATCGCCTGCACACACAATCAGCAGGGTCCGCACACAGCAGGACTGAGGATCTCTGCACACACAGCCAGCAGGAGTCCTTACCCAAACATTCGACAACACATCTAACAATTCATGCTTAGCATCAATCTCAATCTTTTTTTACCTTAAGACTCAAAGAGGTTCATATATTTATATCAACTTAGCCTATGCTTCCAATGGTCCGCAAACTGTGGTTTGCGGACTCTTAGTCTACCCTTGACCCATTACATTGAATTTGGGGCTTTGACCTACCCCAAACCCCCCGTGCTAGACTAAATAATATCAAAAATATACAAAGTTATACAAATTTTGCAGCTTTTTAGGGGGCCCTGTTCCAACACTCGTCTTCCAATATTGGTCCCAAGTAGATGGTAGGATGGTCTTCTTGTACATTAAGGATATCTGAAGCTCTTGGTTGAGAATTCAAAATTTTCACAATTTTTCTTTTGTACTCAATTACCTTGAGAATTTCTCCAAAGGGAACATGAATCTTGATTTTAGAGATCTCATTCTCTAGAATAAAAACATAGGTAATATTTTCACTCTCTTTGACAGGGGGAGGATGTGGTGGGTCTCTTTTAGGCTCAGCTGCTTTAGGAGCATCCTTCTTTGGATGTGTTTTATTTGTAGTAATGGGAACATTTCTGTTTCTAAGATTGTACTACTTCTGTATCTCAAAAATATCATGTTGATAACCCTTTAGATAATTAGATTGTCCCTCACCCTTATTCAAGTCATGATCAAACTAATCATGCTCCTCTTTGGTAAAAAACATGCCAGACATGTTTTCATGTAAACAGTGGATGGAGTCTTCTTGAATCTCAGGCTGAGTTTCTTCTTCATCAATCAAATTTTGCTGAAATTGAGGCCTCACTTGAGGGTCAGCCTGATTTCTGTTTTCTCTTTGTCTTTGCTAATTTTGAGGCCTTCTAAACTGTGGATTTCTAATTTGTGGATCATTTTGTGCAGGGGGTGAAGAGGCAGTTCCAAGCGAAAGTCTATCCATGAGTTTCTCCATATTCTTCATCATAGAGTCAAACTTATCATCTAAGGTGGAAGGCTTTTCTTCTTCTTTTAGTTTTGTTTTACCCATCTTAGACTTCTTAGCTGCTATCATGTTCACTTCTACTTTCACAACATCATTCTGCATTACTGCTAGAGAAGGATATTCTCTTTCTCTAAGAAGAATAGAGAAATCATAGTCAAATGCTTCTGCATAGCGCAATTTACCAACTCTTGGGGGAGGTTTAAGATGAGCAAGTATAGAGTCATAAATTTTGTTAAATATCTTAGAGAAATTTTGAACAGTTTCATCTACATATCTTTTTAAACTATTATATTCAGTAAGGGCTAGCACAAGGTTTGTTCTATTCCCCCATTTTCCCATAAAACTATCCTCAAAATTATTCCAATTCTTCAAGATTCCTAGAGCTAGGGCTTTAAAAAATTTCTGACATCACCAGAAAAATGTTTAGCAAATAGTTTCATTTTGACATCTTCATGGTCTACTTCCTCGCTGTCTATAAAATCATTGAATTGGTCCACATGTTCCTCAGATGTTATTTCTTCTTCACTTCCCCGGGTTTTAATTCTAGCTGAGTATTTACTTGGGAGGGCATTAAGAACATTTGGGGGGAAAAGTGGAGCATATCTAGCAAGTGCAGTAGGAGGAGGTGGAAGTGGAACATTTCGATCCATAATAGCAGGGACTATGGTATTTCTTGGAAAAATAGTAGAAGAAGATGAGCTATTAGGAGGTGTTGTAGTTGGTCTTTGCAATCCAGACACAAATGAGTTCCACTCAGGTAAAGGTATACCATATTTTATTCTCAGTAAGAATTCAAATGTGTCTAACTCCTTTAACTTTTCAAAAGACGCCCTCTCTAACAACAACTCTGGTGTAAATGTTTCCTAGAATTCTTCATTTTATTTTTTGGTTACTAGGGTTGAGTTATCAATACCTAGTCTTTGCAGGTCTAGAATTATCTCATTTAATTCATTTTCACTCTTAGACCTAAAAAACACTTCCTGAATTTTATCATAAAATTTATTATCTTCAGAACTTCTTACAATTTCAGAGGAAAAAACTCTTGAGTGTGATGAAATACCTGGTTTTGAAGAGCTGCTTTCAATACCCCTAGAAAATTTGATTGGATTATCCACAATGGTAGGTGGGTTAGGATATGGATTTCTCCTTGTATATCTCCTTATCAAAGCCACCTTTGAACATGAAAATTTGTAATGGAGTCACCAAGGTAGTTGCAGCCTCGAACAAGTTCTGAGCTCCTGCTACCTCCAAGAGTTCAGCTTCACTGTTTGCAAAAAAACTTCGGGAAATATGTCTTCACACTTCTGATAGACGCACCAAAATTTTATCACCAAATTGATCTTGATAGGCTGCTAATAAATCAACTCATTGTAACTCTTTCAAACCACTTCTAACTGAAGATTAGCCTCTTCAATTTGAGAGGGCTCTCTCAAAGGGAATTTATGATTTTCAATAGAAATAATACTAGATGGATAACTATATGAATTGTGACTTGGTTTTATTTGATTGCAGGTTGAAAAATGAAGGCTTGCTACCATTGGGCTATGGAGTCAACATCAGTGAACTTAGTGACAGTAATTTTTCACATGGAAGCTAAGGCAAATAAAGGTTTTTAATAAGGATGATTCATACACAAAGTATAAGGAAAACACATCAATTTCACCCCTAAAGGAAGTCAGAGCATGATAGCACGAATTTTGAGTAATTAGAGATAAAATTCACTGAAAGTGATTAGACATAAAGAAATAGAGCAACAAAACATTAAAAACCTCATTAGAATCTCAAGTCTAGAAGTAGAATGTCATTGTATGTTACTGATAATGAAAAAACATACAAGTAGAAATTTGGTGCAATATTCTCCAACCATTTTCTCTTCGAAGTTCATTCAATAAATAGACATTATTTAAAATGTAATTGATCTGCCCAGCTGGCTAGATCCTCGAACTCTAACTCTGACACCTAACATAACTGAAACTACTTTCTTGGAACAGAAAAAAGGACATATATCCTTTAAGAAGTCATACTCCTAATAGGACTCTACTTCCTATTTATTACATTCAGTTTTTCTAACAGTAAAACAATTAAATAATAGAGATCACATGTTTGAGAGACAATTCACCATCACTTAACATATTTAAAATACCCCTAGATTTAGGAAACTCAGTCCTACTTTTCAGGAATGGATAATCTTCACTTTAATCATTAGTCTACTCATTGAGATGGATGTGTGACGCTCATTTTGAGTAATGATTCTTTGCTAAGATGGCCCACTGATAGGCTGGATGTCTCCATATGGCTGGCATGTTGCTAGAACCCTCAAAAATCTTCAAAATACCTCTCGCTACAAAACAGGGCAGTTTAAGCAATTTCATAGTGAGTTTTCGTAGTGTATGAAATATTTCCTTTTGATCCATTTCCTTGCCACTTTTTCTGGTCAAAACCCTTTATTATTCCAAAACATCTTGAAAACAAACAAATCCCCTCCTTAATCCTTTATAAAACTGAATTCCAAAGAAAAATTGCATCTTCAGAATTTTTGTAGCCTTTTTCTGGCTTCAAGCCTGAAGCACACTATGAAGCTGTCTAAAAAACCAAAATTTGTTTTTTTGTGACTGTCTTCAAAAATTGATCTCCAAAGGAAAAATTTAGGTTTTTTGCAAGCCATGAACCTCATCAAACTTGTTTCAACTCAATTCTTCAGTTTTTAGGAGTTTCTTCTTCATTTACAATGAGTTGGCATATAGGTTCTTCAACCACTCTCATCCTCAACCGTTTCTTCTCCAGATCAACTTGAATCAAGTCCAGCTGCTCTTGAAGGTCTTCCAATTGATATTTTAATGCTCTGTTTTTAGCTGGTGAGTGTAAGTTCATCTTCCTAGTATGTTTGAATTCCCCTATTAATGGTTTAGTCCATTTCAGCAATATTTCGACGTTGTCCAAATAGTTTGAAACACTTGAGATTTGCCTATCCCATATTTTCAGCATCTATTCAAACTGAACCTTCTCAAACCTATTATTTTATTCCTCTAACTTCAAATCTGATATATCTTTACCTCCTTCCTTCAGCTATTCTTTGAGGGATTCTATTTCAAAATTTTCAACTAGTTTCTATTTGCCCTTTCTCTATCTGATAACAACTTCTTTCTCTATTGATGGAGACAAATCTATGATGCTTACTGGCTGTATAGTTTCATTGATTTTCCCTATATTTTTTCTCTTGATAGCCTTATTTTCATGTCTGGTCATTAGCTTCCTTGGCTAAAATATAAAGCCAACATCAACACCTGTAAAATCTAATTTCTTAGTAGTCTTAACTTTCTTCAGTTTTCTTCCACCATCTTCAATATCTTCAGCTCGCACTATTGGTGACTCTTCAATGCCAATTGCATGAAGGATATCCTCGAGATTTCCTTTGGCCAGTATTTGGATTCTAGTGATCCTCTTGCTGCCTTGTTTGTTGACATGATGTTTCTATTTTGCAGGTGCTACTTGATGGGTTTCAGTATCTTGCAGAGGTTCTACTCCTATGTCCATTGGTTCTGCAAGGTGTTGGGAAAAATACTGAGAGGGGGGGGTGAATTAGTATTTAGAGCTGACTGACAATTTTTACTTTTTCTTTCTCTTAAAACCATATGTTAGATTACTACATCCGACTTGTATATCCAGAGGTCTTATTATGTCTTTACTTAGATCATTGCATCATTTATTCATCAGATAAGCAGTAAGTATGAACATAAATAACTAAAAAAACCATCAAACATAAGCAATGCATATGAACACCAGGATTTAAGGTGGAAACCCAATTCGGGAGAAAACCACCACTGCTGTTATCTCAGTCTTCAATATTTATTATACAAAAATTTTCTTACAATTTTATGCTGGTGCAGACTTATACCAGCACGCAGGAACCCACCTGCAGAAGGCTACAACCTTCTCTCGTTTACCAGTTTTTTTTTTGTTTGAAGGGAGCTACAACCCCCTGCTCTTGTTTACCGGCTACCACTGGAAGGGAGCTACAACCCCCTCACTGAAAGCTTCGACCCTAAGATCTACTGCGGACCACGTTTCATTCACTTCCACACAACATACCTTGCAGGCCACCAGATTTATTAATTTTCTTCAAAGGTGCATCCTTAATTCAGATCTCTCAGCAATATGTTACCCATTCCATACAGATATACTTCAGAGTGAAGTATTCATTCACAACCCTTACTCATGCATACGTTCTTCATGATTTCGTCATTCGATTAAACCAGGAATTAATAATTATCTCATCTAGAGATCTTGATCAATCATCATATTCACAGGTGCACCATAGATTCAGATATATCAGAGTTTATTCATACAGATATCTCTAAAAGAGATTCATTTATTATCAACCCTTTCGCATGCACACCGTTCTTCATAATTCTCATCACCTTATATAGTTTTGTCTTTTATTAAAACCTTGGGTCAAAACCATTCACTTGCTAACGGTATTCCTGGACGATGTCAAAATAGATAATCCAGCGGGGTCCCCATAACTCTCACTGTTCTATTGATATTGATAGTTAAATAATTAATTTAATACTTTTGAACTTAACTTTAGGATTAAGGTTAACCTTTCGCATTTTAACGCTTTCAATATGATAAACCTTTGACCCCGGGCCCACAAATATAGTCAATAGCCAATCATATACGCGCATGGTACCATAAGTAAATTTCGCGCAAGTCCAACATCCGATCACCGTTAGATTAGCAAGCTTCCAGATCAATGACGTATATGCATATCGCTCGACCTCCGATGCCGATCGTTAACGTGCGATGGCCCGCCGTACCTGTGTTAATCTTCACACACCTTCAACAAATGATGATCGTCCGATGACCCCTTCCCAGATCAACGGCGCTCAATGATATCGCTGGGCATCTTGGGTCGAACTATAACGCGCAATGGCACATAGTAACAAGTGGTTTTCTGTGGGTCCTCCTTGCCACGTGTCGAGTGATTTATGGAATCTCTCCTAACTCCTCAGATACCGCTCACTTCGCATAGGTGGTGCGATGAAAACCGTAAACCGCCTTCACTGTTCACTTGGTCATGGTTCCGCTCTTCCACACAGGGTTCCGTCTCCTTTTCAATGTATTATTATAATTAAGTTGCGCTTTAAGGTTTTTCCTTTTATTACAGTTCCATTTATAGGTTTAATGCTTTGTTCACAATTTCGTTTGAGTCTTTTAACATACATTCTTTACACTGGTTGCTTCCTTCCAACCTCGACACAACACAATGTCACTCTATCTTCAATTTTGATATGATATATATACTATATCATCCTTCCATTGCATGTTCAGAGTTATATCCTGTCATAGTTTCTCCTTTAACTGCACACTCAAGTTCTTGATTCTGCAAGCTGATCATTGTACTATGGTCCATCGTAATTGTAATCTTCACTACAATCATCATATCTCTGCAACCATTAATTCGTTCAATGTATTTCTTACTTATCATAGATTACCATTCACTTATTCTTTTCTATTAGATGGCCCTTTTTCTCCTACTCTGTCTCTGCATTGTCTGCTGCCTTAGTTTCTTATTTTCCTTGCTTCCTCTCTGCTTCTTTTCTCTTTCTGCTGGTCTCTTTGCTGCCTCTGCTATCTCTCTGTTACTATCTCTGCTTCTTGTGTAATGCTGCTCCTTGCTTCTCTCTTTGCCTTGTTGCTTTTCAGATGCTCCTTCTGTGCCACTTCCTTTGCCATCAATGACAACATTTCCAAAAATCTCCCCCTTTGGCATTGATGGCAATACTCTTCCTCTGATTGTCTTATAGATGCCCTTTGTGGCTTTTCCTCCCCCTTTGACATCAATAGCAAAGAGTTGATCAAGATCCGACAATACCATGCTCCCCCTGAGATCATGCTGCATATTCAAACATAATATGACCAACAATGCATCCTTTTCATATGACCAATTCTCCCGCTTAGCTTGCACAATCAGAGATGCCTAACAGCACCTCACAACCAATTTAGTCTTCTGTATTCAAGTAGACCCGATCCTCTGCATGGTATAGACTACTCCCAGTTTTTGTCTGAGATATTCGAATGCTTCCCTGGGTAGAGGTTTGGTAAATATATCAGCAACTTGTTCTTTGGAGGGAACATATTCCAATTTCACCTTTTGTTCAAGAACTTGTTCACGTAAGAAGTGATATTTGATGGGAATGTGCTTGGTCTTGGAATGCATAACAGGATTCTTTGAGATACTGATGGCACTTGTATTGTCACACATAATGGAGATAGGAGGTGAAAATTTGATTTGAAAGTCTTGTAAGGTTTGCATCATCCAGAGAATTTGAGTGCAACATGATGCGGCAGCCACATATTCTGCTTCTGCTGTAGATAAGGCAATAGAGCTTTGCTTCTTGCTAAACCAAGATACTAACCGAGGCCCCATATAGAATGCACCACCACTAGTGCTTTTCCGATCATCAACACTTCTAGCCCAATCTGCATCAGTGTATGCATGAAGAGTAAGATCAGCATTCTTTGGATACCATAGTCCAAAGTCTTGAGTTCCTTGTAGATATTTGAATATTCTTTTCACAACCTAAAGGTGAGACTCTTTTGGATTAGCTTGGAATCGTCCAACAATCCCAACTACATGCATGATGTCTGGTCTTGTCCCAGTGAGATAAAGTAGACTTCCTATCATAGATCTGTATTCTGGTTGATTCACCGTGGGGGAATCATCATTAGAACTGAGATTACATCCGGTTATCATTGGTGTACTTATAGGTTTGCAATCTTCCATGCCATACTTCTTCAGGATTTGCTTGAGGTATTTTTCTTGTTATAAGAATATGCCATCTGTTTCTTGTTTCACTTGCAAGCCAAGAAAGAATGTTAGTTCCCTAAGCAAAGAAATTTCAAATTATTGCTGCATATCAGAAGCAAATTTCTGACTCATAGACTCTTCATTACTTCCAAAAATGATATCATCAACATATACAACCAGAATCAATAGTTTGTCATTTTCAGTTTTTGTGCATAAGTTGCTATCAGCAGACCCTTTTGAAAATCCTTGTTGATGAAGATATTTGTCAAGACGATAGTACCATGCCCTTGGAGCTTCTTTGAGACCATTTAGAGCCTTTTTAAGTCTACAAACAAGTTTTTCATCATTTCCCAAAATAAATCCATTTGGTTGTCCTATATAAACTTCTTCTTCTAGATCACCATTGAGAAAAGTAGATTTAACATCCATTTGATAAACTTTGATTTGTTGGAAGCTTGAAAAAGCAAGAAACATTCTTATGTCTTCAAGTCTGGCTACAGGAGCAAATGTTTCTTCAAAGTCTATACCTTCTTGTTGAGCATACCCCTTGCAAACAAGTCTAGCTTTATTTCTTATAACATCCCCATTCTCATTTAACTTTTTTTTGAATATCCATTTAGTTCCAATGACATTTTTGTCATGAGGTCATGGTACTAATTCCCAAGTGTGATTATTTTCAATTGGATAAAGCTCTTCATTCATGGCTTGAATCCAACATTCATCTTTGCTAGCTTTACTGACATTGTGAGGTTCAATAGTGGACAGAAATGCCAGATTGCTAGAAGATCTCACAAGAGTCCTTCTTGTTTGTACACATGATCCCTTTTCATGTGTTTCTTTATAAGGACACTTAGCAGCATAATGACCAACTCTTCCACAATCAAAACATTTGAACGGAAGCTTACCTCTGAACCGTCCTGTGCCAAGTTGAAGTTTCTTTACAAATTTTATCTCATCTTCTTCTGAGATATATCCTGATCCTTCTGTTTTTTGTACTTCCTTCCCTTTTGTAGAAGTTCTAAATACTACTTCTTTGACTTCAGATGGTCCTCCTCTTCTCATTTCATATGCAGTTAGTATGCCATGAAGTTGCACCACAGTAAGATTTTGAAGATCCTGCATTTCTTCAAGAGCAGAAACTTTTGACTCAAATTTTGTCGTTAATGATCTTAAGACTTTCTCAACCAAAGTAGATTCGGTTATTGTTTCTCCCAGATTTCTCATACAATTTACAATGTCATCAAGACGTAAAAACAAATTGGAAATGCTCTCCTCATTATCCATTTTTAGATTCTCATATTGAATTCTGAGAGTTTGGAGTTTAGCACTTTTTACCTTTGCATCACCTTCATAACTTAGAATGATTTTGTCCCATATTGTCTTGGCTGTATTCAGCTGCATGAATTTGACAAATTCTGATTCAGTTAGACTTCCCAATAGAGCATTGACCGCCTTTGCATTTGTTTCATAATTCTTTCTTTCCGTCGGATCTGTTGGTACTGCAGCTGGATATTGATATCCTCCTTCAACAATTGCCCATACCTCTGCTCCCAGAGACTGAAGATAGGATCTCATCCTTGTTTTCCAAAAGATTAAATTGTTTCCATTAAAGAGCGGAGGCCTGATAGATGCTGTTCCATCTTGATTGCTCATCTTGCTTGATCTTCCTTCTAGCGGCTAAGCTTTTTTAGAAGGACCCGCTCTGATACCAATTGTTGGGAAAAATACTGAGAGGGGGGGGGGTGAATCAGTATTTAGAGCTGACTGACAATTTTTACTTTTTCTTTCTCTTAAAACCATATGTTACATTACTGCATCCAACTTGTATGTCCAGATGTCTTATTATGTCTTTACTTAGATCATTGCATCATTTATTCATCACATAAGCAATAAGTATGAACAGAAAAAACTAAAAAAACCATAAAACATAAGCAATGCATATGAACACCAGGATTTAAGGTGGAAACCCAATTCGGGAGAAAACCACTGCTGCTGTTATCTCAGTCTTCAATATTTATAAGACAGAAAATTTCTTACAATTTGATGCTGGCGCAGACTTATAACAGCATGCAGGCACCCACCTGCAGAAGGCTGCAACCTTCTCTCGTTTACTAGTCTTTTTTTTGGAAGGGAGCTACAACCCCCTGCTCTTGTTTACCAGCTACCACTAGAAGGGAGCTACAACCCCCTCACTGAAAGCTTCGACCCTCAGATCTACTGTGGACCATGTTTCATTCACTTCCACACAACATACCTTGCAGGCCACCAGATTTGTTAATTTTCTTTAGAGGTGAATCCTTAATTCAGATCTCTCAGCAATATGTTACCCATTCCATACAGATATACTTCAGAGTGAAGTATTCATTCATAGCCCTTACTCATGCATACGTTCTTCATGATTTCGTCAGTCGATTAAACCAGGAATTAATCATTATCTCATCTAGAGATCTTGATCGATCATCATATTCATAGGTGCACCATAGATTCAGATATATCATAGTTTATTCATACAGATATCTCTAAAAGAGATTCATTTATTATCAACCCTTTCTCATGCACACTGTTCTTCATAATTCTCATCACCTTATATAGTTTTCTCTTTTATTAAAACCTTGGGTCAAAACCATTCACTTGCTAACGGTATTCCTGGACGAGGTCAAAATAGATAATCCAGCGGGGTCTCCATAACTCTCACTATTCTATTGATCTTGATAATTAAATAATTAATTTAATACTTTTGAACTTAACTTTAGGATTAAGGTTAACCTTTCGCATTTTAACGCTTTCAAGAAATATGATAAACCTTTGACCCCGTGCCCACAAATATAGTCAATAGCCAATCAAATACGCACACGGTACCATAAGTAAATTTTGCACAAGTCCAGCGTCCAATCACCGTTAGATTAGCAAGCTTCCAGATCAACGGCGTATATGCATATTGCTCGACCTCCGATGTCGATTGTTAATGTGTGATGGCCCACCGTACCTGTGTTAATCTTCGCACACCTTCAACAAATGATGACCGTCCGATGACCCCTTCCTAGATCAACGGTGCTCAACGATATCGCTGGGCATCCTGGGGTGAACTATAATGCGCGATGGCGCACAGTAACAAATGGTTTTCCGTGGGTCCTCCTTGCCACCTGTCGAGTGATTTATGGAATCACTCCCAACTCCTTAAATACCACTCACTCCGCATAGGTGGTGCGATGAAAACCGTAAACCGCCTTCACTGTTCACTTGGTCATGGTTCCGCTCTTCCACGCAGGGTTCCGTCACCTTTTCAATGTATTATTATAATTAAGTTGTGCTTTAAGGTTTTTCCTTTTATTACAGTTCCATTGCTAGGTTTAACACTTTGTTCACAATTTCGTTTGAGTCTTTTAACATACATTCTTTACACCGGTTGCTACCTTCCGACCTCGACACAACACAATGTCACTCTGTCTTCAATTTTTCTATGATATATATACTATATCAGCCTTCCATTGCATGTTTAGAGTTCTATCCTGTCACAGTTTTGCCTTTAACTGCACACTCAAGTTCTTGATTCCGCAAGCTGATCACTGTACTATGGTCCATCGTAATTGTAATCTTCGCTACAATCATCATATCTCTGCAACCATTAATTCCTTCAATGGATTTCTTACTTATCACAGATTACCATTCACTTATTCTTTTCTATTCGATGGCCCTTTTTCTCCTACTCTGTCTCTGCATTGTCTGCTGCCTTAGTTCCTTATCTGCCTTGCTTCCTCTCTGCTTCTTTGCTCTTTCTGCTGGTCTCTTTTTTGCCTCTGCTATCTCTCTATTACTATCTCTACTTCTTGTGTAATGCTGCTCCTTGCTTCTCTCTTTGCCTTGTTGCTGTTCAGATGCTCCTTCCATGCCACTTCCTTTGCCATCAATGACAACATTTCCAACACAGTGGATGCTCTTTTTTCTTCTTCAACTTCTTTTTCCATGGATGGTGATGTAGTAGTTCTAGTTATTGAGGTTTTCTTTGGAGTGACCACATAAATTTCATAATAAACAAGAGATAAATCCAATATCTATCTAAACTTATCAATTCTTCCAAAACTAACATCTTTATTAGACCATGATGAAAAAGATATCTCTCATTGTCTTTTGTCTTGATTTGAACCTTATCTGACAT
This sequence comes from Pinus albicaulis, assembly GCA_034641835.2. NCBI lineage: Eukaryota > Viridiplantae > Streptophyta > Pinopsida > Pinales > Pinaceae > Pinus > Pinus albicaulis. The sequence goes on along the minus strand of CM076579.1, from coordinate 1,023,280,757 downwards.
TTTCCCTAAAATTCTATATAAATAGAAAGGTAATTCAAGTGATCTCTTACCTACAAAATCCATAAGAAGTCTGAGATGATATGAGTAATCCATGTGAAATATTCCTTCACAGGTGAAATTTTTTTGAATGACCATCAATAGATTTGCATAATTCTCCTTCATAAAACTCCTAGGGATAGCATTGGTCAAATCAACTTCACTGTGATATTTCTTGAGAAACTCCTTACAATCATGCATTGTGAATTTTGTACCTTTAAACAAATCTTCACCACCTTTAGGGATTCCTCTAGCTAATGATATGCTCTTTGGTGCCACTATGAGATTCAGAATCCCAACCTTTAATGTTGTTCTTTTGAAGTTGGTGGAAAAATCCTTTAAAAATTTTGCATGAAAACCATGCAACCTCTAGAAAAATTGCAAGCATCTAGTCCTCCTGAAAACCTCCATAGCAGTAGGGTCTTCATTGAGTAATTTCAAATCCATGGGTTCATACCTGAGACAATGGCCACCCTTGTTTGTTTTCTTTCTTGTAGTCATGGATGCTTTATAGTCTTCACTGCCTCGCTTGCTGATGACACCTGTAGAATTTGAATTTGACAGCAACCTTCTTGGATCGATGAAGCAGCTCTCCAGGGATCGACTCACATGCAAGGGTAAACAATAATATGACAAAAGGCTATTTGGGGTGAGGTTTAGAAAGGTTAACTGGTATCTCAAGTTTTAATCATAGCACATGCAAGCCAAAAGGATGATGATTACATCAAACACGGATGTGTACATTTGAAACTTACCATAATGACCTTCAATGACCTCCACCTTTACTTCTCTAATCATAAATTGACACCTCATATAACTCTGACAACCCTGGCTAGAAAAACACAGTTTCGTAGGGAAGACAATTAGTCTTCTGATGGATTCACTATGAAAAAATTAGGTAGTTTCATAGAAAAATATACATATTTCCTTTGTAAATCACTACGAAAATCTAAAAAACTGACAGGTGTGCACTTTTGAGTTTTAATTCGTGGGGAATGACAACTGACATGATATGGGACTGATTTCACTGAAGTGGCATGAATGGAGGTGATCATTGAACTTAGGATAGGCTTAAAAAATGAAAAAAAAATCATATATCACATTGAAATGGCTTAGGAGACCTCATCCATTTGGTGAATGACCTGCATGACCCTATCAAGAAAATTTTTACAACTAATGAGTGATAACAAGGACCAATAACATTATGTCTATTTTATCTTATTTATTGGGTTATCACACTGATCAGTGGATAGATGAAGTTGCGATAGGTTTTTTGTCGAGTGTTTCCCAAGATGCTGAACCCACAGTCCTGTTAAGCTATGCTCAATTTCTTGGAGAGGCCATTCATGAACAATTTTTAAAGTTTAATACAAAAGATGTTTTCAAATATTCCTCTATATTGGTATATATTTTTGTCCATTTCCAGTCCAGAAGGTTTCAATTTTGGATGACCAAGGTAAATGAAGATGATGAACCTCAATCTATCATTTTCTGGACCACCCTGCTATTAAAATATTATAAAGATTATACATACAAGAATTTGTAGATTTGTTTTTGTACCCAACCATCAACACACTCAACAATGCAGCAGAGCCTAGGATAAATGAAGAAATCAGGAAACCCATGAAGATAACAGAGCAAGTGAAGGCAATAGATTGGTATTTATACCAAAATTACACAAATATTTGAGTCTATGGAAATGAGCTAGCCCCTTACAAATTTCCAAAGTTCCTCTCCATAAGGGTCTTTTCACTAGAATACATAAGGCAAATGATACATGAAGATGAGCTCCACTTTGTTTGTACAAAGAAGAAGGCTTAGTTCAAGATCAAGACACAAATTGGGCCTTTCATATGTAACAGTAGAGCAGAAAGATAGGAGGCAGAAAATATACTGAAAGAGATGGGATTCAGCCACAATTTCACTTCGTCTTATGACCCTTTAGGGATTATCTCCAGGAAAAGGGTGGAAAACAGATCCACACCCTATGTTCACACACACAGACCTTCAGTTGAGAAGTATGTTAATCAAATAGAATGGGTTCCCAACACCCTCCAAGAAGAGGAAGAAAAAGTGTTCTCCACGCCAGGCATCTAGACCCCAACACCACAAGAAAGGAAGAATGCAGAAGGAAAAGGCCAAGAGAGAATCGGTCACCTTTGGTGACTGATACCTCTTGTAAATAATTCAAACTAAGATATAGGAAAAGGGCCCCAGTTCATATGGATATTTATCAAGGAGGAGAATCAGGGTAGCAAACAATAGTTCATATTGCAGACACCCCTAGGGCATCTCCAGTGGGTGGTTAAACAATGGCCTCCCCTACATCTATAGCCACAATGTCTCTACAACATTAAGCCTTGCAGACATATACTTCTATACATGCCATAGAAGGTCAAGAAAAGTCAGTTTATGACACAATAAAGGAAATAAAATTTAGGAATGAGCTGCTGAAGACTAACACATACAATAAATTCTAGAAGTAGACCCGAAGTTCACAAAGCAGGCTACTGTCTTCTTTTGACACTGAAAAGGGAAGGATGTGGATGGAATTTCTAGAAGCCTTGGTCCCACGACCCCAAGGAGTAGGAGATTACAAGAAATCATCATTCAAATTTAATGCCAAGGACATAGATCCGATTGATCAAATGGAATTACATAAGAATACTGGAGAGATGGTGGCCTCCACCTTTACAAGTACTTCTATGAGCTTGTCAAAGCTGTAGATATCCTTATCCAATGCTCAATCACAACTCAAGATAGAAAAAATATATACCATGGCTAAAGACTTAAGGATCAAGTCTTTAGAAGATTTAATAGTGAATCTGGGTCATGACCCAGCCAATGTTCAAGTTGTGGAGGAGGTTTTGAAAAGGAATAATGATGACATAGCAACCCTCAGGAAACAACTCAAGATGCTAGCACTAGAAGACCCCTTGGCCAAAGGAATTGAGCAAGATGAGTCACAAAGGGCATAGCTATTAAAGTTAGTTGTGGAATAGTCTGACAAATGAAACAGATGGAAAACAAGATGGAGAAGCTACTGAAGGAAAAATAAGCAGCAGCTTGAGTGGCACTCATCTCAGTCGAAGTTGTCCCCATTTCAAAAATTCCATCAGCTGTGTTAGGGTCCTATAATAATAGGGTTCATAATTTTTGAATTGAGTATGATTATTCTTGTAAATATGTACATACCTTGATTTTTGCAAGTTGTTTTCCCATATTTTGAAAATAATAAAAAATGAAAAGAGGGTAAAAGTCCTAAAATAAAGATCAAAGGACTTGAAAATAAAAGATAAAAAAGAATAAAAATGGAGCCCAAAGACAAAAAGAAGAAGAAGAAGATAAGAATAAGACATGAAAGTGATGCAATTCAAAATGCCACTACTTTTATTTTTACTGCAATAATAATGATTATGTGCAGCTTGTTCAAAATGCCATAATCCATGATGAGTTAAATAGTTTAATCTTAACTTTTTCATGCTCTGAATTTTATGTTTATAGATAGAGAATAAAGATCTGTCAAAAAAATTTAAACTTGAAAAAACAGTAGATAGCTAGAGAATAAATGAGGAGCTCAATAGTTTAATTTGAGCCCTCGGATGAAATAAGTTTAGAATTAGATAGTTTTATGCTTTAAAATAAAAATGGATTCAGGGTTGCAAGCTTAAATGCACCCATGCCATTAATGAAAAAATGCTAGAATAATGATGGGTAGGTAGAAAGAAGTTGTACAAAGGCATGTAATAAAACTTCATTTGGAAAAAATTACTAATTTCCCCTCCCCTCAAAGTATTCATCACTCAAAACCTTCAGTTAAAAAGGCTCAGAGCATTTCTTTGACTTTTGTTGGGACCGGACCCAAGGCTTAAATAACTGATTGGTAATAAGTATTGAAATACCTTCATAATCACCCTTTTCCTCAACATTATTCCCTTTTCCTAAGTTAAAACACTTTTTTCTTAGGGAAAGTAAAAAATCCCCTTTAACTAATTTCATTTCATGCAAAAACACTAAAAAAACCCACAAAATACAATTTATCCTAAGTATTATGTGTAAATGTTTAAAATGAGACCATTATTGTGCTCAAATTCCTATTTTACTAATCCGAATTTATGCAGGAATGCAACAGAATACAAAAATAACCATAAACATAGAAATACAACGGAATTAAGGCTTCATTTCATTAATATCAAATCACAGAAATATGCTTACAAACATGATTGAAATAAAATAGCTAGGGTGCTGATAGCGAATCTCTAAGAAGAGATGTGGCGGCTACAGACCTATGAATTATGTTACAATGAGGCTCGAGGACCTATTTATTATGGAGAAACAATGGATAAATCTAAACGTCCAAAAACCTAACCCTAGGAGATGAAGCACCAAAACCATGGGTCTTGTTTGGGTAAATTGGTGTTTCAACTTCCCGGGGACGTAACATTGGCATACTATCTCCGTTTGGGGCTTCAAAATGGCTCCGAAAGTTCAAGACCCAACAAACTGCTAAAAATAGTAAGTTGTGAAAAAAACTGAAAGAGACGATGGTGGGGCCGCAAGTGGAATAGGCGGGTGGCCACCAATATCCATCTGGATCATTCCTCCCCCCTTAGGAAGTAATGGTCCCCATTGCATTGAGTTCGTCCATGAGATGAGGAAACTTCTGTTGAACTTGGTCCCTGGTGAACCACTTGCCTTGGTGCAGGAGTTGGCTAGCTTTGACAACCAGATATAGTTGGATCTTTTGTCAGCGAGTGTTCTTGATTTGCATGTCCATGATACAATCTGTGGCGACCTATTCCATGCAGTTTGGGTTTAACTCTTTTGGTGTGAGTTAGTCTGCAATGTTAGAGGTTTCCAATAGAGGTGGGAAGTAGGGATGAAGGTGGTCTACATTGAATACTGGGTGTAGACCAAGGAATGGTGGAATATTCAGCTCGAAGGCATTGTTCCCTATAGCCTTGGTGATGGTGTACGGCCCATATCAGAGCGGGTGAATCTTGCGGTGGGGTCCAGTGAGGCACTCCTTCTGCAAATGTAGCCACACTTTTTCGCCCACCTGTAAGTTGTGTGGCATAATAGTGCATCTTGGAGGTGAAAATTTGGAACTTGCATACCCCCCAAGAGTGCCTTGTATGTGTAGCTGAATTTTGGATCGCTTTTGTAGAGAAAAGGCCAATCAGAAGTCTCATGCCCACAAGAGTTGAGAACAATGGTTATGTCCACAATTGGTGGTCGGCTGAGGCAGTTTGCAACATTATTGGTGCTACCCTTCTTGTAATTTATGTTCAAATGAAATTATTGTAGATATGTGGACCACTTCTGATGGCGATCGTTCTGCAACTTCCCTTGTGTCTGTATGAACTACAGTGGTCAGTGGTCTATGTGGATGATTGTCTCCTTCCCCAAAATGTAATGCTTCCATTTTCGACAAGCCTGCACAATGGAATACATTTCTTTGTCATAAGTGGGATACTTTCGAACTATGTCGGACAATGTCTCACTATGATATGCCACTGGATGCCCCTGTTGAGTAAGAACTGCCCCAACATCATAGTCAAAGGCATCTATCTTGATCTCAAATGGTTGTTGCAAGTCTGGTAATGTGAGCACTAGGGCAGAATAGAGGAAATGTTTCAATTCTATGAATGCCTTCTGTTGAGATTACGACCAATAGAATTTTTCTTTCGCTCCTCCCTTGGTGACTTGACTCAAGGGCCAAGTGATATGAGAGAATCCCAACACGAACCTGCGGTAGAAATTAGCAAGACCCAGAAAGCTTCGAAGCTCTGTTAGGGTGGTTGGGGCCGGCCAATCCTGAATGACTTGGATCTTGGCTCGATCCACATGCACCCCCCTTTCATCAATAATGTATCCCAGATATTGAACTTGGGTCATGCCAAAAGTGGACTTCTCCAAATTGGCACACAACTTGTGTTGCCACAGTGTTTGGAGGACTTCTTAGATGTGGTGGAGGTGCTCTTCCCAAGTCTGGGTAAAGATCAGAATGTCATCCAAGTATACCACTACAAATGAGTTGGTGAATGGACACAAGATGTCATCCATCAACCTCATGAAGGTTGCAGGAGCATTTGTCAATCCGAAAGGCATGACGAGCCATTCGAAAAGGCCCTCCTTGGCTTTGAAGGCAGTCTTCCACACATCAGAGGGTTTGATTGGTACCTGGTGATACCCAGACTTCAATTCGATCTTGCTGAATGATCCAGGTGGATATTGGTGGCCACTCGCCTATTCCAATTGGGGCCCCACCATTGTCTCTTTCAGTTGGTCAAGAAGGTCATCAATACGTGGGATCGGGTACCTATTCCAGACAGTGATCTTGTTCAGCGCTCGGTAATCAATACAGAGTCTCGAAGTCCCATCCTTCTTCTGTACCAACACGATCGAGCTCCCACGGGGCGATGAACTTGGCCGGATGTGACCTTTCTGTAGCAGCTCCTAAATCTGGCTCTTGATTTCATCATTCTTTAGAATAGAGCACCTATAGATCGGTCCATTGGGTAGTGGCGCTCCTGGGGTCAGGTTAATGGGGTGCTTGGCCTGACAATGTAGAGGAACCACGTCTGGAGGTTGTGGCCAAATTCTTCTTCTTGCCCTGGGGACAGATCATCAGGAAAACAAATTTCCTGGTTTTGGAAATGAGCTTACTGCATTGTTTTGCAGTGACCAAAGAGATAGTGGGAGGCGGTGGTACCTTTGGTATCCTGTACAATTTATTTCCCAAACTAACAATAACAGTGCGAGGTTGGGACTCATACATAGCATGTCGCTTCCACAAGTATGGTTGGCCTAATAGTACATCAGAAACACCTATAGGAGTAATGTCACACAATACCTCATCCGTGAAGGGCTTGATGCTATAGGGAAGGCAGCACTGCTAGCTGACGCGGAGATCCTGTCCTTGGTGAAGTCGCTCGATGGTGTATGGTTGTGGATGCGCTGTGGTTGGCAAGCCCAACCGCTTCATGACATCTGCTGAAATGAGGTTCTTTTGGCTCCCATTGTCGACAATGAACCATAGCGGGGAACCCTTTACCTACATCTGGGAGTGGAAGAGACAATCTGCCTCCTCTGGATCTTCTAGTTCCTCCTTCTGGATCTTTGTAGTGGCAACAGTGGCATTGGGCTCCGCATCAATAATCTGCTTCCCTTTATCATTCACCTTGTCAGGTTTTGATTCAGAGTCGAAGTATGCATCTGATTCAGAAGCCCTCATCTTGGGCACCACCGACTGCTTGGCCTGACACTCACTTGTGTTGTGAGTGGAGCTCTTATGGAACTCACACCACTTTCCCGTGTCCTTCTTTGGCTTCGCGATGTTGTTCTTTGCTTGTGTCTTTGGCGGGTTGTCATGGGCCACCATGCCTTGGCTTTATCCTTTGTTCTACGGTTTTGGGGCACCTTTCCCTTGATTTTGATTCGCAGATCCAATGTCTCACTTCTTCTTTTTGAATTTCTGTTCAATCTTGGCAGCATACTGGTATGCCGTACCAAGTGAGGAGATGTCGAGGATCTCCATTTCCTCTTGAATGTATCTGTGCAGACAACCACGATACTTTAGCACCAAATGTTTCTGTGAATCTTTGATACCCAACTTTGTGAGCAGGGTATGGAACAGATTCATTAGCTCATGCACATCTCGATCCCTTTTTTGCCGTAGCATGGTCCATTGTATGCACTTGTCCTCATAGCTCCCCATGGGATATTATTGTTCCTTGATGGCATCCCGGAAAGAATTCCAAGTGGGTATGACTAAGAACAACAAGGGTACTATATCGTCCTTTTTCTCACAGTAGGTTTCCCACCAATCCTTGACATGGGGGGTAGCTTTGAGGAGTGAAAAAATAATCTTCTCCCGGTCGGAAAAGTCATGAACCGATAAATATCCTTCTAATAGATTCAACCATCTATCTATAACATCTACATATATTTGACCCTAAAATATGGGAATGTCAAAGTTTACTTGTACCTTAAAGGGAGTCGCGCCTCCAAAGTGGCTGCTGGATGCAGATGCGCCACCGGTGGGTAGTCGTTGAAGGATCTGGGAAAATTTATCCATCATCGCGTTCCTTTGTTTTTCGAGGGCCTCCTCGAGAAATATTTTTATAGTATCTCCTGCTCCCTCATGTTTCTTTTCATCCCCCATGGGCGTCCGTCGGGCTTTATGAGGTTGATCTTGCAAAGGTTCCACCAGATCGAGCCCTAACTCTTTATACCCCGACCTCATTGGGGACACGCAAAGAAAGATCGAGAAAAAGTAGACCGCTCTGATACCACTGAACTGGATTTATGCAGGAACACAACAGAATACAAAAATAACCATAAAAATAGAAATACAGCGAAAATAAGGCTTCATTTCATTAATATCAAATCACAAAAATATGCTTACAAACATGATTGAAATAAAATATCTAGGGTGCTGATAGCCAATCTTTGAGAAGAGATGTGGTGGCTACAGACCTCTGAATTGTGTTACAATGAGGCTCAAGGGCCTATTATTTTGGAGAAACAATGGAGAACTCTAAACGTCCAAAAACCTAACCCTAGGAGATCAAGTGCCAAAACTATGGGCCCCGTTTGGGTAAATTGGTGTTTCAACTTCCCAGGGACGTAACTTCAGCATATTATCTCCATTTTGGGCTTCAAAACGGCTCCGGAAGTTTAGGACCCGAAAAATTGCTAAAAATACTAAGTGGTGAAAAAAACTGAAAGAGACAATGGTGGGGCCCCAAGTGGAATAGACAGGTGGCCACCAATATCCGCCTGCATCATTTACACTTTGCTTAGTTTATTTATATGTATTTTTCATTCATTTACATTCATTTCATATTAACTTTTAATTTAATATATTAATTCCCTTATAAATACCCTTTCCTGTAGATATATTAATTCCTTTATTTTAAATATCCCAAGCCCACTATTTTAATATTTAACCAATGGTCTAAATACCCATGTGTTAATATTACCCCACCTATCCCCCAAAGGTTAAACATGTTATATATAATAAAACCTGCCTTTGCAATACACATTTAAATTCCTCATTTACCGTGCAAAACCACAGTTCACCTATCCACTTATTACGTTATGTTTATACGTTAAAAACTATGTTTTAAATGTATAAATTAAACCCCAACACATATAATTATCTAGGCACCACGCCCCATATACTGAACTACTCCACTGCTCCATCTCCACCGTTCGCATCGCCTTTCCCAAATCCAAAAATCCATCAACGATATCGCAAATCCATTAGCGCCCAAATTATTCAATTTAAAATTTGCGAAATGGGTAGTATTGACACACTCTCTCTCCTCCACGCAGCAATAAGAGATTGGATTGCATTCGATCCAAATAAACCACTTACCACTTTCTCATAGTGTGATAACCACTGATATTTTTCTCCCATCGGTGCTAAACCACCCTTCAGTTTTAAGTTTATTTGAGTTTTTCTGCATATTGAACTATTCCGACTGAATAAAAACACCATTTTCCTTGTCTTTGTGCCCAAAGAACCAGACCTATATTAACAATTGCTACCAAGACCGCTTGAAGCCTCCAGTATACCTCCAAGGACTGCAACAGCTTCCGAAAGCCTTCTGATGCCTCAAAAACCTAGTTTGAAGACAATATACCTGCAAAAAACAAGTATTCTCCAAAAAAAGTAACCTCCTCGTCATAAAAAAGAACTATTTCTGTCAATTGGAACCTTGAGAATCCTATTTTGTCTACATAAAAACCGTATTTGCCCCTAAAGAGTGGATTTGATGTGAAACCATGATAAAATTTCCATTTTGATACTATCTCAAGTTTTAAAATGAAATTGAAGAAGTTTTAGCCTTTGCAGACCTTAAATAAATTCTAATTAATCCAAAAAACCCTTTTTGAAAATAATCAGAACCCTTTGTACATGAATCAAACTGTTTTTTAAGTTCAGTTTATCCAAAAGAGCATAGAAACCCTGGTTATTTCATTTTCTAAGCCTATAAAAAGTTTGAAGACCAAGGTTAAATCCAAAAGAAAGCCTGATTATACCCTTTGCTATTTAAGAAGACCTCTGTCAAGTCAAAAATATATTCTGTATAATGTTTAACCTTACAGAAGAGTACAAAAGGCCTAAATATAGAGTTTTAAGCATCTAGACGGTCTAGAGTGTCAAAATCAAACCCAACAATGGCTTCCAAAATCACCATTGTTATAAATCCTCTACAACCTCCTGTTGTAGATGTAGAGCATAAACCTCTGGCTGATATAGATTACAAGATAGTTGATCCAGTGATAGAATTCAATATTTTAGACCTCCACTACTGGAGTCTCGAAAAATAATTAGATCAGGGAGATGAAGTTCAGATTTGGGTGTCAAATTTACCCAAGTATGTAATTCCAAATACTCATCAGCATCCAGAAGGCATTAGGCTGTGTCAAACCTATTATTCACTTGACCAAAGAGCCATGGTTGATGCTAACAAAGAAGTATTGTTTACCATTACTACAAAGTCTATTAACCTAATGCTTAAGCTCAAACTAGATCCCCATGCAGTTCCATTATCCGTAGAAGCTCTCACAAAGCTTTATATTCAGTTAGAATTTCTTAAGAGATTTCAGATTTTCCAAAATTTCATGCCTGCATATGTTGAAATCCAAAAGATAAACCCTCCTTATTCTACTTCCAAATTTCCTGAAGGATCAAGGCATTTCATCTCTATGTTATCCTTAATCCTAGGTTATTTTTCTGATGAGCACATGGATGAGTCTATTCTAGGTTTTCTATCCACTTTTGTGCCAGGTCAACCTCCTTCTGTTATCTACAATTATGCTGAATACATAGCTGATAATATCCATGATCAACTTGTGAAATTTCCCACTGAAGGAGTTTTCAGATATTCATCCTTCCTCTTTCACATGTTCCTTTATTTCCAAGAAGATAAGTTCCCAATAAACCTTCAAAAATTGGATGTAGAAGGGAATCTAATATCAGTCATCTTTTGGACATCTCTAATCAGAAAAGTATCAACATAATTCACTTATGTGGATTTTATAGATTGCTTTATTCATCCATTGATAAACATGTTGACAAACAGTGTACAACCAAGAATCAGTGATGAGATAAAGAAAGTGTTACAGCTATCAGAACAAAGTAGAACTGCAGATTGGTACCTTTACCAAAATCATACAAAGATCAGAGTTTTTGGGTAAAATATTTTTCCCTATAAAATACTAAAATACTTGCCCATGATAATTTTTGCCTTAGAGTACATAAGGAAAATACTATATTCAGATTCTATCAACTTTTTGGCTCTGAAAAAGAAGACTCAATTCAAGTTGAAGAACCAGGTAGGACCCTTCATTTGAAATCACAGGGATGCAGGGACAGAGGAAGAAAAATAGTTGCTGGAATAAAAATTTGAAGAATGTTTATTATGGAATTATGATCCTCAGGTAATTCTAAGTAAAATGAGGGTAAAATGCAAATTTACCCCTTATATCCATGATAAAAGGCCAGAGTTTGCTAATCAAGTAGAGTGGTTGGAAAATACCTTGGTAGAAACAATTAAACAGGGTGATACTAGTCACACCTTGAAAAATGTAAATCAAGAAGATAAAGATACTAAGATAACCAGGGGAGAAGGTACCTACACTGCTGAAACAACAAAAGAAACTGGGTTTAAACTCAGATATAATAAGAAGCCTAAGCTCAATCCAATAAATAAGGAAAAAGAAACAATTGAAGTGCTAGATGAAGAAAACAAAGAGAAGAACAGAGATGCTGCTATAGTTATTGTGAATGAGAAGGAAAAGGGTACTCCAGACACTCAGATGGTTGAAAGACAACAAAACATGGAGGCATCCTCATCATAGTAAGAAGAAAGTACAAGTTTGGATATAAAAAAAAAATACAAAGAAATCAAGGCTAAGAATGAAGAGTTAAAGAATGAGATTTATTCACAATATCTAAAGCAAATTCCAGGAAATCAAAACAGATTATTATCAGCCTTTGATTGCACCAACAAGAAATTTCTTATGAAAATACTACAACTAATAGTGCCTTAGCCTACAACTGTAGCAGACTACAAAAAATTTGACCTGGAAGTACCAGTTGATAGAATTCATCCTTTAGATCAAATTGAGTTTCACAGGCAGAGCTCTGAAATGCTCTATTCTACTATGACTACCAAGGCAATGAGTTCCCATAAGCTTCAAAACACTATAACCAATTTGAGAGATCAAATCAGGATTGAAAAAGTTTATTCTCTTATCAAGGACACTATAATCAAGTCCTTAGAAGAATTGGTAATTGAAGTAGAGTATCACCCAACAAATGTAAAGGTTGCAGAAGAAATGATAAAGAAGAAATATGTTGACATCGCAGCACTTAGAAAACAATTAAAGCTTCCTCCAACAGAACATCCACAAACTAAGGAAATTTTTCAGGAGGCAAATCAGAAAGATGAGATGATGAGTCTCATTCTCCAAATGAAAGCATAGATTAAAGAAATGGAGATAGAAATGGACAAGCTTGTCTAAGAGAAATAAGCAAAAAAAACTCAAAGTACTCCTCCTACAGTAATTCCAATGGTCACTATAGAAGTTCCATCAACCTTAGCAGATTAATTGGCACCAAAAGCCCCATTAGAAATAGTTGTGCAAGTAACATCTTCCA